>CM028130.1:172489000-173102500 GCA_016271365.2 Neoceratodus forsteri | reverse complement strand
TACTAATTCTCCTCTCTGCATACATCACTGCTTCCTTCATTCCAGTATCGCTATCCCCCCTTATCCTCATGTCATCTCTCCCACTGCTCTGTCCTCATTGGAAATTGGATAGCATTTGGCACCAGTCAAATGCTATCAAGGCTATAGTAGTAGTAGTAGGCTGTAGTCTATGGTGCAACACCTCCCTCCTCCCTCACTAGGCTCGATTCCCTTCTTAATGCCTTCTGTTGTTTTGTTACTAATTCTCCTCCCTGCATATATCACTGCTTCCTTCATTCCAGTATGGCTATCCCCCCTTATCCTCGTGTCATCTCTCCCACTGCTCTGTCCTCATTGGAAATTGGATAGCATTTGGAATTTACTGGTTTGCCTCCCCCCCCCCACCTATCATCTCTACTCTCCCCCTCAGCTGCCTCCTCCCATTCCCTAAATTCCAGAGACTCCCATTCCTTCTCAATTCCCTACTCGCACACTAGCACTGGTCTAGCAGCCTGGTCTTACCATCTACCCTCCATTTGGAACTGACTACCTCCTCTTCTTAGATATACACCATCCCTTTTATCCCTAAAATCTTTAAGAAAGCCACCCTCCTCCTCATTTGCTCCTGTCTGTCCCCTCAACCCCTCCTCAACTCCTTTCTACCTTTCTCCCTCCTCCCTACTGTCCTAGACCTCTCCCCCTTCTGCCCTACCCCTCCCTTCTCAATATGTATACCCTAGAGCAAAGGAGGGAGAGAGGTGATATGATCGAAACATTCAAACACCTTAAGGGCATTAACAAGGTGAAAGAGTCTAACATGTTTCAATATAAGAAAAATAGCAGGGCAAGAGGACACAGCATGAGATTAGAGGGAGGCCGATTAAGGGGTAATGTGAGGAAGTTCTTTTTCACTGAAAAGGTGGTAGATGCATGGAACAGCCTACCTCAGGAAGTGGTGGATATGAATACAGTGCAGGGCTTCAACAGGCAAGGGATAGGCATAAGGGAGCAATACAGATGAGTATGACTAGATAGGCCATTGACAGAGTAAAGGTCTATGGCACATTCATAAGGTAGAAAAAATGGGCAGACTGGATGGGCCTTGTGGTCCTTATCTCCTGTCAACTTATATTTTCTGTTTCTATGTTTGTCCCCACTGCTGTCCTTCCATTTTACTTACTTGCTCCCTTATACTCCCCTCTCCCTCATCTGTGGTCCTTCCTCACTACATTTACCCTCTTGATTCCCCCCCCCCACACTCCTTGGAATTCTTTATTTTGACACTATTTATAGTAATGATCCTTTATACCTCTGGGTATTTATTTTTCCAATTTTTCTTTATGCCTACAATGTACTTTTCACTTTAAAACTGCTGACATTGTTTCACTCATTGTAACTGCCACTGTTTTGTTCCTTTTTTACCCTTCCCCTGGGTCATACCTGGAAACGAGCCCCAGTTCAGCGTGCCTTTCCCAGTTACCAAACGTTTAAATAAATAAATAAATTTTCTGAAAAATACAGGTTTATTAACAGCTTCAAACCCTTGTAGAGGAAAAGCACACAGATGACATCCCTCACTTAATCAAACCTCACATGGGATAGTGAGATAGCAACTAACTCAGTAACCTTCCTGCAGAGCCCTCTGGCACCAGATGTAAAATACTAGTACTCGGAGATGCCTTATGGCAGTCTCTGGGTACCCAGTGTGGAACCGTTGTAGACCTGTTAATGTTGGCAAGGGGTGAGTGGCATTTAGGTGCTGCAGGTGTGCTAGCATTGGTGCACTAATTAGTCAATAGAAATTTGATTGTGTTACTCAACCCCCACAGGCCAAGCAATTGCTTAAGTAGCCATTCCATCTTAAACAGAAAGCATCTGTAATCTAAATTTGAAACCCGAACTGTAATCCAGCAGGAAATAAATATGGTAGCAGTTCACCCCTCTCCACTATTACTCATGGTTATAAAAATGACTCTCGGTGCTGCTGTTATGCTGGGCTCGCTGCAGCCCAGGACCACTGTAAGCTTTGCTGTAACATTCAAATCTTGTCGGTCAACAGCTATCACACACCGATGTCCAAGACACAGATGTGCCATCGAGGGCTATGCCTTGAATTTTCATTTGTTGTCTCTGACATGCCTGGGCCACTTGGACATTATTCATACAGGCCAAGGGCTAGGAATGTCACACTTAACTTAGCAGATGCAAACTATGTCAAGTTAGTTAAAACATTAGTTTTAGACAGGATGTAACTTTAGAGCCAAGGACCTATTTACAGAGTTGTCCTGTTACATAAAAACATATGTTCAACAACATTAACAATACATTACATACATGTTACAATATAATACAATTTCAACAATCATTCATCATATACTAACCATCAAGGCAACCATTATCTAAATTGAGCTGACACAATACCCACTTAAATATAAACTAGAAAACTTTGTAGATGTACATTAACCCTTTCTTATATACAAGTGCATTACTGAATAAAAAGTTTTCCCAATTGTGTTTTAAAAGATGATATTCTAGCTAGATTTCTCATTATTATAAACTGTAGCCATACATTGCTATTCTTACAGTTAACCCTCTACACTTTCTGTCCTCTCGTTAGAATTACCCTAAGCCATGTTCCTGGATTCATCCTTGCTTTCTCCTTGCCGCTGAGCCCCAGCTTGCACTGTCACTAGCATTAACTCTGCTCTACTAGAGCTAGCAGTGTCTAAAATCACTGGTTCTACACATTGGTGCTCACTTGCTTCTACCGCTCTACTGTACTGTTGACTGGGATGAGGCTTCACCTTATGACCAGGTATCATTTATTTATTTATTAAATTGTGATGACCAGGTAAGCCCACTGAGTCCTGGAGGTCCCTTTTTCAGGGGCAACCCGGGAATTACATAACACAGGGGACAAATACAGCATTAGTTCGGGTTACAGGAATCTCAACAACACAGTTATGATGGCAGTACAGAAGCAAAGCAATACAAATGGAATAAATGGGTAGGTCAGCAGTGATAACATAGTACAAATATTAGAAGTTTAACAAAGAGTTTTAAAGTGGTGGAGGATAGGACCTAGTTAGTCGTTTATCTCTAGGTTCCTATCAGGAGCCGGTACAATGGCAGGAAGTGTCGGAAGGGGGGAGTTGGTTCAACAGTGTCGGAGCGGTGAGGGCAAATGACATACCGCCCGCCCTGGTTTTAACCTTGGGGACTTCTAGCAGAGTTCGGCCAGTTGAATGGAGGTGTCAGTGATTGGCCTTTAGAGCAACGAGGCCAGAGAGGCTGAGGGGGGTCAGGCCAATTAACTTGTAGGCTAGACAGAGCAGAGGGCACTGGAGGCGCACATCCAGTGAGGGCCAGTTTAGGAAGGATAGGGAGTCACAGTGGTGATCAGTAGGGTTGCCTGGGAGGCAAAGCGAGCCACCTTGTTGTAAAGTACCTGGAGTCTGTTCCTCTCCAGCTTTCCCAGCACTTGCTGGACTGGGGCGGCATATGTGAGTGTCGGGAGGAGGACGCTGGTGGTGATAGATTCTGGCTTCCGGTATGAGCTGGTCTTTCAGATAGTAGAGGGTGCCTAGTTTCCCGTTTAAGGTTTTGGTGATAGAGTCCACGTGGTTCTTCAGGGTGAGGCCCTGGTCCAGGGTAAGGCCAAGGTATTTCAGGAAGGGCACTACTTCTAGGCTGTTGCCAGACGCAGAAGTGAGTTGTAGGTGCTGTGTTCTGTCCTGACCAAGGGATCTAGGGCCAAACAGCATTGGCTTAGTTTTGGACGTGTTGAGGACCATTCTGTTCTCAGTGAACCAGTGCTCCAGTGACTGGAGGTCATCTTGGAGTAGGGGGCTAAGGCTTCCAGATTGGCGGTGGACTGGTAGATGACTGCATCATCCACGTACTGGGCAACAGAGCTCCCACCGCAGTGGTCCGATAGTTCATTAGTGAACAGGGAGAAGAGGAGGGGGCTGAGTATCGACCCTTGAGGCACCCACTCTTGTAGTGGAAGTGGCCCAGATATGGCATCCTTCCACTTTACACTCTGCGTGCGGCCGGTCAAGTAACTTTCGAACCACTTTAGAGTGTGGCAGCCTAGGTCTATGTTGCTCAGCTTAGTGAGTAGGAGATTGTGGTGGACCAGGTCAAAGGCCTTGGAAAGGTCTATGAAGACTGCACCAGTAGGGGTACCCTTGTCCAGGTCTTGGAGTACATCTGTTGCAAATATGGTCAGTGCTGCCAGTCCCATGCCTGGTTCTGAAGCCATGTTGGGAGGGTGCCAGGATTTTATGGACCTCCAAATAATCACGGAGTTGTCCATAGATCAGCTTTTCCTGGATTTTTGACAGGATGCAGAGTAGGGAGATTGGTCTATAGTTGCCAATAGACTCCCAGCGGCCGCCCTTGTGGATTGGGACCACATGGGCCTGTTTCCACTGTGTAGAGAAAGCGCCATCCTTTACAGAGCGGTTGATAAGCCAGGATAGGGGTCTGGCCAGGGCCGGGGTCCCATCCTTCAGCAGCTTGGGGTGAATCCCATCTGGTCCCCCCAAACCAGAGGTTTTTAGAGTTTTAAGTTGTGATAGAACCTCTTCAGGCTTAGCTAACCGTAGATGAAAGGATGGGTGGACGACATCAGGGGGAACCCTTGTGCTGGTGTCTGTGGAGAGGGGTGCAGGGCAGCCTTGTACGGGTCTAGGTTAGTGAAGTGGTGGTATAGTGATGTGGCAATTAAGGGGTCCTCATGAGTTAGTTGTCCATTGACCTCTATGGGGCCGGGTTTGGACTTGCCGTTCCCCTTCACCATTCGTTGATGTGGGCCCAGAAAAGTCTAGGGTTCCCTATGTTATTTTTCTGAAGACGCGTGATGTACTCTTTTGTAGCTTTTTTGATGGCCAATTTGCATTTGTTCCTGAGGGTTTTGTATGTCACGAGGTTGGCCTGTAGAGAGGAATGCTTCAACTATTTCCAAGCCTTGTCACGGTGCGTCATGAGGGCCTTTAGTGGAGGGGTTATCCATTTGTAGCAACTGCCCTTGACATGAAGTTTCTTCATAAGGGTAAGGAGGTTAGCTGCTGTATTAAATGTTCTCTGGAAGAAGGCCACAGCCTCGTCCAGGCTAGGGAGAAGCTTGATTGGGCTCCAATCTAGGTTGCTTAGATGATTGGTGAGTTGTTCGGGTGTGTAGTGGGTGTAATCCTGCATGGCCAGAATGCGTGGTTGCACTCTGGGCACCCTATTATTCCAGATGCAGGAGAATGGTCACTCAGAGTGTCAGCAAGGATGCCAGCAGACTGGATGATACAGGGGTTAGTCACTAGAGCCCAGTCGAGGTTCAGTCTGGTGGGTTCAGAGATTACCTGTACAAGGTTTGCATCTTGTATCAGGCCAATAGGGACAGGGTGGAGTCCTGGGCTGAGTTCAGGTTGAAGTCTCCCAGGATGAGGAGTTCAGTGGCGACGTGTTTGACTGCATCCTGTAGGATTGCCTCCAGAGATTGAAGGGCATTCTTAGGAGGGTTGTAAACCCACCCTATGATGAGGTGCTTGCAGAAGCCCAGGGTGATGCGTACGAAGATTGATTAGCTGTTGGTTCTGGCGTTGTGTTGCAGGATGACCTTGACTGAATTCAAGGTATCTTATACATAAATGAGTACTCCTCCCTCTCTTTTGTTGGTCCTGTCTTTCCAGTAGGAGTGGTACCAAGGGGAGGTGACCTCATGTGGTAGGATGTGAGGCTTGAGCCAGGTCTCTGACATGGCCAGGACATCTGGATTGTAAAGATCCAGCCAGGCTTGCACTTTCTGCATCTTAGGTCGCAGGCTGCATGTGTTCATGTGCACGATCCGCAGGCCCTTTGTGGACACCCACTGAGGGTCCTGTGGGGAGGATATCAGGAGATTGCCTGTAATGGTACCTGGGTTCAGTTGTATATCTCCTGCTAGAAGCAGGAGGGCTCCGAAGAGGCATAGTGAGGTGGGGTTAAGGAACGAGAGTATTCCTCTTGAGAGTGACCTCTTTGCCATAATGGGTGATAGAGTACCAAGCGCCTTTCTTAGTAAGTTCAGAGGTCATCAGTAAGGATTGGAAACTGCATTGGTAGGGGGTTTGGTCACAGGAGTATGGGAGGGTGTCGGGCTGCTGGGGTTCATGTAGGACAGGGTCACCTGCACCAATGAGTCTGTCCACCCAGAGGAGGGACAGGATATACATAGTGGCCAGTGGTAGTCCTATGTTGGGCAGGTAGTGACAGGGTGTGCCAAGCTTCATTGACATGTCCTTGAGTAATGGGGACCCTAGGGTTATGGAGGATGGAATTGTGGGCGTCCTCACTTGGCTGTCTTAGACCACCGTAGCTAGATGGGACCAGAATTACTGAATCTGGCTTGTTAGTTATTCCCTTTGTGTCCCTATTTGCTATTATTCATATATAGTAACAGTTACAAGGCACTTCAGGATAACTACCATATAACCAGCAGCTGGGCTTCTACTTCCCTCGTAAAATGAGAGCAGGTCAAGTACACAGTTGGCTTGGGATATTTGTACTAGTTATTAATACTTTGCCTAATGTGCACTATCTACTTGTAGTCAGTTTCAAAAAAGAACAAAATAGATCAAAACAGTACCCATTAAAGTTGAGTGTGCATTCTACTAGCAGTCAGATACTAACAGTTTCCAACAGATAAGCTTTTTAAATTAGGTTGGCATCTGGATTCAAGTACTAGGGCATGCTGGTTCCAGTGCTATACCACCTAGCCCTCCTGGTAACCATTTGGGAGGAGCTGCATGAGGGCTGTCTGAGGGGGGTGCAATAGCTGCAGCTTATGAGAGTCGAGTATGTGAATTGCGGCCTGTCACCAAACCCGATTGGTCCTAGGCAAAAGGTGGGCGTGGTTACCTGGCATTTAACAGAAGGAGAGATCGGGGTGGGCAGGTGGGACAAAAATCAAAGTTCAGAGCCAGCAGCTTCCTCTGCTGCTCAGTCCCGCAGGGAAAAAAAAAGTTGATTTTGCGGTCACTGTGCGGAATCACCTTCCAGGACTGATTAACGAAATGACAGTGTCACTAAGGTGGGCTCCCAAAAAGCCTATGTTGCAAATTTGATGAAAAAATTCCCAAAAAATGACTGTTACGAGCGTGCATTGCACAGTTCCCACACATGCTTGTAACTTTGAGAATTTTTAATATTTTCACTCCAGATTTTCAACATTGTCACTTTTCCAGACCTCCTTATGAACAGTATAGCTGTCATTTTTCACATCCTGCCTGAAATGTGTTTTTACACATGTGGCACACAATGGCACAGGTACTGTGCGAAATCAATGTTTGGGGCAGATTAAGAAAATCACAGTGACAGTGTTCATAAGAAGAGCTCCCAAAAAGCCCATTTTGCAAATTTGGTAAACAAATTACAAAAAAATGTCTGCATTACCAGTGTGCGTTGAGCAGTTTCTATGCACGTTCGTAACTTTTTTTATTTTTACTCCAGATTTTCAACATTTTTATTTTTGCACACTGCCTTATGAACAGTACAGCTGTCATTTTTCACATCCTGTCTGAAACATGTTTTCACACCTGTGGCACACAATGGGTGCAGTCACTGTGCGAAATCAACATTCGGGACCGATTAAGAAAATCACAGTGCCACTGTTCATGAGCGGAAGTCCCAAAATGCCTATGTTGAAAATGTAGTGTAAAAAATATCCCCCAAATAATTGCATTATGGGTGTGCATTGTGTAATTTCTACTCACGCTCGTGACTTCACCAATTTTTGTATATTTTCACTCCAGATTTTCAACATTACCATTTTTTTTTTACACCTCCTCATGAAGAGTACAGCTGTCATTTTTCACATACTGCCTGAAATGTGTTTTCGCACCTGTGGCAGCAAATGGTGCAGTCGCTGTGCAAAATCACCTTTCGGCTAACAAACTGATAGTGTCACTGTTCATGCAGTGGGGTCACAAAAAGCCCATGTTGAAAACTTGGAGTGAAAATACCAAGAAACACCCAGGGCATTAGGGTTTCCCACCATGATGCCCTACCCTTTAGGGACTGACAGGCATCAGGGGTGTGACTTGGGATTGTCGACAGTAATGTTCATGCCATTCCACCCCCACCCTGCAGCCAGTGACAGGCATCGAGGTGTGTCTTGGACTCTTCAGCCCCAAAGTTCACCCTATTCTCCTATACTGCACCCATTTCAGTGTATTTCCTTATGGAGTGTGGTAAGTGTAAAGCCTGAACACCCCAAGGCACACCTCGACACTTGTTGGTGTCTGCAGGGTAGGGTGAGGTGAAATGACATGAGCATTATGGGTGACGACCCAAAGGCACACCCCAATGCCTGTCCATCTCTGCAGGGTGGGGTTGGGGCCGGCATCAGTTCAGTACTTCACTGCCATTCCTATTCTGCATCTGTAACTCCTGCACTTCCAATGCTTATGCCAGCAAGCAAACATTCAGCATTGACAAATGCTTGTTTTTTGGCTTCCCATCCTCCCAAAAGTGCCTAAATCTAAATTTGTTGTTAATTGTTTGTGTAATCCCCAAAAATGCCCATGAAGAGACATGCATGCAAAGATGTTCCTGGCCACGGGACTGCTGCTAGTGCCAAGAGTGGCCGTGGTAGTATGCAGCAGAAGGGAATAGTTGATGCAAGTAAAGGGATTTCTCTGTTTTTCACAGCGCAGTCAGTCACTTCAATGATGGCTGGAGATGCTTTTGTCCCTGCTGATGGTGGTGGTAGTGAAGTTAGTGACGGCATGAGTATTGCTCCAAGTTCAACCCATGCAAACTTATCATTTTGCCAAAATGTTGTGGAGTCCGAAGACATGATTCAGAGTGTAGTTGCTGCACCTGAACTCAATGCTGCTGTATCAGAAATGTTTGCTGTTGGTCTGTGGCTGTTCTCCTTTGTGGGCCACAGATGTTACATGTACAGTAAAATATGCAAACCAGAGCATATAAAGGCTGAAAGTCAGTGTGGACACAGTGCATCTGTCCTTTCAGGATACTGAAGTTCAGAATCCCAACGCTCAGGAGCCTGGCCACAGTATCCAGAAGAGATCGAAGCCCAACAAGGTTTTGCCTGGCGAACTTGTATTTTGCCAGGTGAAATAACTGGAAAAAGATTTTGCAAGGCAAAATTTGCCTTCCAATGGAGTTTCACCCTGTGAAATCTTGTGTCCGCAGAGGAAGCGAGTGCTGGCCGAGCTGCTCCTTTGGCATGCCGGGCTGGGTGAATGGCAGCTCAGCCAGCACTCTCCCTTCGTGTGCCGGGTTCTGTTCCCAGTTTGGACACCTGTTCTACCCCCTCCCATTTCACTCCCATAACTGTTTTTTTACCAACTCAGAGGTCCGCTGCCCCACAGAGTTGGTTTTATTAGTTACATGGGTTGTGGGGGGTGAAGCCCCCCACATTGACCATAAGTTCCTGTCGGGATCTTGAGACTCAGTATCCCAAACCAGAGCTACTGGGGTTTGGGATACTGAATTTTGGGATTCCATAATATATCCAGTGCATCTAGAAAGGTGGCTGAAGAGCAAGGTGTGGTGCCGAATTTCACATCCTGCCTGCATCAGGTGACCTGCAGACAGTCAAGCATGTGATCTGTGGGCTGTTTCTCACAAAGTTCACCTACTCAAAATGTAACCAGAAGTAATAAGAAGTTGCAGAATGCAAAATCCATTAAAAAAGGCGAATTTCAGCATTTTAATGGAAACTTCGTTTAGCGCTTCGCGATGCGAAGTTGGGCACTTCACATTGACTTTGCGGGTGTAGTAAAACTTCACTGCTTCTCTACTCTCCACTTTGCCACTTTTGAGCCAGGCACAAGTCAACTGAGTGGAGCAATGGTTTCTGCTGGTCTCCTTGCATCAAAAGGCTGGTGACCGGTAGGGAAGGGGTCCTGCCTCTTTAAAAGGTCCTGGGCAGGCCCCATCTGGAATGCCATATGCAGTTCTGCACTTATCAGTTCAAAAAGGAAAACTGAGGCAGTCAGCAGGATGTAAGGCAGGGGCAACAAGAATACCAGAAATATGAGACAAAGATCTGAGGAGAGGCAGGTGGACCCTAAGATGTTCACATTGGAGAAAAGGTGTCTGAAAGTGGATACAAGTTCAGTTTTACATATATTCAAGGATGTCAACAAGATAAAACAGACAGAGATATTTGATCTGAAGTCCTCAAGCAGGACATGGATGTAAGCCCCACACAGTGGGGAGGCTTGCTTGCCCTTGGCAAAGCCCCCCCCAGCACTGGTAGGGATTCTAGGCAGCTTTGGGATTTTTTTTTAGCTCTACCACTATAAGGCTGGGGAGGTGTTGAGCAAAGGAAGAGAGGCATAGATCAGCGGTGTGAAAGCAGGGCAGTTTCTGGAGGAGGGCCCCGCCCCCAGCTTAGTCAGGTCAGCCAAGAAATGGATGTGCGCCAGTCCACTTGGGGCTCTGTTGGAGGGAGCAAGTTCAGGCAGTAGCGGACATTTGGGTCCAGGGGTAATTTAATCCACCCCCCCTCGGTAGGAGCTTACAGTAAGAGAGTATTTTGGTTGGAGTCATCAGGCCCGGGGTGTGAAAGAAACTCAAGAGTTAGAAGGAGAGTACAAGCTATTTTCAGCAGGTGATGGGGGCCTGGATCTGTGTTCAAGGTATGAGTACTGGACTAATGGGGCTGCTGCAGTGGTGGCAGGACTGCAGCAGGGGCTGTCGGTTGGTGGCAGCACCAGCATACCCTTTGCTAGGTGGTACGTTGGCCCTGGGTTTGCTGAATGGGAGGACCATGGCTTGGGACTCATTAGGGCTGCCATGCCCATGTCTGGGGTGGATCTTTAGGCCACTAAGGGTTGCGGCTTCTCAGAAACTGCATCTGTTTTGGGCTGCTCAGCTCCAGTGAGAGCTCGAGCTAGAAGGAATGGAACACCTAAATAACCCCTCAAAATTCTGGAAGGTCATTCACTCCCTTTTCACCCACCGGCTGCCAATCCCACTCCAATGCTAAATGTTAATAACTCTGTCCTATCAGAGCCCACAGCAGTCGCCACTGAGTTATATGTGTACTTCTCCACTTGTGCTGCCTCTCTTCCCCGCCCAACACTACACCTCTTGCACCGCCTACAGACATAAAGACCCAGACTAGGCCTCGCTCCTTTTCCTTCTAAGACATCTCTGCAACTGAGGCCCTAGATGCATTACTTTCTCTCAACCCTTCAAAAAGCAAATCCCTGGATGGATTAGACCCCAAACTTCTATACCTCTCCGCCCCCACTATAGCAACTCCGCTTGCCAAACTCCTAAACCAATCCTTTGCTGGCATCACTCATGCATGGAAGCACGCCATTGTCATCCCTCTGCCAAAAGGAGGTGCCCCTACCTCCCCCTCTAACTACTGCCCTATCTCCCTCCTCCCAGCCCTAGCAAAACTACAAGATCACCTTGTGCTCACCCAACTTACCTGCTTCCTCACTGACTCCAAATTATTCACGCCATTCCAGTCTGGCTTCAGGAGGGACACTCCACCACCTCCTCCCTGATAAGGCTTACAGACACTATCCTGCCAGGCATGGACAGTGGACTGATCACCTCAACCATTTTTGTCGAACTTGCAAAAGCCTTCGACACTGTCTCCCACCCCATATTGCTCTCGAGTCTCACTGAATCAGGCCTCTCTGTCGCAGCCTCAAACTGGTTCAGATCATACCTGCCTGATAGAACTCTAGTTAGAGTCTCAAATGCGATCTCCACCCCCCTTCCCTTAACTACCAGTGTCCCACAGGGGTCGGTTCTTGGTCCCATTCTGTTCTCTATATTCCTAAATGATCTGCCACTCATCTGCTAGACTTCCTCAATCCACATGTAAGCAGATGATACTGTACTCTACTACTCGGGCTCCGCCCCTGATGTGGTACAATCAAACCTCCAAGCTGACTTCAACAAGGTACAGCAATGGTTTAGCTCACACCAGCTCTCCCTAAATGCAAAAAAAACTGTCACTATGACCTTCGGCACATGACAACACCTGGCCAGACTTCCCTCCCTTCCCTACTTCGCCACTCTGGATGGCCAAAAACTTGAAGATGTCTCCTCGTTCCATTACTTGGGGGTCTGGCTTGACAGCCATCTCTCCTTCTTTGACCACATCGATGCTATCTCAAAAAAACTTTGCCCCATGCTCAGTGCACTATATAGGAACCACAGCAGCCTCCCTCCCTCCCCGAGTCCGACGTGAACTGGTCCTGAAGATGACACTGCCTCCCATTGACTACTGCAACATTGTATACAGTGTGGCCCCTAAGTCCACCCTATCTAAATTGGACACACCTTATAATGCCTTCTGCCACTTTGCTCTCGATGCCTCTCCCCTCACCCACCACTGTGACCTCTACCGAGCCTTGGCACTACTGTCTCTCGAAAACCGCCGCATTTCTCACTGTGCTAAATTTGTCTCCAACCTATGGCTCGGGTCCATCCCCTCCTACCTTGCCACCGTGCTCACAGATGCCCCACCCCTCCCATCATCTTGGATTAAGTGACTGCTGCCAGCTTTCAGTCCCTAGGCGGAAGACCTCTGCTGGTCAAGCTGCCTTCTCACACCGGCTACCCAAGCTCTGGAATGCCCTCCCACCACAAATTCGGCACTCCTCCTCTTCCTAGTCTCTGTCTACTGTCCTAGCAAACTTCCTTACTACAAATTGCTCCTGTCCCTGAACCTGCCATGCCTCGCTTATCCCTCCCCAATGCCTGACCAGCGGCCTTAGCCTTGCTACAGAAGCTGGCATATAACCCCAACCTTGCACTTATGTCCTGTGCCTATTTTGCCCTATGTACTGTGTATAACTGTATAACTGTGATATACGTCCTCTGTTGTTCACAGCTGTTACTACTGTGCTAATTTACCTTGTCTGCTGCTTGTTGTCACAAAAATTATTTGATACTATAATATCCTAAGCATTCAATGTGTGCTGCTTGTATATTCATGCAATCGTGCATCCTTATGCTGCTTTTTATTTGCTTCTGTTAACTGTTCACTTGATAACCTGCGTGTTATCATATCCATGTGTACCCCCCCCCCCCGGTCACACCGGGAGATGAGCATCTTGTTGCTTAGTGTGCCTTTCCTGGTGAAACAATTGCAATAAATAAATAAATAAAACACCTGTGGGCACCTGGTTACAGCTTAAGGAAAGAAGCAAAGGAATTTTTATTATTTGGGAGCAGCTGTGGAGGCTGGGCTGCTCATTGCCTCTGGGAATATTTTCCCTCAGTGGCACTAGGGGGAGTAAATCACTCCCCTGCAGAGGAATTAAGTTAAGAAATAAGTTCAAGGAAGGTTCAACAGGAAAAATAAGTTTCTGTGGAAGAAGTTGGTTACTTACTAGAAAATGTAGGCTCATCTGTTTAGACCTGGAAGGCTGTTATAATCTGCTTTATTCTGAGTTTGGGATCTGTGCGTAAGTACTGCCACTTCCTCTGTCTCATGTCAAATTGTTAGCCCCATGGAGCTGTTAAGCAGTTTAAGTGAGTTTGGCTCATAGGCCCTTAAATCATTATGGGTGCCAGAGAAATAAATTTGCTTGGTTTTGTTTCCTCTGGTGCCCGATTCGTTGATTGCACCTTGAACAAGGATGAACTAACCATATTTATATTTTTAAAAGCTTTTCAATTTCCACATAGCCTGGACAAATGGACTCTAGAGTAAGTGTCCTTTCATCTCTCTGGGTCCTGGAGTGGTGAGGTGGTGGACAACAGCAGCTCCTGCTCCGAAGTGTTCCTGTTGGGGGTAAAATTCAAGGCGGAGGGGGTTCAGAGGTATCCTTTTCTTCTGCGAAGACATCTAAGGTTAGGATACTCTTTTTCATAATTCAAGGTACCAGCTTAGACTTCAGAGAATAGTTCAGGATGGCACATGTGGCCTGGGCTCCCTTCCCCCTTTTAACATCAGGCACCCTGAGACAGCGGGGAAGGGGGGCTTACATTGAGACGTACCCTGAAGCTCAAAGGTAGTAAATTCGTGAGGCATGTTAGGAAACACTTCCCCAGCGAGCAATGAACCTCTGGAATAGTCTTTCTGTAGCAGCAGTGGATATGAAACCTGTACAGGCCTTCAGACTAAGCCCGGATGCGTTCCTGCTTGCAGTACCAAAGAAATAGCATGGCACACCCTTTAAATTAGTAAATACTTGCAATACATCAGTGTGCGAATTACACTTTATGAGCTTTGGGGGCCAATAGGACCTTATCTTTAAACTGAGCCCCCCTTCCCATTATAAGTCAATGACAGTGATGCGGGAGAAACCGGGCTAATTTCAGAGCTGGGGGGGGCCAAGCCCTGGTGAGCCACTGTAATTCTAACAGTGCAGTACATCCTTCTTCACACCCACTTATAAAGCAGGGGCCAGATGCACATTAATGGTCCTAGGGTCCCTTCCTACATTAAATTACTATGTATACCATGGTCATACTATGGAATTCAGAGCAGAAAAAGGCCTGTACCATTGTTAACTGCTCCCACTATTCGGTGGAAGTATCTAGATTTTGTTGCAGTGGCCATGAATTTATTCAAATTAGTTTTAAAGTTATTTTTGTCCTTACTAATCACTTGGTAGGCCATTCCACGCCTGTATCACCCTCTGTGTGAAGTTCCTCCTTTTTTCACTCTTAAGTAGTTTCCCCTGTATTTGCAGTGGATGTCCCCTTGTGCCACTAGAACCATGTTTACATTCTATATATTAGTTTCCTCTCAATATTTGTCAGCATTTTATTACAGCACATGAGGTTCAAAACCTGTTTTCCTAGCAAGGTTCCTGCAGAGCAAGGGATACTGCCCTAGCCCGGACTGACCTTTTTTAAGTAGCTAAAAGGTGGTGCAATGAATTAGACCTTAATCAATAAATTAGAAACTGCTAGTAGGTGCCAGCAGAGGATACTGCTCTACGGAGACGATGCGGTCCTCTTTTCTAGCAATCAGGACTTTAATCTGCTTGAGAGTCAACTGCAACAAGATTTCAGGCTGGTGGAAAAATGGTTTGGCTCTCAGGAACTTATCATGAACTATAACAAAACTAAGGTCATGTCCTTCTGCAATGCACGTAGTAAGTATACACCTCTACACCTCACCATCAAGAACCAAGATGGGACCTCACTTGATCAGGTCCAAGAGTTCAAATACCTCGGCATCACCCTGGACTGCTCACTCTCTTACTCCCAGCACAAACGGCAAGTTGCTAAGTCTGCCAACATATGCCTCAGCCTGCTCCACAAGTACAAACACTGTATGACCTCTGCCCTTACACTGGCCATCCACAGCTCTGTTACCTCCATAGTCAACTACGGTCTAGTCATATATGGCTCTGCCTCCCCTACTGCCCTCAGGAGGATATCTGACACTCAACAAGGCCTGTAGACTTCTCACGAAGGCTGACCACCTAACACACACCTGTGGCCTGTACGCCCAGGCTGGATGGCTACCACTCATCAGTAGAATACAATACCAGACCTGTCTGATAGCCAAAAAAGTTCTCCTCGGACTCATGCCACCAGGTGTGGCAAGGCTCCTAACTACCAACAGCAGTACCCAGCCGACACATGGTTCTCAATCCCAGACTTTCCAGGTCCCCAGGCACTGGACTTCACTGGGTCAGAGATCCTTCATGCACAGGGCTCCTCAGTGGTTCAACACCCTTAACAAAGAAACTCTAGCAGCTGTAACGCTAAGCCCCTTTAAAAGGCAACTACGTCTGTTCCTCCCCTCTACCTCAGTGAGACTGCCTCCCCTAAGCATTGCTCTATGCCCCTTACCCTTACAGTGGCTGTAACCAGCTTTTCCTGCCTTGCTTTCTCTGCACCAGCCTCCCTTCTCTCCCTTGGTCCCCCGCTCACCCACCCATCCCCTCCCTAAGGACACATTCTACTCTATGGCTACTGGCCCCTTTCCCCCTCGCTCTGTCCATCCTTGTCTGACAACGGCACCTACCTGCTGGCTTCCTGACTTCCTCCTACATAGATACTGTTCTACCATGAATTCTGTTAAAAGCTAGCTTATGCTGTTCTACTTCAACTTATTGACTGTACTATTTAGGCCTTAGTAATTGACATGTTAAGTTTGTAATCTTTATTCACCTTTGTGTTATGTCACCCCCCATCCTCTGACATGAAACCTTTGTAAACAAGCAGTCCCTGCTCAAAGGTACTTGTAATCCTAGAGTTTAATAAATAAATAAATAACGAAGAAGGTTTGCTTGTTCTTGCTAGAGGGCTCAAATTGTGTTAGGTGCTGTAAATGCCTCTATAGTCAGTGGAGCATGTTACTTCCTAGTTATTTGCAGATAATGCAGGGAGCTTAAAATCAATTAAATGGCCGTTAGGCCCCATTCTAGTATAAATGACATTCAATCATCGTTTATTTTTCAACAGCACTCCTAACATCCTAACTCAGCATCTCCTATAGTGGCACTGGTAACATCCTTGGAATTAACATAGGGTGCATTTTTGTTGAAGTTTCATAATGGCTAAAATAGACAGTGACTAATAAAAGATGGCAAGAGAGTTTTTAGTTTCCACAAAACAGTCATTGCCAGTCTTATTTCCCCTTGCACCACTGGTGTGCCATGGAACTGGATGTATAGATATATGGGCTTTCATATAGAAATGCTGCTGAATGGCAATTCATGACATGTGCCACAAATAATCTCAAAGTGTTATATGTATAACTTATTTATTTAGTTTTTGACTGGGTACGTGCACGAGACAAATTGTGCCTATTTTCAGGCACGACACAGGGGAGGGGGATACAGATGAATGCCAACTAACTTTGAACCAGATTAAGATGTTGGTGGTATTTTTAGTGAAAGGGGGGAAATTTGGCCAGGGCACCAGGGAAAATTCCCCTACTCTTTTTGAGAAGTGTCATGGAATTTTTTACATCCACCTGACCTACCACTAGAACAGGCAGATGGGACCTTGGTTTAACATCTCATCTGAAAGACGGCATCTCAGGAGTGCAGCACCCCCCTCATGCTGCACTACAGTGTCAGTATTAGGATATTAACCCAAGTGCCTGGTGTGAGGCTAGAACCCACAGCCTTCTGATCTCCCAGCCTCAGAGGTGAGTGTGCTACCTGCTGAGCCACTGACACTGAATTAAGCAACAGAGCATGACAGGGTGTGCATTATTGTGGATTCGAAAATGGGCTTGAAAAATAATGCATCCTGATTGGTTAAAGCCATAGTTAGGCATGTATTTATTTTGCAATAGAGCCCAGTAAAAAATGAGTGCTAATTTGGGGTGCCCCATTACCTAGGGTATCATTGGGCATCCTGAATTTTCAGACTGGCCAGTCGCCATTTTTTTTCGCTCGCTATGCAAGCAGTAAACTAGCGACCAATCTCCCCCTCTACTCCTGGCAACATTCACACTTAAAATAAAAAAGTTTGCACATTTTTACCTCAGGCAATCTAGCTATCCCATAGCGGTTGTTTCCACTTAGTTAGTCGATCTTTATCATCCCTTCTTTTGTAGCCGGACACAGACGCTGCCACCCCTGACTGCAGCCACAGCATGTCAACAGCGGCTCCCACAGTAGCAGCACCCAAATCACAAACTGCCACCAGCAAGAGAGCACACAAAAAAAAAAAAACAAGCACAGCTGCACACTGAGCTGCCTCATACTGTGATTTAATCATAATTCTCTGGCAGTGAAAAAGAAAAAAAAACTCATCTTCTTAAATGAGCGCTAGCACATTGTGTGCTCAGAACTAATTGCAGACAGCAGTTCTGTAAACTTTGTAGGTCAGTCACCTCAGCTCCACTCCCATTCCAGCAAAGCATCTGTTTGTCTTTTTTTTTTTTTTAAACACAAACCAAGTCCTGCTAACCTGTATAACATCTTTACCTGTGTACATTTTTCCCTGATCACACTGCCACTCTCAACCGCCTGCATCCAAAGGGGGATAAAAACGCAAATCACCCTGATGAGTGGGTTAGACCACGGTCTCACTAAGGAACAAAAATAAAAACAAACACAGAAAAAAAATGAAAACCAAGGGAGTTAGGTGACTCCAATATACTCCAATATATGCCAAAACTCTGCAATGCTCACCACTCCAACAACCATTGTCATCCTGCGCACTCCATCCTCAGAAGAAGGAAACATTTGCTACTGAAGTATACATTAAATTGTAGGTGACCTTATACAACTCAGAGTGTATACTTAGCAAACTTAGTGCACGTCACTGCAGTATTCTGTACCTTGTATTGTGCTTTATCCTATGATTTCACCTGTATTAAGATTTCTCTACCCCTTATGGTGTTTTATGGAATGGTTTGATATGTATTACACCGGTTCTGGTTGTATTGTATCTTGTATTTTAGCATGTCTTGATCTCAGCTGGAATCTTGGCAGGTTACCTCTATGATAAGGCTGTGTAGAATTTTTGAAATTCCTACATTACAGAATTCCATGGAAATTCCAAAATGTGCAGGCCCAATGGCGCTGAGGGTTGAGGCGCTGGACGCCACACCTCACACTATGCTGGTGACTCGGGTTCGGGAATGGACTCAGGGTCATCAGGGAGGAGAAGGAGGAGGATCAAGCATCCCAATTGCTGCTCTCCTCCTCCTGTGGTGCATTCCTGGGGTGCTTTGAGCACCCAATGCACTGGCGCCAGTGGAAGCACGGGCACCAGGGCACCATGTGGCTCTTCGGAGTCGGGGTTGGGAGGACGTTGTGGGCATTTGAGATGTGCAATCTCTGTCTGGACATCAGTCCTCTGTGCCAATGCGCTCAGGGGAGGAGGGACCAAGGGAAGAAAAGCAGAAAAAACACCCTCTCTGGCCAGGATGATGACCAATCCCAGCCTCGATCATCTACTCACTGGCAGACCCCACTGTGCAGGCTCTCAGGAGGAAAGTGGAGCAAGGTAGGGAGACAATGGAGTAAAAGCCTGGCACTCTAGGGGCAGACGCCGTGGGAGGGATTACGGGGATTGACCAGTCCGAAGGAGTGGACCGAGTGGGCAGTAAGGAGGGGATAAAAAGAAAGTGCAAAAAAAAAGAAATTCCAAAATGTATACTTAATTCTGCAGAATTCTCCCAGTAGCAGAATTCCAAAATTTCAAAGGCAGAATATTTTTCTTAAACCACAGAATTATTTTTTTTGCAATGCAAAGAAAGTTATTTCATGGTTTACATAATCTGTGGAAAGTTATTCCATGGTTTACATAAATGTGTTTCAGAATTCTGCAGAATTAAAAAAAAATACAAAAAGCATCTCAGAAGCAGAATTGCCATAAATTCCAAGAAAATAATCCTAAATTTCTAGTGCACTTACCTAGTAAACAAAAATAAACAATGAACTTTAACAAATGACCATGGTGTAGAATGGAGAGGGGCCTTCAAGCAGGTAGCATGCTTGGTGACTTTTGCCAAAGTGGTATCTGTATACGACAGAGGAGAGGATAGGACACTATGCACTAAGGTTTTGGGCAGGGTAGTCAGAGCAGCCAAGGCAGCAAAGGAGCTACAGCTGGCAAAGTGGGTTAGGGAGGGAGAGAAGGGATTCTTTAACTACATTAGGGAGAAAAGGAAGCGCAGTAACCAAATCACCAAGATTAAGAAGGAGGGTGGTTGGGCTAAGATTGAAAAGGAATAGGCAGCAGTATTAAATGAGTACTTCTCCTTGGTTTTTATGAGGGAGCAGAAAGTGTCTACTCTGCAAGGGGCCAGTGGGGGAAAAGAAGGAAGGGGGGAGAACTGACGGACAGGGATATCCCAGTGCAAAATGTCCAGGAGTGTCTGAGGGCCTTGAGAACAGACAAGGCGCTAGAACCAGACAGGATCCACCCCTGGGTATTGGGTGAGCTTGCAAGAATCCTGGTAGCACCTTTAACAAGGTTTTACAACATCTTCCTCAACTCAAGATGTGTGCCCCTGGACTGGAGGTTGGCACATGTGGTACCCATCCACAAGGGTGGACCTAGGGATGAGCTGGGTAATTATAGACCAGACAGCCTCATATATATAGTGGGAAAACTGCTTGAGACCATCTTGAAGGAAAGGCTGGTGCAATTCTTGGAATTAAGTGGCATTCAAGATGCCCAACAACATGGATTCGTCAAGGGTAGATCTTGTCAGACCATTCTGGTCGAGTTATATGACTGGGTGACAAGATTCCTTGATGGGGGTCAGCCGGTTGATGTCCTGTATTTGGACTTAAGCAAGACATTTGATTCTGGGCCACGTGAGTGACTGGTGGACAAACTGAGGAACTTGGGGATGGGTGATAAGATGGTTAGGTGGATTGGAAATTGATTGAGCAACATGCAGCAGAGGATGGTGGTAAGGGGGGGAGCGCTCCTCTCCTAGGAGAGTCACTAGAGGCATCTGGCAGGGGTCAGTTCTGGGCCCACTACTGTTCAACGCTTTCAAAGCTGACATCGCAGCTAGAAACATAGAAACATAGACTTTGATGACAGTTAAGGACTGCTTGGCCCACCTAGTCTGCCCATTCCCCTACTTACTGGATAAGCTGCAGAGCCTAGTTAACCAACAGCCTATTTCTTCCTACTCCCCACAAAAATTGAATTATGTCTGCCCCATGCATTCTTGAATTCCCCCACAATTTTATACCCCACAACCTCCTCAGGAAGGCAGTTCCATGCATCCACCACCCTCTCTGTGAAAAAATACTTCCTCACATTGCCCCTGAGCTGTCCTCCCTCTATCTTCAAATTGTGTCCCCTTGTTCTTGCACATCTCCTTTTCTGAAAGATGCTAACCTCTTGGACTTTGTTGATTCCACTGAGGTACTTAAAAGTTTCTATCGTGTCTCCCCTCTCCCTCCTCTTCTCAAGGGTATACATATTAAGCTCCTTTAGTCTCTCTTCGTATAGCTTCTCTTGCAGCCCCTGCACCATTTTTGTTGCCCTCCTCTGGACTGCCTCCATCCTGTCTATGTCCTTGCAGATATGGGGTCTCTAGAACTGGATGCAGTACTCCAGATGGGGTCTCACAAACTGTCTGTACAGAGGGATAACTACTTCCTGTTTTCTGCTGGTGATGCTTCTCCCTATACATCCCAGTATACCCCCAGCCGTTCCTACTGCCTTCTCACATTGCTTGCCAACCTTAAGGTCATCTGATATAATTGCCCCCAGGTCCCTTTCCATTTTTGTTGTTACTACCTCCACCAGATTGTGTACTCTTCCCCTGGGTTTTTGTTTCCCAGGTGCATTATTTTGCACTTCTTTGTATTGAATCCAAGCTGCCATACTTCTGACCATTCCTTCAACCTTGCCAAGTCCCTTTTCATCCTTTCTACACCTCCTTGTGTATCAACCCTGTTGCAGATCTTTGTGTCATCTGCAAAGAGGCATACTTTTCCTTCCAGACCCTCTGCAAAGTCACTTAAAGACATTAAAAAGGACTGAACCCAGTACTGAACCCTGCGGTACCCTACTAGTAACCCCCCCTTTCTTCAGAGTGGACTCCATTTACTATTACCTTCTGTGTCCTGTTGTCCAGCCAATGTTTTACCCAGGTTACCACCCTGGGACCCACTCCCAGGCTGGCTAATTTGTTTATTAATCTTTTGTGTGGGACTGTCAAATGCTTTGCTAAAGTCTAGCTAGGCTATGTCCACAGCCTCTCCTTGGTCTACTACTTTGGTCACCGAGTCAAAAAAATCAAGTAGATTCATCTAACATGACCTTCCTGCTGTGAATCCATGCTGCTTTGGGTCCTATGTGCCCCACTGGCCTCTAGGTACTCAACAATGTTTTCCTTCAGAAGTGATTCGATCAATTTCTCTACCGCAGAGGTGAAACTGACAGTTATGTAGTTTCCTGCCTCTGTCTTGCTCCCACTTTTGTAAAGGGGAATCACATCTGCCCTCTTCCAGTCCTCAGGTACCACGCCATCCTCCCATGATTTGGATGGAGTCACAAGTAATATGAGCCTATTTGCCAATGAAACCAAACTGGAGGCAGTTGTGGACAGTGAAGAGGGAAGAAGGGCACTCCAGGAGGATCTAGAATGTTTGGAATAGTGGTCAAACTCATGGCAGCTGAGGTTCAACACCAGGAAGTGTAATGTACTGCACTGCACCTGTGGGCTAGGACTCCTGGATACAGATATCATCTCGGGGGGAGCAGTTATCTGCCTTGGAGCAAGAGAGAGAGAGAGATCTAGGGTGGTAATTATGGGTAAAATGAACTGCTCAGAACAATGCAGGAAGGCAGCAGTAAAAGCAAACAGAGTGCTGGGTTGCATTGCCGGGGGATTACATCAAGAAGGGCAGAGATTATACTGCCACTGTACAAATCCTTGATAATGCCTCACCTGGAGTACTGTGTGCATTTCTGGCTCCCATACTTAAAGAGGGGTAGCATGCTACTATAGAGGGTCCAGAGAAGGGGCACTAAGCTGATACAAGGGGTGGGAGATAAGACTTATGAGGAAAGACTAAGGGTGCTTAATGTGTATTCCCTAGAGCACAGACGAGATCAGGGGGATATGATTGAGACCTTCAAGTACTGAAGGGTATTAACAGGGTTACAGTTGAAGGTCTGTTCAGATTCAAAGGGGATGGCACTACTAGAGGACTCAGCATGATGTTGGTGGTGAGGGAATTTAGGATGGAGCTGAGGAGGCCCTATTTCATAGAAAGGGTAGTAGCACCATAGAACATGCTACCGGAGAAGGTGATCTTAAAGGACTCAGTGGGGAGCTTTAAGAGGGGTTAGGACACACATGGGCAAGGTAAAGATAGTGGAGATGGGAAACAGTGGTGGGATAGAGAGGTGACCAAAGCAGGAAAAGACATACGGGGTTGGGGGGGTAGCAGCAGTGTCCCAGCTGTAAGCTGAGCTCAAGATGACGTGATAGACCTCCTGGCCTAAATCTGCTGGCATCATTTTATGTTCATATGTTTGTATTTTCTAACAGTTGGTTGATGGCATGGTAAATGGAGGAGGGCTTCGGCTACATCGAGGACTGAGGCTGATCTGCAAGGATATGGGCCTCTACGAGTGAGATGGCCTGAATCTTTCCAGGAAGGGGACGAGATTCCTTAGAGGGAGGTTTAAATGCTACTTGGATGAGCATTTAAACTAGCTGGGCGGGAGGTTGTAAAACCAGAGAAGACAACAATTGCTCCTCCCAGTTAATGAAACAGCAAGGAGGGAGAGCCCGATGGAAGCAAGCTCCAAGGCAGGGGTTCAAGAAGACAGGGATGGGAACAAGGCAAAGGATAAGGGGAGTATAAATCAGAAACGCAAGAATGGATAAAAAGAGACTGGTAACAGAGAAGGTAGTAAGGGAAGAGAGGGATCAGGTAGAGCTTCAGGGATTAGCACAGGCGGTGGGAGGGGAGGGGAAGGCAGGAGGGAGTAAGATATGAAGAGCCATGTGCACCAATGCAAGGAGTTGGGGGGAATTTGAACCTGGAGGCCATCATGGTGGAGGCTAGCCTGGATTTGGTAGCCATAAGTGAGCCATGGTGCACTGACGGCCACAACTGGGACATGGCCATACCAGGCTACACTCTGTTCAGGAGAGTCAGAGAAGGGAAGAGGGGAGGAAGGACTGTACTATATGTGAGGGTGGAAATCAAGGCCATGGAAGTACAGGGGCACCCAGAGGAAAAAGAAGGGATCAAACTGCTGTGAGCCATCCTGGAGACAAGTACTGGGGCCACTATCCGTACAAGGGTTTACAAACCTCCAGCTCAGGGAGAGGAGTTGGATTACATATTCATTACCGAGCAGTTAGGGAAGCCATCATCGGGATGGCAAGTAATGGAAAGGTGCTGCTAGCTGGTGATTTTAATCTGCCAGATGTAGACTGGAGCTTTCCAACTTCAGCTTCGGACAACGCTGACACCTTACACAGGGCTTTTCTCAGGCAACTATTGTTTATTATTTATTATTATTTCTGAAGACACCTTTGAGCCAAGGCTCTTTCACAAAGGTTCCATGTTGGGGAAACAATACAGAACATAGTGAGGACAATAAGAAGTACAGTAGTTTCAAGCAGCCATAGGCTTTGTCGGGTACATTAAGCTTTCATATTCAATTACTGTAACATATGCAATGATTCACAGTATGTATGTTAACTTACAGTAATTTGTGTATATTATTCAAGAACATACGTACAATAAAAAAACAGTTGTAATGTGGTTCACTAGAATAAATTACAAACTGCTAGGAGAAATGGTAGATACATGTAGAGGAAGCTATGGGGAGAAAATGTAGATAATAGTGGGGAAATAAAAAGGGAGGAGATTGGAGATAGTGGGGGGTAAATGTGAGAGGGATTTAGAGGGGGGGAAATTAGAGGGAAAGAGAGTAAGTTTAGTTAGAAGAAACATTCGCTGGAGGCCATTGTGACAAGGTGCTGACGCAGGTAACATTTGAAAGTGCCCAGGGTAATGTCATTGGTGACAGCTGCACGTAAAGGATTGTTACCCTTGGGCAGTGCGGCAGCATGGAACAGAAAAATGTAAGATATTCAGAGCTCCTGGTTAGGAGGGGGCCGCAGCTGGGGGCCAGTAAGGACTGAACCCTTGAGGGTAGGAGATTTATGGTAATCTTAGGCAACTAGTTAAGGAACCCAGTAAGGATGGGACAGTGCTGGATCGGGTGCTTAAAAACTGAGACAGCATTGCAGAAGTCACAGTGGGCAGTTCCATAGGGTTATTTTTACTTTTTTCTTTTATTCCTTTGGTAACTGGGTAAGGCCCACTAGGCACAAGTGCCTGTTTTCAGTTGCGACCTGGGAGCTCTGGGTGGTTAAGCGACTTGCTCAGTCACACAGTATGCAAGTGGAGGTTGTGGGAATCAAACCCATGTCTGGTGGATGTACCAAGCTCATTCACAGCCCATTACTCTAACCCCTAGGCTATACTGTCAGCCCAGGCAGGTACCAGTGATCACCATACAGTGTGGTTTAATATTGAGGTAGGAACAGAGGCAGTAATAGAGACCTGCAAGTACCTCATGGGGGTGAAAAGGGTGTAGGAGGGGAGTCTCTTTCAAAGGAGGAAGAGCACCAGCACCAGATTTCATGTAATGAAGCTGGAGGGGTTGGGGGAGTTTAAGAGAGATATGAGGAGGTACTAATTCACTAAAAGAGTTGTGGACATCTGGAACAGACTGCCAGTGGATGTGGTGGAGGTGAAAAACAATAGGGGGCTTCAAGCATGCGTGGGACAGGCATAAGGGAATATTAGTAAACAGGCAAGGAGCAGTGAGGGTAACTGGAGACCAATTAGGGTCTGAGGAGACAGAGTAGACAGGGACCTGTTGTCACGGCACAGGTCCAGAAGCATAGTAGTTGTAAAATTTGCTGCAAGAGTTTTATTAACAGTAAAATAAAACAAAATGCTCAGAATAATTATTTACAATGGCAGTAGAAACATAGAAAACAGAGTCCTGAGTTTTTCTTCTCGTTTCCAATCACAGTCTCTCAATCTCTGCCTTTCTCTTTTGCAAAACATTGCAGCTCTTTTTTATAAGTCTGTGCAGGAGTTCATTAAGAAAATAGCATGTTTCTCACACAGTGTTCTTGTAAGTTTTCATTGTTCTTGTCAGTGCAGCAAAAAGAACACAGAGACCCAGAACTGACCTCTTGTTTACATCTTCTGAAAAAGGCTTAAAAAATGTATCTCTGGTTAACCCCTTGAGTTCCAAATAGCTTTGCAATCATTTCAACAGTATAACAATATACAATTTTAGCGTTGCAATTATTTTAACAGTAACTATATACAGTTTTAAACAAAGGGATCCCAGTATCAATTACACTTCCACAACAATGATTCCACAGCATTGTTCACTTGGGAACATAAGCAGGAGGCTGGTAAGGACAGAGGTCTGGGGTTATATTCTGTTTTAACTGAAATATTTGAATAATTTTGTATGTGAAATTAGCCTATGTGTTAAAAATTATTACCTTGAGTTAGAACTGTTACTTGGGCTGTAATATTGTAACTTTTGAGGCTTGGAAACACTTGTTTGGCAGTGATAATTAGAGTGAAATTTAAATGTGGTGTTTGCCACTGGGGGTTGGGATTGAAGGGCTGAGTATTTCTGTTTGGGACTGAAATTCAAAGCAACAGGAACTGGTGGGCCTGTGACATCATACGGTACCTGATGTCTGCATACACACACTGTTAGTGGGACTGGACTGTGTGTGTTCGTGAGACTTGGGAACTTTATTGGTGGGGTTGAAATTGGGTTTGTAAATAACTGCAGTCAGTATAGAGAGAAACTGTATTCCAGGGGAAAGGGACTGAGAAAAGGGGGTGTGCCATTATAAACAGACGGGGATAAACAGGGTGGCCATATTCCACCATGGCAGGCATCTTCAGAAGGGTTGTAGGCTGCACAGGCTGTGGGATGGCAATAATTCTCAATTGGGCCTGGAGAGAGGGAGGCTGCCCACTCTGTAGACAGCTATATTATAACAGGAGTGAGGTATATTGGTTAAGGAGTAAGCTGGGGGAGCTGGGGGGGTGTCCAAGGATAAGGGGTGTGGATATGGGCAGCAGAAGGGTGGGGCTGAGGGGAGGCTGGGGCCACGCTCTGAAATTACAGGACGTTATGTTACAGCAAGCAGGAGAGGGGATGTTAGGGACAGAGGACCCTTAGATAGGGATGTTGACACTAAGGGGAAAGCGTACAGGGTGAACATTCTGAATACAAAGAGAGTGGAGGGGGAAGAGTCAGGAGGAGCTGTTGTGGGGAAGCCTAAAACAGCAGACTGTGGGAAGGGAGCTCCTAAGGTGAACAGAGCAAGAGGGGAAGAAGAGGGGCAGTTCAGAGGTGCAGTCAGGGGAAACTCGCGATTACTTGATGGAGGCTGACATAGAGTGTCACAATAAATTTGAGCTACTAAGCAACCTAGAGGGGGAGGAAGGGGTTGGTGGAAATGAGGAAACTTATACAGAGGCCGGGGGGAGGGAGTTGGATACCCATAGGGCATCACAGACCGCAATGGAAAGGATAGAAATAGTCCCAGAGGGAGAAGGGGAAACATAAATGTTAAGCAAATGGGGGAGATGCAACATATTGCAGACATGAGGGAGGAGAGCATGACTGGAGAGAAACTGGGAGACAAGGAGGTGGGAGAAGAGCCCCCTCTTCAGCAGGGGGGTCAGTACCAAGAATGGGGCCCTAGCTAAAGGGGACCCACAGAGAGCCTCTGGAGGCAGGGATACTATTACAAGGGGGGAGGATGGCGGTGTGGGGGAAGGGGAAACCATCAGGGCCAGGGTAAATTGTTCAGATAAGAGAGGGTTAAAGGGGACACCTATTCAGAGGGGCTTGAGTTAAGTGGGCAAAATAACGAGGGAGGCAGAAAGGGGAGGGTGACAAGGGGGTTTCTAATAAGGCAGGAAGACTCCATGGAATTGAGATCACGAATAAAGGGGGTGGGGACTGAGAGGGCATAGTGGAGATAACCATAAGGATGATGGTGTGTGTTAAGGTTCTGTTATTGGGAGACTCGATGATTAGGGGTATCCAGTGGGAGGGACAGGGGGTGGATGCCTTAGCCAGGTGAAGGTAGTGAGTATCTCTGGGCTGACAGTGCACAGAGCAAAGTTCATGGTGTAGAAATGGTTAGGGATTGTGGAGGGAAACCGGATTTCCTGGTGCATTTGGGAACTAACGATCTAGAGGGAAATAGCGTTTTGGAAATCCAAGCAAGGTTCCAAGAACTTGCCAGAGTCTGTCGGGATAATGAATGCAACATTTCCTTTTCAGAGATATTGCCAGTACCAAAGGCCTCAGTGGAGAAAAAAATGAAGCTCACAGAGGTTAATGACTGGCTCAGGAAGTGGGGTGAAGAGAGTGGGTTGGGAGTGTTAGGGAACTGGAAAGGAGTTTGGGAGGATAAGGGACTATATGCCAAGGACAGGCTTCATCTTGCCCCATTAGGGAAGGAAGTCCTTAAACAGGGGATGGCTGACTACATTCAAGAAAGGTGGGGTTTAAACTTGTGGGGGGAGGGATATGGAAGGGGCTGACCAGAAGCCCTCTCCTCCAGATGAGGGGAGTAGCTTGCCCAAGGGGGAAGGGGAAACAGACTGGGAGTGGAGGTTTCAGGAGGAGCAGAGGAGGATGGAAGTATAAGGAATCTGGGTGGGTTCACAAAGAGGATCAGGGATAAGGGTTGGGGGTTGGTGTTAGTAAATGCCAGGAGCTTGGGAAACAAGTTGCCAGAGTTCCAGGCCATGCTGTTCGAGGGGGGTGGATGTGGCGACGGTCATGGAGACGTGGGCCAACAAAAACCATGACTGGGACCTAAACGTGCAGGGGTACACTATGCTTACGAAGGATAGAAAGGAGGGCAGAGGGGGTGGAGTGGCTATGTTCATTAGAGATGACATAGAAATTGCTAGGGTAGAAGAGGCAGAGGGAAACGTGGAGGCCTTATGGTTGCCTCACGATCCCCAGCAGGAGGTAAGGTCAAGCTGGGTGTAGTATATAGGCCCACCGGATGAGTGATGTTCTAGATGATGGTTTGCTGGACAACATCATTGCCCAGTGTGGACCAAAGGGGAAGGAGTGTTGATGATGGGACCTTAATATGCCAGGTAAAACTGGGGAACCATGTCCTCTAAGGTGGCCAAGGAGAAGAGGCTGCTGGATGGCTTCCAGGATGTGTTCTTAACACAGCATGTGACGGAGCCCACAAGGAGGGGCGTCCTGGACCTGGTCTCGCAGATGGGGATCTGTAAGGACCTGGTTGTACAGGACCCCTGACTGGGAGTGACCACAATACTGTCTGGTTTCAAATAAGCATGGGGGAGAGGGGAGATCTAGGACACTGGCAGTGGACTTCAGGGGCAGACTTTGTGGGCATGGGAAATATTCTCAAGGATCAGGATCACCTGAAGGGGATTACATCAATGACAAGTGTGGAAAGGAGATGGAGGTCATAAGCGGGACTTCATGAGTGAGTCAGATCTGCGCTAAGTTGAAACATAAGGAGCAAGGTCACATAAACCATGCTGGTGGTCCAGTAAGTACAGGAGTGGTCAGAGAAAAGAAGCCGGCCTACAAAAAATATAAAACAACAAGAGGGGATAGGGATAAGGAAATGTACCATCTTGCATCTAGAAAAGTCACCCGGATGGTGAGGGGAGCAAAGTCCAGTAAAGAGCAACGGCTGGCACAGGGGATACATGGAGGGGAAAAGGGGTTCTTCTGGTACATTGAGGAACAGAGAAAAACTAAGGGCCATCTCAGCAGATTGAGATCAGAAGGAGGGTGGTTGGAAGAGGCGAGGGACCAGGCAGAGGTATTTAACGAGTACTTTTCCTCTGTGTTCACCACGGAGGGGGATGGGATATCTACAAAGCAAGGCATGAAGGGGATAGAAGCGGCAGTGAGTGGGATCAGGGAAGCAACAGAAATGGAGCAAGAGGGAGGGAGAGGTACCCCAGGGGTGTCACATCTAGATAAGGATAAAAAGGCCAGTAAGGTAGAGGGGATGGATGATGCTATCTCCACCAAAAGGGTGTGGTCAGCCCTCAAGGCCCTAAAGAAAGACAAATCTTCTGGACCGGAAGGCATTCATCCGAGAGTACTATGGGAACTGGCGGACATACTGGCTGCACCCCTGGCAGAGCTCTTCAACAGGTCACTTGAGACAGGGAGGATACATAGGGATTGGCGAGAGGCACATGTGGTGCCAATCCATAAAGGGGTCGAGGGAAGTACCAGGTAACTATAGACCCATCAGTTTGACCTCGGTGGTGGGAAAATTAATGGAGAGTATACTAAAGGAACAATTGGGGTATGGAGGAGGTGGGAGGTCTGGATAGTCGGCAACATGGGTTTGTGCCAGGTAGATCATGTCAAACTAATCTTGTGGAGTTCTACGAATGGGTAACATCAGAACTAGACAGGGGAAAGCCTGTGGATGTTTTATTCTTGGACTTCAGCAATGCGTTTGACTCTGTCCCCCACAATGGTCTGGTGGAGAAACTGATGGGGTTAGGAGTAGGCCCTTTGATGGTCAGATGGATTGAAAACTGGCTAGCTGGATGCACCCAGAGAGTAGTGGTCTGTGGGGAGCTCTCGAACCCTAGAGAGGGTGGTAGTGGGGTACCGCAGGGCTCAGTCCTGGGTCCGATCCTGTTTAATGCATACATATCGGACATCAGGGAGGGTATAGGGTGTGAAATGAGTCTCTTCGCGGATGACTCCAAGATGGGAGCAATAGTTGAGGGAGAAGAGGGGAGGTTGGCCCTGCAAGGGGACCTGGACACCCTGGAAAGCTGGGCTCACACATGGAAATTAAATTTCAATATCACCAAGTGCAAGGTGTTGCATCTTGGTCGGAAACTCCCTAAACACAGGTATACCCCTGGGAGGCGGCGGAGGCCTCAATAGGGGAAAAGACCTAGGGGTCATGGTGGATGCATGTATGAATAACTCTGAGCAGTGCAGGAGAGCGGCTAGCAAGGCAAAACAGGATGTTGGGATGCATCATAAGGGGGATCACCTCTAGGAGCAAGGAAGTGATTCTGCCGCTGTACAATGGACTGGTTAGACCACACCTTGAGTATTGTGTACAGTACTGGAGACCACACTTGAAGAGGGACATACAGCTCCTGGAGAAGTTACAGAGGAGGGCAACTAGGATGATACGAGGGCTAGGGGATTTGACCTATGAGGACAGACTTAAGGAGCTCTGCCTGTTTTCATTGGAGGAGAGGAGAGACAGTGGGGACATGATTGAGGTCTTCAAGTACCTCAAGGGAATAAATAGGGTAAACATGGAGGGGATCTTTAGACTAAAGCAGGGAGGTGTCACCAGAGGGCATGGTTTGAAGTTGGAAGGTGGAAGGGTGAGGGGGGAAAAGAGGAGGAGGTTTTTCACTGAGAGGGTGGTGGACCCTTGGAATGCACTGCCTGGTGAGCTGGTTCAGAGATCCACAGTGGAGGGCTTCAAGAGAGGGTGGGACAGACACAGAAAGTGGATGTATCAGATGATGGCCTGTCCCAGGGGGGTGGGGATGGATGATAGGAGTTTCTGGAGCACAAGGGATGGGAGGGCCTCGGCACCCAACTAAGGATCTAAGGTTCGAGCAGACTGGATAGACCATAAGGCCTAATCTGCTGGCAAATAGTATGTTAGTATATATTTTTATACCAGCAGATATGCAAGGGGGAAGAAAAAGACAGAACAGCAAGTGAGGGAGAGAGATAGGGAGAGGCAGAGAATTGCAAGACCATCGGGGTGATCAAGTCCTCGGTCTCACGGGAACATTTGGCTGTGCAACCAGACAGAAAAGGAGAGAATAGAACAGATTCTTGCATTTTTTTTACTACATTTTTTTGTTAAATAAAAAGGTTTACAGTACATCTATAATCACATTACACTGCAATAGGCAGGAATTATACATGGCTTTTTTAAAAAACAGTATATCTATAGATATAGATATAGATAGGAGTTTGGAACTGTAGCTTATCCAGGTAGAGGGTTCTGAAAATCCCAGGATAAGGATAACTTGTCAAGTACACTGAGCTCATTTAATGCTTTACATATTCAGCCCAACATAAGCATATTCAGGGAATAATATCCTGTCTGTGTTGCATTACCCACAGGAGCCATTTGTTCCAAAAATTCCTAACTCTGTTTGCCCTTTGATTCAACAGTGCTGTGACCTTCTCCATTTGATAAATCTCCGCTACAGTATCTTCTAGGGTTACCACCTTTTAAGAAGCCCAAAGTGGGACATTTCTTACTGAAACATGATTTTTTGCAGGACAGTACGTAATCTCGACCAATGCAACAGACTTGTTTTCTCTATATAATCAGAATTGAGGCTAAGTGCTGTAGTTTCTTAGTTGCTTCTATTGTTTCTTATCATTTTAAAGTATTTTAGTTAAGGTATTGTAGTTTTCTAGAACATTTAGTGGAAAGTTAGAAAATATTTTTTCTACTATAAAATCTGGACATTTAGTATTTCATGTTTTTTTGCAGGACACAGCTGCCCAAATCAGGACTGTCCTGCGAAAATCAGGACGGTTGGTAACCCTAGTATCTTCCCACATTTTTACACTGGGGGGTGGGGAGGTCTGCTGGACTCATTTCCTGGAGATCAATTTTTTAGCTGCAAAAAGCAGGATAATAATCATCTTCCTGGCTGGATTATTCAAAATGTCCCCAGTAAACCAATGAAGAAGGGCTAGACCAGGAGTGAGCTGTTTGATTTCAGGGAAGAGTTGATGTATCCCTTCCTCAACATGCAACCAAAAGTCTCGGATCCCTGGGCAGGTCCAAGATATATGGATATGATCTGCCTGGGTCTCCCCACATGATCTCCAGCAGTTAAAACCTCCTCTACCCCCATATTTCTGAGTTATTTGAGGTGTTCTAAAATATTTCACTGTTCACTTCCAGTTATATTCTTTCCAGATATGAGAGCTAGTTGCCTTATGCTGGTTTGTATATATCTGTCTCCACTCCTGGTCGGAGATCTCCATTCCTAAATCCAACTCCCATGATTTTTGCAGCTTAGTAAGTGTTTTATGCTCTATAGGTTGAAGGAGTTGGTATAAAGTTGAAATGAGGTGATCTGGTAGCTACCTAGTTTTAGTGTCAATTATTAATTGAACTAGGGGGTGTGATTGGGCTAACTCCCAGGTAGTGTCGCAGCTTTGAAGTATATAATGGCGCATTTGGAAGAAATAGAAGTGGTCTCTCTTGTGTAACTGATAAGCCTGCTGCATTTGGGCAAATGACCTAAGCGTCCTGTGTTCATACCACTGGTATATGTATTTCAGACCCTGTTTCCTCCACAGATCAAAGGTATGATCTGTAATAGCTGGCAAAAATGAAGGATCATATGTGGGTATTATTAATGGTACTGTCTGGGGTCTAATTGTGGGTTCTTCAAGTTTCCTACACCAAACATGCAGCACAAGTCTGGTAAATCTGGATCAGATGCCTGCCATGTGCTGTTTCTTCATACCATAAGGAGATCCTAACACCCTCTCTATATATTCTGGTTGCTCATCTCATTCTGTTGTCTTCCAATGTGTTTCTATGTTCGAGTCCCACCAATGCAGGACATGGGCCACTTGGGTTGAGCAGTAGCACATTTTAAAATGTGGAAGTGCCAGGCCTCCTCTGAGTTTAAATAGCTGCAGAAAAGCATAGTCTTTTCTGGGTCTCTTCCCATGCCATACATACTGGGACAGCATTTTATCCCAGATCTTAAAATTCACTGAGGGGAGCAAGATGGGTAGATTTTGGAAAAGCTAAAGGAACTTCGGCAGTATTGTTATTTTGATTGAGTCTACTCGGTGTATTAGGGAAACGGGTAAGTGCTGCCACCGCTGTAAGTCACTCTTCAGACTCTTAACTAAAGGGGGAAAGTTTACTTCATATAACTGTTTAAGATCTTGGGGTATTCTAACCCCCAAGTACTGGAAATTCTGAGTATTCCATTTTAGGGGGAAAAGTTTTGGGGTCCGGCTATCCGGGTCATAATTCCACATAAGGACTTCCATTTTGGAAGTATTTAGCTTATAACCCGACAGGGTCTCCACCTCTCTCAGTAGGGTAAACAGTTTCAGGAGAGAGGACTCTGGTGAAATTAGACAGATCAATAGATTATCTGCATAAAAAGCTGTCTTGTGTTCTGTCTCCCCCACTCTTAAACCAGTTATGGCTTCCTCCTCTCTAATCACCTCTGCCAAAATCTCAAAATACAAAGCTAATAATAGAGGGGATAGGGGACAGCCCTGTCGGGTACCTCTGGATAAAAGAAATCATTCTGAATACGTCCCATTTGCCTTCGCCACTGCATGAGGGGAAGCATATAATGCCTGCACCCATGCTACAAGGGAGGGTGGGAAACCAAATCTATTTAAAGTATAGTATAAAATTTCCAGGACACATGATCAAAGGCCTTTTGCTTAATAGTAAAAATGGGACTGATCGCTCTTCTACCTTCTCTAATAAATAAAGGGTTCTTTTTATATTATCTGTTTTTCTCGTGGGGACAAAGCCTGGTTGGTCTTTATTAATTATATTAGGTAAAAGGGGTTCCAGTCAATGGGCAAGGATACTAGCAAAAAATGTATAATCTTGGTTTAGGACTGAGATGGGTCTATACGATTTGCAATTGAGGGGGTCCTTTTCTGGTTTTAAGATTGTTGATATGTTGGCATACTGCCACGAAGGGGGGGTTAGTTTCTTTAGTTTGTAGGGCATTAAATACTGTCAAAAGAGTAGGTAGAAGCTCTTTAGTGAAACTTTTATAGAATTCCAAGGTTAGGTCATCCTGACCAGGACTCTTGCCTGTTTTTGTCATTTTTAATGACCCTCTCTATCTCCTTTGAAGTAATTGGCCGAAGGAGTTTCTCCTGCTGTAAGGTCGTTAATTGGGGCAGTTTCAATTTCTGAAAAAAGGAGTGATAATTGTTATCTTCTGGTTCTGGATCCCGGAGTAAAGGGTATGATAAATGTGTCTAAATCCCTCCAATATATCTTTAGTGCCAGTAAGGAATTGTTTCGTCTGAAGGTGCCTGTTTTGCACAATCATACCTCTGTTTTTTTGCACCTTTAATCTAGAGGCCAACACCTTAGAGGCACTGGCTCCACCTTCGTAATATTTTTGTTTGACATAGAGGAGGGCTTGCTCTGTTTTGGAATTAAGCAGATTTTGCAATTTACTTTTGATATCATTTACTTTCTGTAAAGTAGATTTATCTCCCTGCCTTTTCCAAGTTTGAAGCTCCTGTTCTAAAGTCCCCTGCTGTTCTCTTTCCTTCTTTTCCCTAGCTGCAAATGGAATGGTTTCCCCCCTTATAATCGGCTTCAATATTCCTGAAGAAATCACAGGGGGCTTATTTTGAGCCAAAATCTCGGGGATACGTTGCTTAATTAAATCATTATATGTCTGGTTTCTCAATAAGGAGTTACTAAATTGCCACTGAGTAGGTGATCTCTCTTGATGTGAGTCAAGTTCATTTAACAATGGGGCATGGTCTGTGAGTAAGACGGGGAGTATCTGAATTTGATGCACTGATTCCTGATATTCTGCTGTGACCAGAAAATGATCTGTCTGAGAATATGTATGATGGGCTGCAAAGTAGTGAGTGTAATGCCTACTGCTTCTATTTTTATTTCGCCAAATATCTAGTAGACCCATTTCCTTTATCAGCCTCCGACCATGTCTCTGACCTGCTGACATATGAGGGGGATTTGGATTTGAACTGTCTTTTTTCCCAGATCCATTACAAGAATTAGATCCCCACCTATAATCAAGACCCCTGTTTAAAGTGTATTATTTGATCCATTAATGCCTGATGCATCTGCAGAGTAGCACCTGGGGGGGGGGAGATAAAGGCTAACCACTGTATAGGGAGTGCCCCACCAAGTCCCTCTGACCATAGCCAATGTGCCCTCTCTGTCATGGTATGAGTTCTCCAGTTGAAACGCTGAATAATTGGGGGGTAAAACTGCCCTACCCTTCCCCCTACTGGAATGGTGGGAACTAGCCACTACAGTATGCATTCCAAATTTTAGTAACTTTTGGTGTTCCAAGGGGCCCATATGCGTTTCTTGCAATAATATCATTGGGAGGTGAGTTTTTTTAAGGTAGGACAACACCTTCCTTCATTTAATTGGACCACCTAATCCATTTACATTCTGGGAAATTATTCTAACCTTTTGAGATTGAGCCATTATCGTAAACTAAGTACATCTCATCCATTTGATTCTCTCCTTGACCTTGCCATGTCCCCCTGTAGCCCATTTCCAGTCTATCCCACCTTATTCTATAAAACAATCTGCACCTCCATGTTGATGCACTCCGAACGGTTTCTTTTTTCTCATAAAATAATAACAGTTCTATCTTACCTATATGGCACCTATTAAAACTTTGCCTAACTATATACAAAGTTGTCTTAGTGACTTCCATGAGTCATTGAAATTCCCTGGGCCCCAACAGATCTGCTGCTGTCGTATGGGTGACTGCACTTCTATTATTGAGGTGCTCCTCGGGGTATACCAAATCCCCCAAAAAACTAAACATCTTTAAGGTAGGGGCCAGGTCGGTCAAAAAAGCAATTTGGGTCAACATTAAAATAAGCAACAGGTTAACCAAAATGTCTAATGGTGCTTTCAGAAAGTCCATCTGTGTAGTTCTCCGGCACCTCGTTTAGTCTATGAAAGGGAGAAATATCCATCATACTCCTTGTCAATCCTGAGTGGATGTAATTAAGGCATTGTTCCTAGAGTCTATCTTAAAGGGTTATGTACGTTTTCTGCAGTTCTGCTAGGTAATCTCAAAGAGGGCATTCGTTGTTGCTATGCAGGGATCAAAGTCTTCAGCGACTCTCGTTGCATACCAAAAATACACCCTACAAAAATCCCTAAAACTGTCCAATATCATTCCATTTGCTTCCTTTAAACAGCATTGTACAGTCTTCTTCAAAGAGAAATGCAATTGCTACCACTAGAGCTAGCATTGTCATCTAACAAATCTCCCTTCCAAACCATATATGGCATATTCCTTCCAGACAGACACCCCATCTTATGGCACCCAGTAATACCTTCACCATCCTAGTATTACATTATGTTGAGTGTCTGCCATGCCCCCCCCACTGGGATATGTATATACTGTACATACTGTAAATATTAGCTTAACTTTCCTGTAACCGTTTTTATCATGTGAATTTACTGTACATCACTGTGTTTATAAACGTTATTTTCCCCTGTATGTATAACTGTCTTATATAAGTGTATGATGTATCTGTGTATCAACTATTGAACCTTGACCTTATCAGGTCCATCTTGTAAATGAGCCTTGCTCAATGATGTTCGCCTGAATAAATAAAGATTTGATGACGACGACGACGACGACGACGACGATGATGATGATGATGATGATGATACCACCACACAGTGAGAACTGATCCAGAGGGGGTACACCAGCTACCTCCATAGTTCCAGGGATCAAAGAGTCACTGCGGGCTAAGACAGGGACCACAGGAAGCAGCCCATCCCCCTCATAACCCCACCATCCAGTGGTCCCACCACTCCGGTCATTCATGCAGATCACTAAGGCCATCACATTATATAGCTGTTCCAGGATGTTTGTGCAGTCCCTGACCCCAGAAATAATCCTTATCGAATAGCTTACTTGGGGGGGGACTCCCCAGTCCTCCCAGCCTCTCCAGGGGCACCACTATGGGAATCACTCCTTAAAATCAGGTGGTCCCTACCCAGCCCCCAGCAAGAGCCAAAAGTGGATAGGAAAAAGTGTGTTCAGAGAGGCCTAAGCACAGTAGCCCCCTCAGGGCTAAGAAATTCCATCATCATACTGCTATAAGGACCAAGAAATGTAGGGGCTCCCCCCCCTCCGGTGGACCTGGGATGATCTTTTAACTAGAGGGACTAGATATCCGAGAGGAATCCTAAATCATGGATCCTAGGTTTTCCCAAGAGCCCATATTAAGACAGCTAGTCCGCCTGTGCCTACATTAGCCTTGCTGAAATCTGGGGGTCTCCCCAGGGCCAATAACAAGGACTCCTCATCAAGGGACTGCACTCTCTGTTTAGATATGGCCAGAATCTTGCACGCAACCAGGCAGTGCATCACCCTGTTGTATGGGGAAGGGAGGGGATCACCACCTCTCGGCCCCCACTCGCCCCAACCTTCGGTCCCTGACCCACAGATAGTGCCTAGGACTCACCTCCCAAATCAGTCTCCGGTTCTTGTAGTGTGCAATGTCCAGGTCTACAGGCCGTTCCATGCAAACTTCCTAAGGAGCTGTTTTATTGAGTTTAATGCCTCTTGCTGCAGTTGAGGATCTGGTGACTGAAGGCTCCTCTGATGTTCTCTCTGTGCCCCTGCCCATTGTGGAAATGAGGTTTTGGTCGGTAGTTCATAGTTTCTCTCCTTAAGATTGGCCAGGGCTTGCTCTGTCCTGTCAAAACTTTGCTGGCTGTCTGGGTACTGGATCACAAGTCTTGCCAGATACGGCATTCTGAATTTCACCTTAAGACCCCTCAGAATGAGAAACAGGGGAATATAATCCTGTCTGTGCTGCATTGTCATGGGGACATGGTCATTGTCAAAGTGAATTCTGAAACTTTCAAAATACGTTTTCCCCATGGCCCAAGCTTTCTTTAATATTATATCCTTAGTTGTGTACTTTAGAAAGTGAACTATAATGGATCATAGTTGAGCTTCTTGTTGGGTAGGCCAGGGGCCAGGAGCTCTTTGCACTCTCTCTCTATTTCTATTGGGGAATCATGACCCAGCTGCAGGGTCTCCCTCAAAAGATGATCAATAAAACTGCCCATGCTGTCGTTTTCTCTTCCCTCAGCCACATCACAAATTCTTGCATTTTTTCGCCAATGCCTGTTTTCGGGGTCCTCCTGTCTCTCTCCTAGGGCCTGGCATATTTCAACTAGTTGGGAGACCATGGATTGACAGTTTGTCAGCATTCCTGATTGAGACCCCCTGTGTCTCCTCCATTTCTAATACTCTCTGCTGCAGTTCGGTAATTTCCACACGTATTTGTTCCTGTTCATGTTTAAAAGAGAGAAAGTCTGATTTTATATCACGGAGCTCACTAAGAATGAGGTCCAATTTCCCCTCCATTTTTGTAGTTGCTTTCTCTTTGGTTTTTTTAGACTTCTTGCTCATCGAGGTTGAGGGTATGGAGCGCATGGAAATGCTGGAGTTGGAGGCCTCCTGGTCAGATGGTTCATGATCGACCGGTAAACTCGCAAATCTGTTTGTATTTCCTTTTGTTCTGTTGGTAGCCATGGTGTTTGATAAATTTGTAGCATTTCTTTCCAGGTTTAATGGCTAAAATCGGTGTTATTTAGCGAGGGGGCTCACGGAGCTCTATCAGCATGCTGCCATGCGCTCTGTTGTGGCACCGGAAGTCAGATTCTTGCATTTAAACTCCTTCTCCATAACAACTGGGACAGGGCTGCATTCAGCACTGTCACATACCTCCATCCTTATGAGGGAACCTGTTTTACAAGAACAGGTTTCCAAAACTTTCTAGTAATTCTCATCAAACATAAGAATATAACCTTTATAGTTCTGTGCATATGCAGTATCCTTTTTTCCATAACAGTACAGCAAATAGTGAAGTTTAAACTCACACATTTATTTTTTCAGCCTTCAGAATTCTCAGTTCCAGATCCATATCTAGACAAAAAATCAGCATTGGTATTCTTTTTCCCAGATCTGTGCATTACTTTAAATTTAAATGGCTGTAGTGCCAGGTACCACCATGTGATTCTAGAATTTGCATCCTTCATTTGGTTAAGCCAACAGAGAGGATTGTGATCTGTTACAAGTACAAAGTCAGCTCCTAGTAAGTAAAACATAAGGGACTCCATGGCCCACTTTGCTGCAAGGCATTCCTTTTCAATGATGGAGTACCTTTTCTCTGTCATACAGCTTCCTACTAATGTACAGAACAGGGTGTTCTTTCCCATCTATATGCTGACTCAAGACTGCACCTAGGCCTACCTTTGATGCATCAGTCTATAACAGAAATTGTTTCTCAAGGTCTGGGTTTCTTAAACAGGGGCTGAACATAAATCAGCCTTAATGGCCTGAAAAGCTTTGTCACACTCTGAGATCCATTTCACATTATTCAGGAACCATTTTTTTGTGAGTTCGGTGAGGGGAGTAGCTAACTCGGCAAAACTGAGAACAAATCTCTGATATTAACCAGCAAGTCCTAAAAATTAACTGACATGTTTCTTGGGTTTGGGGATGGGGATGTTAACTACAGCTTCTATCTTGGCAACCTCTGGCTTGACTTCTCCATTTCCCAAAAACATAGCCCAAATATCTGATTTCCTGCATGCCCAATGCACACTTGGTAGGATTAATTGTCAGACCTGCCTTTTTGTTCCATTGGATAACTGCTCGTAGGTGTTCCAGGTGGCTTTTCCAGTCTGGACTGTACACCACGACATCATTCAGGTACATAGCACAATAACCAGTGTGAGGGGATAAAATTACATCCATGTGCCACTGGAATGTAGCAGGTGCACCATGTAAACCAAACGGCATGATGGTGAACTGATAGAATCTTATAGGAGTAGCAAATGCAGTTTTGTCTCTGGATTCTTTACCTAGGGGGATTTGTCAGTAACCTCGACCTCAGCAAGGGTTACTGATATATTTGGCACCCCCCAAGTCTGCCCACCAACTCATCTATTCTGGGCATAGGATAACTGTCAAATTCTGACACTTGATTAAGTATTCTAAAATCAAGGCATATTCTTACACCCCCTTCTGTTTTCTTTACAATCATCATTGGTGATGACAAAGCACTTCTTGACTCTTCTATGATACCCAATTCTTTCATTTTTTGTATTTCCTTAACCACATCAGTTCTTAACCGCTCTGGTAATTTTTGATTTAATTTGTTCTTTTTACCACAAGAGATGCACTAAGCTGAAGCTTGTTTACAGGTGTGACCTGGGAGCACAAGGAAGTTAAGTGATTTGCTCAGGGTCACACAATATGCAAGTGGGGGCTGTGGGATTCAAATCTAGGTCTCCAGGTTTGCAGCTCAGAGCCTTAAACCACTGTGCTATATTGCTTCCAAATCTGTGTCTCTTGTCTGATAGGGCAAGCATTCCTTGTCACTATTGTCAGTGGCTCAGCAGGTAGCACACTCACCTCTGAGGCCGGGAGATCAGAAGGCTGTGGGTTCTAGCCCCACACCAGGCACTTGGGTTAATATCCCAATACTGACACTGCAGTGCAGCATGAGGGGGGTGCTGCACTCCGGAGGTGCCCGCTTTCGGATGAGATGTTAAACCAAGGTCCCACCTGCCTGTTCTGGTGGTGGTTCAGGCGGATGTTAAAGATCCCATGGCATTTCTCGAAAAGAGTAGGGGAATTTCCCCGGTGCACTGGCCAAATTTCCCCCCATTCACTAAAATACCACCAACAGCTTAACCTGGTTCAAAGTCAGTTGCCATTCATCTGTATCCCCTTCCCCCGGGTCGTGCCTGAAAATAGGCAGAATTTGTCTAGTGTATTTAACCGGTCAACAAAAACTAAATAACTAAATAAAAAATAACTATTACATGCTCGACCCCTTTTGTTCGGCCTGGAACTGTGGTAAAAGAACTGTTAAATGTCTTTAGCAAGTTACACATTTCTGTGTTTTTGTTTGGAGGTTAAGGAAACATTCACCTTTACAGTATCAGCAATAGCAATTTGTTCCACATAAGCTACATCAATATCTTTATCAGTTTCTGGTAAAACTAGCAAAACAAATTTTGATATTTTTTCAACTTATTTCTTGAGGAGGTTAGCATGGTATATGTTACTAGGATTTTTCCTATTAGGGATCTCAGTCTCAGTTAACTGTGCCAGTATGTCTAAGCATTTTACAAGGCCTTTGGTACTTCATTAACAGTTTATTTTCTGTAGTGCGTAACAGTAGCAAGACCTTTTCACCTGGCTCAAAAACTTTTTTTTACCCCATTGTCATAATATACATTCTGCTGGTTTTGGGCCTCTTCCTGATTACTATGGGTAATTTCAACATATTTTGCCAGCTTCTTTTTCAGGACACACAAAAAAGATGCAATAGATTGTTTTTGAGAGGGGTTATCTTCCTATGTTTCTCTTACTATATCTAGGGGCCCTCTAGGTTGTCTACCATACAGCATTTCAAATAGTGGAAAACCTGTAAATGTCTGTGGCACTTCTGTCAGCAAAAAGCAGACAAGACAAGTAATGGTCCCAGTCTTTCCCTTCCTCTTTTGCAAACCTTTTTAACATGCATTTTAGGTTTGATTAAAACGCCCAACAAGACCGTGTGTCTAGTGTATTTAACCGGTCAACAAAAACTAAATAACTAAATAAAAAATAACTATTACATGCTCGACCCCTTTTGTTCGGCCTGGTACTGTGGTAAAAGAACTGTTAAATGTCTTTAGCAAGTTACACATTTCTGTGTTTTGTTTGGACCAAGGGAGGGATAGTGAGGCTTAATAAAGGGAGGGAGGGTGGGCAGAGGGTGACTGTGAAAAGGCAGAGATACTAAACAAATATTTTTGCTCAGTATTTACAAAGGAAGAGGGGGAGGTACCTAAAACAAACAGTAGAAACACTCTGGATACAGAAGTTGATACCAGCCCATTTACAGAAGAAAGAGTTCTGAAAGAGCTCTTAAAACTGAAGGTGGACAAAGCAATGGGGCCTGATGGAATTCATCCCAGAATTCTAAAAGAACTAAGGATAGAACTAGTGACACCACTGACTACCCTCTTTAACAAATCATGGGAAGATGGGGTGGTACCTGAGGACTGGAGGAGGGCAGATGTGATTCCCCTTCACAAAAGTGGGAGCAAGGCAGAAGCAGGAAACTACAGACCTGTTAGTTTAACCTCAGTGGTAGGGAAAATGATGGAATCACTTCTGAAGGAAAGAATTGTTGCGTATCTAGAGGCCAGAGGGGCGCAGGACCCAAGGCAGCATGGATTCACAGCGGGAAGGTCATGCCAGACAAATCTGATAGATTTCTTTGACTGGGTGACCAAAGTAGTAGATCAGGGAGGGGCTGTGGACATGGCCTACCTAGACTTTAGCAAGGCATTTGACACAGTCCCACACAAAAGATTAATATACAAGTTAGCCAGCCTGGGAGTGGGTCCCAAGATGACAGCCTGGGTAAAGAATTGGCTGGAGAATAGGACACAGAGAGTAATAGTAAATGGAGTCCACTCTGAAAAAAGGGGGTTAGCAGGGTACCACAGGTTTCAGTATTAGGACGGTCCTCTTCAATGTCTTTATAGCTACATTGCAGAGGGACTGGAAGGAAAAGTATGTCTCTTTGCAGATGACACAAAGATCTGCAACAGAGTTGATGCACAAGGTGGGGTGGAAAGGATGAGAAGGGACTTGGCAAGGTTAGAGGAATGATCAAATGTATGGCAGCTTAGATTCAATGCTAAGAAGTGCAAGGTAATGCACCTGGGAAACAAAACCAAGGGAGGAGTACACAATGGGGGTGAGATACTAACAACAACAAAATGGAAAGGGACCTGGGGCAGTCATATCAGATGACCTAAAGGTGGGCAAGCAATGTGAGGGCAGCAAGGAGGGCTGGGGGATACTGGGATGCATAGGGAGAGCATCACCAGCAGAAAACAAGAAGTTATTATCCTCTGTACAGACAGCTGGTGAGACCACATCTGAGTACTGCGCAGTTCTGGAGACCCAATCTCCGCAAAGACATAGACAGGATGGAAGCTGTCCAGAGGAGGGCAACTAAAATGGTGCAGGGTCTGCACCGGAAGACATATGAAGTGAGACTTAAGGAGCTTAATATGTATAGCCTCGAGGAAAGGGAGAGGGGGGACATGATAGAAACTTTCAAGTACCTTAAGGGAATCAACAAAGTCCAAGAGGGTAGCATCTTTCAAAAAAAGAGGTGTGCAAGAACAAGGGGGCACAATTTGAAGATAGAAGGGGGGCGGCTCAGAGGTAATTTAAGGAAGTATTTTTTCACAGAGAGGGTTGTGGATGCATGGAACAGCCTTCCAGAGTAGGTTGTGGAGTCAAAAACAGTGGTGGAATTCAAGCATGCATGGGACAGTCATAAGGCAATTCTAGGGGGTGGGGGTAGGAAGAAGTAGGCTGCTGGTTAACTAGGATCTGCAGCTTATCCATCAGGTAGGGAAATGGGCAGACTGGGTGGGCCAAGCGGTCCTTATCTGCTGTCAAATTCTATGTTTCTATGTTTATATGTCTGAGGGTGATAAGGGGAGGTTCTTATGGCAGTGATACCTAGTAGTCAGTACAGCTCCTTCAGTAATGCAGCATCATAATTACTACCCTGATCAGTAATAATCTGTTTTGGTATGCCCACCCTGCTGAAAGTTTTGGCAAGCTCTGCTGCCACTTTTGGGGCTGTGACTGTACGCATTGGAACTGCCTCTGGGTATCGATTAGCATAGTCACATACTACCAAAATGAATCGGTTTCCCTTTTTACTTTTGTCTGAGGGACCAACTACATCCATTATTGCGATTCTCTAAAAAGGCACATCTATCAAGAGTAGGGGCACAAGGAGCACCTTGTCTTTTTTAGTCACTGGGGCTACTTTCTGAAACTCAGCACAAGAACTGCAATAGGTAGCAACATTTTCATGAATTCCAGGCCAGTAAAATCTGTACAGCAATCTGGCAAGGGTGTGATCCCTCCCCGAGTGACCAGCCATAGGACTATCGTGTGCTATGTGTAACACCTCAGATCTATACTTTTGTGGTGCAGTATAACCAATTGTTGTATCTGCCCTGCATCTGAGGTTTAATCCAAACTCTGTACAGTAGCCCATTACATTTTTTAAACATAGGTTTACCCTGTTTTGGTTTTGCCCCAGCTGCTTAAAATAACCCTGGAGAGAAACATTGTTAGCTTGTTCTGAAAGAAAATCACAATCAGTTATAATGTTTAGTTTCAGCATTTTCATATGTTAACCCCTTATGTTCATCAATCTTTTGTTGCCACAGTTTCTTCACGCATCGTCTTTCTTTCCTGGACTTCCTGATCTTGGACCTGTGCTCAGACAAGTCTGAATCAAAATCAGAGAAAGGAAAAGAGTCCCCACCATCTGAGATTTTCTTTGCCTCAGCTCTCGTCATCACAGCTGCTGAAACATCAGGATTTATTCCCTCTTTGATTAACTCAGTAAATCCTGGAGAGTCATTTCCAAAAACCACAGCTACAGGTAACTTAGGTACTACCCCCACTTTCATTTGGTGTGACACACCATTAAAAGTCAGTCACTTGGCTGGTGGAATAGTATCGAGTGTCCCCGTGGATGCAGATTTCACCAGTACCTGGTGCTTCTGGAGATTGTTTTCCTAGCACTTCAGTATATACTAGGGTCTGTCTGCTTCCAGAATCTATAAGTACCTTAACAGTCTTATCTCCCACCTTCACATCTGTTAAGTACTTGCTCCAATTGGCTAAGGACAAATCTGCTCCAGTGTCACTCTTCTTACTACAGCAATTTCTTGCAATATGACCTGGCTTATTACAGTGATAGCAAATAAAGTCTTTGGGTGCAGATTTGTTACCACCACCAGAGTTCTTATCAGACTTAGGGTTTAAATGGGAAAAAGAATGTCTTACCAGTGCTTGGCTGTTACCTTACTGCTGTGGCATCTGTCTGGCCATTTGGTAGTCTTCGGCCAAAGGAATAGCCTTTTGCCCACTTTCTGGTCAGTGTTCTTCTACCTAAAACTGCATATCTGTAGGCAGAATGTTGATGAATTGCTCTATTGCAAATGTGTCAGTCTGTGGGACTGTTTTGCCCACTGGTTGCAATCATTTTATCAGGAGTTCTCGGAGTCGGGGGAAGGCTTCTTGTGGATTGTTGACTGAGTTATACTTAAGAGACCAAAATCTCTGCCTGTAGGTATATCCTGAGATGTCATACCTTTCAGGATTTCGCTTTTCACCAAGTCATAGTTTTCTGATTGTGCAGTGTCAATATTGCTGTAAGCAAGATGGGCTTTCCCTGTCAATTAAGGTACCAGTCTTATTGCCCATTGCTGCTTTGGCCACTGGCAGGCTGTGGCAACCCTTTCAAAAGTTGTCAGTTGTGCTTCAATATCATCGGAGGAACACAACTTTGTAAGTTTAATGTATTTCAAGTTGCCTGTGTCCTGTTGCTTGCCTGGATCTGAGCCAAATCCTTTGCCTTTGTTAGCCTGCAAGGCATCCAGCCACTGCTGCTCCTGTTGCTGCGTCTCTTCTCTCCTCTGCTGCTCCTGTCACTGCTTCTCTTCTTGTTATATAGCCCACCATTTGAAAAAGGCAGTCAGAATTTCAGGTTCTGTCACTGCCTATTCTTTTTCTATAACTAATGCTAGCTGTACAGTCTCAGCTTGGACTTCTGTCTCTGCCAGTTTGCCTGTCATTCTCCTGATAACCACTCCTGGGCTTGCTGGTACAGAATCCATACCTTTCTTCTATACTTCCCTGGTACCAGATCTAGCACCCACGCACAAAACTCCTGGCTGAGTACACACAGCGTAAATCCCACTTCTAATACCATCTGTTGTCAAGGCACAGGTCAGAAAGCATAGGACAACCAGGAGCAGTTGTAAAATTCACAACAAGAGTTTTATTATTAACAGTAAAATAAAAACATAAAATTGTTCAGAATAACTATTTACAATGGCAATAGAAACATAGAAAAGAGTCCTGAATTTTTCTTCTCAATTTCCAATCAGTCTCTCAGTTTCTGTCTCTCTTTTGCAGAACATTGTAGCTCTTTTTTATAAGTATGTTCAGGAGCTCGTTAAGAAAATAGCATGCTTCTCGCACAGTGTTCTTGTAAGTTTCCAACGTTCTTGTCGGTTTCAGCAGGTATAGCAAAAAGAACATTGTGACCCAGAACTGACCTCTTGCTTACATCTTCTGCAAAAGGCTTAAAAATTGCATCTCAGGTTAACCCCTTGAGTTCCAAATAGTTTTTCAATCATTTCAACAGTATAACCATATACCGTTTTAAACAAAGGGATCCCAGTATCAAGTGCATTTCCACAACATGACTCACATATATTGTTATACCAGCAGATCTGCAAGGGGGAAGAAAAGACAGAACAGCAAATGAAGGAGAAAGATAGTGAGAGGCAGAGAATTGCTAGACCGTCGGGGTGGTCAAGTCTTAGGTCTGACGGGAAAATTTGGCTGTGCAACCAGACAGAGAAGAGACAGTAAAGGAGAGAATAGAACAGATCCTTGCATTTAAACTCCTTCTCTATAACAACTGGGACAGGGCCAAATTCAACCCTGTCACAGGACTATCTGGGCAGACTGGGTGGGCCAAGTGGTTCTTTTCTCCCTTCAAATTATATTGTTTCTACATTTCTATGATGCATTTTTGAAAATCCTTTATAGGGAGCCTGTCGTCTGATGAAAATTCTAAAGGCACCATGATGCAGTTGGGAAAACTTTGGAAATTATGCAACGCTTTAGTTGTATTTCTTATATTTCTGTTTTTTTCTTTCTTATTATTGTTTGTTAATAGTGAAACTTGTAGAAGAATACACTCCTTGTCCTTTGGACTTCATCTATGTTTCATTTCATTCAAAGCAGTGGTATTTGTTAGCAGAAAAAAATAATTATAGTTGTTGTAGCTGAAACCCACCTTCCTCCTCTGTCTTGAGGGCCGATGGTCCTGAGAAAGCTACTTCATATAATATCTCTCCCAAAACCTACTCTCAGCCATTTCATTGAAAACAAGCATTTGTCAATGTCGAATGTTGTCTCGCTGGCATTGGCATTGGTAGTGCAGGAGTTCTTTGACTGTCCCAAGGGCCAACACTCACTTTGGAAGGGCCGCCATAAGCTATGCCCTGCCTAATCTCTGAAATAAGATACAAAAATCATTGAGACTTCGCTCACCTGTCAGTCCTGCCTTCTTTAAGACCCTCTATGACAAAACATTTGCTGAAATCTGTAATTGCTTCTATCGCTCCTAGCAGCTTGACTATTGTTCCTCTCTTCTTCAACACTAGTCCCAGCTGCTTATCCAAATCAACCCTTGCCACTACTACTCCCCCCTCCTCTGCCCCACTTGCCCTTAGCACCCTCTGCATCCCTCTTATTCACCACCCCCCTTCTGCTGCATTTACCTAAGGCTTACACACTGTTATGCGCACCTCCATAGCTTAGGAATTTCCATCCAGGCCTGTAACGTGTTTCTGCTGGACAGGAATATAAATAATCTTTCTTTTTTCTTCTATGGTTTGTATATGACATCCATACACATCCTACTCCTGTGGGAACTGTATATATATATACATATTATGTTCGGGTTGTGTTATGTATATCTTTCTTGTACATGTGATTTGGAATGTAAATACTCTGCTTCTATCAGTATTGTAAACATGTTGTTCCTTTTGTATTATGTATATTTATATGTAACCGTACAATTTTCCCTGCCAACAGCAGGTCCTCCTTGTAAATGAGCTTGCTCAATGGTGATTGCCTGGATAAATAAAGATTTGATTGATTGACTGAAGAGTTAGAGATGCATAATAAGAATGGCAGTGAAGTATTGAACTGACACCAACACCACACCCACCCTGCAGAGACTGACAGACATTGGGGTGTGCCTTTGGGTCATCAGCTAAAACGCTCATGCCATTTTACCTCACCCTCCTCTGTAGACACTGATAAGTGACGTGGTGTGCTTTGGGGTCTTTGGGCCATATACTTACCCCATTCCATAAGGAAATACGCTGAGGCAGGTGCAGTATAGGAGAATGGGGTGAAATTTAGGGCTGAACACTCCAAGGCACCTCTATGCCTGTCACTGGCTGCAGGGTGGGGGTGGAATGGCTTGAGCATTACAGCCAGTGATACCAAGTCACACCCCTGACACCTGTCAGTCTCTACAAGGTGGGGTGTTACAGTTGGAAACCCTAACAACGTAGATGTTTGTTGGTATTTTCACTCCAAATTTTCAACATAGGCTGTTTGTGACCCCACCTCATGAAAAGCAGCACTATCAGTTTGTTAGTTGAAAGGTGGTTTTGCACAGCGGATATTCCATTTGGCGACACAGGGATGAAAACACATTTTGGGCAGGATGTGAAAAATGACAACTGTATTGTTCATGAGGAGGTGTAAAAAAATGGCAGCGTTGAAAATCTGGAATGAAAATATGAAAAACTGGTGAAGTCATGAGCATGCATAGAAACTGCACAACACACATCCATAACCCAATTAAATTGGGGATTTGTTTTAGCCTCATTTTCAACATAGGCATTTTGGGACCTCCCCTCATGAACAATGGCACTGTGATTTTGTTAATCTGTCCCAAAAGTTGATTTCCCACAGCGACCATGCCATTGTGCGCCACAGCTGTGGATTTTGGGCAGGCTGTGAAAAATGACAGCTGTACTGTTCATAAGGAGGTGTGAAAAAATGCCAGTGTTGAAAATCTGGCATGAAAATATTGCAAATTTGTGATGTTACAAGGGTGCGTAGAAACTGCGCAATGCAAGCTTGTAACACAGTCATTATACAGACTTTTGTTACCAAATTTTCAACATAGGCATTTTAGGACCTCTGCTCATGAACAGTGTCACCGTCATTTTCTCAAACTGTCCCGAAAACTGATTTTGCACAGCGACCACTCTATTCTGTGCTGAACGTGAGAAAACACATTTCGGCCAGGATATGTAAAATGACAGCTATACTGTTCATAAGGAGGTGTGGAAAAATGCCAATTTTAAAAATCTGGAGTGAAAATACTACAAATTCACAAAGTTATGAGCGTGAATGGAAACTGCGCAACATACGCTAGTAAAACAGCCATTTTTTGGATTTTTTTCATCAAATTTGCAACATAGGCTTTTTGAGAGCCCCCCTCATGAACAGTGGCACTGTCATTTCATTACTCGATCCTGAAAGGTGATTCCATGCAGTGACTGTGAAATCACCTTTCGGGACTGAATAACGCCATGACAGTGACTGAATTCATGAGGGGGTCCCAGTAACCCCATGTTGAAAATTTGGTGTCAAAATTCCCAAAAATGTCAGAGATATGCACCAAAGCTGAAAAAACCCTATTTATGCCATTATACAGCTTACCGGCATTTCTTCAGTTCGTGGTTGGCTTTAAAGAGTGCAGACGATTCCAGGTCCACCGAAGATTGTTGCGCTGTGCTCCGGAGGTAAGTATGGAGTGAGGGGGGTGTGGGGATGCAGGGTGCGCTGTGGTGGGCGGTTGGGCTTGGGCCACGGACTTGACGAGTGACTGTTTTCTGGTTTGGTGCGCTGTGTGTGTAAAAAAAAAAAAAAAAAAATTGCTGTACTGCTTTCGCTTTACAGGGCATTTGGCATGCTGGGATGAGCTCCCAATGTGCCACCTGAGTGTTATTTTTGCGGGGTTCTGTAGCCAATGGAGGATTGGGCACTCCGTTAGCACATGACAAATGGGGAACATTATGCCAGCGGGGGTGGGCTCCCCCATCAGCAAATTAAACTGGGAAGGGGACATGATGCCGAGGGTTGGGCACCCCCTCGGTACACACTTTAAATGGGGGGGTGCATTATGCTGACAGGGAGTGGGCTCCTCCGTCGGAAAATGAAGTGGGTTGGGGCATGCAGACGGGGACTGGGCACCCCTGAAGTCGACTCTCCGTGCTGCGTCAGTCAGCATCACCATGTTTATTGAAGAGCTTCAACAGGAAAGCACGTAGGGAGGGCATGTTTTGGTGCCGTTGCATGACGAGCTTGGCTCACATTGCAGTGGACCTTTTTTTAGATGTGCTCACCACATTATGTATTTCTGGTGTGGTGCCTGCATGCTGGCTTATTGGGGAATGAGGGACGCACCTACTGATGCATGCCCTGCATTCACCCAACACCTCCAAATCTGCTACTAATGCAATATGTTGGTTAGCATGCAAGTGCAAGCCAACATAAGAATAAATTGCATCTTACCAGGCAGTTGCAGGTCTCCTCCCCAATACTGTCCAGAAGGAGATTCCAAATTCATCTTGTAGTTGGAACTCACTTTCTCCTCTGGCCCTCGGTCTCCGGAAGGTTCAGCTGGACAATGTACCTCAAGGATCTCAAAAAACTCCTGGATTCTGCTAAAACTAAGGATTAATTTCATTAGTTATCAAAAGACACTGAATCTAGAAATAAGTGCTTTCTTAAAACAAACAAATTTATTCACATGGACCCTCAAAGACTCTGGGAGGCCCAGGGGCCCGGTTTGCATAAAACTTCCTCAAAACCCAGCTCCATGGGACTAACAATTTTTTCTATGTACAAAGCTGAGAAGGAGGCACCTTAAGGGTAAGTTTTAGACAGGCAAATACAATGCGAACTACAACAGGCAGCTACTGATTGTTTTTTCCAGAGACCAAAATGCTTTTTCCAGAAGCATGAAGCCCCTCACGATTTCTCTGGCACGGTTAAGTACCATCCCAACAAACTTCACTCTATTCTCCAGGGCTTTCAACCCTCTTCTTAGCTGGAGTGCAACTTTTTCCTTTACAAGCCACTCCCTTCTCCCTGAGAAGCGAACAGCTTCTCCCCCACTGTTCCCTGGCTCTCCACACTAGCCTAAGGGACACGGATGGTACAGCCTGCTAGTGCCTCAGCTGCCACCATTTCCTCTATAAAACAAACTCTGCTGCCCTTTGAATTCTGGCTTGTACACCTGGTCCACACAGCCTTGCTACTATGTGCCCTTCTACTGCCCACCTTACTTTCCTTTCAGTTAGATCTTGCTCATTAAAGTGGTGGCCCAAACCGCTAGCCACCAGCAGTCTCCCTCACATTTGTCTTTCTGTGCCAGAGCTGAGCAAACCGGCACATGGAAACCCAAAGGGCCTTCTGTAACCCACCCAAGCAAATTCATCCAGCTACCGCAAGGCCTGTCCCTCCAAACAGACCTCATATGGGTAAGGGCTTCCCCCAGCCCCATCATTTAACCCCCTGAGCTGCCCTGTCACCTGGGAATGAGAGCAGCCACTGCCACCTGCCCCACTGCTGCAGAAACCCTGCCACAGCCCCTGCAGCTCAGGCAACTCGGGCCTCAAACACCGTCCAGGAGCCTCCTAAACATCCCCAGAGCCTAACTTTCCTCTCACTCTCTGTCCCCCCCGGAGACCCAGGACCCCTGTTCGACTGCATAATGTGGCTACCTTCCACCAGCCATGGAAAGCCCAGCCCAGGACCAGGCACTTAGCCGCTGCTTAGCCATCCTGTCTAAGGAAAAGGGGGTCCCTTTCCTCTCACATTGTCCTACCAGTGCCCATTGATCTGCCCTCTCTACCTACTGCTCCCCTTTCTGTTCGATCTCCTTCATTTCCCCTCTTATATACCCTACCCTCTACTGCTACCAAGTGGCGGCCTGCAGCAACGACTCTCCCAGGACACTGACATAACTACCTAAACCTGGGAGAATCAGGTGGAGAACTCAGGGGAAAACTGCAAGATTAAGGCCCTAAGGTGAGCACAAGCCCTCAATTGGGAGGGGCTTACACTCTCCCCCACTCCAGGAAATCATTCTCCTGGGAATGATGGCAAGGGCCCTAACAGTCGCCCCACCAGCAGCCTGAGTATGCACACTCTGCAGACCACTAACAGAGTTTTCTGCCAATAGGCCTCAAGCAAAACCCCACCTAATCCCCCCCACCAAATACCACCATTCCTATACCCAACACCTTATTTATCCACTTACCTGTGCCAGGAGGTACACTACATAATAGATGCAACATTGTAAAGAACAAACATTTCAGAAACAGGCACAATCAAAAAATGTTAAAATATTTCAAAAAATGGGAACGTCATGAAGTAGATTATGTCAGTGACATTTTTCAATACAGTCCAGATTATACCACCCATCAACATAATTATGGATCTACTACCCACACTTAATATCGCACATCTCAGGCTCCCTTCACACATTCCTTCAATCACACACCACTCATACATTAACCCCCTGAGACATTAATGAAACATCTTCAGTACTCTTTTCGATTTAAATAGAGTCAAAGTCACTTTAACTTTAAAATGTAATAACTAAAGTCCCCTTTTCTTCTCATGATACAGTTACCCCTTTTTCCCTGCTCAGAGGAGCAGCTTCCTGGCACAGTCCCAGAGTCTCTTAAGGATGCTTAAGTGGCAGGTCCACCTCCAGGTGGAAAATAGAAGTCTGGGTCCTATTTGGTGGTAAAGTCTCCAAAGGAGTCTCTGGCCATGGTGTAACATTTCACTGTGGGCCCTGCAAAATCCTCCACCAGTGCAAAATGTTTAAATAGTGTCAGTCCAGTCCATGGGTCAGTATGGCATATGGCATGTGATTTTTGAAAAAATCCCTGAGATGGACATCCTCCTGCTCTAGGTCAGTGTTTCAGCAGCTACAATTGCTCCTTGAAAACACATTTGGCATGCATTTCTTCTATAATATCCCAGAGTCTCTTGTATACACATGGATATTCCAGTTGTGGGTACTCAATTCGTATTCTCCTTCTCATCCACCTTTCAGCCCGACTCCACTCAGGCAAGTCTTGAACACTTGTTCTCCATGCCATACCTGGATCCAACCAGATTTCTCCATGGTAAGCTGTGTTTAACAGGTCACTGTGGTTTAGTCCATTCATCCTGGACATGAGTGCCTTTGAGCGACCTGGAAGGAGTAGGGTGCAGTCTGACGAGGTGATCACTGGGCGATGGTATGTCTTGGGGACAGTTCTATAGATCTCATAGTCAGTAAACAGAAACTTTTGATTAATCAGTCTTGCTTCATCTGCCTCTTCATCTTCAATCATCACCTCTATATCCATCCTCATGCCAGAGCTGGCTCTCTGGCTGAACACTGATTTGGTTTTCACAGATACTTAAGACACCGGCCTTACATCCTGTACAGGCGGGCTGCCCTAGGGGGAATACCCACAAGTTTTCTAAGGCCCTTGCCCCTTCCTCTGCCATGGGGATAGTGAGTGAGCAGCCAGCAATAAGGATCTGAACAGATGTCTGTGCCCCTCTTCGCCTTTTAAATCCATGTCTTCAACATCACCCTCCTCCTATTCTGACTCCACAACCACATCCAAGGAGGATTTGAGCAGCTTCTTTACTGGGGATGGATTTTCCTGGGAGAGCTTCTCAAACAGCCTTGGCTCCAAGCTTCCCTATGACCACACTGAAGCAGGCCATCCGCAGGTGCTACGAGGATTTCCCCAATAAAATACTGGCAGGGCCTGGTCGAATATGCTTCCAGGGGCAGAACTGGAGCAAATGCTGCAGACGGGCAACCTAGCAGTGCCCTCCTCCCGAAATGCACAGCAGATGCATCGCTGATCCACTTGTCCTCTCACTCCATTATTCCACAGCCTGACAAGGAGAGATGAAGGAACTGTAGACAGAGGCTCCTCAGGGGGAGGCACATCTTCCGATTTAAATCCTCTGCAAGCCATTTGGTGAAACAGATTCATCTGACTGTGACCCACTTTCCAGCTATTAGATCAGAACCAGGAGGAAACAAAATATAGTGTTCTTACTGTTGGTCCAAACCTCTCCACTCGACTTGTTGCTGCAGGTTCTTACGACACGACTGCTGTCCCTCTCCACCACTATAAACTGGTGCCTATCCACTAGGCTGTTTTTCCCCTCCACTTGCTTTCAGACAACTGGAATGCTGCTAGCTACCATGTGACCTGCAGTCATGCATAGCGCCACTATGGGAAGAGTATCTGAGGCCTAGCACCAAAAGGCCTGTCACCACGCCACCCGGCATCTTGATCCTTCTTTTCTACTGTGCAACACGGCCCTAGGAGGCCAAGATTGGACCTACCAGCCCTCCTGTCCAGGGATTCAATTAATTTAAAGATGGGGGGGGGGGACACGAGAGATCCTGGATGAGCCCCCATGTGTAACCCACCTTTCCTCCTCTGTCTAGGGGGCCGATGTTCCCTAGGAAAGTGGCTACTCCATAGAACATTTCTCCCAAAACCTACTCTCAGTCATTTCATTGAAATAAATAAATTGGATCTTACCAGGCAGTTGCAGGCCCTTTGCCACCCCCCCCAATACTGTCCAGAAGGAGATTTCAAATTCATCTCGTAGTTGGAACTCACTTTCTCATCTGGTCCCCAGTCCCCCAGAAAGTTCAGCTAGACAATGTACCTCAAGGATCTAAAAAAAAAACCTCCTGGATTCTCTAAAACCAAGGATTATTTTCATTAGATATTAAAAGACACTAAATCCAGAAATAACTGCTTTTTCAAAACAAGCAAATTTATTCACCTGGACCCTCAAAGATTCTGAAAGGGCTCAGGGGTCCCCATTTGCTGAAAAGCTTCCTCAAAACCCAGCTCTATGGGGCTAACAATTTTTTCTATTTGCAAAGCTGAGATGGAGGCACCTTAAGGGTGAATTTTAGACAGGCAGATGTAATACCTAGATTGTTTTCTCCAAAGACCAACATGCTTTTTTCCAGAAGCATGAAGCTCCTAATGATTTCTCTGGCATGTGTAAGTACCACCCCAAGGAACTTCACTCTATTCTTCAGGGCCCTCATCCCTCTTCTTAGCCAGAGTGCCACTTCTTCCTTTATGAGCCACTCCCTTCACCCTGAGAAGCAAGCAGCTTCTCCCCATCATTCCCTGGCTCTCTACACCAGCCCAAGGGACACAGATGATGCAGCCTGCTAGTGGCTCAGCTGCCACCATTTCCTCTATGAACCAAATTCTGCTGCCCTTTGAATGCTGGCCTGTACACCTGATCCACATGGCCCTTCTACTGCCTGCATTGCTTTCTTTTAATTTAGATCTTGCCCATGAAAGCAGTGGCCCAAACCGCTAGCCACCAGAAGTTTCCCTCACATTTGTCTTTCTGTGCCTGAGCTGAGCAAACCGGCATGGGAAAACCCAAAGGGCCTTTTACGACCTGCCTGGACAAATTCATCCAGCTGCCCCAAGGCCTGTCCCTCCAAACAGACCCCATATGGGTAAGGACTTCCCCCAGCCCCTTCACTTAGCCCCCTGAGCTGCTCTGCCACCCAGGAATGACAGTGGCCGCTGCCACCAGCCCTACTCCAGCAGGAACCCTGCTACAGCTCCTGCAGCCCTGGCAACTCAAGTGTCTAACACCATTTAGGAGCCCCCTAAATGTTCCTGGGGTCTAAACATTCCCTCACTCTCCACCTCACCTCCCCCCCTCCCAGAGATGCAGGGCCCCTTTTTGACCGCATAATATAGCTACCTTCCACCACCCATAGAAAGCCCAGCCCAGGACCAGGTGCTTCACCGCTGCTTAGCCTTCCTGCCTAACGAGGGGTGTCCTATCCCCTCGTACTGCCCTACCAGTGCCTGTCAGTCTGCCCTCCCTACCTACCTACCTACTGCTCCCCCTTCTCCTTGATCGCCTTCATTTCCCCTCTTATATACTCTACCCTCTGCTGCCCCCAAGTGGCAGCCTGCAGCAATGACTCTCCCAGGTCATTGACATAACTACCTAAACCTGGGAGAATCAGGTGGAGAACCCGGGTGAAAACAGTCAGATTAAGGCCCTAAGGGGAGCATAAGCCCCCTCAATTGGGAGGGGGCTTAAATTGCAATAATATATTTCTGGACAAACTATCAGTATAGTCATTTTTCTTTTCATTGTCTTTTATTAGTGAACTGAGAGAGGAGGTTTTAAAGTTGTTAAAAGTCCCTGCTCTTTGGCCACACCCACAATCAATAAATTAAACATCTTGGTATGGTGTTGTGGTGTTTGCCATCAAAAATGTGCTAGTACCCACCTCGTACATCCACTGTACAATCCAGTTTGTAAAGTAACAAAAAATTAATCTCAAGGGCAGAGAGTGTTTAAATTAGTAGTGGCGGGCATCTTTAATGACTTGAGTAATTAATTATAAAATAGGTAATAAAACCTTTTTAAAAACATCCTATAGAAATATATTCTGATGATAAATCTACAGTAATTAGGTCAGATATAGCTTAATCCTAAAAGACAACATTTTTCCCAGCTAACAAAAACTGTGGCTTTAATTTACTGTATTTATAGAAAGACCAGTGAGCTGAAGTTCATTTACATGGTGTCCAGAAAAGTATATAAAAATGGTTATAGAATTCACAAACATGATTTTAAATAGAGTTGGTTAAACAGGGCTTCATGACTGGCTGTAAACCTAAACAGGGAACAACTCTATTTTACAATTTCCATCTCTATGCTCCCCCCACCCCCCAATTTGGAGCATTATCTCTCTGTCCACCTTAGCCCCAGTCTATGTGACTTAAAAATGCTGCAAACTGTTCACATCTGGGTTGCTGATTCCTATAGTATTTAGCACTTGATTCTTGTACTGCCCTTGCACCTTTTATATTGATTTGCTGGTTTATATGCAAATTTGTGACTGCCTGACTAATTGCATGGTTATTCACTCGCATCTTGCTGTTCTTTGTAGTTTGCAGTTTGTATTCCATTGTGTTTGCCTAACCATATTGTTTGTTGATTGCTTTTGCAACTTACTATATATTGTTTTTGTCTACACTGTATTTCATTTATTGTGCACCTTGTTATTGCATTCTCCCTTATCCCTTTTCCCCAGAATGCATCTGGAAATAAGCTGTTATCAGCTTAGTATGTCTGTCCTGGTGAAACATTTTTTTCTATATAGATTTTTTCTCCTCATCTGGAGGGGCTGGCAAGCAGGCAACTCCTGACCCTCCATTAGAGTGGCTCATTCTTCAGTCCTCTCCCATGCCCAACCCTCCCGGTAGGTCCCCCACAGGTTGCCTCCCCATGGCAGGGCCGAGGCGAAGGGCGTTGACTTTTCCTCTCCCCCAGACACCAACATCTAGACTCTGGGGGGCCAGCATGGGTACTGCAGGGGCCATCATAGAGCCTTCCAGCTCCAGTTTCACTTTTTCTCCCGGCCCCATGCCACAGCTGTTCAGGCGCATATGGAAGCACACACACGCAGCGATCTACAGCACCCTCCCAACTCTTGCCTCTCCTGTCTGCACTACCCTCCGCCCGAGGGCAGCTCTGCAGTGGTCATGACTGGATCCCCACACAGGAGAGGAGAGCTGCCTAGCGGCCGCTCAATCCATCTCCCGACCTCCCCCCCCCCCGCCAACCACAGACAACCCAGGCTCGTTCCTGAACCCCGGTCACCAGTGTGGCACAACGTGTGGTATCCAGTGCCTCAACCCTCAGTGCCACCAGGCTGGCTCCCTGGTGCAACTTTTGAAGTAAGTAAATATATAGAAATGAAACTTGCAATAAGGTATTCCATAGGGTTATGTTAATTAATGTTCAGTTAATCAGCTTCTAGAGGCATACAGCACTTGGCCATGCCTTGTGCCACATTACACCCCTAGAGGCTGATCAACAGAACCTTACATAGTAACATAACATCGTAACATTGTATTTGATGGCAGATAAGGACTGCTAGACCCACCCAGTCCATCCACATTCCCTGCCTGCATCAGTGGTCACTGACTTTACTTGGTCATTGGCTTTAGCCTTTCTTACCCACCTCTAGGATTCCCTTGTGCCTGTCTCATGCATATTTGAATCCCCCACTGTGCTAGCTCCACTTCTTCCTGGGGTAGGTTATTCCATGCATCTACCACTCTTTCTGTGAGGAAAAACTTCCTCACATTTCCCTTTATCCTGCCTTCCTCAAAATCTCATATCATGCCCCCTCATCCTTGTACACTTCCTATACTGAAAGATGTCACCCCCTTGCACTTTATGCCATTAAGATACTTGAAAGTTTGTATCATATCTCCCCGTTCCCACCTCTCTTCCAGTGTATACATACTAAAGTCTTTTAGTCTCTCCTCATGTGTCTCCTGGAGCAAGTCCTGCATAATCTTTATTGGCCTTCTCTGAACTGCCTCCACCCTGTCTATGCCCTTACAAAGATGCAGCATTAACATAACCTTGACTATTACTTCTTCTGCTTATACATCATCATAATCTTTGGCTTGTGATGCCATAATCATTTCCATGGCAACACATTGTGATTCATTAACAGAGGATTATGATATCATGTAGAGAGGCAGCAGGAGCAGGTGAAGTCTGAGGGACAAGTATCTTATTTTTAAGCAGCCGTCCTTAGTACTTATAAACTACAGGAAGATAGATACAAAGAAAATGTATAAAATGTAAGCAGAATTCTGTGCAAATATTTTGTTTTTCAACATTTTCCCATTGATGCCACAGGCTTTTTAAAACATCATACAGAAGATTGCATGGGCAAGCATACATAGCAAGGCTATGTTTCAGTTGAGGGCTTTTGAGGACATAGAGACCTCGAGAGCAAATCTTGACTGATGTACAGAATAACGTATGCACAATCATGCACAAGAAGGCTATGTTTCCATAGAGGGGTTCTACTGACATCACAGGAACCTCGACAGCAATGCTTGAGTAAATGTACAGAATATTGTAACAGCGGCCATATACAACAAGGCTGTGTTTCCATCGAGGGGTGAGATGACATCTTATACCTCGAAAGGGTTGCTCAAGTAATGGAAAGAATAATGTATGATAAGCCATACACACAAGACTGTACTTCCATGGAGTGGTGAGATGACATCATAAATCTCGAGAGCATCACTTGATGGACTCTCTTGCTTCTTCTCAGCCTGAGGTGGAAACATCCGCCTTGTTGCGTATGGTTGCCCATATACTGTATAGTTTGCATAGTGTATGCTTCTTCATAGATTTACTTTCTTACTCTGTCTTGAACTTAGGTTGAAGAAACAGAAATCAGCAAAAAACAGGATTAGATTACAAATATTTAATGCAATTTAAATATCTACATGAGCTGGTGACATTTCCAGCAGTTCATCTGTTACTGAGCAGTTTCCAAGGGGGTGTTTTAAGTCTTGCTGATATCTTTTCTATTTTTTTTTCCCAATTGTTTAACCAGGTGAGACACACTAAGCTGAAAGTTTGTTTACAGGTGCAACCTGGGAGAACAGGGAAGTTAAGTGACTTGCTTAGGGTCACACAGTATGCAAGTGGGGGCTGTGGGATTCAAACCCAGGTCTCCAGATTTGTAGCTCAGAGCCTTAAACCACTGCGCTATACTGCTTCCCTGTTAGTTTTGTAATACAAATCATAACAAATATTCTACCGAAGGATAACATGACAGCAATTGACGAGAATTAATCATTCTGACAAAAGAGGAAATTGGACAGCTGTCCTCTTGTTACTTCATGGGGGATTAAAGTAATATTCTAACAATAAAACCCAAAATTCTGATACTGCAGCATAGGACTGTTGTAGAGATATGGAACACAAATGCTCTAGATGATTCCCAGTTATCATGCATGACCTGCCAGAAGCCCACAATGATATTAATGGGTCTGTAGTTTGAATCCTGACCCAGTCCTGAAAGATAGCAATTGACAACATATATAACTGCCAACTACATACAAATGCCAAGCTTTCAAACTGACCAGCAGACACCATGTTATATGACAAATATCTAACAGAGACCCACCTATGCTATTTAGTGACTCTTGGCAGTCTAATAAGGTTTAGAGAGTCCAGAACTAATGATACACCTCTTAACTGATGCCCCACTTCTCAAGGCACCAAGACACGGCAACAGGATGTAATATCTTGAACTGCCATTTAACAGTGAAAGTAAAACTTTTAACCTAGATTGCTTAATAAGTATGTGAGAATTATTTAGCATTCAACAAATGGGGGAAAAAACAGTCTTTGGCTGTACTGCCCCAACTCCAACCGGTACCTGAAAGGAAAAATAAAGATAATAAAGAAAAGTTACATTTTAAGTCCTAGTGTATCAAGCCGTAGAACATACTCACTGCCCCAGATCTTCCAAAAATTCCTCTCTGCCCATTTGTAAGAGTTCAGTCTATATTTTTATCATTGGTTTACTGGCCTCTTGATAATCTTTAAAAACATTTGTAACACGGCATTATGGAGAGCCATGCCAGGGCGCCACGCGATAGGCGGGACGGCGTCCCATGGTGCAGGAGCAACACGGCATTGTGAGATGATAATGCCCGTGTTGTTGACAATGAGGAAGTGCGTTCACAAGCCCAACACGGCATTATCTCTCATAATGCCATGTTGCTGTTGCGCGTTCACGAGCCCAACACGGCATTATCGTCTCATAATGCCGTGTTCCTCTCCTACCAGCTGACTGCCTTCCACTACGGATGTAGCATGACGGCAGGACTCGCAGGCAGAAACGGAGACACAGGACTAGAAGAGGACATCGTAAGAGGTAAGTTTTTAACTGTGATGGCTACTTGTGTCACACTTGTCGTGTTACAAGTACATTAATCACCTCCAGCGTTGGGCTTTACCGGTGATTAATGCCCGCTGGGGGGGTTGAAACCCTTGGGCTTCGCCCTCGTGCAACGACGCCCCCCCCCAGCGGGCATTAATCCACCGGTAGAGCCCTCCTCTGTCGATGATTAATGCTTAGAAGGCTTCCTGTTCCATTAGAAGTGCAGTTTTGCTGTTAGAAGGAGCTGGTGCTGGATTATATTTTTTTAACTCTTTTTCCCTCTGGTCATGGCCCACAGAGCCTCTCTCATGCATCCTGCCTATTCCTGCCCACCTGAGGTCCCCTTCGACCTGAGCCTTCTCCCCCCCCCCCACAGCCAGCACCCCCAGCTTAACCCCTCCGGGGTGGGGCCACCCCTCCTCTTTGGGTGCTCTTACATACATAGACTCCGGTGGTGGGTGAGAGCTCAGGCGGAGGAACTGAAAGGCCAGGCAAGGTGGATCTGGCAGTGGGCATGAGGGTCAGGTGCCATTGCCTACCCCACAGAGCTGGGCTTTTCCATTTTTCTGGTGCCCTCCCCCCCCCCTTGCATGGTGCACTCCTGACGCAGTGACGCATGGCAACCCTGTCTTGTGTCAGGCATGCTGTAGATGTGCTGCCTGCATACTGCAGTGCCCCTGATCTCCACTGAGAGCTGCTGGTACATCAGCCAAGCCCCAACCTTCTCCCTCAGGAGAGGAGAGCAGCCCTGCGGGTGCTCAATCCTCACCACGTCCATGCCAACCTCTGGTGCCCGAGCTCATTCCCCAACTCAGGTCGCCGACATGGCGCAAGGTGTGGCATCCAGCACCTCAACCCTCAGCGCCACCAGGCCAGCCTAGTGCTAGAGTTTTAAGGCACAGCGATGGGTGCAAAGGCCATCAAAGGCTTTACAGCACATCTTTGCTGTATATGAGAGGTGGCAAAGTAGGAGGAGTTCAGTGCCCCATATTTAAGGGTGCAGAGATTTTTAGCTAGGCCCAAGACCACTAGAAAGGTTAAAGGACAAGTTGCTGTGGTGGATGCTTACCCTGGCATGATGTGATAGGCATTCTCTAGGGAAAATGTATGATTGGCCCCAGTAAATCCCAGAATCTGCATCAACAGTACCTGTGGTGGTCTCAGTCAGGTTCCTAGGGGGCAGGTGTCTACATCACAAACACCCAACACAATTGGCATACAGACACTGTACACACTAGACTTCTTAAAACATTTTAAGTTCCTTAAAATGTTTTAACAAAACCAAACATGGTTTGCATCCACACTAAACATGGTTTGAAACCGTGTTTAAAAACCATGTTTAAACCATGCAAGGGACCTAGTCTTAAAACCAGTTTTAAACATGGTTTTAAACTCCATCACGGTTTACCTGTAGTGTGTACAGGAGATCGATCTGTGTTTCTCATGAAACCGCACTGATCCGTGCTGCAAACCATGCTGGTTTAAACCGTTACAGGGCTGGAAAGTGGATGCGGCGGCAGTGCTGCATCCGTGCTCAAACACGGTTACAAAGACTTCAAGCTACAAGTGTAGACAGACGTCCATGGTGAGTTTGAAACCATTTTCAAAAATGGTTTAAAACAAGGGCACAGTGTGCTCAGGGACTAATTGGCACCCTTGTTGGCAGACTCACATGCGAGGCCAAAGACTGAATGGGCATGATGTCTGAACTACCCTCTCATCCATGTGGTGGTCCCTCAATGGTAGGGCTGAGGCACATTGGCAGGGCATTGTGGGGAATCTTGCACCATGTTTGCCCATGCTGTACTTGTCATGTCGATAAGCAGAGGACTTCAGTCTTCAGTGCTGTAAATCTAGCACCTTTCATAAGCATTAAAGTGACACACAGAAAAAAACAAAATAAAAAAAAAAAAAAACAGTCCTTGTGCAAATCCAACAACAAAATAAAAAAAAACAGTCCTTGTGCAAATCCAACAGAATCTTCTCCTTCAGCCTACTCTTGGAGGCTCCGCACCCTGAGATTCCATTCTCTGGCCTGGTTCTCTGTAGAGCCAGTCTTTTGTGCAGCAATACATTGTTTTTTAAATTAGCTGGGGCATCTGTTGTTTTCAGTAAGGCTGCTTCCAGCTACAGGACAATATCCCTGTGTGGTCCACGTGTGCCTTGAAAGTCACCACTGCGGGGTGAGATTATTAAATTTCCTATCTAAATCCTGCCTGGATTTTATAAGCCTGCTTAAGGTGCTGTTCACCGCCTGCAGGATAACTTCACCTGCAGCAGTCTCATTTGAGCATGTGGTGTACACCTGCTGATTCAGCCTAGTTTTCTGCGGCCATGAGTCCTTTGGCTTAAAGAACTTACTTGCCATTATGTCCTGATCTTGGTTTCCCCTATTTCAAATCAAATCAAATTGTATTTCTATAGTGCTTTCCAAAAACCAAAGCACATATACAATATAAAAACAGTCATTTAATCAAGTAAAACATATAAAATTAAAAAGGCAGCAATGCTAAAACTAAACATTATCCCCAAATGCCAAGCTAAATAAATACATTTTTAATGAGGATTCAAAAGCCTTGGTGGACAGGCACTCTCTAATCCGACGAGGTAGAGAGTTCCACAGGGTCGGGGCTACAAAAGCAAAAGCCCTAGCTCCTGATGTCTGAAGATGGTCCCTGGGAACCTCTAGCAATCCCTCGTTGGCAGAGCAGAGTGGACGGAGGGGGCAGTAAGGCCAAAGGAGGTCTTGCAGGTAACCTGGTCCCTGTCCATGTAGGGTCTTATAGGTCAGCAACATGACCTTGAAGTTGACCCTCCATCACACTGGCAGCCAGTGCAGTTCACGCAGAACAGGTGTGACATGACAAGTTCTTGACAACCCTGTCAACAACCTGGCCGCAGCGTTCTGCACCAGCTGCAGGCCCGGTAACCCTAGGTATAGAGCATTGCAGTAATCAAGACGAGGGGACACAAAGGTGTGAACCAATGTAGGAAGGTCATCGGGGGGAACAAGGTGCTTTATCCGGGAGATGTTCCTTAGATTGTAAAATGAGGACTTAAGAACTGCTGACACCTGTGTTTTCAGCGTCAGTTTGTTATCAAGCACAACGCCCAGATTCTGCACCCATTCAGTAGGTCTCAACTGGTTACTCTCTAACACAAGGCCAGATGGTTGCCCAGGAGTCAACTTCTCTACCCTCTGAACTGGATCCACCACCAGCACCTCATTGTATAGTATATCAGTCTTAGCTCAAAAATAGTAAAATGTTATAAAGGCTATAATGTCTTATAAAATAGTGTCTTTATTCAGTTTGTATCTCTGGAGCTTGAAAAGGCTGTTCGCACTCAGCAGCATCCCTCACTGATATCTTTGTGTAACCCCCTCCTCAGTCAAGGGGTTAAAGATGGCATCTGTTCACTTTCAGGGAGAGGATACACCATAAAAAAATGTGCTTGACCTTCCAAGTCTGGGTTGACCTCCCAGGAGTTCGGATGCTCTTCAAGCTGATGCAGGGTTGCATACAAGAGGGGTTAGCAAGCAAACAGTCCCCAACAATAACTGCATGTCTAACAATCACACAAGAGTAGGGTGTGCATATTGTATGGAACACATACAAACAAGGGTGAGAAAGAATAAGTGAATGTCCATGACTTGATTAGTCCAACCTCTCCATTTAATAAAGGAAAATCCCATGAGCATATTATTAGTGACAGTTACTTATCACAGTTCAGTGGATCCAGGAAATTACAATCCAAAGTGATGTCCATATTCCAGAGGGGTGAATTCTTTTGGATTATGGCTCATAGATATCGAAGTCTAGGCATTTTCATGGCTTTATACAGCCCAGGAGCACATTTGATTAGACAGTTAAAAAAATGTTTAGGAATACTCAGAATGATTTACAGAAACCCAGCCTGATGTAGACTTAAGCAGTTATTTCTGCTGCCTTTATTCAGTTTGCAAGCAGTCACATGGATGGAGCTCAGGGGTCTTCATTCTTGCAGAGCTGGTCAAGATTCCTTCTGTAAGTCCTTACCTTCCCCTAAACCCCATGCCCACTTTGCCACTGCCACCAAGGAGGGTCCATGATAGCCATATCTAGGTTCCTGTGTGTCCACCTTCTTGGGGAGTTATGACTGCAAACTGTGGGGCCCTGGGATCTACTAATTGCTGCACCATAGCCTTGCTTGTCTCTTTGCTAGCTCAGGACCTTGTGGTGCACTACACAATTTAGAATAGGGCACAGAGGAGCACTTTTTACTGGGGGCCAGCAGTTTCTATGACTCCTGCTACCTCACCTTCTAATAAGGATGGGTGGACCTGTCTGCATGAAATCAGAATCCCTCCGATCTCAAAAGATCTGATGGACCCGGGTAGATCAGGACACTGCTGCTCAGTGTACCAGGACCATGTTGCTGTAGTTTTACTTTTGAAAGTTTTTTTTTAACCTGGATCTCCACTCCTGTCCACATAAAACACTAGTTAGTTCTGTGTGTAATGATCTATCTAGTGTGGGTAGTGAATGTGCGAGGGGACCGAGTGAAGCGGTTGCCGCCTATAACAAGGTGATGTCCAAAGCGCTCGATACCCTTGCATCGGTCTGCATATGACCCAGATCCTCTCACTTGAGATCCCCATGGTTTGAAGGGGAGCTCAAGGCAATGAAGATTACTGGTCGGAAGTTAGAGTGCTACTGGCAGAAGACCGAGCTGGAAGAGAATAAATTGGCCCTGCATGCTCACTATAGTGAGTACTAGGGGCCGATCATCCGTAAGTTCCTGTCCTGGGAGATTGCTGCAGGGAAAAATCAACCTGCCGTGCTCTTTCAGACTGTTAACAGGTTACTACATCCAGTCTGTCTACAGCTGAAAAATGCCTTTACTGATGCCTTATGTGAGGGGTTTGTTCAATTCTTCGCTGACAGAGTGTCCACCATCCAGCAAGGAATTTCACCAGGGAGCCAGAATATGGCCGACAGTGATCGCCCCGGAAGTCAGAGGGGCATGCTGCCTATTTGGGGCGAGTTTAAACCGGTGGAGGTGGCTAAAGTCATCGAGGTTGTTTCCAACCTGAAACACGCATATTGTGAACTGGTCCCAGTGCCGACGCATTTCTTGATGGGATGTGTCAACTCCGTTGGCCCAGTATTCACCTTGCTTGTCCGATGCTCTTTATTGGAGTAGGTTTTCCCAGATTCCTTGAAAGAGGCACTGGTGAGACCCCTTCTGAAGAAATCATTAGACCCTGACATTAAGGTGAATTGCCGACTTATCTCCAACCTTCCTTTTTTTAGGAAATGTTATTAAGAAGACTGGCGCAGCAGCTTGAGGAGCACCTTGTGACCTTTGACTTATACGAACCACTCCAGTCTGGATTTTGTGCAAGGCATAGCATGGAAACTACGTTAGTTCAGGTGCACAATGACCTCCTCAGGGCAAGAGATCGAGGAGAGGGGTCAATTCTCATTCATAGAATCATGCTGGCAGAAAAGGACCATTCGGCCCATCGAGTCTGCCTGAGATAGCCCCCCACCTCCCTTTTACCTCCCATCTCTCTTCTCTCTCTTCCTTCCCCTTCCTAGTCCCGTGTAGTTATCCTATGCTCTTTTGACTTTCTCCACTGTATCCACCTCCACCACCCACTCCGGCAACCTGTTCCATGGTTGTACAACCCTCTCTGAGAAACAACACTCCCTCATGTCCCCCTTAAATCTGCCCCCTCCAGCTTAAATGCATGACCTCTGGTGGTTTTGTTTTTGCTCAGACTGAAGATGTTATCTCCCTTAACCTTAATTATTCCCTTCATGTATTTCAGGGTTTCCATGATGTTCCCCCATCCCATCTCATTTCCAGCGTATAAAGACCAAACTCTTCCAGCCTCTCCCCATATGGTCTCCCCTGCTTCCATTGGATCATCCTGGTTGCCCTTCTCTGTATCCTTTCCAGCCTATCCTTATCACCCTCAAATGGGGCCTCCAGAATTGAACTCCATACTCCAACTGTGGTCTGACCAATGTTTTGCATAATGGCATGATCACTTCCCTCCTGCTAGTGAGGCCTCTCCCAATCCATGCCAACACTCATGCTACTTTCTCAGCTGCTCATTCACACTGACTACTAGCCTTTAATGTTTCCATGATCCAAATCCTCAGGTCCTTTGTTCAATGACCTGCAGTGATCCCCCCCACCCTGAGGCAGTAAGTGGCCCTTGGGTTATTTCGCCCTATGTTTATTATTTTGCACTTTTTTGCATTGAATTGCAATTGCCACTTTTCTGCCACTCCTCCAGCCTGGTTAGATCCTGCCTCATCCTCCCCACCCCTACCCCGGAGCATCCACCCTTTTATGTATCTTCTTGTCATCCGCGAACAAACACGCATTTTCTATTTAGACCCTCCGCTAAGTCCCTCACATACACATTAAACAGTATGAGCCCTAACACTGACACCAGTGGTACCCCGCTCATCACCCATAGTTCCCTGGAGTGCTTCCCATTAAGCACCACTCTCTGGGTCCTCCCACCCAGCCAATCCTCCACCCACTTTGTAAGCCTAGCTCCCACACCAAGACTGCTCAACTTGTTTACCAACCTTCTATGTGGGACAGAGTCGAATGCCTTTCTGAAATTCAGATGAGCCACATCCACTGCTCCCCCAACTGTATACATCCATAACCCCCTCGAAAAATTTGACCTGGTCGGTCTGACAAGATCTACCACCTGTGAACCCATGTTGGTTGTCATCAATCAGACCCTCATCCTCTAGGTACTCTAGCAGTCTCTCCTTTATGAGTGTCCATTAGCTTGCCTACAACCAAGGTGAGACTGACTGGGTGGTAGTTGCCAAGCTCATCCTTTTTCCCTCCCTTGTATATCGGTACCACCTCTGCCTTTTTCCAGTCTCTAGGGACCCTCCCCAGTTCCAGGGATAGATTAAACAGCTTTGCCAGAGGTTCTACCAGATCTACCCTTAGCTCCCGAAACACCCTTGGGTGTACCTGGTCAGGTCCCATAGCCTTGTCCATTTTTATTTTCCCCATCTCCTCCAGCACCCTCACCACTGTGAAGGGACTTGTGTCCACCTCCTTGACCTCCTTCCCCATTTTACTCAATACAGGCCCTTTCCCTTCCTTCTCAGTCATGAAAATGGATGCAAAGTATTCATTTAGGAGGGTTGCCTTCTCCTCTTCTCCTACAAACTATTTTACCCCCTCTCCTCTCCAAGTTTTGGAATTCCTGGCCTGTTTTTCCCCTCATCAGTCACACACTTATAGAATGTTTTGTCTCCGCTTCTCACCTCCCTAGCTATTTTGTCCTCCATGCTTGCTTTTGCCTTCCTAATTGTTCTTCCCACTTCCCTGAGTTTATTCTTATAGACCTCCCTTTCCGCTATCATCTGTGACATTTTGTAGGCTTTAAAGGCCCTTCTCTTCTCCTTGACAGCCTCCCTAACCCCTGCCATGAACCACAGTGGTTATCTTCCCCTTTTGCGTTTGCTGACTCTCCAGATGTATTGCTCTGTGGCCTTGAGAATTCTGCCCTTAATTGCTTCCCACAGCTGCTCTACCACCTCCAGCTCTTGGATCCCTGCAAGCTCCCTCCTAAAGATGCCCCTCATCTTCTCGAAATTCACCCTTCTGAAGTTGAGCACCCTCGGCTGACCTGCCCGATTCTGCCCCTGCCTGAATGGAGAACCTGACCATCCGGTTATCAATCAATCGATCAAGCTTTATTTATAGTGAGCTTTTCAAATATCAGAGCATGAATACAGTGTAAAAACAATAACAAACTTTATAAAACAACAATTTTTAGAATACAGTAAAAACCAGCTAAACATTTTCCTCGAAGGCAAGACTGAATAAATAAGTCTTCAGGGAGGACTTAAAGGTCTCGGTGGACAGGCACTCTCTAATCTGACAAGGTAGAGAGTTCCAAAGGGTCGGGGCTACAAATGAAAATGACCTAGCGCCAGCAGTCTGAAGGCGGACCCTAGGAACCTCTAGCAATCCCTCGTCGGTGAAACAGAGTGGATGGAGGGGGGCAGTAGAGCCGCAGAAGGTCTTGTAAGTAGCCCAGTCCCGGTCCGTGGAGGGCCTTACAGGTCAGCAACGTGACCTTGAAGATGGTCCTCCATCGCACAGGCAGCCAGAGCAGTTCACAAGGCACAGGAGTGACATGGCTAGCTCTCAGCAGCCCTGTCAACAACCTGGCTGCAGTGTTCTGCACCAGCTGCAGGTAATGGAGGTCCACCGCTGGTAGCCCTAGGTATAGAGCATTGTAGTAGTCAAGGCGAGAGGACACAAAGGTGTGAACCAGTGTAGGAAGGTCCTCGAGTGGAACTAGGTGCTTTATCCGGGTGATATTCTTCAGATGATAAAAAGAAGACTTAACAACTGCTGACACCTGAGTTTTTAGAGTCGGCTCGTCGTCGAGTACTACGCCCAGATTCTGCACCTGTTGAGAAGGCCTCAACTGGTTGCCCCTAGCACAAGGCCAGACGACTGACCAGGAGTCAGCCTCTCTTTTCGATCTGGGTTCACTACCAGCACCTCAGTCTTATCTGGATTCAATTTCAACCAGTTAGCACTCATCTGTTCCTGAATCTCAGCAAGGCAGTTGTTAAAAAAACGAGATTGCATTGTTCTGATTGGGTACAAAAGACATGCACAGCTGAGTGTCATCTGCATAGCAGTGAAAACAGCCCATACCACTTTATAATGTTTCCTAACTGCAGCATATACACCGTGAACAACATTGGGGACAGCATAGATCCCTGTGGCACCCCACAAGTCAGGGGAAAGGGGGCAGAGGAAAAACTCCCTGATACCACCCTTTGTGTACTGCCTGTGAGGAAAGAATGGACCCACCTGAGTAGCTGCAGGTGCTCCAGAAACATCCCATGATCCATGGTGTTGAATGCTGCAGAGAGAGATCAAAGAGGACCAAGATCGAATGGCTCCTCCGATGCCTCGCTATCAGAAGATCATTAAGTACCCAGCAGCTTAGATTCAATGCAAAGAAATATGGCTGTTTAGATTCAACGCAAAGAAGTGCAAAGTAATGCACCTGGGAAACAAAAACCCAGGGAAAGAATACACAATGGGGGTGGGTAAGATACTGACAACAAAAATGGAAATGGACCTGGGGGTAGGTATATCAGATGACCTAAAGGTGGCCAAGCAATGTGAGAAGGCAGTAAGGAGGGCTGGGGGATACTGGGATGCTTAAGGAGATGCATCACCAATAGAAAACAAGAAGTTGTTGTCCCTCTGTACAGAAAGTTGGTAAAACCACATCTGGAGTACTGCATGCAGTTCTGGAGACCCCATGTCCGCAAAGACATAGACAGGGTGCAGACTGTCCAGAGGAGGGCAACCAAAATGGTGCAGGGTCTGCACCAGAAAACATATGAAGAAAGACTAAAGGAGTTTAATATGCATAGCCTCGAGGAAAGGAGGGAGAGAGGGAACATGATAGAAACTTTCAAGTACCTCAAGGGAATCAACAAAGTTCAAGAGGGTAGCATCTTTCAGAAAAAGATGTGCAAGAACTAGGGGGCACAATTTGAAGATAGAGGGGGCAGCTCAGAGCTAACATGAGGAAGTATTTCTTCATGGAGAGGGTTGTAGATGCATGGAACAGCCTTCCTGTGGAGGTCATGGAGTCAAAAACAGTGGGAGAATTTAAGAATGCGTGGGACAGACATAAGAGAATTCTAGTGGGGAGTAAGGAGGAAGTAGGCTGTTGGTTAGCTAGGATCAGCAGCTTATCCATTAGGTAGAGAAATGGGCAGACTAGGTGGGCCAAGCGGTCCTTAGCTGCCATCAAATTCTATGTTTCTACGTTTACCCACACCAGAGCAATCTTGGTACTATGCCTCTTCATGAAACCAGACTGGAGAGGATCGTAGACTTCGTGGGTGTTAAAGTTCTCGAGTTGCAACACGACTACCTTCTCAATAACCTTTTCCAAAAACGGCAGGTTAGAGACAGGTCTGTAGTTTGCAAGACAGTCTTTGTCGAGGGAAGATTTCTTCAAAAGGGGTGTCACCATTGCCTCCTTCAGGGGGCCCGGGAACACACCCTTATCCAACAAGCACCAAACAATCTGAGCAAAAGGATTGGTCCGATAACATCCACACACCCTACAAGGAGGCGGGTTGGACCATGATCCAAATTACAGCAAGTCAGTCATATACCCAGAACAGTCTTCATGATATCCCTGATCTCTGGCTGGTCAAAGTTTGTCCGGACAGGCTGGGTGTCTGTGTACTCAAACCAACCTCCATAATACTCATTTGAATGAGACAAGCGTAGCTCCAATCTGATTGAGGACACCTTATCAGCAAAGAATTGAGTGAACTCATCACACTTAACTTGTGAAAAATCTCTCTGGCCCTGAGGGCAGGCTAGATTACACAGCCTGTCAACAGTCTGGAAAAGCTGAGCTGGTCGATTCCTTGCTGTAGCAATCTCCCTGGACAGAAGCTCTGCCTTCTTACGGGAGATTGCTGATTGATAGTCTGAATAATGGGCCATCAATCTAAGTCTGTTCTCCTCCAGGTCAGATTTCTGCCAGCCACGTTCCAACGTTCGTCCTCCTCTCTTCAGCTCCCTCAGGGTTTCATCAAACCAAGGGGACTGAGGGCAGAGAGAGAGAGAGAGAGGGTGAACTCAGACAGGAGCTATAGAATCCAGGGCCTCAGACACCACACTATTATAGTGTGATATCGGGTCCCCAGGTTCCAAGCGTTCCAATAGCCAACCCGATAGGTCCAGCACTGCCAGCAGGCCCTGTGGGGTAATTCTCCTTGATGGGTAGTACTGGACTATCTCCAAAAGGGCAGGTCTCACAGGGGGAGCCATAAAACTAACCTCACAGAGTGATGATCAGACCACCCAATTGGTTCCACCACCAAGTCGGCGGCCTCCATCCCCAGGATGAATACCAGGTCCGGAGAGTGATCATGAATGTGGGTAACAGTGGTAACTTCCTGTGTAAAGCCCAATGAAATCATCAGTTGGAGGAAGTTCTGGCCAAAAGGCGAAAGTTCATCGTCAACCCAAGCATTGAAATCCCCCAGGATCAGCCACCTGGAGGGTTCCAATACCATGTCGACCATGAAGTCCGCAACTTCCTGCAGGAAAACATTCTCATCTCTGGATGGACGGTGTCACAAATTTGCTCAACCGGTCAGCCCTCTACTCCCAAAGTGCCAACCTCTGAGTGTATGATTTATGGACAGGGAACAGAACAAGGTAACCCTCTTGTCTGTTTTGTGGGTTCAAGTCACCTTAGTCTCAAGTTCTGGAGGGATTCAAACTGATAACCTCTTGTTAGCGTACCCGATTATCAGGCTCAGATAATTCTGTCTTTGAAGGGGCCAGATATCTTTTCCTACATGCACCTAAGCAGGTCTACAAAATGAACCCTTAGAACCCTATGCAAGACCTTGGAGAACTCTATCTGTTTCCCAGTTTGGTATAACAATAAGCTTAAACACAGTGACAACTATAACCCTTAAAAGCTTCACTTAAATAAAAAAAAAATGTCAAGGCACTCCAGGCAGTTTCCGTTTTAAAATATGTATCTTTACTTTAAAATAGGAAAACAGAAAATCATTGCAAAACAAAAATATCCCAACACATACAGCCTTAAAACAAACAGGTAAAATTCAGATTCCTACAAATAATAACTCACAGACTAATCTTGTCTAAAGTCCTTACTTCTGAATCTTCCAGTGCTGATGTCCTTCTTTCAGTTAGAAATAATATTGTGTGTCTTTCAAGGTTTGCAGTAGGCTTAAGAACGGTCTTGAGCTGGCCTTCTCTCTGAGGTCACCTAACTCCGCCTTCGTGTAACAAAATCTATATTTTATAACACAGGATGTATAAATAAAATATTTAAAAAAACATAATAGGTTACCTCACCTACTTTCCTCTCCTCAGGTTAACCAGACAAAACTGGTTTGTGCTCTGCTACACATACACATCAAAAGTTTCTTTTGTACAAGTCAATGTATTCAACGCAAAAGTGTATTTGACTCTTTAATCCAGTCTGGGCCTTGGTATCTATACATCAAAGGTCTCTCTGATGTAATTCAGTGGTTTCCCGGGAATGGATATTGGACCTTCCAAATTCGTCTGTGTCCTGCTTGGCCCAGACACCAACCTCGTTGATGAAATGAACTGGTTTCCTGGAAGGTTATTCATAACACTGGCCAGTGTCCCTTTTCTCAGGACACCTAGGGCACATCAACGGATTTCCCTGAGAATGTCATGAATGGCTAATTTTATTTCCTGGGATGAAAGAAAATTGACAAGATAATTGCACCCCAGATATCTGCAGTTTAGCTATGTCCTGTCCTTTGAACTTATCCCTGGGGGGGGTTGATGTGTCAGTTCAGCAAGACTGTAGTTTCCTCAAACTGACCTTCCCATTACATATTTTATGTGTAATAAAAAAAAAATTGATACAGTACTCAGAACTGGATGTCTACGTCGCAGACGGTAGATGAGAAGAATCCTGCAACCCACAGCTGCACCTCAAAGGACCTGGTGGCCTCCACTGGAACCTCTACAAGGCCCAGTTCAGCCTTAAAACAAATGGCTACACCCCCTCTCCTATGATCCAATCTTGGGCAGTGTATCACCGAGAACCCAGCTGGAACTCCTAATTCCAATACCAGACCAGCATTCTTGTCCAGCCAGGTCTCAGTGATGGAAGTCAGGTCAGATGTCTCAACAAGATCAGCAATAATTGCTTTTTTTTTTCTTTATTGACCTGGCATTGCATAACACTGCCCAAGTTGGATGGTGGGGCTATAGAAGAGCAGGCTACATGCCCACCATCAGTGGAACCCTTGGATATGGGCACCAGGCAGGGAGGCCCCCTTTCCTAGACCCATTTTTTTCCCAGGGTGCCTCCTTGACCTCACAACCCCAATCCACCCACCCCATCCCCCCAGGTCCAGGGCACCCACCCCTCCGGCCACTTCATGCTGTCCCCAATGCAAGACAACGCATATACACCTTGGGTGGCAATGGAAGCAAATAAAGGGGTGCACATGCTGTCACAAAAATTAACAATACCGTCCCACCCCCCTTAAACAACCCCCCCCGCAAGTACACCCCAACATAAATATCAGCGTATAAAACTAAAGTCAGTCATTAAAATAGATCACTGTCAGTCCACAGAAGACTAAAATATAATCTGTATGATCCCCAAATCACTGTCAAATCATGAAGAATGAGGGCTCTCACCTCCTCCTTCACTGACAATGTCCACTCACTGTAGTCCTCTCACTACCAGAGCTTCCAAAGTAATTATTTCAAATGAAATTAAATAAGGCCTTCTCACAGCCTTCAAAGTAAGTCAAATGTCTCCTCGGAACAGACCCAGCATCAGCTTATAAAAGCCAGAAGATAAATGCTGGGGGATAAAAAGATTCCAATGCTCAGTCGATGCAGGGCCGTTCCTCAAACACAACCCGGCCAAGGCCTTGACAAATCCACCAAAATCGCAAACAGTCACACAGCTCCAGGAAAAAAAGGACCCAGCCATCCGACTCTCCCCAGTCCACAAAACCACAGTCCACCCAGCCCTAAAGAAGGCACCCAGCCCGAGAGTCCCCACAGAGCCACTGCCGAAAACTCAACCTCTACCAAGCAGCCTTCAGCAGCCCTAAGGTAACCAGAAAGTGCCTGCCTTCCAGAGAGCACCACCCGATCTCCCTAGGGCCACAGCCCGAATCGGGCACCCACCTCGTGGCCGGGTGACCAGGTCACCTTCTCCAAAGCAGATGGTACAACAAAATCCTTCCCAGAGCAGTAAGACTTCTTCTCCCTCCTGCTCAACTGCTCAGGTTCAATCCAGATGACCAGTATAGTCCAACGCCCCATGCCCATCTCAATCCTTTAGGGCAGAAAGTTGCACAATGAGGACCCCAAGTTTTCCCCAACCTTAACCTCCCTTGCTCTGTCCCCATTTGTTAAAATGTCATCTAGTGTAACCTCCCCCTAGTAGGTTCTTTAACTAGCTGACTTAGGAGCACATCTTGCAGGGATTCCAATAAGCCTCTGCTCTTTTCTGTTGTGGCTGATGGAATTTTCCAGTCTACATCGGGTAGTTCAGGTCTTCCACCACTAGGATTTCCTCTTTCCTGGCCATTTTCTGTATATCCCTAGCCAATTCCTAATCCACTTACTCACCCTAATGAGGTGGTCTATAGACCACCCCTATCCTTATTGCCTCCCCTCCTTACTCCCCAACGTAGTCCAAAGAATCTCTGTAGATCCCTTCTCCTCCATACTTTCCACTTCAACTATCCCCTCCCACACATACAGTGATACTCCCCACCTTTTTTTACCCTGCCTATCCCTCCTAAAAAGATTGTACCCATGTAGTTCCACCTCCCAGCTGTGGCCCTTCATCCACCATGTTACTGTTACTGCAATTACTGTTTCTGTTTCTACAATTATGTCTATTCTCCTCGATCTCTCCTCAGCATTTGACACGGTGGACCATTGTGTGTTACTCTACCACCTGAGAGAGTACTGTGGACTCGTCAACACTATCATCTGCTGGTTTGAGTCCTACCTCACAAACAGGAGGCAACAGGTGGTGATGGGGAATTTCTCCTCCTCCTCTCCAAGCCTGTCTTGTGGTGTACTTCAGGGTTTGGTCCTGTTGCCAGTGTTGTTTGCCGTGTACGTGCTGCCCCAGGTGAGCTCTTAGGAAGTACAACTTGGGTTTTCATTGCTGTGCAGACGATACCCAGCTGTGTCTTTCCTTTGCCTCTGGGACATCCAACAAAGTGGAAGTGCTAAATAACTGCCTTGCCAAGATCAATGACTGGCTGGCCTCCAGCTGGTTGTGACTGAACCCCAATAAGATGGAGGTACTGGTGGTGGAGTCGAACAGAAGGCATGATAGGCTGGCCTCTGGGGTGGTAACAGGGTTGTTCCTGGGGCATACACTATTGCAGGACTCCTCTAGGATGAACGATCGGGGTGTTATCCTAGATGACAGGCTGACATTTGAACCCCAGATATTGTCCGTTGTCCGAACCAGCTTTACCATCTGAGGAATATCACTAGGATCAAACCCCTAGTTCCGACTGAGGACCTCCCCACCTTAGTGTACACCTTTGTGACAGCTAGGCTGGATTACTGTAATACGCTCTACTACAGGGTCTCTGGGGCTACCCTGTGCTGGCTGCAGTCAGTGCAGAACGCTGCCACTAGGCTGCTGACTGGACAGTCAAAATGAAGCTATAGCACCTTGGTATTGCGTGAACTGCTCTGGCTGCCAGTTAGGTGAAGGTTTCTCTTCAAGGTGGGCTTGCTCACCTTTAAGGCCCTACACAGACTTGGCCCTGGCTACCTGACTGACCTTCTAACACCTACCACACCATTCCATTTCATTCGTTCCTCTTCCAGGGGCTTCCTTGTGATTCCCAGGACAAGGTTAAAAACTGCCAGTGACAGAGCATTTAGTGTCACAGGCCCCATCCTGTGGAATTCACTTCCTCCAGCTGTTAGGGAAGCCCCCTTATTTAAGGCATTCAAAGCCCACCTCAAGACCCACCTATTTAAATAAGCATTCCCTGACATAGTCTTTTGATGACCGTTTTAATTTATGGCTATCTGTCTTGCAGGCAATTGCTTCTTCCTTATTATAGACATGCTGTTCTATCATATTTTATTTAGCTATTTATATTTACTTGTGTTTTCTGTACTTGTTTTTTACTGCCTTTTATATTTTGTATTTGTATGGTGCCCAGAGCTTCCATGATTGGGCACCCAAGAAATAAAATTTGCCTTGCCCAAAAAAAGCAGTCTGCCACGTGGCACTGCTAATGCACCTGCTTGAAAGGGAATCGTGCGCTCACAAAGGCACATGCTTGAGAGAGGGTGGGAAAGACAGTTTGAGGGAGAGACAGAGAGAGAGAGAGAGAGAGAGAGCAGGAACAGACCTCAAACAGTCCACAGCGATGTAGGCAGCATGACACAGGTAAATTGGTCCAAAGAGAATGAAAGGCACCTTTTCATTTTATTTTTTATGTTGATTGCGCACATGCGCAGGAAACATATTGCGGCAGCTTTCCAGAAGTAGGTTGTGGAGGCGCGGCACTGTTGTGGCCAATGACCCCACAGCCTGTAAAGGCTAAGCCCACTTTCCCCATGCCGTGGCATGCTGCTGACACTAGTTCAGCCAGCGTGCCACAACCTTGTAAGGTTTCAGATGCTGCAATCAGGGACCGCCTTGTCATTGCAGCGTAAGCCATTTGCTGCAATGAGGAAGTGACCCATCATTGCTGGACGGAACCTTGTTACAGTAATACTGTTTGTGAACATGGCAGTGGCTTGCTGCTGTATTCACAAACAGTATTAAGCCCCCCCCCCCGCCGAGGGGGTTCCCAATCCCCCTCAACAGCATGTGCTTCCCCACCGTGTTTGTTTGCTGACAGGGGCCCCAATCCCTGTCAGCTTCAGGGCCCAAGGTTGATGTTGCCTCCCCTCCCCGCTTTTGTTGTGTGCCGACAGGGGTGCCCAATCCCCATCGGCATAATATCACCCCTCCCCCCACTTTTGTTGTGTGCTGTCGGGGGTGTCCAGTCCCCGTTGGCATAATGTAAACCCCCCTTTTGTTGTGTCCTGATGGGCTGCCCAATCCCCCTGTCAGCTACGCTGCTCCCCCCAAAAAAGACTCTGTTGGCATGCTGGGAGCCCACCCCAGCATGCCACATGTCCCTGTAAAACCAAAAAACAGTCCCACAATGTTTTTATTTTTTTTCCCCTGTGGGAAAAGGAAATGGTCCTTCAGTGGTCTCCCTGCCCCCTCCCACAACCTGTGTCCACCCACTGGGCATGCAGCCTCCCCACACCCTCCTCACCCCATACTTACCTCTGGAGTCTGGCGCTACCATCTTCAGTGGACTGGGAACATGTCTGCACTCTTCAAAGCTGACTGCAAACTGAGGAAATGCTGTTAAGCTGTGTAGTGGAATAAATAGGGTTTTTTCAACTTTGTTGCATATCACAGGCATTTTTTGGAATTTTGGCACCAAATTTTCAACATGGGGTTTTTGGGACCCCTCCTCATGAATTCTGGCACTGTCATGGTGTTGTTCAGCCCCAAAAGGTGATTTTGCGGTCACTGCGCGAAATCCCCTTTCGGGAATGATTAACAAAATGACAGTGCCAGTGTTCATGAGGTGGGCTCTCAGAAAGCCTATGTTGCAAATTTGATGGGAAAAATCCAAAAAATGACTGTTTTACGAGCGTGCATTGCGCAGTTGCTATGTACACTCGTAACTTTGCATCTTTGCAATATTTTCACACCAGATTTCCAACATTGGCATTTTTTCAGATCTCCTTGTGAACAGTACAGCTGTCATTTTCCACATCCTGGCCAAAATGTGTTTTTGCACTTCTGGCGCAGAATGGCACAGTCGCTGTAGGAAATCAGTGTTCGGGACAGATTAAGAAAATAACAGTGACACTGTTCATGAGCAGAGGTCCTAAAATGCCTATGTTGAAAATTTGGTGACTATACTTCATAAAATGACTGTTACGGGTGTGCATTGTGCAGTTTGCACGCACGCTCGTAACTTCGTGAATTAATAATATTTTCACTCCAGATTTTCAACATTGCCATTTTTCCACACCTCCTTATGAACAGTGCAGCTGTCATTTTTCACATCCTGTCCCAAAATGTGTTTTCACTCTTCCGGCACACAATAGCGCAGTCACTGTGGGAAATCAGTGTTCGGGACACATTAAGAAAATCACACTGACACTGTTCATGAGCAGAGGTCCTAAAATGCCTATGTTGAAAATTTGGTGATGAAACTCCATAAAATGACTGTTACGAGCGTGTGTTGTGCAGTTTCCACACACCCTTGTAAGTTCGCAAATTAGTATTTTTACGCCAGATTTTCAACACTGGCATTTGTTCACACCTCCTTATGAACAGTATGGCTGTCATTTTTCACATCCTGGCCAAAATGTGTTTCCATGCTTCCGGCGCAGAATACCGCAGTCGATGTCGGAAATCAGTGTTTGGGACAAATTAGGATCGAGCGACTTGGGGGGGGGCAGTAACTGGGTTCAACTGAGCTTTGTCGGGACTGCTGCAGATTTCTTTGTGGGCAGGAGAAGGCAGCAATGCACGCAGGGGCCCAGTACAAAAGGGCAGCCTGCAGTGGTGGGAGAAACAGAATGGGCGACTGAGAGAGGGGGAGTGAGCAAGCTGAACAGAACTCTATCGTGACTGCTGCAGATTTCTTTGTGGGCAGAAAAGGGTAACAACACAGGCAGGAGCCCAGTACAGAAGGGCAGCCTGCAGCTCTGGCAGAAACAGAATGAGTGAGTGAGACAGGGGAAGTGAGTGAGGCCAATGGAGCTCTATCGGGACTGCTGCAGATTTCTTTATGGGCTGAAAAAGATGCCAACAGAGGCAGGAGCCCAGTACAAAAGGGCAGCCTGCAGCGCCATAAGAAACAGAATGAGCAAGTGAGACAGGGGGATTGAGCGACCTCAGCGAAGCTCTGTCAGGACAGCTGGGGATTTCTTTGTGGGCAGGAAAAGGTGCCAATGCAGGCAGGAGCCCAGTACAAAAGGGCAGCTTGCAGCACTGGGAGAAACAGAACAAGCGATTGAGAGGGGGAGTGAGCAACCTCAATGGAGCTGTGTCGGGACTGCTGCAGATGCCTTTGTGGGCAGAAAAAGCTGCCAATGAAGGCAGGAGCCCAGTACAAAAGGGCAGCCTGCAGCAGCTGGAGTCACAGAATGACCGAGTGAAGGAGGGGGAGTAAATGAGCTCAACCGAGCTCTGTTAGGACTGCTGCAGATTTCTTTGTGGGCAGAAAAAGGCAGCAATGATTGCAGGGGCCCAGTACAAAAGGGCAGCCTGCAGCGGTGAGAGAGACGGAATGAACGAGTGAGAGAGGGGGAGTGAGTGAGCGAGCTCAACGGAGCTCTGTCGTGACTACTGCAGATTTCCTTGTGGCCAGAAGAAGGCAGCAATGCAGACAGGAGCCCAGTACAAATGGGCAGCCTGCAGCATCGACAGAAACGGAATGAGCGAGTGAGAGAGGGGGAATGAGCGAGCTCAGTGGAGCTCTGTCGGGACTGCTGCAGATTTCTTTGTGGCCAGAAAAAGGCACCAACAGAGGCAGGAGGCCACTACAAAATGGCAACCTGCAGCGCCAGGAGAAACAGAACAAGCAAGTGAGACAGGCAGAGTGAGCGACCTCAATAGAGCTCTGTTGGGACAGCTGTGGATCTCATTGTAGGCAGGAAAAAGGTGCCAACACAGACAGAAGCCCAGTACAAAAGGGAAGCCTGCAGCACTAGGAGAAACGCAACAAGCAAGTGAGAGAGGGGGAGGGAGCGAGCGAGCTCAACGGAGCTGTATTGTGACTGCTGCAGATTTCTTTGTGGGCAGAAAAAGGTGGCAACGCAGGCAGGAGCCCAGTAGAAATGGCCAGCCTGCAGCGCTGGCAGAAACGGAATGAACAAGTCAGAGAAGGGGAGTGCGCTAGCTCAACAGACCTGTGTCAGGACTGCTGCAGATTTCATTGTGGGCAGAAAAAGCCGCCAACAGAGGCAGGAGCCCAGTACAAATGAGCAGCCTGCACCGCCAGCAGAAACAGAATGAGCGAGTGAGAGAGGGTGAGTGGCCCACCTCAATGGAGCTCTGTTGGGACAGCTGCAGATTTCTTTGTGGGCAGAAAAATGTGCCAACGCAGGCAGGAGCCCAGTACAAAAGAGCAGCCTGCAGCACCGGGAGAAATGGAATGAGCGAGTGACACAGGAGCAGTGAGCAAGCTCAACGGACCAACTCAATCAACATTCGACATTGACAAATACTTGTTTAATATTTGCATGGTATTCTCCAGCCATGAAGGTGTGACCAGCAAGAACAGCAGCGGCAGTAGCAAAAGTGGTCAAGATAGGAAATTATATTTTAGTGGACTTATGCACTAGGGAATTGTTCGTAGTCAGTGTGGCTAAACTGGCAGGAAGTTATGGCCCAAGAGTGGAAAGTGATGATCTAGGGTGGGTATGCTCAGAACGGTCAGTGGGTTTAAATTTGTATGTGTAAAGTATGTGGAACCACAATGTGGACTGAGCCAGCAAACTTCTGTGATGATGGTGTTTTCTGAGCATTGAGTTTGAAGATTGATACTGCTCTTTGGTAAATAAAGAATTAAAGATCAAATGCCAGTGCTTACAGATGTACAATAAACACAGGTATTCAAGTCCTTGTGTCATTATTAGTGTTTCCTGAAACTATCATGAAGTTTGATTTTGTGGTTTTATTTAAATCAGCGTCTGTTAATGTGCTCTGCATTAACTGAAAACAGTGAAGATTTTTCTGTCCCAATTAGTGAGTGATGACATCATTCCTGCCCAGCCTGTTGCTGCAGCAGTGAAGTCCTTAATTGCCTGTAGTAGCTGGTGTACTTCCCAGTCGGAGTAATCTGTAGGGCTAATTGTCTTTACTCCAAGTGTGCTACTAACCCCACCTGGTTTGGGTTTAGATGGAGTAGGTTACAGTCTGTCATTCTGTTCCCATAAAGAGTTGGTCATTTGTGTTTCAGTGGGTAACTGAAGTGATACAAATAGTTGTGGGTGAAGAGGGCTCAATCTGCTCCGTGAAGTGATTCGTGGAGCAAAGGCGAATTCACGGAGTGCTTTGCAACACGAAGTGGAGTACTTCGGGTTATGATGAGTAACACGAAGTCCATTGAAAACAATGACTTTGCGTTACTCCACCTCCCCAGACCACTACTCCACCAAATTTAAGGTGAAGTGCATTGAGGGCAATGCACTTTGCCTCAGTTCGCCTTGTTTTTGAGCTCAGAAGGTGAATTTTGCAGTGATTCATAGATACATAGATACATAGACAATGTCGGCAGATAAGGGCCTATGGCCCACCCAGTCTGCCCATTTGAGCTTGTAAGTTCAGTTTGTTTTCCTAGAAGTCTGTTTCCCCTTACCCCTGACCTCTAGAATTCCTTTGTCTATCCCATGCATTCTTAAATCCCGTGATTGTTTCAGCCCCCACCACTTCCTCTGGCAGGGTGTTCCACTTGTCCACCACCCGTTCTGTGAAGAAATTCTTTCTCATGTTTCCTCTGAATCGTCCTCTCTCCAACTTCATCCCATGCCCTGTAGTCCTGGAACATCTTTTTCGCTTAAAAATAGTGTTTTCCTGCACCCTGTTCCTCCCTGTAAGATACTTGTATGTCTCTATCATATCCCCTCTCTCCCTCCTCTCCTCCAGGGAGTACATGTTCAGTTCCTTCAACCTGTCTTCATAGGACTTGTGATGCAATCCATGCACCATCTTTGTTGCCCTCCTCTGAATCTTCTCTACCCTGTCTACGTCCTTACGTAGGTATGGTCTCCAGAACTGTACACTGTACTCCAGGTGGGGCCTCACTAGTTTATGATTAGTAGATTTATGATGACTAGTAGATTCATGGGATTTCAGGTCACATGGGCTCTATATTGATCTGCACAGCCTCAGTTTGGGGTAGTATATGTAGGAAGGAGTAGGGGACAGTGTGCTCTGATTGCTGTCTGTGATTGAAACCATCTAAAAGCTGTTAAAGTATTTTTGTGGTTTTTTGGGGGCTCAAACTTTAGTTCATCGATTGTAGGAAACCCTCCTGTGCTCATATCATCAAGCATTTTTGTTTTTGTGCGGATTTTGAATGTTAATGTACAACATTGAGTATGTGTAGTGAAAGACAGTGAAAGTGTGCTTTGGGGGAGGGGTGTATCTGTGGTGTAGGTAGATTTGACTTGGAGAAATATTGATTTCTTTGTTTTTTGGTTATATTTTTGTTACACAACTGACTGTGTTAATGAACACACAGTAATATCGTCAGTAATTGTTGAAATTTTCTTGCTGTTTGTGTGTTGTGTGGATCTGGTGCAGCAGTTCATAATTTCAGGTTTTTATGTTTGCCTGCACGCATGTGCAAGAAACATAGTGCCATCGTCGGAGTTTTCGGAGGTGTGTCACCCCTTCCTCCAATTCAGTCAGTGTGTTGGCAGGTGCGGCCCCTGTCCGCCAATGCATGCTGGAGCTGTCTATGACAAGCTCCAAAATGCAGTGGCATACAGTTGAAAGGGGGAGCTACGCTTCAGTGAGCAGCGATAAAATATCGCCTGCTCATGCGCAGCTCCCCCTACGCGCACACACACACACACACACACACACACACACACACACACACACATATACTGCGTGCTCCCCCCCTAGGCAGTGGTGCTGCTGACCGGGGCAGTGAAATAGTTAGGTGCTGGAACGAACCGGATACTGAAGGGTGTGACTGCAGTGTGGATTCCGTGTACTCCCCCAGTCTGTCTGGTCCTTGTCCTGTCCCTGGTGCTGATCCCATGTTGCTGCCACCCCACACACTTGCCTATGATCTGAGAGTCTGTCTGTGCGCTCCCATTTGCAGATTCAGTGTTGCTGGTTGCTGCCCCCTCCCCGTTTGTCAGTCTGTCCTTATGTCCGGTGCTAAGTCTCAAATTCTTGCCTTTGGTGTATTTGTTCATCGAGGAGCACTGCAGATTCTGTGTTCCCCGGTTGCAATTGGGTTTAGTAATACTCCCATCCCCCTTCCAGTTCAAGTTTCATTTAACGGCGATCCAGTGCCATGTCCCAAAATAGCTCCTTCCTAACACTGCTCAGGTTTCATAGCTACTACTCCGCACCCCGGCTGAAAGAGGAGCGGTGTGTTCTGCCAGGAAGGTAATGTGGGTTGGGGGGGCTTCCATGTCTTAACTTAAACCCTGATGGGCAGTAAGAAATATCACCCTCATCGGCAGTCCATAGAGCTCAGTGTGTGATCTTGAGAACGACATCCCAGCTCAGAGACCGAGTAGCCGCAGGACCACACCGAAAATGAGATGTGCTGCTAAGTGACAGCCGTTCATTTAGAACGGTATCATTCCAAAAACTAAAAAGTTTACAATATATTTCTGATGTTTCCTTCTTTATTGTTTTTTTTAGCCAGTAATTAAGATTTCATAATTGATTTTAACTGCACAGTTCCAAATATAGCAGTCTTCTATTCATATCTCACTCATTTTGATGTTCTGACCTTTGACAGCTGTGCGTATTTCACTCATTATTATTAACCCACGTTCAGACACACGCATGCGCACACAGCACTCGCCCTTTCTTGCTCTTACAAATGTTGCTGTTGTTGTAAACCACATACAGAGAAAATATGCACAAAAAATAGACACACCAAGAGAAAGTTAAGAGTATAAACCCATAGACACAGATGTCTTGCATAAAGAACAAAAATAATTTATAAATATAAATGCAGGTAAGAAAATTATAGACACATACATACACACAGAAAGTAAATTATTAATACCTACATATAAAAAATAAATAAAAATACAACTGCAGGGGCACCTGATAGCTCAGTGGCAGTGTGTTGCACTCTCACATGTGACTCGGGTTCAGTAATGAAATGGGGAGGTTAGTGCTTGGAAGGTTGCTTCACTCTCGGGGTTTACGTGGCATCCCACAGCTGGGGTGTGTGTAAAATTCAGTTTTACACACCTATACAGCCTTTATTTCTTATAATTACTGGGGGGGGGTACACAGCAATTATATAAAATAAAAAGACATACCTGTGGAGTTACAGACTGGTTGGGATTCAGCACGGTCTGTACTCACAGGCAACAGACAAAACAAAAAATGTTTACCTTTTTATGTTTGCTTGCATGCATGTGCAAGAAACATAGTGCCATCATCGGAGTTTTCGGAGGTGTGTCACCCCTCCTCCAATTCAGTCAGTGTGTTGGCAGGCACGGCCCCTGTCCGCCAATGCATGCTGAAGCTGTCTATGACAAGCTCCAAAATGCAGTGGCATACAGTTGAAAGGGGGAGCTACGCTTCAGTGAGCAGTGATAAGATATCACCTGCTCATGCGCAGCTCCCCCTACACACACACACGCATACTGCGTGCTCCCCCCCTAGGCACACACTCTATAGCCGACGGGGGTGCCCAATCCCCCATCGGCTGTGCTGCGCTCCCCCCTAAAAACTTCCAAATGCCACGCTGGTTGCCACCCCAGCGTGGCAACTGAATGGTATTGCCAACCCAGGGTGCCCAATCCCCGTCGACTTGCTGTTTCCCCACTCCGAGTACAGGGTGCCATGCTGGGAGCCCACCCAGCGTGTCAACAAATGCCATGGCCAATGGGGTGCTCTAATCCCCGCCGGCTCCACGCCCCCAGTCATCCTTCTGCCATGCTGGGAGCCCACCCCAGCATGGCAAACGTCCTGCGTCGTCTTTTTTTTTTTTTTTTAACACCTGTAAATTAAAAATGGTCCCATAGCCGGCCCGGTGGCGCTGAGGGTTGAGGCACTGGTCACCACACCTTGCACCACGCCGGCGACCCGTGTTCAGGAACGGGCATGGGTTGCCATGGGTCGGCGGCGAGGAGATGGATTGAGCGTCCAAGGGACTGCTCTCCATCTCCGGGAAGGGGGGATTTGGGCGGCTGGGGCTTGCCTGACCCCTAGCGGAGGCTGGGGGTGCGACAGTCAATAGCTGCAAGCTTGGGGCGGGTCGTGGCAGACGCTGATTGGGGCACGACGGGAGCGCAAGGCACTCCAGTCACTGGTGTCATTGCACGCCATGACCCTACCGGGAGGAAAACAGTGAAAAAGTGAGCCCGCAGCACGGGTTGTTCCCCACGGGCGCCATTCCTGGAAGGTCGCCCTGGCATGGATCCATTGGGGTGGGTTGAGTCGCCCCACCACCCCTGCCATGAAGGGTAAGTCACGGGTGCATAAGGGAGGGTCTGATGTCGAGGATGGTGTTGGGGGACAACGGAGGGCAGGGGCGTGCTGAGCTCTGGAGGAGAGAAAATAATACCCCCCAAAAAACGGTACCATGGCGCTTCTCCCTGCCCTCCCACAACCCGCACCCACCCACTGCGCACCCTGCATCCCCACACCCCCACCCCAAACTTACCTCCGGAGTCCAGCGCAACGATCTTCAGTGGACCGGGAACACGTCTGCACTCTTCAAAGCCGACCGTGAACTGAGGAAATGCCAGTAAGCTGTATAATGGGCTAGATAGGGTTTTTTCAACTTTGTTGCATATCTCAGGCAATTTTTGGAATTTTTGCACCAAATTTTCAACATGGGGTTTTTGGGACCCCTTCTCATGAATGCTGTTACTGTCATGGCGTTATTCGGGACCGATTAATGAAACGACACTTCCAGTGTTCATAAGATGAGCTCTCAAGAAGCCTGTTTTGAAAATTTGGTGGAAAAAATCAAAACAATTAAAGTTTATTTGTGCCATGTTACGCAGTCTTACGACGCTCATAAGTTCGTGAATTTTCAATATTTTCACTCCAGATTTTCAACATTGCCATTTTACCACACCTTCTTATGAGCAGTACAGCTGTCATTTTTCACATCTCACCCAAAACTGATTCGCTATGTAGCATAATGGCGCAGTCGGTGTGCAAAATCAATGTATGGGACACATTAAGAAAATCAAAGTGACACTGTTCATGAGCAGAGGTCTTAAAATGGCTATGTTGAAAATTTGGTGAAAAATTCCTAAAATGACTGTTTCACGAAGCGCAAGCTATGCAGTTCCTATGCATGCTCATAAGTTTGCGAATTTATTTTTACTCCAGATTTTCAACATTGCCATTTTATTACACTTCCTATGAACAGTACAGCTCCATTTTTCATATGCCACCCAAAATGTGTTTTCGCACATGTAGCTCACAATGGTGCTGTTGGTGTGCGAAAGCAATGTTTGGGACAGATTAAGAAAATCACAGTTACACTTTTCATGAGCAGAGGTCTTAAAATGGCAATATTGAAAATTTGGTGACAAAAGTCCGTAAAATGACTGTTACGAGTGAGCATTGTGCAGTTTCCATGCACCCTCATAAGTTCATGACTTTGTAATATTTTAAGTCCAGATTTTCACCAGTGGCATTTTTCCACACTTCCTTATTTATAGTACAGCTGTCATTTTTCACAACATGGCCGAAGTGTGTTTTCACACTTTCAGTGCAGAGATGCAAGATCGCTGTGGGAAATCATCGTCCGGGACAGATAAAGAAAATCACAGTGACACTGTTCATGATCGGAGGCACCAAAATGCCTGAGTTGACAATCTGCTGTAAAAAAATCCCCAACCTAATTATATTACGGGTGTGCGTTGCACAGTTTCTATGTACGCTCGTGACTTCACCATTTTTTTTTATATTTTTACTGCAGATTTGCAACATTGCCATTTTTTACACCTCCCCATAAACAGTACAGCTGTCATGTTTTACATCCTGTTCGGAATGTTTTTGCACCTGTGGTGCTAAATGCCATAGTCACTGTGCATAAGCGGCTTTCGGCTAGCAAACTGATATTCCCCCTGTTGATGAGGTAGGGTAACAAAAAAAACATGTTGAACATTTGGAGTGAAAATACCAATGAATGCCTGAGGTATTAGGGTTTTCAACCATAACGCCCAACACTGTAGAGAATGACAGGCATCAGGGGTGTGACTTGGGATTCTTGACTGTAATGGTCATACCATTCCACACCCTGCAGCCAGTGAGAGGCATTGAGGTATGCCTTGGACTCTTCGGCCCCAAAGTTCACCCCATTCTCCTATATCGCACCCATCTCACCATATTTCCTAATGGAATGGGGTGCGTATAAGGGCCAAAGATCCCAAGGAAGTGTCACACCGTGACACTTGTCAGTGTCTGCAGGGTGGGGTGTGGTGAAATGGCGTGGCCATTATGCCTGACGACCCAAAGGCACACCCCGATGCCTGTCAGTCTCTGCAGGGTGGCGGTGGGGTTGGCTTCAGTTCAATACTTCACTGCCATTCCTATTACGCAGCTCTGTAACTTCTACACTACCACTGCCAATGCCAGCAAGCAAACATTCGGCATTGACAAATGCTTGTTTACATAACAATATGTGGCATATTACTGAACTTTTCAATTTGCTACGCATTACTCATTCAGCATTGTAGACAAACTGTTCTGTATGTGTGTGTGTGTGTGTGTGTGTGTGTGTGCAGTGCTGCGTGACATCAAAGAATACACCTTTTATTGTGCCACAGACTAGTGTAATTGCAGGCGCAGCAGTGTGAACCTGCTATCCACTGTAGCTGCCTGATTTTGTACTGCGATCGTAGTATCTGTTCTTTGTTTTGCTGCTTGTACAGCTGTAAAAATCTGCAGTCAGTGCTCCCCCCACCCCCACCGGCAAAAGGAATTTTTTACCAGATTGGATTATTTTTGTGACTTCATCAGCACCACTGGTTACTGAAGCTGTTTTCATTGCGTGACAGACTAGTCACTTATCTGTTGCTGAAGCTACATTTGTTTTTTTTGGCTTCACATCTAGCGTCCTCCCAATCAGAGAGTGAACGTATCAAAATCTAAATTTGGTTATAGTATTGTGGTTGATCCCCCAAAATGCCCGCAAAGAGACGAGCAAGCAAAGCTGTTTCTCGCCATGGCAATGCTGGCAGTAAGAGTCTGTGGCCGTGGTAGTACACAGACGCAGAAGTGCATTGCTGATGTGAGGAAAGGTATTTCTCCTGCATTGTTTTTTACAGCCCAGTCAGTAGCTTCACTCATAGTTGGAGGAGTTGTTTTCCCAGCTGGTGGTGTTAGTGTTACTGGTGTTAGTGTTGGTGGTGGTAGTATTAGTATTGGTGCGCAAAGTTTGAATTCCGACCAGTGTACCGTATCCAAAAATATTGAGTGTGAAGCAGTACAAGTGAGTGGCAGCATAGATGATGTCATACTTCCCAGTAACATCCCAGTAACTGAACCTGAGGATTCTGATAATCATGTCAACGATAGCATGCAATGTGATATTCCGTCCACCGTGGCAGTTAACGTCACACATTTTCCATGCAGTGATTCACAGTGTGGTGAAAAAATATCAGGTGATGGTGGTGTAGATGCTGATGATGAATGTGATGATGACGATGATGTTGCTTTTGTTGCAACATGCAATCCACATGCTAGCAACCAAGCAGAAGATGTGGATGTGTGAGATGTTGATGAATATGATGATGATGTAATTGACCCCAGTTGGGAACTGGAGAAAAAGAAATTCAAAGTGGCTGTGTCTGAGTCTGTTTGCAGGAACACCCCCCCCCCCCCCGTAAAAACCTGTGATTTACCGGTTTTAGTTGACGATGTTGACCCACTAATAAATATGACAGGTAGTCATGGTGGTCAGTTGCAATCCAGGTGTGCAGTGTCTGAATCATCATGTGCCCACCCCCCTTTCAGTGCTTAAAATAACAGACTTAAATAAGCCACATCATGGACATGTTAAAAAGCAGAGCATCACAATCCCTTGCTTGGCATTTTTTTGTTCAAGATGCAAACGATGAGTCAGTTGCAATCTGCCAGGTTTGCTATGTGCGTGTGAGTCGAGGTAAAAAGGGGAGCCTTCTGGGCACAGGAGGATAGCATACACATATTAAAAATAGGCACTTGGCACTGTGGACCCAGCACAAGCTGGCAGCTAATACCACAGTGGGGCGTTCACCCTCATCACCAGCAACCATAGCGAGCATGTTATCTCCTTTCATGACTGTTAAGTCCAGTAGTAAATTAAAAGTGTGCAGTACTGAGGTAATAAGAGCAGAGGATTACTACAGGCATGATGAGGTGGAGGACCATAATGACTTTGAAATGTTGTCCAGTGCTGGTGAGAGTAGCAGTGTTTGTGGTGGTGGCGAATGCAGTATGTCTAGTGCAAGTGGTACATCAACCCCAGTTGGCAAATCTGGTAAAATAACTGCATTTCTGGGTTTGTCATCATCACCTGTGCAACCGCCTTCATCAAACATCCACACTCCACCCCCTGCCAATGCCATTCATCACAGAGCACAACCATTTGTGATCACACCCCATGTAAAACGTTTAAGTCAGCCCACGTTAGAGTGTTTTTGCGCATAAGCTGAAGTACCCCCCCAAATCATACAGTGTCACGTGAACTTAATGCTGCTGTAGCGGAAATGCTGGCAATTGATCTTTTGCCTTTCTCCTTTGTGTAGAATTCTGGGTTCAGGTGGTTTGCTGCTCGTGCCTGTCCAAAATGGAAAGTCCCATCCAGGACATACTTTTCTACCCGTGCTGTCCCCGAGTTGTTTCGCACTGTGTCTGACTCAATAAGACATGCCCTTCAGCATTCCTCCTCTCCATTCATTTAAGTATGGATATGTAGACAAGTGGCAAAACAGCGGGGAGTTCATATTTGTGTATAACTGCACACTGGGCGCAGGTGCTGGGGGTTGTTTGTGATGTTGGTAGGGTGAATAATCAGTGCAGTAAGGTAGATTGTCGTGATAGCAATCTTCCAGGAATTCAACAGCATGTAACGATTGTTATGCACAATGTGACCTGTTCACACACTGGTGAGAACATGTTGGGTGTGGTACTGACTGAAATTGACAAATGGCTAAACCCTGTCCCAGAGAGCTGGGTTCATAGCAAGTGACAATGGGTCAAATGTGGTGAAATGCAACACGAATGGTGTTTTATTTCGTGTTCCATACATGGCCCACTGTTTAAATTTTGTGGTGCAGGAGTTTCTGCAGCACCCTGATGTAAAGGAAATGCTGACTCTCTCTCTCTCTCTCTCTTTTCAAGATCTGGAAAGGCCCGTGACCATCTGCGACAGCTACAGATACAAAACAGCTTGCCTCAGCACCGCTTGAAGCTGGAAGTTGTCACCTGATGGAACTCCACTTTATACATGACAGAGAGGTTGCATGAACAATACAAAACCATCTTAGAATATCTTGTGATGCACACTAGCCGTGGCAGTTCCGAGGCTTCCATGTCTATCACGACTGAACAGTGGTGCCTCATGGACTCTGTAATAACAATTTTGCGGCCTTTTGAACATGCCACAGAGGCAGTGAGTGGTGAGTCTGCCTCCATTAGCCAACCAATTCCACTTCTGCGGGTGCAGAGGCAGACATTGGTGAATGTACAGCATGGCCTTGATGTTGCCGGAGACGGTGGTAGCAGTATGTTGCTGCAACACATGCTGACAGTATTCGACCAGAATCGTCATGTTGTGAGCATTCAGAGTAGCAACAACTTTGCCATAGCAACAATGCTGGACCCATGATACAAACATGGAATTGCATCAGTACTGGAGGGATGGCCTGAACAGGTAAAAAATATCAGTGGTCAACGGGTGCGCTTGGTTCATGGGGCACAGAAGTCACGTGCCAAGGTCAGCAAACCTCAGCAGCATAATCCGGCTGAAGGTGTACCTGTAGGACTATCAAGCATATCCTGCAAGGGGAAGGGGACAGCAGTTCCAGGTGGTCTGTCATCCAAAGTGGCTGGCATCAACCCACTTTGGGAGGCTTTGTCCCAAGTGGGTATTTGTGAAATAAAAGATTCAGGAGAACAGGATGATGCATCAACAACTGGACTAGTAGCCTGTATTTATTGAACCTGTATGTACACTGTTACCTTGTCACTGCCTGTACCTCTCCATGTAATGTCTCTCTGGGTCACCCCTGAAAAAGGGACCTCTGGGGCCCAGTGGGTCTACTTGGTCATCAAAATTACATAAATAAATAAATAGTGCATCTCAGAGAATGGTGGAGTCATTTTTGTCTGAAAACAGGTATCTGACAATAACTGAAGACCCTCTTTTGTACTGGAGTGGAAAGGTCAGTGAATGGCCAGAGCTGACTGCAGTGGCACTGAAGTACCTCACATGCCCACCCTCCAGTGTAAGTGTTGAGAGGGTATTGAGCTCAGCAGGTGTAATAGCCAGGGATCATCAGACAAACCTGTCTCCTGCAAATGTTAGTTTGCTAACATTCATTAAAATGAATGAGGCACATACCAGCACAGACTGCAACCTCGGTATTCATACTCTGGCCTAGTCATGGTAGTTTTGGTGATGTGGAAATGGACCATCCTGGTGGCACTGGCAGGCTGCCAGAAACGGCCCACCACTGACGTAGATGATGACACAATGGACAAAGAATTTCCCAGTGGTCAGACTTCAGACATAGATGACTGTGAGGGAAGCTTTCTTTATGAGGATGATGATGTGGTTAATGTTGGCAGGTTTTAACTGAAGTTGTTAAAAGGCGGCATGCCACCCCGGACCACCACCACCACCGGGACTGATGTTAGCCACCGCCACCACTGAGCATGAGTCTGTCTGACCCCCGGACCACCACCACTACTGGGAATGATATTTGCCACTGCCACCACTGAGCATGAGTCTGTCCGACCCCCGGACCACCACCACTACTGGGACTGATATTTGCCACTTCCACCATTGAGCATGAGTCTGTCTGACCCCCGGACCACCACCACCGGGACTGATGTTAACCACTGCCACCACTGAGCATGAGTCTGTCTGACCCCTGGACCACCACTACTACTGGGGCTGATATTTGCCACTGCCACCACTGAGCATGAGTCTGTCCGACCCCCAGACCACCACCACCGGGACTGAAGTTAGCCACTGCCACCACTAAGCATGAGTCTGTTCGGACCACCACATCCATCAGCCACAGATACAAATCTTATTAATATTTAAACCATAAAGTGAGTATGTGTACTCATGTTTGTCATGCTGTTTCACTTTCTTTAGTTGTATGTTTTGTTTTCTGTAGCTTTTCAGAGCTGCAATGATAAAACGCATACAGTACACTTATTTTGTTTCTTTTACGGGTTAACAAACAAGTTTCCATTGTTAAAAGTCGGTGGGAATGGTACTGCAGCTGTACTGTATAGAGAGGAACCTATGGAATATCCATGTGAAATCCATTCTGGTAAGTATGCAGATTTTATTTCATCCGTTTCATTGTTTTGGAAAGACTGCAGTAAATATTGCACACAGGTTGTGTTAGTTGACAAGATGTGGGTTTGAAATGTAACTTGACTTGAGATTGAGAACCAGAAAGGGACAAATAACAATTAAGCTGTAAGAAGTCATTCATTTCTGTTTTTAGGAAACTTCCAGATGCTTTGTTCTGTCAGTGGCCTTATCCAAAAAAGTTCTTCAACATCAGGCACCCCCTCCCCCGGGCTTGGACACACATGCAACACACAGAAGTTGTTTTATTAGATGACTATGACCATCATTAACAACCGGACTCCAGAAGGATGCAGATGAAATATGTGAAGAAGTAACGAAATAAGAAACCATTACAGACAAATCTGCAAATATGATTCCCCCCACCCCCCCAAAAAAAATACTCACCTTCATGTGCTTGAGAGTTATCCGTTTCCAATTTCAACGCAAAAAATCCTCATTGAGCACTGGAATGTGCACACCAACAGTTTCTGTGACCTGTGATACAGAACAATACCATGAGTACATGTCCATGTCAACCCCCCTCCTCACCTATAAGATACAGAAACATATATCTATATACATCTACTCACCAATGCTACTATTAGTGTACAGCCAAAGGGCGCCCTTCCTTCCAGTTGAGGTGATCACATTGCATTTGCTCGAATCACCTCGCAGAACACATTGAACCAGCAACAGGACGCTCACGGTTATCATTTTATTCTGGGGGACTTTGTATGTGCTGAAACACTCTCATTTCACTGTATTACCACTTGTCAATTTTCTGTACACAAGGAGGATACATTTTAGGCCTGCAGAAAAAATCTGGGGACTCTGTGCCACCACTGCACGCATGACTGAGTGCGTCATTAATTCTGTGGGACTTTGTATGTGCTGAAACAGTCTCATTTCACTGTGTTACCAGTTGGCAATTTTCTGCACACAAGGAGGATGCATGTTGGGCCTGCAGAAAACATCTGGGGAGTCTGTGTCACCACTGCTCGCATGACTGAGTGTGTCATTAATTCCGGGGGACTTTGTATGTGCTGAAACACTCTCATTTCACTGTGTTAACACTTGTCAATTTTCTGCACACAAGAAGGATGCATTTTGGGCCTGCAGAAAAAATCTGAGGACTCTGTGCCACCCCTGCGTGCATGACTGAGTGTGCCATTAATTCTGGGGGACTTTGTATGTGCTGAAACATGCCCATTTCACTGTGTTACCACTTGTCAATTTTCTGCACACAAGGAGGATGCATATTGGGCCTGCAGAAAACATCTGGGGAGTCTGTGCCACCATTGCGCGCATGACTGAGTGTGCCATTAATTCTGGGGATGCATTTTGTGTGTTGTGTGATTGTTGTGAGCTCATGATGCCATACTGACATTATCAATTAAAGCAGCATTGCAAGAATGTTGTGACAATTTTGAACTCCACTTTTTTATGCTAATTTATATTGCCACTGCCACTAGTTACCTCTGAGTCATGATTTGAATGATACACTTCTTTTCACGATTTCTATCTGCTTTACTTAGTTGACTACTTTTTTCATGTATGAAAAAAATGAGCACGCCTTTCATTATTGTTCTGACCAGGTTTGTATTTATTTGCAGCTGCTTTTCAATAAATATTGTTCCGTGGTGTCATAAAACACTGCCTGCTGCATAACTGTTAATTTACAACAGAAGTGATATATAACAACTAACTGATGTGATGGAGAAAAGCAGAGGAAAACAATAACAAAGACCTGGTCAGCACCAATTTAAAAGGAATGCTCCTTTCATTATTTCACATATGAAAAACGATAGTACAGCAGACTCAGCTACTGAAAATTCTCATATCATTCCATTCAGGATGTAAGTAAAGGAAGTTGTAACATAGCATTAAAAAATATAGGTCAGAGTTCGCAACAGATTGTTGCACTGCTATTTTACAGAGATTCACCATGTTACATAGTTATGGTGATGCACAGAACCTAATACGTGGGGGCCTTACTTCCAGTGGAATATTTCTTGCTCCACAGAGTGCAATATATTTCTGGGAAAACCGCCCGTAATTTCATTACAGTGTGTCACGTGACGGAGGAATTCCCGTTCAGAAAAGCCGCCCACATTCTGCCCCCCTTTCTCAGCAACGTTAGGACATGATGCCAGGAGGAGCGCAGGTGCATGCTCCACTATAGTGAATATCCGGCAGCTATCCCAATGTTTCGTTATGTTATAAGGTTCACTTTGATGAATGTGGGAACGTTTCCACTAACAAGGCTCTTCTTACTGGAAACGTGCCCACACATTTCACCACAAACTGACCATTATAACATAAAGAAACATTCAGAAAGCTGCCGGACAGTCGGACATTCACTGTAATGGAGCACACACCCGCGCTCTCCCTGGCCTCATGTCCTAATGTTGCTGAGAAGGGGGCAGAATGTGAGCGGCTTTTCAGAAGGGGAATTCCTCCATCACGTGACACACTGTAATGAAATTATGGGCGAATTGCACAGAAATGTATTGCTGTATGTGGAGCAATAAAGATTCCCCTGGAGGAGAAAATGTGTATTAAACAAAGAAAAAACACACAAACACAGTAGTGGGGTGGGGGGGCCAGAAAACAATCCCTTAATGTGGCCGTGGGATGCCGTGGTGGTCCAGCAGCAGGTGCAGCATTGTGACTATTTGCTGCTGCTGTTCTTGTATTGTGTTGACCTGCTGCTGCAAAGCACTGACCCTCTGATTATTCTCATCCAGGGTCAACCACACCAAGGCGATGTTGGCCTCTGTTGCAGGGACTGTGGTGGGGTCCACTGCAGGTGGAAATCCAGGTAGTGGTGGTGGTGGTGGAGAGGATGGTGCTGGTGGCGGTGGTGGTGGTGCAGCTGCTGTACTGGCCCTCCTCCTGCGGTGGCGGCAAAGCACAACTTCGACCCCAGCAGCACCCTCAGCCACGGCCACAGAAGGGCCAGCAGGTGGACGCCTGGCCCCTTCAATGGCAGCCTGCCACTCCACCTTGTGGTGGTTGAACATGTGGATGCGCTGGCCACTGGTCCCCACGGCACACCAGCACACCACACAGATGGCACACCATGACTGTGCTGTCTCCCCCCAGAGTTGAAACAAACTCCCACACTGGGGAGCTGCGGGGGGGGCCAGACACAGTCCTCGCACCACCTATGTTTTCCAGGGGCACCTCCTATGGCTGTGGAGGTGGTGGAGGGGGTGCTGCTGGAGCTCCTACAGCTGCTACCGGTGGTGGTGGTAACGGCGGAGAAGGTGAATGCACAGCAGCCACCGGTGGCACTGGTACTGCTGCTGTTGCTTCCACGGAGGGGAAGCAACATCCAGGAGTCGGGAGTGGTCCAGCATCACACGACTGCCCCCACTTGTCTGCACTCCCCTCCTCTGACCACACCCACGGGCCAGTGACTCACCTTCTCCAGGGTCCATCCTTCACACACACACACACACACACACACACACACACACACACACACACACACACAAAACAAAACTTCTAAAAAAAATTCACTACCAAAAAACAATCACAAACACAATACAAAAACTAAATAAAGATATAGCTTTTAAAAAAGCTGTTGTTTTCTTCACACAAAGGCAGTAAAGCACTTTCAGCCACTGACTCTGCACTGCTCTCCTGAGCTCTCCACAAAGCCTTCTTCCTCTACGTATGCAAATGAGAAACTGAAACTGCTTCTCTGACTCACGTCCTTCCTGCCTGGCTAAAGTATGTGACTTACAGTACTGTAAGCCATGTGATGTGTAGGGGGCTGCCTATTTACTTGTCACTTCGCCTTACTTTGCGTTAAGGCATAATGGCAATGTGAAGTAATAATGATAACGCGAAGTGAGCACTTTACAGTGCTCATTTCACGTTGTGCTCCACCAACGCGAAGTGCCCACTTCACGTTCACTTTGCCAGCGGATTAAACATTCACTGCATCTCTAGATACAAATGAATATTTGTGAGAAATCTCATGTCTGTATCACAGCTAAGTTCTGTCACATCGGAACTCTGCATTGTTTTTTGGCTATATAAACATAGGGTTGTTTAATGGATATAAAATAAATCTAAAGTTTAAGTCATAGAAGTAGTGTGTCCTTGATGTAGCCTCCATAAATATGTTCATATGAGAACAATATTGTTATGTCAGATTGACAACCAGGTGTCTGCCACACTTTGCGGTTTCAGGAACATGTGCTGTATGAATTCACAAAATTCAGTTCTCTGAGGGATTCTATGTGGAAATACATCATGTATGTGTGTAACTAGACATTCTAGATGTCCTCCTGATGCCGCTGTCTCTTGCCCCTCAGTTCAGACTACTGCATTTTGCTTCCACCTGCCCCCCTCTCCAGTCAGGGTGAATGCCACCTGTTGCTCCCTGTTCCAGTCCCAAAAACTGGACTGCTGTGCTCTGCTAAACCCTAGAGTCCCAGGGACTCTGTCTCCATAGTTGGGGCTGCTACATCATGCTGGCCAAGCCACCAGCATTTAAAGTGTTAAACTCATTTTAAATCTGTCAAGCCAGTTCAATGGAGTGCTGACCGCTACCGCTACAGCAGTTCTGTGTTTGGGTTTGTATTGAGTTTAGCCTGATAACGTGCATCCTTGGAATCTTATCTCTGCACATAGACTTTAGAGCCACAGCCTTCTGTGCTTCTGAGCTAGGGAACTACTTAGCACCATCATGCTTGCTGCCTTCAAAAATAAGAGACTGAGTCAGTCATACAAGAATATGGGTATATTAACAAACATTTGTCAATGCTGAATGTTTGCTTGCTGGTATTGGCATTGGTAGAGCAGAATTTAGAGAGAGATGCATAATAGGAATGGCAGTGAAGTATTGAAATAACACCAACCCCCACCCCCACCCTGCAGAGACTGACAGGCGTTGGGGGGTGCCTTTGGGTCATCGGCCATAACACTCATGCCATTCCACCTCACTCCAACCTGCAGACACTGACAAGTGTCACAGTGTGCCTTGAGGTCTTCGGCCCTTACGATCACCTCATTCCATAAGGAAATAAGTTGAGATGGGTGCAGTATAGGAGAATGGGATGAATGTTGGGGCCGAAGACCCCAAGGCACACCTTGATGCCTGTCAGTGGCTGAAGGGTGGGGGTGGGGGTGGAATGGAGTGAGAATTAAGGTCAACAACCCCAAGTCACACCCCCAACGCCTGTCATTCTGTACAGGGTGGGCGTTATGGTTGGAAACCCTAATGCCCCGGGTGTTTGTATTTTTGCTCCAGATTTTCAACATGACTTTTTTTGGGACCCCACCTCATGAACAGTGGCAGTATAATTTTGTTACTCAGTCCCAAAAGGGAATTTTGCACAGCGAGTGTGCAATTCGGCGTGACAGGTGTGAAACATTTCGGGCAGGATGTGAAAAATTGCAGTTGTACTGTTCATGAGAAGGTGTAAAGAAATGGCAATGTTGAGAATCTGGAGTGAAAATAGGAAAAAATGGCGACGTTAAGAGTGTGCATAGAAACTGCAACATACGCTCATAACGCAGTCATTTTTTTGAATGCTTTCACCAAATTTTCAACATGGCCCTTTTGGGACCTCCCCTCATGAACAGTGGCACTGTGATTTTGTTAATCTGTCCTGAAAGTTGATTTCACAATGCTACGATGCTATTCTGTGCCACAGGTGCAAAACTATATTTCGATAAGGATGTGAATGGCAATGTTGGAAATTTGGAGTGAAAATTTTAAAAACTGATGAAGTTATGAGTGTGCATAGAAACTGTGCAATGGACACTCATGACCCAGTTTCGGGAGTTTAATTAAATTTGGCAACAAGGCTGGGGACCCCACCATAGTCAGTGGCACTAGTTTTTCAGCATTCGAACCCAAAAAGGTGATTCCATGCAGAGACCACAAAATCACCTTTTGGGACCAAGAAATAAAATGACAGTGCCAGAGTTCACAAGGTGGGTTCCCAAGAACCCCATGTTGAAAATTTGGGAACAAAACTCCAAAAATTGGTTAAGATATCTGGCTGAGATATAAATCTAAGTTGAACCCCACCCCATTCACTGTCATTATAGGGCTTACCATCATTTCTTCAGTTCCCGGTTGGTCTTTGAAGAGTGCAGACGTGTTCCCAGTCCACAGAAGATTGCTGTTCCAGACCTCCGGTTGTAAGTATGGGTGAGGGGGGTGGTGGGAGGTGGGGTGTGGAGAAGAAGGGCGCAGGTTGGGGGGCTGTTGTGAATGATGAGAGGGACTGTTTTCTTTTTTACAGGTGAAATATTGACCAAACAGATTTTGGCACACTGGAGTGGGCTCCCAGTGTGCCAGAGTACTGGAGGGGGGATCAATACCGACCCGGGGATTGGGCACCCCGAGGTTGGCTGAGAACTTAGGGGCATGGAGAGCACTTGCCACATTAATGAGGGGAGGGAGGATACATGCTGACATGGGGATTGAGCAACCCGATGTCTGCAGGGGATGGAGAATGGAGGGTGCAAGGCAGGCAGCAGCAGTGGGAGGGAGCTATCATTTAAATTTATTGTCCTGCTGTGCGCCTGGTTGGGAGGGAGGGGGGCTGCTGCTACAATGATGAAACTGCCTGATTGCAGTGGCAGATTTCTTTCGAGTGTGGCGCTCGCTCTGAAACTGCCATCAGTGGCAGCTTCAGCATTAATTGGTGGCCGAGGGACACGCCCATTAAAGCGCCCTCTGCATTGGCCACAACACTGCCACACCTCTGCAATGCTCTACTATCTCAATATGTTTCTTGTGCGCTACGCACACAAGCAACCATAAAAACAGAGGTACTTAGCAAAATACTGTAGAAATTTGGTGCTGCTGCTATTTAGGGTTTGTTAGTCTGAGTTCAATATGAATTTCTATTTTAAATGTCTCAGCTAATGACAGTCCTGTCTGTCTTGTTCATGCAGGATGAATGTGGAAGTTCTGAGTGAATAAAGTTGTATCCTTCATAATGTGGGACAGTTGAGAGGCATGTTAACATGTTGTGGCTTCACTAATTAAATTCTACTACTTCACATTTTATTCAACATCTTTGTGACTTTTTTGACCAAGACTGTACCTTTTATTTGCTTGTACATGTTTATCTGAGCTGCTCAACTCTCTTGAGGCTGTACTTGGTGTGCCAGCAAGAGTGTTTCTCTAAGGGTGGTCTGCTTTGTTCATACGAACAAATGAAATTTGCCAGCAGATAAAGGCCTAGAGGTTTATCAAGTCTGCTTGAATGTGCAGCTAGCACCCCTTATTCTGCAGCTGCCCCTCCCTTCCACCCTTCCCCTTCATTGACCCTCCCCCTTGTCCTGTCCTATCCTTGTTTGAAGCAGTCCACTCTTCTACTGGATACCATTTCTGCAGGTAACTCATTCAACCCAGCCACCACCCTCTCTGCAAAAAAGTGTCTCCTCATCTCCTTCCTGAACCTTCCTCCCTCCAGTCTCATATCATGGCCCCTGGTGTCCCTCCCCTCCTTTACTTTGAACAGCTCCTCTGTACCTGTCTTATTTATTCCTTTCATGTACTTAAAGGTTTCAATCATGTCCCCCATCTCTCCTCTCCTCCAGTAAGTACATGTTCAACTTCCTCAGCCTTCTCTCGTATGATAAGTCCCCCAGCCCCTTGATCATCTTTGTTGCCCTGCGCTGCACCCCCTCCAGTAACTTAATGTCCCTCTTCAGATACGGGTGCCAGTACTGCATGCAGTACTCCAGGTGCGGTCTAACTAATGACCTATACAGTGGCAGAATCACCTCCTCCCTCCTCGAGGAGATACCCCTTGCAATACAACCCTGCATTTAGTTGGCCTTTGCAGCTGACTTCCTACATTGTGCTGAGTTGTTCATTGGCCCTGTAATGAGCACCCCCAGATCCTTCTCCTCCTCTGTCTGGGCTAGCCGCACTCCCCCCAGCTGGTAACTCCTCCTTGGGTTCTTCATCCCAAAATGCAGCACCTTGCACTTTTTGGCATTAAACCCCAGTTGCCAGGTATCTGACCAGGTTTCAGGCTTTGCCAGATCATCCTGCAACCCCTGCCATCCCCGTAGGTCATCCACCACTGCTCCTACCTTGGTATCATTAGCAAACAGACTGATCTTGTTCTTGATGTCCAATGATATGTCTGCAATGAATATTCCAAACAACACTGGTCCCAACACCGAGCCCTGTGGAACACTGCCTGTGACTACCCTTTGGTGTGAGAGCTCCCCACCCACTACCACCCTCTGTTGCCTTCTCTGAAGCCAGTTCCCTACCCATCTCACCAGCTTTGCACCCGCCCTGTGCCTACTGTCTTACTTCCCAGCCTTCCAAGCGGCACAGAGTTGAATGCCTTACTGAAGTCCAGATACAGGACATCCACTGCATGGCCCCTGTCCAGTTGCTTAGTTACCCAGACATAGAACCCCACCAGGTTGGTTTGGCAGGATCTGCCCCATATGAAGCCATGCTGTCTGCTGTCCTGTAGTCCTTTGGCCTCTAGAAGGGCCACCAGCATTTCCTTCAGGATAGTCTCCATTAGCTTACCCATGATGGATGTGAGACTCACTGATCTGTAGTTTTCTGGTTCATCCTTGGGGCCACTCTCATGGAGGGGCACCACATGAGCCATCCTCCAGTCCTGAGGTACACACCCCGAACGTAGTGAGACATTAAATAGGTCTGCCAGAGGTCCTGCAAGGACCTCTGCTAGCTCCTTCAGTACCCTGGGGTGGATGCCATCTGGACCTGGCACCTTATCCACCCTCAGTGCCTTCAAACCCTCCCGAACTCTGCCCTCCATATTTTCCCCATCTGTCACCCTCCCCATTTCTGCCATTTCTCCCCTTGGGTGTCACACCTCTTCTTTTAGTAAATATTGAGCAGAAGTACTCATTTAGTGCTTCTGCCTTATCGCACCCTGCTTCCACCTAACCCCCCTCCTTCCTAATCCTTACTATGTGGTCCTTACAGCTCCTTTTCTCCCTGATGTACCTAAAGTCCTTCTCCCCCTTCTTAATGCCTTGTGCCAGCATGAGTTCCATAGATGCCTTGGCTCCCCTTACTGCCCTTGTCACCTCCTTCGATTCCATCAAGTACTCCTCCCTGTCCTCCCCTCTTCCTGTTTTCTTGTACTTCCTAAAGGCAGCTCTTTTCCTCCTTACCTTTTCCATGACCTCCTTGCTCAACCAGCTTGGTTTCTTAGCCCTAGCCTTCTTGCTCTGGGCCTTGCAGCAGGTTTTGGTTGCCTCCATTATCCCCAGCTTTATGAGCTCCCACCTCTGGTTAGTGTCCATACTAGATTGAATTCTGGCCAGGTACCCTTTTACCACTTTCTCTATCCTCCCAAAGTCTGCCCTCCTGAAGTCCAGCACTCTCGTGCCAGATTCCACTCCTTCCTTACCCATACCCAATGTGAGCCATACTGAGTAGTGGTCACTCCCTGACAGCAGTTCCTCCACTGTAAGTTATCTCACAAAGTCCCCATTTGCCAGCACAAGGTCAAGGGTATTCCCTAACCTGGTTGGTTCACTGACCATTTGCAAGAGGAAGCTGTCCTGGAAGGCATCCAGCAGTACCTGCTCCCTTCTGTTCCTGGTTGTTGGGGTACTCCAGTCCTCTCTTGGCATATTGAAGCCCCCCACAATCACCACACTACCCTTCTTGCAGGTCCTCCTGATCTGTCCCGCTAGTTCCCTGTATAACTTCTCTGTCTGAGATGGTGGCCTGTACACCACTCCCATTCTAAGAATCCTATTCTTAGAATGGGAGCGGTGGGAATATTGTTCTGCCATAGGCAGGGGGGAGGGGGACTAAGTGTGTACACTGTGTGAATTTAAGTATGATAGGTGCCAGGCAACATATGGGAGAATGCATGTCTGTACATGGGGGGGTGGGGGTTATGCTGGGCCATGTGGGAAGTGAAGTTTAAACTGGACAGGGTGCATGCTAGCAAATGGGTGGAGGAGAGGTCTACTAGGGAAAGGTTAATGCTTGCAGATGGATGAGCAAGGTGTGTTCATACTGGGGCAGGATGGCAATTAGTAGATAAATGGGTGCATGGGATTAAATAATACATGTGTAGAGTTGACTTTAGAACAGTGGATGAAAGCAGAAGGTGTAGGAGTATACATACAGCGGTAGGGTGGGTGCCTGCTGATGTGAGGGGGCAGCAGTTTGCATATTTGGACAGGATGTGTGTCACTAGGTGAGAGAGATTGTGGTGCATAATACATTGAGGGACAGGGTGGGAGTTTGAAGGGCAGGAATGTGAACAAAAAAAAAAAATTACTGGAGTATAGTGGATATCAATAGATGGGATGAGACTCAAGGGAATCAACATATATAGCTGAGGAGACTGTCAGGATATAGGAGAGGCTGGGACTCTGCATACTGAGGTGAGGAGACTGTCAGCAGATAGGAAGAGGTTGGGGCTCTGCATACTGAGGTGAGGAGACTGTCAGCAGACAGGAAGAGGTTGGGGCTCTGCATACTGAGGTGAGGAGACTGTCAGCAGATAGGAAGAGGTTGGGGCTCTGCATACTGAGGTGAGGAGACTGTCAGCAGATAGGAGAGGTTGGGACTCTGCATACTGAGGTGAGGAGACTGTCAGGATATAGGAGAGGTTGGGGTTCTGCATACTGAGGTGAAGAGACTGTCAGCAGATAGGAAGAGGTTGGGGCTCTGCATACTGAGGTGAGGAGACTGTCAGCAGATAGGAGAGGTTGGAGCTCTGCATACTGAGGTGAGGAGACTATCAGCAGATAGGAGAGGTTGGGGATCTGCATACCGAGGCAGGGAGGGAGCCACAGTGATACTATACTCCCAAACAGATGGTAAGTGACAAGAGCATTTCTGGATACCCTGTAGCCAAAAAAATGTGAAACAGAGAAGTAAGACATACAGAATGGAGTCAGAAATGCAGACAGGCGCACTCGTATTAGAAAATATTTTATTTTTAATTTTCTTACACATTTTTTGGGTCATTTTCTGGTATTAACATTAATTTCTTAAAGGTTCTGATCTGAATTAGATTCTATCAGAAAGATTAATATACAAGTTAGCCAGCCTGGGAGTGGGTCCCAGGATGACAGCCTGGGTAAAGAATTGGCTGGAGAATAGGACACAGAGAGTAATAGTTAATGGAGTCCACTCTGAAGAAAGGGGGGTTACTAGTGGGGTACCGCAGGGTTCAGTATTAGAACCGGTCCTCTTCAATGTCTTTATAAGCGACATTGCAGAGGGACTGGAAGGAAAAGTATGTCTCTTTGCAGATGACACAAAGATCTGCAACAGAGTTAATGCACAAGGTGGGGTGGAAAGGATGAGAAGGGACTTGGCAAGGTTAGAGGAATGGTCAAATGTATGGCAACTTAGATTTAATGCTAAGAAGTGCAAGGTAATGCACCTGGGAAACAAAAACCCAGGGGAAGAGTACACAATGGAGGGTGAGATACTAACAACAACAAAAATGGAAAGGGACCTGGGGATAGTCAAATCAGATGACCTAAAGGTGGGCAAGCTATGTGAGAGGGCAGCAAGGAGGGCTGGGGGGATACTGGGATGCATAGGGAGAGGCATCACCAGTAGAAAACAGGAAGTTGTTATCCCCCTGTACAGACAGTTGGTGAGACCCCATCTGGAGTACTGTGTGCAGTTCTGGAGACCCAATCTCCGCAAAGACATACAGGATGGAAGCTGTCCAGAGGAGGGCAACTAAAATGGTGCAGGGTCTGCACCGGAAGACATATGAAGAGAGACTTAAGGAGCTTAATATGTATAACCTCGAGGAAAGGAGGGAGAGGAGGGACATGATAGAAACTTTCAAGTACCTCAAGGGAATCAACAAAGTCCAAGAGGGTAGCATCTTTCAAAAAAAGATGTGCAAGAACAAGGGGGCACAATTTGAAGATAGAGAGGGGGGCGGCTCAGAGGTAATTTAAGGAAGTATTTTTTCACAGAGGGTCTGTGGATGCATGGAATGGCCTTCCGAGGAGGTTGTGGAGTCAAAAACAGTGGTGGAATTCAAGCATGCATGGGACAGTCATAAGGCAATTCTAGGGGGTGGGGGTAGGAAGAAGTAGGCTGCTAGTTAACTAGGATCTGCAGCTTATCCATTAGGTTGGGAAATGGGCAGACTGGGTGGGCCAAGCGGTCCTTATCTGCCGTCAAAATCTATGTTTCTATGTAATCGGAACACTGGCATGTATCCTGGTCCTGATAATAAAGTTCAGGACCTTTAACAATCCTCCCATCCCTACCTCTACCCGCCAACCCAGACGGAGCAAAAAATCCCTGACCAAATAGCACTACACCATTACAGGGTCCTGTTACCCAGCTATGGTGGAGGCCCAGCAGTACCTAACATGTTTTGTAAAGTCCAGAAGAATTATTCTACCTCAGAAGCTGCACACCTAGCTTGTTGTCATCGACAATGACGAGAGGGTTCCTTTACAGGTCTGTCTGTCTTTGGGTGTCTACCTCACAAGGGCACATTGAGAAGGCCTGCACCACAACCCCAAGGGTTTGATGGTGGGTCTCACTACAACTAGGCCTTTAACCTACTTCAGTCACCTGCTTGCAGCTACTTCAGCTCCTACCACCAGGCTGCAGTAGGTAGGAGTTATAAAAACTCTAGCATGATCTGCAGGTTGTTCAATCTCCCAGTGCTACAGCCTGCCTCTGACATCAACCACAGGGGATTCTGGGATTTCTGATTAAAGCACGTCAGCTTGGGGAAACAATAGCATCAGCCTGATGCATTCTACTATAATACAGTAAAAAGTAAATAAATAAATTTTTGTTCACACAAACTACAAACTGACCAGACCTACACTAGGGTTTGGTAGTCATAGTGTTGACTATTCCCCTTTAATTAAGGTTTTAAACTGCATCCTCATATGTTAAGATGTTGACAGCCCATGCCTGTAAATCTCATTGGACTGAGGCTCCAGGGTAATCTGTCCTGAAACCAATTTATCTTGGTACTGGTGATAGCTGTGCTAGTGTGGGTAGCTTGCAGCAGCTAATGGTTTTGATTTGCTCCCCCACCCCATCATTTTTTGCAGGAATACCACAGGGATCTCGTCTACTTCAGCTTCAGTTTCAGATCTGCATGCTGTCACTGATGGATACCATTCATTGGCATCTTGTCAGTTTTCACATGTGCGCTGCTGGTATGTAGCTGCACTTTTCAATTAAAATTCCTCACTCCCTGGTGTGTTTGCTACTGTCTGCCTACTTGTCAGGCATATGGATCTGGTTACGGGCAACGTCTTTCAAGTGAATGCAGAAAAGACAGAAGTTAGGATGAATTGAGTCTCCCCAGGAGGCGAAACAGGCCCCTGCTGTCACTTTATCATTGGAGTGCAGTGTCATCAACAAGCATTCCACAACACTGTAATGAGTATCAGTATCTTGACAGACTCAGGACCGAGCTTAGGTTCTCGTGACTTTTCAGTGTATCAGTCAGCATAATGTACTATAACTGGGTGGGAAATCCCTATAATTTATTACATTTGAACAGAACACATAGGTCCAGTCACACAGGTGGGTGGGATACTCTTGAAATGAGTATATTCTAGCAGTGGCTTTGTGCCCCCCAATACCCATCTGCACTAGATAGCATCCACAGCCCTAAGCTTCCACACTCTGCTGGTAAAGAGCTACACATTTGGGCAGGAGATGTCGGGGATGGACAGAGCATTTCGGACTAGGGGCATTAAATCAAATGCCCCAGCCAGTCTGCAAGTTGATCCTTTCCTGTGCAGGGAGCAGGGATGTTGAGATATGGGAGTCCTCTATGTTCAGTGGATCTGCTGCTTTGCATAGGCCCCTAAGCAGTTTACAAATCCGGTACTGGGCCCCACTGGTCTGTTGCTTCATATAGGGCTGGCAGAGCTCTATGCAAAGCAAGCTTCAAGCCTGGCAACTTACCCAAAGAGGTATGTTGCTTTATGTAGGGCCTAAAAATCCCTATCCAAAGCAAGCTACAAGTCTAGCAACACGCCCAAGAGGACTCTTGCTTCACATAGGGCCCTATGCAAGCTACATGCTTTGTACAGTGCCCAGCAGCTTTGCAGCTTCATATAGTGCCTACAGAGCCCTGCACAAAGCAAGTTACAGGCAAGCACCATGCCTGAAGATTCTGCTGCTTCACGCTACTCCTGTGTATGAAGGGGCACTCAGCGGCATCCCTCTGGTATCAGTGCCAAAGACACTGGGTTTTTTATAACGTAAGTTTTTTATTGAATTTTTCAATCTTTTCATAGAAATACAAGCATCAAAGAAATCGGTGAACAAAACATGTGAGTCATTATAAATAAGGTACACACCAACATTCCTGAGGATCAATGCATAGCCAGAAAAGTTTCAATGTTTCCAAGCTGGGGGGAGAGTCCTCCCTTGAATGTACAGACTAAAATGCATCAATGGTTAAAGGGGTGAGAGAAAGGGGAAGACCAATGGAAATAAAAATAGAGGAACCTGTTATAGTGGTAATATATAACAGCTGCAAGGGGTACATTCTATTAGTTACAGTTCAGATATTGTGGTAAAGGAAATGTCATAACCAGCACTCCTAGATCAATCTAGGGGGCACTATATCATGCGAAAGGTGGAGCAAAGCTGTGACTACACTGCATGAACTTCATCTAGCACCCTCTTCCCCTGCTACTGTATGGCTGGGTAAACCGTTCAACATTTCCATCAGTGATCTGGAAGCTGAGGTCTCTAGTAGGTTGCTTAAGTTCGTGGATGACGCTAAGCTGGCCAGGGTGGAGGACTCTCTTGATGTCGCAGACAAACTTCAGGAACACCTGAACAAGCTAGGTGATTGATCAGACTCCTTAGCCCTCTGAAGCAATCTAGGCAAATGTGAGAGACACTACATTTCAAGGTTAGCCTGGAAAAATGTCCACTTCCAAAGGGAACTGTAAGGTATCCCAAGGGATCACTTTCAACATAAATCTAGCACTCACCACCTCCAACAAAAGGACGCAGCTCTCGGAGTATAAAATGCCAACTTATATTAAAGGTGCAAACACACTGAAACACGTCTTGACACATTTTGGAAAGCAATCCTTTTTCAAAAGACTTTTAAAACAGGATTGCTTTCCAAAATGCATCAAGACGTGTTTCAGTGTGTTTGCACCTTTAATATCAGTTGGCATTTTATACTCCGAGAGCTGCATCTTTTTGTTGGAGGTGGTGAGTGCCAGATTTATGTTGAAATTGATTAGTGGTTCTATCATATGAACATACGAAATTTGCCAGCAGATAAAGGCCTAGAGGTCTATCAGGTCTGCTTGAATGTGCAGCTAGCACCCCTTATTCTGCCGCTGCCCCTCCCTTCTACCCTTCCCCTTCATTAACCCTCCCCCTTGTCCTGTCCCATCCTCGTTTGAAGCAGTCCATTGTTCTACTGCATACCACTTCTGCAGGTAATGCATTCCACCCAGCCACCACCCTCTCTGTAAAAAAGTGTCTCCACATCTCCCTCCTGAACCTTCCTCGCTCCAGTCTCATATCATGGCCCCTGGTGGCCTTCCCCTCCCTTACTTTGAACAGCCCCTCTGTACTCCGCTCTTGTTTATTCCTTTCATGTATTTAAAGGTTTCAATCATGTCACCCCTGTCTCTCCTCTCTCCTCCAGTGAGTACATGTTCAACTCCTTCAACCTCCTCTCGTATGATAAGTCCCTGGCCCTTGATCATCTTTGTCGCCTGCGCTCACCCCTCCAGTAACTTAATGTCCCTCTTCAGATATGGACGCCAGTACTGCACGCAGTACTCCAGGTGTGGTCTAACTAATGACCTATACAGTGGCAGAATCACCTCCTCCTCCTCGAGGATATACCCTTGCAATACAACCCAGCATTTTGTTGGCCTTGCAGCTGCCTTTTACATTGTGCCGAGTTGTTCATTGACCCTGTAATGAGCACACCCAGATCCTTCTCCTCCTCTGTCTGGGCTAGCTGCACTCCCCCTAGCTGGTAACTCCTCCTTGGGTTCTTCATCCCAAAATGCAGCACCTTGCACTTTTTGGCATTAAAGCCCAGTTGCCAGGTGTCTGACCAGGTTTCAAGCTTTGCCAGATCATCCCGCAACCCCTGCCATCCCCCTAGGTCATCCACCACCGCGCCCACCTTGGTATCATCAGCAAACAGACTGATCTTGCTCTTGATGTCCCATGATATGTCTGCAATGAATATCCCAAACAACACTGGTCCCAACACCAAGCCCTGTGAAACACCACTCGTCACTGCCCTTGGGTGTGAGCTCCCACCCACCACCACCCTCTGTTGCCTTCCTGCAGCCAGTTTCCTACCCATCTCACCAGCTTTGCACCGCCCCTGTGCCTACTAACTTCCTTCCCAGCCTTCCATGTGGCACCGGAGTCAAATGCCTTACTGAAGTCCAGATACAGGACATCCACTGCATGGCCCCTGTCCAGTTGCCTAGTTACCCAGTCATAGGAACTCGACCAGGTTGGTTTGGCAGGATCTGCCACGTATGAAGCCATGCTGTCTGCTGTCCTGTAGTCCTTTGGCCTCTAGGAGGGCCACCAGCCTCTCCTTCAGGATAGTCTCCATTAGCTTACCCACAATGGATGTGAGGCTCACTGGTCTGTAGTTTCCCGGTTCATCGTTGGGGCCACTCTTGTGGAGGGGCACCACATGAGCCATCCTCCAGTCCTGAGGTACACACCCCAAATGTAGTGAACCATTAAACAGGTCTGCCAAAGGTCCTGCAAGAACCTCTGCCAGCTCCTTCAGTACCCTGGGGTGGATGCCATCTGGGCCTGGCGCCTTGTCCACCCTCAGTGCCGTCAAACCCTCTCGAACTCTGCCCTCCATGATTTCCCCATCTGTCACCACTTCCCCCTGCTTCTGCCATTTCTCCCACCTTGGGTGTTATCCTCCCTTCTCTTTAGTAAATACTGAGCAGAAGTACTCATTTAGTGCTTCCGCCTATCGCACTCCTGCATCCACCCAACCCCTCCTTCCTAATCCTTACTATGTGGTCCTTACAGCTCCTTTTCTCCCTGATGTACTTAAAGAAGTCCTTTCCTTCTAATGCCTTGTGCCAGCCTGAGTTCCGTGAGATGCTTTGGCCCCCTTACTGCCCTTGTCACCTCCTTCGATTCTGTCAAGCCCTCTCTGTCCTCCCCTCCCTGTTTTCTTGTACTCCTAAAGGCAGCTGTTTTCTCCTTACCTTTTCCATGACCTCCTTGCTCAACCAGATCGGTTTCTTAGCCCTAGCCTTCTTGCTCTGGGCTTTGCAGCAGGTTGTTGCCTCCACTATCCTCAGCTATGAGCTCCCACCTCTGGTTAGTGTCCATACGATTGAATTCTGGCCAGGTACCCTTTAACACTTCCCCATCCTCCCAAAGTCGGCCCTCGTGAAGTCCAGCACTCTTGTGCCAGATTCCACTCCTTCCTTGCCCATATCCAATGTGAGCCATACTGAGTGGTGGTTACTCCCTGACAGCTGTTCCTCCACTGTAAGTTCTCTCACAAAGTCCCCATTTGCCAGCACAAGGTCAAGGGTATTCCCTAACCTGGTTGGTTCACTGACCATTTGCAGCAGGAAGCTGTCCTGGAAGGCATCCAGCAGTACCTGCTCCCTCCTGTTCCTGGTTTTGGGGTGCTCCAGTCCTCTCCTGGCATGTTGAAGTCCCCCACAATCACCACACTACCATTCTCGCAGGTCCTCCTGATCTGTCCCGCTAGTTCCTGTCTAACTCCTCCGTCTGAGATGGTGACCTGTACACCACTCCCATTCTAAGAATCATATTCTTGGAATCCTGGATTTGCATCCAAAGTGACTCCGTACTACCCTCCTCCCCTTCCTCCCTTACACACTTCAGTCCTTCCTTCACATATAGTGCCACACCCCCCTCCTTTCCCAATCACCCTGTCCCTACGAAATAACCTGCACCCTGGTACAGACAGGTCCCAGTCATTGTATTGGGTGGCCTATGTTTCCGTGATGGCTGCAATGTCCACCTTTTCCTCTGCCATGAGAACCTACAACTCTGCAGTTTTCCTCCCAAGGCTCCTAGCATTAAGGGTAACCACATTCCACCCTTCCCCCCCTCCTATCCTGCCCTCCTTTCCTAGCATCACCAATAGTACTTGCCATTAGTCCTTTGTCACTGTTATGGGGGGTAAGCTCATATGGTTTCCCAACCTGTGGTCTCTGCATATCTCTTCCCCAACTGCCACCCCCCACTCCTAGTTTAAATTCCCAACTTCTTCTATATACTCCTCCATCCTCTATTTCAACACTTTCTTTCCCTCCTCACTCAAGTGTAGTCTGTCCTTGGCATTGAGACTACTGTCCTCCCAGGTCCCTCCCCACCCCCCAACAGCCCATACCCTTTAGCACAACACCAGGTTCTTAGCCATCCGTTAAATTCCTCTATTCTCAGCTTTCTTGTTGTGCTTGCCTTTGGCACCGGAAGTATCTCTGAAAAAGTTACTGATCTTTCTGCCCCCTTATATAACTGTGCTATTTCCTCAAACCTCCTCTGGACTATATCTACTGTCTTGTCAGCCAGGTCGTTTGTCCCAAGATGTATAATTAAATGAGGCTTGTCCCTACCCCTTCTAGCATATTTCAGAACAGACTGTCCCACCCTTTCCGCTGTCATTCCTGGCATGGCCTCCACCCAAATGCGACTATGCCTTTCCCTTGCTACCCCCACCTAACTCCTCTTAGTATTGAGTCCCCCAGCACTAAGATTCCCCTCCCCTGCTTGCTTCCATTCATCTCCTATCTCATTTCAGCTCCTCTTCTTCCTCCTGCACATTATTTCCCCTTTTACCCTGTTGAATTCTCCCAGCAGAACTTCCCCCGCTCCAGTTTGGTCCTGGCATTTATCAATTACTCCTCTAATTTCAACATTCCCTCCTCCACTTTCTTCCTCTCTAGCAATTACAGCTGTTTTCTGAAGACCCTTCAAATGCCCCCTCCCTCTCTCTTCATAGTAACTCGTTATCTCCTTTCCATTCCATTGACTTTGCCACTTCTTCGCCTCCCTCACAAGTCCCTATCTCCTCCTTCCATTTGTCTTTTGTCTCCTGACCTGGTTTCCCAGCAATCGTTCTTCCTGGCCTGGGCCTTTGTCTCTGCTTCCCTTCTTCTGACCCTCTCCTCATCACTGTTGGCAATCGCCCTCCCTCATATCCCTCCCCCTCCCTCCAGTATTGGACTAAACCCACCCCAATCGGCTTGCCTGTCTTAGTTCCCTCCTGCAGACCCTCAATCTCCTTTCTAAGTTTCTCTATGTGGTTGCACACTAAACATCCCCCACACTCCAGGCAATGTTTAGAAAGATTGGTGCACCGCAGTTGTTGCAGCCTACCACCCTACCCATTGCTGTCGTTGCCCACCAGTGACCCCCACCCTTCCAGATGCAGGATACCAAACCTCCCCAAGTCTCCCTCTCCCCCCTCTATCAGTGCAAAACATTTTCTTTATTTCCCTTACCTCCTTTGTTGTACACGTTTAGACAGATTGAGCAACTGCTTTTTATATTCCTATCCTTCCTATCCACACTCAGAGAGACTTTAAGTAGCCATTGCACAACCTTCTTCAAACTCCTTCTCCTCCTTTCCCCAATGCAATATCAATGTGAATAAGTAATAATGAAAGCTCCTAGATTTGCATTTACTTCCCTTCCACTGAGAGAGCAGTCACCTCTTCACTTGCTGCTGTTCCTTTCCTGGATGTCTGCTTCTGCTATGACAGGTGCATTTCCTTTGCCTGTTTGAGGAAGTGATGTCAGAACACCTGGCACAAAAGAAATAATGGACCAGAGGTGGGTGGGTGAGGGTTTGGGGGTGGGAACAGCCCAAGTCTTCCAGAAACAATCAGGTAGCTGAGGCCTCTGGTCAGACCATTAGCACCCTTCCCCCACTCTGCACTCAAACTTTGCAGCTAGTGAAGCCAGCAACAATGAATCACAATTCTACTCAAAGCCCCCAAATAGGTTTGCTACCCAAAGAAACAGGACTCCAATTCAAACAGCTTCACCAACAACACATCAAAATAGGATTGGAATTAGAAGATATAGGTCTCCAATTCAAAGAAACAGACCCAGTTAAATTACACCAATTATGCTTTAAAACAGAAGAAATAGGCCTCTACAAATGCAGCCTGCCACACAGTGAATCAAACAAATGAGCCCACTTATAGCTACTAAAACAGGTTTCAAAATTCCAACAGCCCCAAACAATACACTGCTAGCTCCTTAGTAGTAAGAAGGAAAAGAAATAACATTCTACCAAATAGAATCCATGAGAAACAATGTAAAACAAGAAGCTACTGTACTGTAGATCTGATCCTGTCCCCCTTCTAGTTCCTTCTGAGAAGCCAAAGCACTGACTCCACACCTGATTCAGCTCTGCCTCCCTAACTGAGTGAGACCTGGCCAGACCATTAGCACCCTTCCCCCACTCTGCACTCAAACTTTGCAGCTAGTGAAGCCAGCAACAATGAATCACAATTCTACTCAAAGCCCCCAAAATAGGTTTGCTACCCAAAGAAACAGGATTCCAATTCAAACAGCTTCACCAACAACACATCAAAATAGGCTTGGAATTAGAAGATATAGGTCTCCAATTCAAAGAAACAGACCCAGTTAAATTACACCAATTATGCTTTAAAACAGAAGAAATAGGCCTCTACAAATGCAGTCTGCCACACAGTGAATCAAACAAATGAGCCCACTTATAGCTACTAAAACAGGTTTCAAAATTCCAACAGCCCCAAACAATACCCTGCTAGCCCCTTAGTAGTAAGAAAGAAAAGAAATAACATTCTACCAAACAGAATCCATGAGAAACAATGTAAAACAAGAAGCTACTGTACTGTAGATCTGATCCTGTCCCCCTTCTAGTTCCCCCTTCTAGTTCCTTCTTTAATCACCCCATCCTAATGCGTGCCCCTTCTCTGGCACAGTATCTCAAGGGAATTGCAAGGTGTCCTACAGTAGGTAGTAGAGTAAATTACTACACATCTGCACAACATATTTATGTATACCTTTGTATGAAGTGTGGGGTAGGCATGATGGACCTAGACTCTCTTCTGATCTTATCCTATGTTACTATGGCACTATGTATCGGTTAGTACATTATCATCCAAAGTCTGACCCACAGTGCAATATATTGCTAAAATGCTGATTCCAATGGCCAGTCTGAACCTAATAGGTCAAGTAGATTACGTTCCTAATTGATCACACAGAAAAATGATGTGTAATGAAGTCATGGTGAAACAAAAGATCCTTGATATGCACTGTACTCCCTAGGCTCCAACATATAGTAGTCCTTGTACAGTGAACTTTGAGTGGCTCAGTGGGCAGCACTTTTGGCTCTGGACTAGGAAGGTCAGACAATTATAAATTCAAGTCCTGCACCAGACTCCAGGTGAAATGAAGTTCACCAACTCTTGAACATTTTGGAACGTTCATGAACATTCATCAAAGTTCCCAACTATGAACTATACATCAGCATAAAGTTCATGAAGTTGCTGAACTTTTAGGACCATGATGAACTGAGACCAAAAATAAATTTACATAACTAATTTGCATACCAGAATAAACTGTTTCCAATGTAACATAGAAAAATAGAATCTGATGACAGATGAGGGCCTCTTGGCCCACCTAGTCTGCCCATTTTTCCCTACCTACATTCTCACCACAGACCCTACTTGATCTGCAGCTCTTTCTCCCCCTTCCTTTCCACTATGATTCCCTTGTGCTATCCCATGCATTCTTGAACCCCATCACTGTTTTTGCCCCCATCACCTCTGCTGGAAGGCTTTTTGTAAGAAATATAAAGTATCTCAAAATCAGAATGCTTTCAGCACCAAAAGCTATTTTTCATTATGTAATTTATGCTGGAATAACTTGGAAGTTTATTTTCATTCAACCAGCTACTTGTTATCTGTGCCCTCTTCACTGAAGAAAATAACTCTCCTGGCTCTGGATTGTGAGGTGAAAGTGTTTACTTCCAGAAAGAGAAAGGACCCTGCCCCCGGCAAGGGATCCACCTTCAAGATGTGGACTTCAAGTGGGCTGAGCCATGCTAGGTAGAGAGAGAGGCTGGGATGTGACTGAGTGCAGGACTGGGAGTGCAACTGTTAGCACTGAGTCCATCGAGAGAATGCATGAATGGGAATGGAATTGTTAGCACACAGTAAGTTAAGAGACTACATGAGTGGAAGTACAACTGTTTGCACTGAGTATATGAGACTACATGAGGTGAAGTGCAAATCTTAGAACTGAGTACATCAAGACAACATAGGGTGGAGTGCAACTGTTAGCACTGAGTCTGGTAAGAGACAATATGCTGACGCTGTAGAGAATGAATAAATACTCTTAGGGAATGCAATGGCATATGTGAGCAGAAATGTAGGAAGCACTGTGCTGCTGGAATGAGCTAAGGAAACCACAGAACCCAAAAAGGGGTGGCTACCTAGCTGGGAGCCAGATGTAAATAAAATGAGTTTAGGGGACCAGGAGACTGCAATGGTACAAAAAACAGCAAACACTAGAGCCTGGAGTGGCACAAGGCAAATTAAATGAGCAAAGGCAGGGTACCAGGAAAACTAGAAGCACCTAAAAAGAAACATGACAGAGAAAGAGCACGAAACTGGAAGACAGGAGGTCGGCACAAAACAGCAAAGAAAGAAGCACAAACAGCAACCAGGAGGCAGGAGCAAAATACTGACCTAGAATGGAGGAGGCTCAAAGCAAGCAGAAAACCCAAAAGCACAAAACGAAGCAGAAGACGAACATCGAGGGAAGGGGGGAGCACAGAGCTCCAGCAGAGCCTCCAGCTGCACCAAAGAATCAATGCACCTGAGTGGAAATGCAAGGAGCTGACTTAAATAGCTCAGGCAGGGGGTGCTGCTGGTTGCACCCATTGAACTGCAGTAATAGCCTTTGATCAATGTGACCTGTCTATTTAAGAAATGAAGGTGAGCAGTGATTCCATTTGCAAAAACAACAGAAAAAAGTAAGTATAATGTAAGTTCCTAATTCTAACATACAGTACATAGTGAAAATTAGCCATTCATAAAACAAATATTAGGTTTGTTAATAGAATTCAGTTGTCATGGTTACTTGCTTGGATTGTGTGATTATAAAACAACTAAGGCTTAAATGGATCAGTCTCTGATTGGTAAATGCAAAAGATCTTTTGAAAATAAGGCCAAAACAGGTTGTCTGATGAGTTAACCAACATTATAAAAGTAGAGTATTTCTGGTCACCAAAAATATTGATGAACCTTGCCCATAAAAGTTCAGTGGAAGAGTTTCGTAAACTTACATGGACCTCTCTGAACTTTTATGTTCTTGAACGTTCATGAACACAGGCGCGCCATTTAATGATCATGCACAATTCAGGAACATTCAAGAACAGTTTGTGCTCTTCATAAAACATTTAAGAGCTGAATGCATGAACTGTACATGAGTAATTTGTGAACATTCATGAACCAATCTGCACTATGGGGTTATACCTTTAAGGTGCCATTCTAATGATGCAGAACTCAACAGAGGTCCCTTTTGTTCTCCTCTGGTGCCTGTGTAGATGGAAGTGAATGATTCTACTACACTTTGTGAAAGAGTAGGGAAGTTATGGTCTGTGTTCTGCCAACATTCCCGCTTTTCGTAACTTGGGTCCGCTGGAATTTTGACTTTTGGTATGGCATTGGTAAAGTTAGGGCTTGCTGCATGTATTCTGTATCTCATTGTTTTGTGACACCCTTTGGGATACAGTGTACATGAAAAGCACAATATAAAACTAAATATTATCCTTTTCCATAATTGCTAGGCAACTGGGGAATATTTTTTCAAGCTTGTGCTGGGGAAACACTACATGGTTCTAAGGTCGGATATGAAACAGCAATGTAAGGCAGTTACATTTTCATTTCCACTGAATGCAAGGTAGCAAGGCTATTTGATCTGTTAGATTACTGTACACAGCAATTATTTCATCTGGGGAGCCTGCCTTTGATGCTCAGCTAGAGGCGTAACGAGGTGCTTACAGCATAAAGTAATTATTTCATCTCTTAAGTTGCACTTTTGGAGCACTGATAGTAACACAAAGAGGACTGGCCTATATATTGGTTCATGGGGACAAATTATTGCACTACTTAAACAGGATAGTAGCCAAATAAAACAGCGGCATTCATTTCAATTACAGTTCTCGTACATCAAGTATTACCCAATATATTGCCAGTGGTTTAATTGCTGAGGGCAGTCAATGACTGGATTCATTAAGAGTTTTGGAAACGTTCACCTTTTTTTTTTTTTGAGTTTTTATTTTCCCCAGTTATTAAAGTAGCTAGCTAGTACCATTCTCACTACAAGCATTTAAGGCAGTGAGCAAGGAGATCACTGGTAACAGGAAATGCTGTCCGTTATTGCGGTTTAAAGGAGAAGTTATGTTTGTAGGACCTCTTAAAGTCTGAAAGCCCATAAAAAGCTACTTCAGATGAGGTATTTGACTGACCTGTAGGTGTCAGCAATCCTCAGATATTTGTGGTAGCAATAACCCACACAGGGCATGTGGTTATTTTATTTATTTATTACTTGGAAATTAATACTTATGAGCTAGAAGCTCATTTACATAGGTTCTGCATCAGAGACATATACAGACAAGGCAGATTAACATAGTGCATACAACAGGAATTTGGCATATGTAAACAATAACGTACATTCAGGTAAACCTTTACATTTACATTCGGTTGTTATGCATTTTTTTTTATTGCATACACAGTCCATAATAACATTAGAGCAGCATGAGATAAACAATAAGGAATATGCACAACTGGGAATACCCAGGTAGAAAGGTGGCCTTAAAGAGGACATAGTGGAGAGTAGGGATGGGGGGGGGAGAGAGAATAGTAGGGGAGCCAGGTCAGGGTGAAATTAGGAGAGGTGGGGAGGGAGGTAGTGAAACAGAAAGCAGGAGGAGGAGGATATAGGTGGAGGGGGAGATAGTGGCACAGAGGTCTTGTATCAGGGATGGAGGTAAGATAAGGTGTGTGCAGAGGACGGTGGGGAGAAAGCAGCACCGAGCCCCTCAGGGTAAAGTGGGAGGGTGAGGTGGGTAGGGAATCAGGTGAGGGGGATTAAGTTCTAGGAGTAACTTACTGGATTTAGCTAGTAGTTCATTGGAGTCCCAGGGAGATGGGGGGAGGAGGAGGAGGAGGAGGCTAAGCGCCCGCGAATCACACTTCAAATTGTTAGCTGCTAGGTGGGCTCTTAGATAGGTTTTAAATTGCCCAGGTTTGGTATTAGGCATGGGGTCAGTGCGGAGGGAGTTCATCCATTTAGGTGCTCTGTAGGCAGAGGACCATTGCCCTTGGTAGGACCATCGGAATGGGATTTTTAGAGTCTGACAATTGCCATTTCTTGTATTCCTGACACTATTGCTATTTTAGAGAAGACCAAGTACCCCAGGGGTAGAAAGGCCTAGTGTGGCCTTCTTGGCAAGTAGACAGGCCTGATACTGAATCCTATTATCAAGGATGAGCCAACCTGTCTGTGAGTAGAGGTCACAGGTGTGTGCTTATTTATGTGCACCAAGGATCAGCCTGCAGGATTTGTTTAGGGCTACCATGACTCTGAGAGGAGTGGAATCGGATGCTGCCCCATAGACCAGTGAACCAACCAGGTTAGGAAATATCCTTGACCTTGTGCTGGCAAATGGGGACTTTATGAGAGACCTTACAGTGGAGGAACCGCTGTCGGGGAGTGACCACCGCTCAGTATGGCTCACATTGGATATGGGCAAGGAAGGAGTGGAATCTGGCACAATAGTGCTGAACTTCAGGAGGGCCAACTTTGGGAGGATGGGGGAAGTGGTGGAAGGGTACCTGGCCAGAATTCAATCTAGTATGGACACTAACCAGAGGTGGGAGCTCATAAAGCTGGGGATAATGGAGCAACCAAAACCTGCTGCAAAGCCCAGAGCAAGAAGGCTAGGGCTAAGAAACCGATCTGGTTGAGCAAGGAGGTCATGGAAAGGTAAGGAGGAAAAGAGCTGCCTTTAGGAAGTACAAGAAAACAGGGAGGGGGGACAGGGAGGAGTCACTTGACAGAATCGAAGGAGGTGACAAGGGCAGTAAGGGAGCCAAAGCATCTAATGGAACTCAGGCTGGCACAAGGCATTAAGAAGGGGAGAGGGACTTTTAAGTACATCAGGGAGAAAAGGAGCTGTAAGGACCACATAGAAGGATTAGGAAGGGGGGTTGGGTGGAAGCAGGGTGCGATAAGGCGGAAGCACTAAATGAGTACTTCTGCTCAGTATTTACTAAAGAGAAGAGGGGGGTGACACCCAAGGTGGGAGAAATGGCAGAAGCAGGGGAAGTGGTGACAGATGGGGAAATCATGGAGAGCAGAGTTTGAGAGGGTTTGAAGGCACTGAGGGTGGACAAGGCGCCAGGCCCAGATGTCATCCACCCCAGGGTACTGAAGGAGCTGGCAGAGGTCCTTGCAGGACCTTTGGCAGACCTATTTATGCCTCACCATCATTCGGGGTGTGTACTCAGGACTGGAGGATGGCTCATGTGGTGCCCTCCACAAGAGTGGCCCCAAGGATGAACTGGGAAACTACAGACCAGTGAGCCTCACATCCATCGTGGGTAAGCGAATGGAGACTATCCTGAAGGAGAGGCAGGTGGCCCTCCTTGAGGCCAAAGGACTACAGGACAGCAGACAGCATGGCTTCATATGTGGCAGATCCTGCCAAACCAACCTGGTTGAGTTCTATGACTGGGTAACTAGGCAATTGGACAGGGGCCATGCAGTGGATGTCCTGTATCTGGACTTCAGTAAGTCATTCGACTCGGTGCCACATGGAAGGCTGGGAAGGAAGTTAGTAGGCACAGGGGCGGGTGCAAAGCTGGTGAGATGGGTAGAAAACTGGCTGCAGGGAAGGCAACTGAGGGTGGTGGTGGGTGGGAGCTCTCACACCCAAGGGCAGTGACGAGTGGTGTTCCACAGGGCTCAGTGTTGGGACCAGTGTTATTTGGGATATTCATTGCAGACATATCATGGGACATCAAGAGCAAGATCAGTCTGTTTGCTGATGATACCAAGGTAGGCGCGGTGGTGGATGACCTAGGGGGATGGCAGGGGTTGCAGGATGATCTGGCAAAGCTTGAAACCTGGTCAGACACCTGGCAACTGGGCTTTAATGCCAAAAAGTGCAAGGTGCTGCATTTTGGGATGAAGAACCCAAGGAGGAGTTACCAGCTAGGGGGAGTGCAGCTAGCCCAGACAGAGGAGAAGGATCTGGGTGTGCTCATTATAGGGACAATGAACAACTCGGCACAATGTAGGAAGGCAGCTGCAAAGGCCAACAAAATGCTGGGTTGTATTGCAAGGGGTATATCCTCGAGGAGGGAGGAGGTGATTCTGCCACTGTATAGGTCATTAGTTAGACCACACCTGGGTACTGCGTGCAGTACTGGCATCCGTGTCGAAGAGGGACATTAAGTTACTGGAGGGGTGCAGTGCAGAGTGACAAAAGATGATCAAGGGCTGGGGACTTATCATACGAGAGGAGGTTGAAGGAGTTGAATATGTACTCACTGGAGGAGAGAAGAGACAGGGGTGACATGATTGAAACCTTTAAATACATGAAAGAAATAAACAAGACGCAATACAGAGGGGCTGTTCAAAGTAAGGGGAGGGCCACCAGAGGCCATGATATGAGACTGGGCGAGGAAGGTTCAGGATGGAGATGAGGAGACACTTTTTACAGAGAGAGTGGTGGCTGGGTGGAATGCATTACCTGCTGAAGTGGTATGCAGTAGAACAGTGGACCGCTTCAAACAAGGATGGGACAGGACAAGGGGGAGGGTTAATGAAGGGGAAGGGGAAGGGAGGGGCAGCTGCAGAATAAGGGGTGCTAGCTGCACATTCGAGCAGACTTGATAGACCTCTAGGCCTTTATCTGCTGGCAAATTTTGTATGTTCGTATAGACAACTAGACCATAGTCTATGATCGACAAAACAGAGCTGGTTACAGCAAGTTTGAGGGCTTCGCTGGTAAGGCAGAGCTTATGTCTGTGCAGCAGCAGTCCTATTCTGGTGGTAGCAGCCATCACAACCTGATCAATGTGATGTGAGTAGGACAGGGTGCAATCCATGGTGATCACCAGATATCTGAAAGCATGGACCATTTACAGCATTTCCTTTTGGTCATTGTGGATTTGTAGTAGATGTGACTTGTGTCTATTCTGTGGTGTGGCAAAGAGCATAGTCTTAATCTTCTTATGGTTAAGAAGGAGCTTGTGGCTTAGGAACCAAGACTCGATGCCTGTGAAACAGGTCTGCATTTGTTCTTTAAGAGAAGCTAAGTTATACTAAATGGATGAATGCCCTTTGGGCGATGAGACACGAGAGGCCGGATTTTCAAACATTGCCAAATGCTGCAAGCCCCGGGTACACTCAACATATGGTGCATGGAGTTTGCGCCCGTCTCCTGGCCGGCGATCTGGATTTTCTATCTCATGCACCGATTGCTGCAAGCTAGACCAGCTTTTTAATTGTCTAGCTTATGGTAATCCCATGCACCCTTTTTATGGGGCTTGTGCCAAATATTTGGTGCAAGCTGCCGTTAATCGGGTAAGCTGTCACAACCGCACCTGACTTAATAAACTCAGGCACAGCTGTGGCAAAGGTGTTGGGAGCAGCTGTGCCAAAAAAGGGTTGGATGCAGGGCTTGATGCAAGTTCCGCATCCTACTTCAAAAATCTGGCCCAAGGCATTTACATTAAGTTCCTTTACGCTCCTGGAAAGTCATCAATTTGTCTTGACCTCATACCCAGGAGTGGATTTTTGTGCCTATAAAACTGCTTGTTTTTTTTTGTTACTAAACAGTCTTTTTCGCTATAAAAAGAGATCCCAAATGTGACTGGGAGGGAGAGGAGGGTTTGGGAGAGGGGTGGTGGAATACAGCAGGTATTAGGGATAAATACCCCATGAAGGTGGTAGGTCAGGGTGTATGTAGGAAATTGTTTATGGGTAGATTGGAGGACCCTTTGTCTTTATCTGCTGGCAATGTCTAGGCTTCTTTGTTTCTGCGCATCAATGTGACATTGGTCCATGGTCACGTGATCTGTCTCAGCCAATCTGGTTTATTTATTTTTCAATGCCATTTTATAATTTTAAAACAGTTGTACAGTATATGAAAACAAGGCATAAGCCACATCATGGAAACTTCAGACAGGAATTATACATGTAACACCCCCCCCCCCAACAAGCTACTTGTTTAACTAGTAAGCACATCTCCTATATTTTCTGTCTAGGGGAAAGAAAGGGGTGGGGGTACAGAAACAGTATTGCACACAAATGAACATACTAAACCCAGGTCCTGAGGAGAGAACTTTTGCTAGGGACTATGCTAGGTCTGAACGTCTGGAGGGGTACTCAGTAGTTCCACACAGAAAGCAGTAACAAGGTTGTCCAAACCATAATGGAGTTCTAGAGTCTGGCTTTATTCCAAAGATGGTACACGAAAGCAAAGATGGACCCCCAAGGGTTTACACTTCACGGCACTAGGCAATGGCAGAAACAGCATCTGTAGCAGACAAACTCTAAACATCCCATATTACATAGAACCTTGAACCTTCTTCAGCGGCAAAACCTCGGCTGAAACATACATCTCTTCTAGTGGCACTGGCTACAATGGAGCACACAATATATTCTAGTGGCAATGGCCACAATTTAAAACATTTTCCATATGGCATAGGATTTAAACATTGGCAATGTGACAACTGGCCACGATGGAGTACACTGGCACTCAAAATTAACAGAACCCACACCAGGGGGTAAACTTTCTCTTCAGGCATTGGCCACAAGGTCCAGGAAAAACAGGTGCCCTTACAGAACCTGTAGTGCTGAACTTGTCACTCCAGATGGAGGGTTGCCCTCCTCTTGTTTCCATGTCCGTACCCAACCATTCTTTCAGAGTTACTCCTCAGCATTAAGCACAACTGTAGAACTATGCATCTTGGAATGGCTTTCATATTCAGCATTAGAAACACACTACCTCTGAGTGTAAATTAAAGTCCTGAACAATGTGTCAAGTCTCATCGGGGACTCCACGATTGTCAGCCAACTTTAAGAAAGGATGAGAACAGTCTTAGACAGAACAGAACTTGGTGTATAATTCCCTTTGCAAGAGCACACTCCAAAAGAAAACACAGGCACATTTCTCCTGAGAGACCCAAAGTCAGATTACTCACAGTTGTACACAAACAAAGCAGCTTCACCTTCAATGTCCTGGATCAAAGTCAGGGGATTGCCCCTTGGATTTATTCTGCAGTCCTTCTCATCTCACCTCACTGGAGATGAGAAAAATCAGGAACTCCTGCTAGATGGTTTCCACCGCTTCTACTGGCAAGCAGATGGTTCTCAACACTCGGGTGAGAAAAATAGGATCTCCTCAGAGCCCACACTGCAGCTCTACAATCCTCCAACTGCTCACTCTGGCTGCTGACGCAGAACTAACTGAAAATTCTAAAGCTCACCACTCACAGGTAGCTACCGTGGCTTATGCTACTGCAAGAGTTCTAAATGACATCACCTCTCTCCTCTCAGCTGAGACCAGGTAAAAAGAGAGGGAGCAGGTGAAAACCCATTTTACTTTTTATTTACCAGGTGCCTTCCCTACCTAGCACTGACAGTGATGGGATTCTATTAACTCAAGGGGAGGGGGGGTTACATACAGAAGCATAGCGACATTAAAAATACTTATAAAATGTGTTCTAGACCCTTAGTTCTCAAACCTTGTCACAGTGAGCCTCCTTCATGATATGGGACCAGATCTTAGGCCTACTCCTAATTAACAGAAAAAAATGCTTTCCCATATAAACAGTTCATACTTTCCACTGTACACAAAGAATATTTTGAGATGCCTCTCAATGAAGAAGTTTTTTCACCGGAGCAATTTAAATTCATATTCCCCTATTTCTTCATAAAAAACATCACTGACTTAATGACTTAAAATTTAACAAAGCAATGCATGTTAGGATGATAAAAATCTTTTTATTCAATTTTAGATCATACCTTTCTCCTGTCTTGTAAGATACCCCTTTAACTTCACCCTGAGCCTGCTTTAGTACTTTTTAATCCACAAGAGAAAGGTGTGCTCTGGAGTTTGCTGTGCAGGTGCATAGAGCAGCCAAGTCTGATTCAGAACAAAAGAAAACACTCTGCACTCGAGAACCTGTGCAAAAATAGCTTAGTGCTTAGTTTAATAGCATGGTACCTGGCATACAACCTATTGTCCCAATAGGTTGTATACCAGGTACCATGCTATTTTTGCACAGATTCTAGAGTGCAGAGCATTTTCTTTTGTTAGTATTTTTTAAGATGTGAAATAATTAAAATGCCAGTTACTTTTTAGAAACATAGACAATGACAGCTGAAAAAGATTAGAGGTTCATCCAGTCTGCCCAAGATCCCTCTAATCCTTAGAACCTACTGTTCCTCCAGGGTAATATCCCTCCCCATACTCTCTCCATTCTCTTCCTTGGTTCTGTTGCCCAGGGCAATCACTATTTCCTTCATTCTATCCAACCTGCTTGAATCCCCTGACTGTTTTCATAACCACCACCTCAGCCAACAGACTGCACCAAGGTTCCACCACTCTTTCCGTAAAGCAGTACTTTTTTCTCACATCCCTACTGAACTTCCCAACGGTTAATTTCCACTCCTGTCCACGTGACCAAGAGTTGGTATTCAGACTAAATAGTTCCCTGCAGTTTACTTTGTTAATTCCTTTAAGGAAGCTGAAGGTCTCTATCATATCTCCCCCCTCCCATCTGGTCTCCAGTGAGTACATATTTAGTGCCTTAAGGCACTCCTCATAGGATCTGCCCTGCTGGCACTGAATCATTTTTGTTACTCTGCGTTGCACTATCTTCAACCTAGCTTTATCCTTTCTGAGGTGAGGAGTTCAGAACTGGGCGCAGTACTCTAGGTGATGCCTCACCTGGGATCTGAAGAAGGGAAGTATTATCTCTTTTCTTCTGCCATCAGTACCCTTCCCGATACATCTCAGCATCCTGTTAGCCTTGCTCTAGGCATTGTTACACTGACTTAAACTGCTTAAGTGAGCTTCTAACAATAACTCCCACATCCCATTCCTCATCTGTAGTGCTAAGTCTCTCCCCTCCCATCTAGTACTCTGTTTTTGGGGTTCTTTTTCCCTAGGTGCATTACCTTGCACTTATTAGCCTTGAATTGTAATGGCCAGACCTTTGACAAACTAGCAAAGGCCCAAACTGAGGAAAAGATGGCCAGCTCGGTTAAGAAGGGGGATAAAACCTTTTATAGGTACATTAGGGAGTGAAGAAAAACTAAGGCAGGGATACTGAGGCTGAATAAAGAGGAGGGTGGTTGGACAGAGAGCAACAGTGAAAAAGCAGGGATACTGAATGAATACTTCTGCTCAGTATTCACAAAGGAAGAGAAGGGGGAGGTACCTAATCCAGTCAATAGAAGCACTCTGGATGGGGGGTTGATATCAGTCCTTTCACAGAAGAAAGGGTTCTGAAAGAACTCCTAAAACTGAAGGTAGATAAAGCAATGGGGCCTGATGGTATTTACCTCAGAATTCTAAAAGAACTAAGGAGTGAACTAGCAACACCACTGACTACCCTTTTTAACAAATCGTGGGAGGATGGTGTGGTACTTGAGGACTGGAGGAGGGTGGATGTGATTCCGCTTCACAAAAGTGGGAGCAAGACAGAGGCAGGAAACTACAGACCTGTCCATTTGACCTCTGTGGTAGGGAAAATGATGGAATCACTTCTGAAGGAAAGAATTGTTGAGTACCTAGAGGCCATTGGGGCACAGGACCCAAGGCAGCATGGATTCACAGCAGGAAGTTCATGTCAGATGCATCTGATCGATTTCTTTGACTGGGTGACCAAAGTAGTAGACCAGGGAGGGGCTGTAGACATTTCCTTCCTAGACTTTAGCAAGGCATTTGACATGGTCCAGCGCAAAAGATTAATAAACAAATTGGCCAGCCCTGGGAATGGGTCTCAGGGTGGTAGTCTGTGTAAAACATTGGCAGGACACAGAGGGTAATAGTAAATGGAGTCCACAGTGAAGAAAGGGGGGTTACTAGTGGGGTATAGCAGGGTTCAGTATTGGGACCGGTCCTTTTTAATGTAAGTGACATTGCAGAGGGACTGGAAGGAAAAGTATGTCTCTTTGCAGACGACACAAAGATCTACAACAGGGTTGATACACAAGGTGGGGTGGAAAGGATAAGAATGGACTTGGCAAGGCTGGAGGAATGGTTAAATGTATGGCAGCTTAGATTCAACACAAACATAGAAACATAGAAGTTGATGGCCGGTAAGGACTGCAAGACCCATCCTGTCTACCCATTTCTTTTTCTACATTATGAATATGCCATCGGCCTTTGCTCTGTCAATGGCCTATCTATTGATACTCATCTGTATTGCTCCCTTATGCCCATCCCATACCTGTTTGAAACCCTGCACTGTATTCATATCCACCACTTCCTGAGGTAGGCCGTTCCACGCATCCACCACCCATTCTGTGAAAAAGGACTTCTTACGTTACCCCCTTAATTGGCCTCCCTCTAATCTCATGCTGTGTCCTCTTGTCCTGCTATTTTTCTTACATTGAAACATGTTAGACTCTTTCACCTTGTTAATGGCCTTAAAATGTTTGAATGTTTGGATCATATCACCTCTCTCCCTCCTTTGATCTAGGGTATACATATTGAACTCTGTTAATCTGTCCTCATATGTTTTCTGATGCAGTCCCTGCACCATTTTGGTTGCCCTTCTCTGGACTGCCTCAGTTTGGTTAATGTCCTTGTGAAGGTGTAGCCTCTAGTACTGCATGCAGTACTCCAGATGGAGCCTGACCAGTGTCTTGTAAAGAGGGATTATTACCTCCCTCTTCCAACTTGTGATACCCCTACTAATACACCCCAACATCCTGCTAGCCTTACCTACTGCTTTAGTGGTCTGCTTGGATGATTTTCGGTCATCGGTGATGATGATGATGCCCAAGTCTCTTTCTTCCCTTGTGACTGCCAGCAACGCCCTTCCCAGCCTATAGATGGCTTCAGTGTTTCTCTTCTCAATGTGCATGATCTTGCACTTCTTTGTGTTAAATCCCAGTTGTCACTCTTTTCCTACCATTTTGCTAGTTTATCTAGATCTCTTCTCATTCAGCCCACCCCATCTGGACCATCTACTCTGTTGCAGATCTTGGTGTCATCTGTAAACAGACAAACCTTACCCTCCAGTCCATCTACAATGTCACTGATGAAGATATTGAAGAGGACTGGCCCCAGGACTGATCCTGAGGTACCCCACTTGTGCCTTGCATCTCTTCTGACTGTATATCGTTTACCACCACACTCTGTTTTCTGCCCGTCAACCAGTTTGCCACCCAGTTGACCAACTTCTGACCAACCCCGAGCCTACCCAGCTTATTAATCAGTCTTTTATGTGGAACAGTATGGAAAGCTTTGCTGAATTCAAGGTAGGTGACATCAGCTGCTCCCCCTTGGTCCACCACTCTGGTTACCCAGTCAAAGAAATCTATGAGATTAGTTTGACAGGACCTTCCTTTTGTAAATCCATGCTGTCTTGGATCCTGTGCTCCTATGGATTCCAGGTGTTGCACTATCCTTTCCTTAAGGAGTGCCTCCATAATCTTGCCCACTACTGAGATAAGACTGACTGGCCTGTAGTTCCCTGCCTCCTCCCTGCTACCACTCTTGTGGAGCGGGATCACATGAGCCCTTCTCCAGTCTTCTGGGACCTCTCCTGTGCTCAGAGACTCACTAAACAGTTCTGATAATGTCTCTGCTAGTTCCACCCTTAGCTCTTTTAGTACTCTGGGATGTATGCCATCAGGTCCCATTGCCTTGTCCACCCTGAGCTTATCGAGCTCTTGTAGAACCCTTTCTTTTGTGAAGGGAATAGTGCACACCTCCCTCCCCCATGTCCATGATGCTGTGCTGTGGGCCCTGCCCTACCATCTCTTCAGTAAATACTGAGCAGAAGTATCTATTTAGGATAGATGCTTTTACATGGTCCTCTCCTCACATGTCCTCTTATCCCCTTTCATCTTAGCAATACCCCTCTGGACTTTCTCCTTTCACTAATGTATCTATAGAAAGTCTTGTCACCTTCTTTTACTGTTTGTGCTAGTGTTTCCTCAGTTTGTGCCTTTGCCTGCCTTACTGCCTTCCCTGCTTCCCTTAGGGAAGTTTGGTATGCCTTCCTATCTTCAGCCAGCTGCATTTCCTTATATGTCCTGAAGGCCAGACTTTTGGCTCTGACCTTTTCTGCTACTGTTTTTGAGAACCAAGGTGATTTCCTTCTTCCTTTGTACTTCCTTTCCTGTCTAACACAACTGGATGTTGCTTCAAGTATTGCATCCTCTTGATGGGGGGTCGATCCCAGTCCTTTCACAGAAGAAAGGGTTCTGCAAGAACTCCTAAAACAGAAGGTGGACAAAGCAATGGGTCCTGATGGAATTAACCCCAGAATTCTAAAAGAATTAAGGGAGGAACTAGTGAAACCACTGGCTACTCTTTTTAATAAATCATTGGAGGATGGTGTGGTACCCGAGGACTGGAGGAAGGCGGATGTGATTCCCCTTCACAAAAGTGGGACCAAGACAGAGGCAGGAAACTACAGACCTGTCAGTCTGACCTCTGTGGTAGGGAAAGTGATGGAGTCACCTCTGAAGGAAAGAATAGTTGAGTACCTAGAGGCCAGTGGAGCAAGGACCCAAGGCAGCATGGGTTCACAGCGGGAAGGTCATGTCAGATGAATCTAATAGATTTCTTTGACTGGGTGGCCAAAGTAGTAGACCAGGGAGGGGCTGTGGACATGGCCTACCAAGACTTTAGCAAGGCATTTGACACAGTCCCACAAAAGATTAATAGTCAAATTAACCAGCCTGGGAGTGGGTCCCAGGGTGGTAGCCTAGGTAAAACATTGGCTGCACAACAGGACACAGAAGGTAATTGTAAATGGAGTCCACTCTGAAGAAAGAGAGGTTACTAGTGGGGTACCGCAGAGGTTCAGTATTGGGTCAGTCCTTTTAATGTCTTCATCAGTGACATTGCAGAGGGACTGGAAGGAAAGTATGCCTTTTGCAGATGACACAAAGATCTGCAACAGGGTTGATACACAAGGAGGCGTGGAAAGGATGAAAAGGGACTTGGCAAGGTTGGAGGAATGGTCAGAAGTATGGCAGCTAGGATTCAATGCAAAGAAGTGCAAAATAATGCACCTGGGAAACAAGAACCAAGGGGAAGAATACACAATGGGTGGGAGGTAGTAACAACAACAAAAAAGGAAAGGGACCTGGGGGTAATCATATCAGATGACCTTAAGGTTAGTAAGCAATGTGAAAAGGCAGTAGGGAGGGCTGGGGGTATACTGGGATGTATAGGGAGAGGCATCAGCAGCAGAAAACAGGAAGTTATCCCTCTGTACAGACAGTTGGTGAGACCCCATCTGGAGTACTGTGTCCAGTTCTGGAGACCCCATCTCCGCAAGGACATAGACAGGATAGAGGTAGTCCAGAGGAGGGCAACTAAAATGGTGCAGGGTCTGCAAGAGAAGCCGTATGAGGAGAGACTAAAGGAGCTTAATATGTATACCCTTGAGGAAAGAAGGGAGAGGGGGGACATGATAGAAAGTTTTAAGTACCTCAGTGGAATCAACAAATCCAGAGGGTAGCATCTTTCAGAAAAGAGACTTGCAAGAACAAGGGACACAATTTAAAGATAGAAGGAGGGCGGTTCAGGGGCAATGTGAGGAAGTATTATTTCACAGAGAGGGTAGTGGATGCATGGAACAGCCTTCCTGAGGAGGTTATGGGTCTAAAACTGTGGGAGAATTCAAGAATGCATGGGACAGACATAAGAGTAATTCTTGTGGGGGTAGGAAGAAATAGGCTGTTGGTTAACTAGGATCTCAGCCTATCCTGTAGTAAGGAAAGGGCAGACTAGATGGGCCACGGTCCTTATCTGCCATCAAAGTCTATGTTTCTGTGTTTCTTAATACTTGCCCACTTTGCCTGTACCCCCTCATCAGTATTTCTTTTTGCCAGACCTAGCTTAACTCTGTTGGCCATCTTATCAAAGTCCGCTCCTCTGAAGTCCCATATTTTTGCCTTGGAATGGGGTGATTTTGTTCTAGTGTCCAAATTGAACCATACCATGGTCACTGGCCCCCAGGTGACCTTCTACCTGGAGATCTGTGATCCATTCACATTCCATGAATATTTTTACACAAAACCTGCAAATTTTCAGTGTGTAGTCTTTAAAAACACTGGGGCTTGTTGTTCAGCAAATTTTATATTTTAATTCGCTAGTTTGCCAGCGAGGGACAGCGCGACCCTGGAAGTCACATCCGGGTCACAGGGGCTATAAAACTCGCCCTGTAGCGAGAACAAATCTCCAAAAAAGCAATTGAAATATACCTTATTATTGTGCTGGGGTGTTTGAAATACATTTATTTAGCCCTATGTGTAAACTGCATACTTAAAATCACGCTGTATTTTTTTTTTACTGTGGAGCCCTACTAGCAGGAAGTAGGAAGAGGGCACTGTAGTTTTTCTGGAGCACATCTTGAACTACAAAAGTGCCAGTTTCTGAATATTTTTACACAAAACCTGCAAATTCTCAGTGTGTAGTCTTTAAAAACACTGGGGCTTGTTGTTCAGCAAATTTTATATTTTAATTCGCTAGTTTGCTAGCGAGGGACAGCGCGACCCTGGAAGTCACATCCGGGTCACAGGGGCTATTAAATCTCACCCTGTAGTGAGCAGGGCGAGCGTGAGCAGGGCGCGTCACTGCGTGCGGAGACGCGCGCAGAGACACGCGTGTTGGCGCGTGTCGGCTGTGTCAGCTGGACAGCTGGACTTAAGAGGATTATGGAGAAAAAAAAAAGTAAGATATAGAACAAAATGGTGTGTATTAAGTGCCAGATGTTTAAAACAGGGGTAGATCTAAATTAATATGTATGTGAAAAGTGTTTGTTGATAGAGGAACTTCGGTTAGAAAATGACATTTTAAAACAAAGGATCAAAACTCGGGTAGAAATAACAACATTAGAACAATTTATTGACTCACTGGCAGAAGGAGTTATAGAAGCAGGCCTACAAGAAACAGATACAATAACTGATTGTACAGTTTTACAAACAGTTGAGGAATGGAGCCTAGTAGGCAAATCTAAAAATAATAAAAAAGGAAGAAGGAATATTGGGGGCTCCTCAAACATTCTTACTCCAAATAGATACCAGGCCATTGCACCAACAGAAGTTGCAGAAGTAAATACTTCACTTCATGATAGTATGAATCCAGAGATACAGCAAATAGCTTGCATTAATTCTGATTTAGTTCTGGAGGGTGACAAAAACAATACAAACCCCAGAATACATAATAAGACACATCGGGATTTGTTGTATATAGGGGATTCAATGTTACGTAATACAGACAGTATATTATGTAAAAATCGAAACGAATACACTACTGTCAGTGTATTGCCAGGTGCAGGTGTAAGGGACATCAACGGCTGTTACCAGGTCTCTTGGAAAATACAGTTACACCTGTAGTAGTATTACATATAGGAGTTAATGATGTGGGAAATGGAATATCAGAGATTCAGAGCAATTTTGAGTGTGTAGGTACCTTTTGAGCAATAAAGGATGTGATTTGATAATCTCAGTATGTTACCTGTTCCTAGAGCCAACCAGATGTTATATAATGACATATAGCGATTAAATGGATGGCTTAAAGGTGGTGCTATAGGGAAGAGCATGCCTTTATTGATCATTGGCAAGCTTTTAGGATTTTAATCTGTTTGCATAAGACGGATTGCACTTAAATAAGCATGGGAACAGGGTTGTTGGCTCAAAGACTGAGATATATTGTAAATATTCATTTAAACTGTCTTAGAGGGGAGGGTCTCTCAAATCTGAAGCCCATTAGCCCAAACAAAGTCACACAAACATGCTGGAAATTTCTATTAGTCAATGCAAGAAGTTTAACAAAGTGGACGAATTAAATTTAATATTAAAAACTTCTCAAATACATGTATGTGCCATTACTGAGACATGGTGGAATGGGAATGATACCTGGGACAGGGAAATAAATGGATATACATTGTATTCAAAGGATAGAAAATTATCCAGAGGGTGGGTAGCAGTATATGTCTTGGACAGTATTACATCTACAAGTATAGAAACAGATAGATGGGGCAGTTCAGAAATATTATGGATCAAAATCACACCACCTAATGATTCTACTATTAATTTGGGGTTGTGTACAGACCACCATCTATTACCAAACCTGATGATGTCTTATTGTTAGATTTCATTAAACAGCTGACTGAAACAAAAATGTCATATTAATGGGCGATTTTAACTACGGAATTAAATGGAATACATTAGAAGCCTCATCACATATGGAAGCTAATTATCTTGAGTCTTTTACTGGCTGGACTTGATCAATATGTATCTGACAGTACTGGGGGATAACATACTGGACTTGGTATTAAGCAATTTGAGTAATAATATTCAAGACTGTAAATATTACCTCCATTGGGCACTAGTGATCATGCCATGGTTAGTTTTGACTATGTGGGGGATTTGGGAAACCTTACAGGGAGCACAGTAATTCACATGTACAATAAGGCGCATTTTGCATCAATGAGAAATGAGATGGCAGCCTGGAATTGGCAGGAAGTATTTGCAAATATATCGGCATCAGAAATGTGGAGTAGGTTGAGTATTATGGTTGAGTCACTGGTTCATAGGCATGTACCAACAAAGAAAAAGTATAAGGGATTTAAAAAACCACTTCCCTTATGGTTAACCCCCCATGTAAAGAAAAACAACAATAAAGCATGTTGGGAGTTCTATAAAAAGTGTTTAAAAATCCAAATCAGCAATAATTTGTGCAAAAAAGATATATGAGCACAAATTAGCAAATAAGGTACCAAATAACTATAAATCCTTCTATACATACATTAGATCCATAAAAGGAACTAACAGCAGTATTACATCTCTAAGGGACTCAGATGGTCATATAACCTCAGACAATCAGAAAATGGCAGATATGTGTAATCTTTATTTTGCATCTGTCTTTAATAAAGTCCAGCCTGAAGATTTGAAACAGCATACTATGACACAAGGTTCTATCATTACATTAAACATTCTTGATGTATTAAAAAGACTCAAGGATATAAACCCCAACAAAGCACAGGGACCAGATGGCATACATCCAAGAGTAATTGGGAACTGGCATATGAGTTAGCAGGCCAGTAACCTATATTTTCCAAAATCCTTGGATACATCAGTTGTACCTGCTGACTGGAGACAGGCACTCATTATACCAATATTTAAAGAGGTTCTCAGCAACAGGTTGAAAATTACATCAATTAGTCTGACTTGGTCTTGGCAAGATTTTGGAATCTATTATTAAGGAATATATTCTTAATTTTATGAATTCTAATGGAATTATAGACAGAGTTGCATAACATGGGTTTACCAGGGGCAGATCGTGCTAGACAAACCTTCTGGAGTTTTATGGCAGAGTTAGCAGGCCTTGGATCTGGGCAGTCGGTGGATGTTGTATACCTTGACTTCGCAAAGGCATTTGATAAGGTGCCATGTTGAATTAATAGGAGCCCTCAGGGAAATAGGAATACAAGAAAACCTCTCCTCCTGGGTGGAGTCATGGTTGCGAGATAGAAGGCAGAGGGTTTGTGTGAGGGGTGTATGCTCTGAGTGGGCTGAGGTGTCAAGTCTAATACCACAGGGTTCGGTACTGGGACCATGCCTTTTTAATATATATATTTCTAATATGATTATAAGTAACGAAGTATGGCTAGCAAAGTTTGCGGATGACACACGGCTGGGTTACTTAACCAACAATATAACTTAAGCCACTATGTTGCAGACAGCACTTATTGAATTGGAAGAATGAGCTAACAATAATGGCTCATCATTTAATATAGAAAAGTGTGTCGTTATGCACTTGGAAGGAACAATCTACATTTTAATTATAAACTATCGAATAAGGATTTAGAATTGTGCAGGAAGAAAGGGATTTAGGAGTGATAGTAGATAATGAATTAAAATTTAGTCAACAATACTTCAGACAATAAGGAAGGCAAGTGGCATTCAGCATTGTATAAACTAAACACATCACAAGCCATGAAAGGAGCAGTGTTATTGCCATTGTACACCTCGCTGGTGCGCCCCATATGGAGTATTGTGCCCAGTTCTGGTCACCAGGCTATAGGAAGGACGTGGCTATCCTGGACCGGGTGCAGAGAAGGGCAACAAAAGGCATAAAAGAGGTTCAGGGTTTTAAATATGATCAGAGACTGGAAAACTAGGATTATTTTCTTTGGAGTACCATAGATCACTGGGATATGTGTCAAGTATATAAAGTACTCAGTGATGAGAAACTACGGAACAACTGGATATAAAAGTTAAAAACAAAGTTATGATACTAGGTCACATACCTACCAGTTGTATAAAGATAAACATAACACCAAAAAGAGGAAATTGGTTTACTATAAGAGTTACAGGAATTTGGAATTCCTGCCAAGTGAAGTGGTATCAAGTCCGACTATGAATACCTTTAAAAATAGGTTGGATTCTTACTTGTTTAGCAAAGGTATTAGCGGGTATTGTTAGTAAATCAGCGAGCTATATGGACGCAAGTCTTCTATGCTCTGAAGCACCTATGAACCTATGAACCTATGAACCATTACCTGTTAGCCAGCACTAGATCCAGGATAGCCCTGTCTCTTGTGGGTTGTTGTACCAGTTGTTTGAGGCCCTTCCCCTGCAGGGAATCCACCATGTGTCTAGTTCTGGCATATGTTCCTGCTGTTATTGACCAATCTGTGTCTGGCATGTTGAAGTTTCCCATTATCAGAACCTCCCCTTTAGCTGTGCAAAGAAGTGCAAAGTAATGTACCTGGAAAAAAAAAAACAGGTGAAGAGTACACAATGGGGGTTGAGATATTGCCAACAACAAAAATGGAAAGAGACCTGGGGTACTTATATCAGCGACCTAAAGGTGGGCAAGCAATGTGAGACAGTAAGGAGGACTGGGGGGATACTGGGATGCATAGGGAGAGGCATCACCAGTAGAAAACAGGAAGTTGTTATTCCTCCGTACAGTCAGTTGGTGAGACCACATCTGGAATACTATGTGCAGTTCTGGAGACCCCATCTCCGCAAAGACATAGACAGGGTGGAGGCTGTCCAGAGGAGGACAACCAAAATGGTGCAGGGTCTGCACCAGAAGACATATGAAGAAAGACTAAAGGAGCTTAATATGTATATCCTCAAGGAAAGGGTGGGGGGACATGATAGAAGCTTTCAAGTACCTCAAGAGAATCAACAAAGTCCAAGAGGGTAGCATCTTTCAGAAAGAGATGTGCAAGAACAAGGGGGCACAATTTGAAGATAGAGGGGACTGCTCAGAGGTAATGTGAGGAAGTGTTTCTTCATGGAGTGGGTTGTAAATGCATGGAACAGCCTTCCTGAGGAGATCATGGAGTCAAAAACAGTGGAGGAATTCAAGAATGCATGGGACAGACATAAGGGAATTCTAGTGGGGGGTAGGAGGAAGTAGGCTGTTGTCTAGGATCTGCAGCTTATCCATTAGGTAGGGAAATGGACAGACTAGGTTGGCCAAGCGGTCCTTATCTGAATTCAAATTCTATGTTTCTACCCGTCTAGCTTTTGCAGGTGTCTGCATTTCCCTTATTTCCTCATCAATATCCACCCTCCCACATATAGTAGTTTTGTGTTATCTGCGAAGAGACACAACTTGCCCTGGATTCCTTCTCCAATGTCACTAAAGAACATGTTGAAATGGACTGGATCCAGGGCAGATCCTAGTGGAACCCTGCTTGTAACCTCCCTGTCATTTGATTTAACCCCACTGACGACCGGCCTTTGTTGTCTCTCCTCTAGCCAGTTACCCACGCAGTTCACTATGGATTTAGCCACACCCAGGTCTTCCATCATCTTGAACAATCATTTGTGAGGTACCAAGTAAAAAGCCCTGCTGAAGTCAAAGTACAGCAGCTCTACAGTGTGGCCCTTGTCTAATTCCTTTGGCATCACCAATAGAAAACAAAGTTGTTATCCCTCTATACAGACAGCTGGTGAGACCCCATCTGGAGTACTGCATGCAGTTCTGGAGACCTCATCTCTGCAAATACATAGGGTGGAGGCTGTCCAGAGGAGAGCAACCAAAATGGTGCAGGGTCTGCACCAGAAGACATGTGAAGAAAGACTAAAGGAGCTTAATATGTATATCCTCGAGGAAAGGGGAGGGGCAAGATAGAAACTTTCAAGTACCTCAAGGGAATCAACAAAGTCCAAGAGGGTAGCATCTTTCAGAAAGTGAGATGTGCTAAATGAAGGCGGCACAATTTGAAGATAGAGCGGGGGGGATGGCTCAGAGGTAATGTGAGGAAGTATTCTTTCACGGAAAGGGTTGTGAATGCATGGAACAGCCTTCCTGAGGAGGTTGAGGAGTCAAAATCAGAGGGGTAATTCAAGAATGGATGGGACAGACATAAAGCAATTCTAGTGGGGGGAGTAGAAAGAAGTAGGCTGTTGGTTAACTAGGATCTGCAGTTTATCCATTAGGTAGGGAAATGGGTAAACTAGGTGGGCCAAGTGGTCCTTATCTGCCATCAAATTCTATGTTTCAATGGGTCACCCAAAGAAAACTATAAGGTTAGTCTGCCAAGATCTTCCTGGCATGAAATTATGCTGTTTGCTATTCTGGAGCCCGTTGCTCTCCAGGTACTATACAAGGTCCTCTTTAATCAGTGACTCCATCAGCTTCCCTACAATAGAGGTTAGAATGACAGGCCTGTAGTTCCCTGGTTGCTCTTTATCCCCCTCCCCCCTTATGAAGCAGTACAATGCCTGCCACCTTTCAATCCCTTGGAACTTCCCCAGACCAAAGTGAGCTGGTGAACAGAGCTACCAGTGATTCAGCCAGATCTGCTGCTAATTCCCTGAGTATCCTTGGATGCAACCCATCTGATCCTGGGGTCTTATCTATCTTAAGGGCAGCCAGCCATTTCAGGACCCTCTCACTTGAAAGCTACAGCTGTCTCGTTTCCAGGACTTCTTTAGTGGCCACTTTGGTGCCACTCTCTGGCATGAACCTGCTATCCACCTTAGTGAAAAATGAGCAAAGGTAGTAGTCCAGGATGGCGGTCTTTTGCCCATCCTCCTCTTGCACACTGTGACACTTGGATAGCTGGTTCTGATTAATCTCTGCTTTTTGTAATATAAAAATGTGTTATTGAATGTCTCTCTTGAGACATGCTGTGTTCCTGTGATGACCCCGGTTTTAAACTACAAGCTGTTAACCTAAAAGCCAGGAGATAATTACAGGCTAGAAGAGACACAAATTAAGGAGTTCCTGTTTATCTGACTTCATTGTAGCTGCCAGCTGCTATGATGGAAATCATGAACTTTTATGACATTTAGAGGAAGAATACAGGTTATGTCACTTAGGAGCTAAGTCATAAATGTTCCTTTGATGTATGCGAAGCAGGAAACTGCTCATGGATGAAAGAAGATACTGGAAAATCACAGACTTGATTGGGAAGTCATATGGGGAAATGAGTTTTTGCTGATGTCACCTATTTAAAAATACCTCCTGAGTGAATACATCCTGGTTGTATAATTTTTAATAAACAAAGGAGGAGCTGGGTGACATCATGGAGAAGGCGGGTTCAAGACAGTGTTTTAATTATGCAGTGACTGACCTTTAGAAAGATATACATGTTTGGACTCTGAAGAAGAAACATCTATCAGCACTATTAGAAGATATACATTAGATAGACCAGTCTAAGTGTATGGTTGATAGGATTTTGCACTTTTAAACCTTGTTCTTTTAAGCGATTGTATGGTTTTGTGATATATTGTTCTGTATTTACAGTTTACATATTTTTTTTCTGTTTTAAAGTAAACCTCTATTTTAAGAGACTACTTGGTGTGCCTTTGAAATTCTTTATTTGACAAGTGAAGCATATATGGTTAAAATTGACACTGTGCAAAAGCTTACTGGTTTACCAAACTGGGAAAAGGTAAGAGTTTATCTGAGGTCTTTAATAGAGTTTTTAAGGGTTCATTTTGTACACCTGGTTAGGTGCCCGTAGGCAAAATATATCTGGCATTTCCCCAAAGAGCAGAATTATCTCAGCCTGTACATTGGGTATGCTAGCAAGAGGTTCACAGTTTGAATCCCTCCAGAACTTGAGACCAAAGGTTGAGTCGAACCCACAAAACAGACAGGAGGGTTACTCTGTTCTGTTACTGTTCTCAATACTGCATTCAGAGTTTGGCACTGTGGGAGCAGAGGGCCTGACCTGCTGAGTGGGGTTGTGACACACACTACCCCCTTAACTAGCCTTACAATTCCCCCACCCTTTTTCCTTTTTTCAGTAATACATCTGAAAAACTGTTTTTCTCCATTCCTAACACCTTCCATGATACACAACTGTGTCTCTGCTTTCGACTCCTTAACAGACCTCTTTGCCTCCCTATTTTTCTGTAGATAATCCTCCCTTTTTACCTCTCCCTGTTGTTCCTTGTATTTATAGAAGGTCTTCTTTTTGTCCCTTACCGCTTCCCTGATCCATTACTTTGTTAGGAGTGGGATTTGAACCCACACCTCCATTCAGAGACCAGAATGCCCATTTCTTAGGGATGAATTGTTTTCTTCAGTCTGACTCCTAAGACCACTCAGCCACCCTTACACTTAATATGGATATCCTAGCCAGCTCGGTGGCACTGAGGGTTGAAGCACTGGATGCCACATCTCACGCCACGCCGGCGACCGGGTTCTGGAATGAGCCTGGACCACTGGGGGTCAGCAGGGGGGAGAGAGAGGATCGAACATCCAGAGGACTGCTCACCTCTCTAGGAGAGGGATCCAGGGTAGCCCGGCGCAGCAGTGGCCTCTGGTGGAGACCGGCAGCACTGCAGTGCACAGGTGCTCACAAACGGGAAGGCACTTGGCAGCTGCCTTCTGGACATGAGTGGGAGCACCCACATCATGGGCTGACAGCATTGCTTGTCCCACATCTGGAACGTAAACTACATAAACAGCCCCACCAGCCTGGATAGGCGACGGCCATCCCAGTGCCGAACTGCCACATGCCCAATACTGGAACCCTGCCACTGCCCTTTCAGACTCCTCTGGCCCTTCATCCTCCTCGGGGCTCGGGGGGGGGAAGCAACGCCCTTGAAGATGACAGGGTTCACAGTGGGCAGTAGAGCGGCATAGACGAGTGGATAGGTCCGAGAGAGTTCCGGTGCCTGGGGGAGATAAACAAACTTAAAAATATGGATATATAGCAGCAGTCACAAAGTCACCGCAATTTTGCTAGCAGTCACAAGGGAAGAAAGAGACTTGGGCATCATCATCACTGATGACCTGAAATCATCCAAGCAGACCTCTAAAGCAGTAGGTAAGGCTAGGGGGGTGTTAGGGTGTATTAGTAGGGGTATCACAAGTTGGAAGAGGGAGGTAATAATCCCTCTTTACAAGACACTGGTTAGGCCCCATCTGGAGTATTGCATGCAGTACTGGAGGACACACTTTCACAAGGACATTAAATAAATGGAGGCAGTCCAGAGAAGGGCAACCAAAATGGTGCAGGGACTGCATCAAAAGACATATGAGGACAGATTAACACAGCTCAATATGTATACCCTTGAGCAAAGGAGGGAGAGAGGTGATATGATCGAGGCATTCAAACACCTTAAGGGCATTAACAAGGTGAAAGAGTCTAACATGTTTAAATATAAGAAAAATAGCAGGACAAGAGGACACAGCATGAGATTAGAGGGGGGCCGATTAAGAGGGAATGTGAGGAAATTCTTTTTCACAGAAAGGGTGGTGGATGCATGGAAGGGCCTACCTCAGGAAGTGGTGGATATGAATACAGTGCAGGGCTTCAAACAGGCATGGGATAGGCATAAGGGAGCTATACAAATGACTATGAATAGATAGGCCACTGACAGAGCAAAGGCCGATGGCACATTTATAAGGTAGAAAAAGAAATGGGCAGACTGGATGGGTCTTGCGGTCCTTATCTACCGTCAACTTATGTTTCTATGTTTCTATGATATCCTAATGTTTCCCTTATATTTTCAGCTGTTTTTGAACACACAATTTTAACATCTCTTCTTGTAACTATGGTTATCTAGCGTGCAACAGATACTACTCCCTTGGCTTATTGGATAATGGGTATTCGAAAATAACAGGGAATAGTGATGGAACTCTGGGGCTAGCCATGTGAAATGGAGACTCTAACTATTTCAACTTTTAAAACAAATGCTAAGACATGTGAAACAAAGGACATTTCACAAGATGAGAAAAATGGCGTCACTGGAACATACACCGATGCTTTAAGTACCATGGTATAGTACATTGGTAAGCTTCACGAGTCATCCCCTCTAGAACAGGTTGAGGCCTCCCCTGGGAGGCCAGTATCACCATTTGAAAAACACTGGTCTGCAAAGTGATGACTCATCAATAGCAAAAACCTTATCACATGGGGATTGATTCACAGTCTAATCACCTCCTAGAAGTGCATTAACCTAACCACAACCTCTCAGTTCATGCAGTGAATTTATTTGGAGGTTGCATACTAGAGTGGCATACCTCTCGGCATGCTAGGACCAAAATCAGGGACACTCCCATCAAAAATCAGGGACAAATTACCAAAATCAGGGACACCATATTTTATTCAGAGTAGCCCTGTGCCATCGCATGACATGTACATCACATGATGTAGTACGCTACAACATATATAAAGTCCCTTTAGTTTATGGTTTTTGAAATGTCAAATTCAATTGCAGACTACAAAATGGCACAATAAAAAAACACAGGCAAATGTTTTGCAACTTCTTCCTGTTATTTCTGTTTATTTACCTACTTGAAACTAAAGTGCAACATGGGCACTGCTAGCGAAATAATTTTCTTTAGGATCCAGTGTTAAGTTAATTTCCAGGCTTTTAAGGATCCAGTGTTATTGATTTCCAGACTTAACTGAACATAAATATACTGTGTTGGAATGCATTGTGTGTGTGTGTGTCTCTACATTAGAGAAACAGATAAGCCTGTGGAATGCCAGGGGAGGGCTGTCTCATACAAAATGCGTTTGTCTGCTTGGGCCAGTTTAACCCTTGCTGTGTTGTTGGCTGATAAATCAGTCCAGAATTCCTATACAGTACTTCATAATTCTCTTGGTAGCTTAAGGGTTAAACAGCTCTGCCAGGCTTACACAGGCATTCTAAAAATCTGTAATAGAATCAAGAAAGTCGGGACTTTGAGGTAGGGAGTCTAAATTCAGAACGTCTCAGAAAATCCAGGACAGTTAAGAGGAATGTAGAGAGGCAGGCTGAAGAAAGAGCAGAGGATCCATGCACAATGCAGGAGAGAGAGCACATTCCAAAATGGGTTTCCTTCTGTACAGTGGAGCCAGACTAGATGCAATACAATGTCTCTGGTTACTGCATGAAACATTAAGATTAACTGCTATTGAAACTGCTTTGTTTGCTGTAGTAACTCCTCCGCAGTATGCTGCAGTATTGCGTGACTTTCTGACTGATTCTGATGTATATCTCTCCAAATCACTCACATACAAACACACAGACACACACACACATACATAGAAACATAGACTTTGACAGCAGATAAGGACCGCTAGGCCCATCTAGTCTGCCCATTTCCCTACCTACAGGATAGGCCGCAGATCCTAGTTAACCAACAGCCTATTTCTTCCTACCCCCCACAAGAATTGCCTTATGTCTGTCCCATGCATTCTTGAAATCTCCCACAGTTTTAGACCCCACAACCTCCTCAGGAAGGCTGTTCCATGCATCCACTACCCTCTCTGTGAAATAATACTTCCTCACATTGCCCCTGAACCGCCTCCTTCTATCTTTAAATTGTGTCCCCTTGTTCTTGTAAGTCTCTTCTTCTGAAAGATGCTACCCTCTTGGACTTTGTTGATTCCACTGAGGTACTTAAAAGTTTCTATCATGTCCCCCTCTCCTTCTTTCCTCAAGGGTATACATATTAAGCTCCTTTAGTCTCTCCTCATATGGCTTCTCTTGCAGACCCTGCACCATTTTAGTTGACCTCCTCTGGACTACCTCTATCCTGTCTATGTCCTTGCGGAGATGGGGTCTTCAGAACTGGACACAGTACTCCAGATGGGGTCTCACCAACTGTCTGTACAGAGGGATAACAACTTCCTGTTTTCTGCTGATGATGCCTCTCCCTATACATCCCAGTATACCCCCAGCCTTCCTACTGCCTTCTCACATTGATTGCTAACCTTAGGTCATCTGATATGATTACCCCAGGTCCCTTTCCTTTTGTTGTTACTACCTCCCCACCCATTGTGTATTCTTCCCTGGGTTCTTGTTTCCCAGGTGCATTATTTGCACTTCTTTGCATTGAATCCTAGCTGCCATACTTCTGACCATTCCTCCAACCTTGCCAAGTCCCTTTTCATCCTTTCCACGCCTCCTTGTGTATCAACCCTGTTGCAGATCTTTGTGTCATCTGCAAAGAGGCATACTTTTCCTTCCAGTCCCTCTGCAATGTCACTGATGAAGACATTAAAAAGGACTGGACCCAATACTGAACCCTGCGGTACCCCACTAGTAATCCCTCTTTCTTCAGAGTGGACTCCATTTACAATTACCTTCTGTGTCCTGTTGTGCAGCCAATGTTTTACCAGGCTACCACCCTGGGACCCACTCCCAGGCTGGTTAATTTGACTATTAATCTTGTGTGGACTGTGTCAAATGCCTTACTAAAGTCTAGGTAAGGCCATGTCCACAGCCCTCCCTGGTCTACTACTTGGTCACCCAGTCAAAGAAATCTATTAGATTCATCTGACATGACCTTCCGCTGTGAACCCATGCTGCCTTGGGTCCTGTGCTCCACTGGCCTCTAGGTACTCAACTATTCTTTCCTTCAGAAGTGACTCCATCACTTTCCCTACCACAGAGGTCAGACTGACAGGTCTGTAGTTCCTGCCTCTGTCTTGGTCCCACTTTGTGAAGGGAATCACATCTGCCTTCCTCCAGTCCTCGGGTACCACACCATCCTCCCATGATTTATTAAAGAGTAGCCAGTGGTTTCACTAGTTCCTCCTTAATTCTTTTAGAATTCTGGGGTGAATTCCATCAGGACCCATTGCTTTGTCCACCTTCAGTTTTAGGAGTTCTTGCAGAACCCTTTCTTCTGTGAAAGGACTGGGATGACCCCCTATCAAGAGTGCTTCTGTTAATTGGATTAGGCACTTCCCCTTCCTTTGTGAATACTGAGCAGAAATATTCGTTCAGTATCCCTGCTTTTTCACTGTCCCCCTCTGCCCACCCACCGTTCATTCTATTCAGCCTCACTATCCCTCCCTTTGTCTTTCTACGCTCGCTGATGTACCTATAAAAGGTTTTATCCCCCTTCTTAACTGAGTTGGTGATCTTTTCCTCAGTTTGGGCCTTTGCTATTCTGACTTCCCTCCCTGCTTCCTTCTGCCTTAACTGGTACAGCTCTCTGTCCTGCTTCTTCTGTGTTTCCTTATACTTCCGGAATGCTATCTTTTTCTTCCTGACTTTCACAGCCACCTCTTTTGAGAACCATAGTGGCATTTTCTTTCATTTTGATTTGTTTATTTGCGTCACACAAAGGCTTGCTGCCTCTGTGATGGCAGTTTTGATGATTCCCCAATGTTGCTCCATACCTCCTTCTAGCCTGTTTGCTAGTGCTTTTCTGAGGCACTCTCCCATCTTGCCAAAGTCAGCCATCCTAAAGTCCAGTACCCTCACTTTTGTATGGCTTGACTCTGTAGCTGAGTTTAATGTGAACCACACTGTTTGATGGTCACTTGTCCCCAGATGGCAACCCACTTCTACATGCCTCAAATGAAGTGCAAAGCATCATGGTTATGCTAATCCTTGTGTAGGGCATAGATGGACAATCTATATTTTTATTTATTTTGTATAAAACCCTTTAGGCATGGTCTAGTTTCAAAGGATTTAGAGTCAGATACAACAAAAGACAACAAGTGCAGGTGAATTTGCAAGTAGACAATACAATTCAATACAATACAGTAAGATTACAATAGAACTACAGTAACATAGGCAAATGTAAAAACAGTTTTACAACTGGAGCTACAAACAGTATTTATTTTTATTTATTTATTTATAACTAGGATTACTCTTAGGCAGCTGACAGAATTCAAACTTATAGGAATTTTGGATTGATATATCAGTCCGTGGCCAGCCAATGGTTAAATACCTTTGAACCGGAGGTTCTTTTATAAAGGTTCCACGTCAAAATACAAACAGTACAGGGAAATGAAGGTTCAAGAACATGCAACTATTTACATTTCATCATGTTTAGGATAAGCTGTAGAAAAGGTAGGATAACAATTAAGGAGTAAGGCACAAAAGGTTAAGACAACTATTTACGATTCAGTCAAGAGAGGAAAGCAAAAAAGAGGTCATGGGGAAGATATTAAGGAGTGCAGGCAAATGTCAAAGAGAGGTCAAGGCAGAAATCAGCCGGGGATGGAGGTGGGACCAGCCATGTGAATTAAAGGAGGGACGGGATTGGAGGAGAGGAGGGAGAAAGAAAGCAGTTAAATGAAGGGATGATGCAGTCAGAAGAATGACTTTGTCCTGATAGGTGTAGGTATTAAGGGGATGGGGAAGGGGAATGCAGGTGATAAGAAGAATAAAAGGGAAGGGAGGGGGCAAGGGAGACAAGGCCCTGTTCCTGAGTAGCTGAGACAGGCTTTTGTTAGGGAGTAAAAGTGAGCAAAGGGCAGGGACTATAGGATTAAGGAGGGCAGTCGCAACTATTTAGTAAGAAGAGATGCTGGTGTAATGTACTTTTAAAAGGGCCAAGGGTAGGGTAGTTATTGATCTCAGGGGAAGGTTGTTGAACCAGGAAGGGGCTCGGAACCTTCAAGATTGCTGCCCCTAGGCAGTACGGCAGAAGCGGACCAGGAATTTTGAGATGGATGAGCTGCCAGTATGCTGAGGTTTCATACTGGCCGCAGAAGGGGCAGGGTGTATGGTGGGGTAAGGCCAAGGTTAATTATTTTAGCAAACAGACATATCCGATATGTGATCCTACCCTTGAGATTCAGCCATTGCATCTGTGCATAAAGATCACAAGTGTGGATATACCTGGGGGTGCCAGAAACGAGCCTACATGCCTTGTTGAGAGCCACAGTAATTGTTTTCAATGCAGAATTGGTAGCAGCTCCATAGATGACCAGTCCATAATCAATGATTCAAACGATGGACCTGGAGACAGCGAGCCTGAGGGCTTCAAGAGTGAGGCAGTATCAATATCTATAAAGGGTGTCGATCCGTAAGTTTGTAGTTTTAGAAATAAGGTTAATATGCAAGGAGTAGGACATGGAGAAATCTAGTGTTATACCTAAATACATGAACTTCTTAACTTGATTAAGGGGGAGATTTTGGGCAAGAATGGTAAGGCAGGCAGATTTGGGTTGGTTGTGGCCGGGGACTGGTGAAAAGCATTGCTTTTGTCTTTTTATAATTCATTAGCAATTTATGATCTACAAACCACAGCTCAACTGCTGCAAAATTCGACTGGAGTTCTTTGGTGAGCAGGGTGGGGTCGGAGTGAGTGGAGAAAAGGACATCATCATCTGCTTATAGAATGATATTGTTTGGGTAGGCTTTATGGAGTGAATTGAGGAAGAGGCTGAACAATAGGTGTCCAAGGATGAAGCCTTGGGGAACACTGGAGCTAATAGGCTGGCAGCTAGATAGGGTGTCATTAAGTTTGACAGGCTGTGTCCGACTATCAAGGTAACTGGAGAACCAGTTGGTGACATTCTTGGAGACACCAATGGACTGGAGTGAGTAGGAGTGAGTGGTTCACAGTATCAAAGGCCTTGGTCAGGTCAATGTAAATTGACCCCATCAGGTGACCTTGGTCTAGTGCATAGTGCAGGAAGTCTGTATATTCAAGTAAGGCGGTAGTTGTGCTGAGCCCCTTCCTGAAACCGTGCTGCTCTCTGCATTGGATGTTGTATTTGTCAGGATATTTAGTCAGTTGGTCTGTGACAATATGATCGAGCACCTTGGGGGAGGATAAAGATAGGACAATAATTAGAGGGCTATGTTCGGTAACCACTTTTATGGATAGACACGATAAGGACTGACTTCCAGACTAGTGGGAATTGCTCATGAGAAAGGGAGCGGTTGAAAAAAGTGATAAGGGGCTTAAGGACAGAGTCAAGGATCAGGTATAGGAGGTTATTTATTTGAGTTTTGGTGACTAAGTCCACTGAGACAATTATAGTCCCATTTTCAGAGTCGACCCAGGGTCGAAGTAAGCAGCAGAGAGACAGTGCAGTAATGTAGAAGGATAAATACAAAATGACACAAATTGACATACAGCATATAAGTATATACAAAAACATGACAAAGCATGGAATATAAACTTCAATAAAAACATAATTTCAAGGCATGTACAATGGAAACTTAAGGCTACAGAAGCTAAAAGCTGTGGGGAAAAAGAAGAGTATGGGGGGGCAGGCAATGAGCAGGTGGGAAAGGAGGATAAGAACAGTACAGTTTAAGGTCTAGGGTGTCACTACTGAACCTATTTTTTCCAAAGACCCTTTGCAGATACTTCTTTGCATCCTTCATGGGGACTTTCTTGAAATAGAAGGGGGGAGGCCAGGGGAAGGGGGGAGCCAAGGGTACTGGAGGGACTGTTAGACTTCTTATGGAAGTCAGGGGAGAGTATGTCATCGAGGTTAATGAAGGCATCATTGAGGAAATTTGCTGTGTGAGAGTTCCATTTACATTGAGCATGATAGGGGTGCTTTAGATGGTTTTCCAGTGAGGTCTTTGATACTTTCCCAGAAGCGTTTCCCATTGCCCCAGGTGTTTGTGAGTTCTTACTTAAAGTAATCCCTTTTGACATGACGTATTTCCCAAGTGCAGGCATTTCATGCTGCCTTGTAACGCTGCATATATAGAGGTCTTCTGGAGTCATGAGCAAGGTGCCAGAGATTACCCCAGTTGCTCATTATTTTGACTAAGTTGTGGGTGATCCAGGGGTTTGCAGCCCCTTGGCCTTCTATTTATGGAGTGGGGTGAAAATGTTGCAGGCCTTGTTAAATTGGTGGATGAAATAATCGAAGGCAGCATCAACACTAGGGGCAGAGTCTAAGGGGGACCAGTCAATGTGATCCCAGTATTGCCGGAGGTGCTGGAGTTGCTCTTTCTTCAGCACACGCTAGATAAAGGCCTTTGCAGGAGCCTTGGGGGCTTTGTTTGTCCAGTGGCAAGTGATTGGAGAGTGGTCACTTAGAGTCAGGTGAAACCTCAATATGGGTTATCCTGTCAGGGTGGGAGGTAATGGTGAGGTCAAGGAGTGAGTTGTAGCCAGTTCTGTAGTTGATCCTAGTGGGGGTGGTAACAAGTTGAGTGAGGTTAACAGCTGCAATGGCATCCTTGAAGGGGTCAACTTCAGGGGCCAGCCAATTGGTGTTAAAATCACATAGCACTACTACTTCACTGTTAGAAGACAGGTTGACTAGGTGATTAAAGACCAGGTCAAAACCTATAGCTTGTTTGTGTGGAGGGATGTACATGGACAGTATAGTAATAGATTTTCCATTGTGACCAAGTGTGACCTTGACAGGTAAGATTTGTGTCTTGTTTGAGTATGTCGGGGGGTAGGGCTTGTGCACTATACAAGTCCTTTAGGTAGAGTGCACAACCCCCACTTTTTTTACCAGTCCTGTTTTGCCTAAAGAGTGGGTAGCCTGTCAGTGAAATGGCGGTGTCAGAGCCCTTAGGGGACAGCCAGGTTTCACTAATGGCTAGCAGGTCAGGGTTGTGCTGTAAGACCCCAACACAAAGTTCATCTAGCTTTGGTAGGAGGCTCTGGATGTTTATGGAGGCAAATTTGAGTGAGCAGTTACTCTTATTGGCACTAGGAGCTTGCTGGGGAGGGCTAGGGTTGGAGTGAACGTTGCCTGACAAAAGGAGGAGATGTAGGAGGTCTAAGCAGGCAGTGCTGGTGCAGCCAATGTGGATCACGCTGCTTGGGTCAATGAGGCAGATTTTTTTGTACATTCTATTTTCTGCTCCGACCATCAGGGAACTCTCTCCGGCATCTGCCACCACCGCGAGCTCTATCTCCCACCATGAAGCTTTCTCCTCTCCCGCCCCCTGCATCAGCCTGGCAGATCCCCCAGCCCTGCACCCCACGAGGTGGGGCCATAAGAAGGTGAATTAAAGGGTACTGTAATGCAGAGGGATAGCCAGTACCGCATCCAGTCACTACTGTGGATGGGGGGGGGACCAGTGTGCAGTGTAAAGGGGATCAGTGCCTGACGTTATTTCAGGTATACCTGTGACTTGGTCATGGATAGGAGGGTATGGGACACTAGGAGAGTTTGGAGGCATGAGGGTGATGAGAAATGCAATTGCAGCCAGGTATTTAGGAGGACTCATGGTGAACTGAGACATGGAAAACTAAGGGGTTTAGGGGAGGGGCGGTAGTGGAAAAGTCGTAATTAATCAAATACATGGGTATCATGATAGGGTAGCACAGCGAGTAAAGTGCTTCTTGTTTGGGCGCATAGTGTACAGACAAGATAGTCAGCGGTACCAGTTGCAAGATCCAGATAGAGCAAGTGAGGAGAAAAGCTAGGATTTAAACAGATTTTATGTGCAATCAGTTTTTTTTAGAGAGAGAGACGGGTAACATTTTATTTTAAGTGTCATTAACTACACTGTAACTACTGTAACTACACTGTAACTGCACTGTAAATACAGTGCAGTTAAACTACTATGTAGTTGTTAACTAGTTTCACAATTGCGTGTTGTGTATGTACACAGTTTGCATGAAGAAATATTTACAAGTGGAACTACTACTTTCTCGCTTTCGGCACAAATCAATTCATTCTGACAAGTGTAACTACACATTTAATAGCTGTTGTAAAGTGTAACAGAAAATAGATTATGCAACTACCACTGTATCTATTCTGGCATTATGTAATTTGTTCTTACAAGGGCAACTACACATGTCATAGTTATTACAAATTGTAACAGCAAATCTATTTTGTAACTACTATGTTACTAATTTTGGCATTATTAAAGTTGTTCTTACAAGTGTAACTACATATGAATGTAGGTCTTGTGTACTGTTTCAACAGTCTATCTGACATTTAATTAAAAGGTAATCACATATAAAAACTTAAAAGTGTAATCAGAATGGTAACTAAAATATTACAATGTAACTTCAGTCTGCTATGCTTAAATGCACTGACTGACAACTCTTCAGATGATGTTTCATGTCTGTACTCCAATTTTTCATGAATTTACAGGTTAATAAACATGCAGTCTGAAATTGTGAATTGATATATAACTGTACACATAAATATTTCATTTGCATAGTTACTAGTTGGTGTTGTAACAATATTCTGGCTAAGAAACAATACTGTAGTATTGTTTTCACAGTTAACGCCTAAGTAATATGTATTTGCAAGTGCGCACATTTACATTCACCAAATATCAGTTCTGTAGCTGCAATATAAGTTCTTATTCAGAAGTCAGTTCCTCATGAACTTACTGTTTAATAAACATGCAATCTAATATTGGACCCTGTTCACATAGGCTACAGGGAATGACACATGTGAATACCCAGGCCTAGCGATCATCAGTAGCCATCCAATCAGATGGACTGCCCACCAGCAGACTGGATCCTGCACTGTGTGTGGATTGGGAATTGTGGGATATGTCTGGTCCTCCCAGTACTGTTTTCCAGGAAGGGGACCTACTGGTCTGCTCATTTTTCACTGCCATACCTCCAGCCCTCATGGTATACTCAGAGGGCTGGGGTAGCTTGGTATGAAGGATGATGCCATGGTTGCCACCCCATTCAGCCAGTGGGAAGGGCACGTAATGGCAAAGGAAGGGTCCCTGCCTATGTATCCATCACCACTCGCTACCACTGTGCACAGCAGATCAGAGATAAAGCATGGCATGTAGCCATGCCCCACCCCAAGCTACCCACCTGGGCAGCAGCAGAACATGGGGTAAGTGCAGAAGAGGTGTGAGTCAATGCCACAGAATCAGCACAGTTAAAACTGTGTACGTATACAGCACACATTGTGAAATCAGTTACTAACTACATAGTAGTGTAGTTATACAGTAGCTACAGTGTAGTTAGTGACACTTGTTGTTACCAATGTATGTTATCCTTCAGAAATCATTCCTTCATGAACTTACTGCAGTATACTGTAGTGGTTAAGAGTACTGACCTGCAAACCTGGAGAACTAGGTCTGAATCCCAAAGCCACCACTTGTATATTGTGTGCCAAAAAAAAATGTATAAAAATAAACATGCAATCTACTATTGTTAATTGGTATACAATAAAAATAATTAATTTACATAATTGCTTATTGGCTTGTAACAGTGCTGCAGTAACTAAGGAATGTACTGCTTCTGCGGCATTGTTTCCAAAGTTAATGCCTAACTAGCATGTATTTGCAAAGTACGCAGAAACTGATACTTAAAATAAAGTGTAAGAAGATGTGTGTAACTACTATACACTTAGATTGATCAAATGTCAGTGCTATAGTTCTGATGTATGTTCTCCTTCAGAAATCATTCCCTTGTGAACTTGCTGCTTAATAAACACACATTCTAATGTTGTTAATTGCTATACAACTGTGTTGTTTACTCATACAATAAAAATCTATCATTTACATAATTACTTATTGGCCTGTAACAATACTGTAGTTACTAAGAAATATGTTGCTTCTGTGGCATTGACTCACACCTCTTCTACACCCACACACCTATCCTGATGCTGCCCAGGTGGGTGCTTGAGGTGGGGTATGGCTAAATGCTAGGCTTTATGTCCGATCTACTGTGTGGAGTAGTGGTGAGTGGTGCCAGATACACAGGTAGAGACCCTTCCTTAGACATTAAATGCCCATCCACCATCTGTCACACTAAGATACCCTGGCCGTCTGACTATGCCATGAGGGCTGGGGGCATGGCAGTGAACTCAGGCAGACCAGTAGGTCTCCTTAATGGAAAACAGTAGCACTGGGAGGACCAGCCTAATCCCATAATTCCCCACTCCATACAGAGTGTAGAATCCAATCTGCTGGTGGGCAGTATATCTGATTGGATGGCTACTGTTGAACGCCAGGCCTGGGTATGGACATATGACACATTCTCATGATATCTATGTGAATAGGGTCCATTATTAGATTGCATGTTTGGTAAGCAGTAAGTTCATGAGGGACTGATTTCCGAATGAGAACTTATAACACAGCTGCAGTACTGACATTTGATAAATATAAGTGTGCACAGTTGCAAATACATGTTACCTAGGCATTAACTGTGAAAACTATACCATTATTTCTTAGCCACAGTATTGCAACAATGCCAGTGAGTAATTATGCAAATGAAATATTTTCGCATACAGTTATATATCAATTCACAATCTTAGACTGTGGATCCTGATTTTAAAAGACCCCTTAGAGTGATGCAAGTTGCATCACTCTAAGGGTTGAGGCAAACTCTGGGGGCACCCGGGACCCTCTACCCGAGTCCAGAAAAAAGAGGGTCCTGGGGCCAAAGTCCCCAGGTTTGCCGCAAATGTTGAGGTGCACCAAATATTTGGCACATCTGCCGACATTGCCATAGGGAGATGAATCCCACCACCACCACCAGGCACAAGACAAAAGGGGCCGGGATAGTGTGTCTGGGGTGGAAGAAACATGGTGCCAGGAGGGGCCCTGGGGCATAGGGGCATGGGAGGAGACTGCAACAGGATTGAAAAAGGCTCTGTCCCATTTGTTATGCAAAAAGAGTTAAATGCAAGGATGTGATCTATCCTCTCCCTGTCTGTCTATCTGGTTGCACAACCAAATTCTCCTGTGAGACCTAGAAACTGATCACTTTGATGGTCTCACTTTTTCCGCCTGTTGCTCTCTGCCTTCACTTGCTGTTTCTGTCTTTGTTTCCCCCTTGCATATCTACAACTATAAAATATATGCAAATCTTTGGGTGAAACTGTGCGTGATACTGGGATTCCTTGGTATGAAATGTATATAGTTATACTGTTGAAATGATTGCAAAATGCTATTTGGAATTCATGGGGTTAACCTGAGATGAAGTTTGAGCTGTTCTCAGGCTTGTTTGCAAACTCTTTTGCAGAGCTGTCAGCAGGGGGCCAGCCTGGGACTTTGTTCTATTTAGAAGCCTGCTCTGCAAAGGAACTGGCAACAACATTTGATGAGAAACTGGATATTCTCTTAACAAGTTTAAAGTGAAAAACTTATAAAAAGAGCAGCACTACCTTTACTAGAGAGAGAGAGAGAGTCAGAGACTACAACTTGGAATTAGAGATTCCCTCAGATGAAGGACTTTTTCTGTTTGTACTGCCTATGTAAATAGTTATGCTGAAAACGTTTTATTTTACTCTTATGGATAATAAAATGCTACTTGCGAATTTTATAACTGCTCCTGGTTTTCCTATACCTCCCGACCTGTACCACAACGACAGGTGGTGATAGAGTGGAATTTATGCCATTCTTATTCTAAACCAGGAGCTTTGTGCGTGGATACTGGACCTGGTACCAGAGCAGCATAGCAGAAAGGTATGGATTCTGCAGAAGCAAGCCCAGGAGTCATTACCAGAAGAATGACAGCCAAACTAGCAGTGACAGAAGTCCAAGCTGAGACTGTACAGCCAGCATCAGTGACAGAAAAATAACAGGCAGTGACAGAACCTCAAAGCCTGACTGCCTTTTTTCACAGGGTGGGCTATACAACAAAAAGAGATGGAGAAACAGAGAAGAGAAGAGATGCAGCAGAGAGAAAAGAGATTCAATGTTTAGAGGCGCAGAGAAGAGATGCAGTGAAGGCAGGATGCCTTGCAAGCTATTAAAGTTGGAGGGTGTGGCCTAGGTCCAGCAGAGCAGCAAGAAAACAGATTAAGACATTAAACTTACAAAGCAGTAAGGAGGGCTGGGGGGATACTGGGATGCATAGGGAGAGGCGTCACCAGTAAAAAAACAGGAAGTTATCCCTCTGTACAGACAGCTGGTGAGACCCCATCTGGAGTACTGTTCAGTTTTGAAGACCCCATCTCCACAAGGACATAGACAAGATAGAAGCTGTCCAGAGGGGCGCAACTAAAATGGTGCAGGGTCTGCACCAGAAGACATATGAAGAGAAACTTAAGGAGCTTAATATGGATATCCTTGAGGAAAGGAGGGAGAGCGGGGACATGATAGAAACTTCAAGTACCTCAAGGGAATCAACAAAGTCTAAGAGGGTAGCATCTTTCAAAAAAAAGAGGTGTGCAAGAACAGAGGGCACAATTTGAAGATGGGGCGGCTCAGAGGTAATGTAAGGAAGTTTTTTTTCACAGAGAGGGTTGTGGTTGCATGGAATGGCCTTCTGGAGGAGGAGGTTGTGGAGTCAAAAACAGTGGTTGAATTCAAGCATGCATGGGACAGCCATAAGGCAATTCTAGGGGGTGGGGGTAGAAAGAAGTAGGCTGCTGGTTAACTAGGATCTGCAGCTTATTCATTAGGTAGGGAAATGGGCAGACTGGGTGGGCCAAGCAGTCCTTATCTGACGTCAAATTCTATGTTTCTATGTTTCTCTGTCCCTCAGATGATATTGAAGCATGCCTGACAACGTATGAAAGGGTCACCACAGCCTGCCAATCGCCAAAAGTAGCAATGGGCAATCAGGCTGGTACCTTGCCTGACAGGTAAAACCCAACTTGCCAACAGCAATATGAATACTTCACAGTCAGGAAACGATGACCTGGTGAAAAGAGAAATCCTGAAAAGATATGACATCTCAGGAGAGACCTACATATAAAGATTCTGGTTTCTGAAGTACAACTCAGTTGACAATCCCCGAAGCCTTCATCTAACTCAGAGAACTCCTTATTAAATGGCTCCAACCAGAGAGCAAAACACTCCCACAGATCATTGAAACATTTCAAATGGAGCAGTTCATCAACATCCTACCCACAGATGTACAGTTTCGGGTAAAAGAACACCAACCAGAAAGTGGGGAAAAGGCTGTTTCTTTGGTTGAAGACTACCAGATGGCCAGACAAATGCCACAGCAATAAGGTAACAGTCAAACATTGGTAAGACCCTCTTTTTCTGATTTAACTCTGTCTGATAAAATCTCTGGTGGGGGGTAACACATCTGCACCCAAAGACTTTACTTGCTATAACTGTAATAAGCCAGGCCATATTGCAAGAAACTGCCACAGTAAGCAGAGGAACACTGGAGCAGATTTGTCCTTAGCAAATTGGGGCAAGTACTTAACAGATGTCATGGTGGGAGATAAGACTGTGAAAGGACTTATAGATTCAGGAAGTAGACAAACCCTGGTGCATGTTGAAGTGCTGGGAGAACGCTGCAAAAGGACCAGGTACTGGTGTCATCTGCATCCATGGGGACACTCGATACTATCCCACCACCCAAGTGACTCTGAATGTTAATGGAGTGTCACACCAATAAAAGTGGGGGTAGTACCAAAGTTCAAGGGTGTAGACAGGCATACTCACTGTACACATTTGTGTACAGTTTTGTTGAGTGCCTGTCACAAACCATAAACCACTCTGTTAATATCATCATTCTAATCTGTAGTATTTGGGTTAGTGTAGGCCACTGAGGAGGGTCCGATACATGTATAACCTCTTTAGAGAGTAAAGGACTCATCTGACAACAATCTGACTTGTTTGGAAGGGGGGTGCCATTTGAAGGGATGTGTAATTTTTTTAATTGAGGGGTGTAACTGTTGGAGATTGTGTACAAAATGGAAATTTCTGGCTACACTCCTGCCAAAGTTACCTATATGTGATTATTGGAAATGACTTTCCAGGATTTACTGAGTTAATCACACAGGGAATGAACCCTGATGTTTCAGCAGCTGTGTTGACAAGAGCTGAGGCAAAGACAATCTCAGATGATGCGGACTGTTCCTTCCAATGATTTTGATTTGGACCTGTTTGGGTGCAGCTCCAAGATCCCCAGCTGGGGGTGAAACCAAAATGGGGTGAACCAGTGTTTAAACAAGCATTTGTCAATGCTGAATGTTTGCTTGCTTGCATTAGCAGTGGTAATGCAGGAGTTAGACAGATGCAGTATAGGAATGGCATTGAAGTATTGAACTGATGCCAACTCTACCTTCACCCTGCAGAGATGGACAGGTGTTGGGGTGTGCCTCTGGGCCATTGCCCATGATGGTCATGACATTTCACCTCACCCTACCCCTCAGACACTGACAAGTGTCGAGGTGTGCCTTGGAGTGTTTGGGCTTTACATTCACCTCATTCCATAAGGAAATACGCTGAAATGGGTTCTCTATAGGAGAATGGGGTGAACTCTGGCAGCAAAGGGTCCCAGGTGCACCTCGATGCCTAGCACTGGCTGCATGGTGGGAGTGGGGGTGGAATGGCATGAACATTACTGACGACAATCCCAAGTCACACGCCTGACGCCTGTCAGTCTCTACAGGGTAGGGCGTTATGGTCAAAAACCCTAATGCCCTGGGCATTTCTTGGTATTTTTACTCCAAGTTTTCCACATGAGCTTTTTGTGACCCCATTGCATGAACAGTGACACTATCAGTTCTTTAGGTGAAAGGTGATTTTGCACAGCGACTGCGTCATTTTGCGCCACAGGTGCAAAGACAGATTTCGAACAGGATGTGAAAAGTAACAGGTGTACTGTTCATGAGGATGTGTATAAAAAAAAAATGGCATTGTTGAAAATCTAGGGTGAAAATATACAAAAACTGGTGAAGTTGCAAGCATGCGTAGAAAATGCACAATGTACACCCGTAATGTAATTAGTTTGGGGATTTTTTACAGAAGATTTTTCAACACAGGCATTTTGGGACCTCTGTTCATGAACAGTGTCATTGTGATTTTCTTAATCTGTCCTGAACACTAATTTCCCACAGCAAGTGTGCTGTTCTGCGCCAGGAGTGCGAAAACACATTTTGTCCAGGTGTGAAAAATGACTGCTGTACAGTTCATAAGGAGGTGTGAAAAAATGTCAAAATTGAAAATCTGGACTGAAAATATTACAAATTTGTGAACTTATGAGAGTGTGTGGAAATTGTGCAATGCATGCTCGTAACAGTCATTTTATGGACTTTTGTCATCAAATTTTAAACATAGCCATGTTAACACCTCAGCTCATGAACAGTGTCACTGTGATTTTCTTAATCTGTCCCAAAAATTGATTTTGCACACCAACCACGCCATTGTACGCTATGGTCGGGATATTCAAAATGGTTGCACAATGTGCAACCCACTAATGCACCTCAGCACGATATTGAAAAGGGCAAGCTGAGCTGCCCAAATCCCAATGCGCTGGGGCACAACTTTAATGTATGCAGCGCAATGGCAGGGGGTGTGCCCATGCATATGCGGCATATCCCGATATTCAGCCTGGGATGTGTGGCGCATATGCCGGCACACCCTCTCATTGTACCACACAGGGAGGGGTGCAAAGATGTTCCTGAAAAACAGGGAACAAGTCAGGGACACCCACAGGTGGCTGCCATATTGCACAGTGCAACACAGCAGCTGCCTGCCATGGGTGGCCACCCGACTTCCCCAAACACCATTTCAGGGCACACAGCCCCCCGGTGGTCCAGTGGCCCCTCTCTTGCCTGGCCACAGGCAGTAGTAAAAGATGGATCCCTAGTGGTCCAGTGGACCCCCTCACCCAATCGCTTGCAGAACTAAGAGATAGATCTCTGGTGTCCAGTGGACTCCTCACTGACAGGGCAGTAGTATAAAATGATTTCATGGTGGTCCAGTGGAACACCCCCCCCCATCACCTGATCACGGGCACAAACATATGGAATTGCGTTCATTCACAGCTTGGGACTGTGTAGTACAGTTTGAACTGCACGCCCATTGGCCCACACAGTGGACCAATAGGCATACAGCCAAACTGTACACTGTCAGCCGGCAGGTGGCTGGGCAGCTTGTGGGCAGGGTGCTACCGCTTGCTGCTGACTGTGGGGGTGCAGAGTGGCAGGGTACCGCAGTGGGCAGGTGGGGAAGGGGTACCACTGGACCACTAGGGTATTTCTGTTTGTTTGTGCCCGCAATTGGGTGATGGGGGTTTCCACTGGACCACCATGGAATCCTTTTATACTACTGGCCGCGATCAGGCGAGGGAGGCATCCACTGGACCACCAGGGATTTTTATTTTACTTATCCCTGTGATCGAACAAGGAGGGGGGTCCACTGGACAACCAAGGATTTTTGTTTTACTTCTGCCCACGATCAGATGAGGAGGGTCCACTGGACCACCAGGGATCTGTCTTATACTTCTGTCTGCGATCTGGTGGAGGGGATCCACTGGACCACCAGGGATATATTGTTCATGTATGCCCGCGATCAGGTTGACAGGCAGGGGAACTACAGGGCATCGGTCCTCGATGGCTACAGCCTCGCAGGACACCAGGCGCAAGTCGCTGGGGATCAGCGCACCACATGTAAGTGGGGTCATAATGAAATGTAAATGGCCCCTTTTGTGCCTTGCATGCATAATGGCCTCATTTGCATGTGCACTGAATATCGCTTTGATGCGCCTAGTGCAAGTGCATTTGTGCTGGTGCATTCTCCTTCCCCGTTCTGCCACTTGCACCTGGTGCAGAATCACTGTGCTGTGTGCAATGCTTGCACCCTCAGTGCTATATTCAATTGTGCTGGGCCATGGTGCTGCACCATTCACTATCATCTAGTCCTCGCCCTGGCGCAGCCTAGTTGCACTGCGCCCAGGCTTGTGTCACAGCTAGGTACAGTCTGAATATCCTGGCCCACATGTCCAAAAACACACATCGGGTGAAATGTGAAAAATGACTGTTGCACTATTCATAAGAAGGTGTGGTAAAATGGCAATGCTAAAATTTGGAGTGAAAATATTAAAAATGCTGGAAGTTATGAACATGTGTAGGGAACTGAACAACACACGCTCATAAAACAATCATTTGGGGGAATTTGTTCACCAAATTTTCAACATATGGTTTTGGGGGACCTACCTCATGAACAGTGTCACTGTGATATTCTTACTCTGTCCTGAACATTGATTTTTCACACCGACCGTGCCATTGTACACTACATGTGCGAAAACACATATCGGGTGAAATGTGGAAAATGACAGTTGTACTGTTCATAAGGAGGTGTGGTAAAATAGCAATGCTGAAAATCTGGAGTGAAAATATTAAATGCTCGGAGTTATGAGCGTTTGTAGGAAATGCACAACGTACACTCGTAAAACAGTCATTTTGGAGAATTTTTTTTGTGAAATTTTCAACATAGCCATTTTAACACCTCTGCTCATGAACAGTGTCACTATGATTTTCTTAATGTGTGCCGAACACTGATTTCGCACACTGACTGCGCCATTGTGCGCTACATGCACGGAAACACATTTTGGGCAAGATGTAAAAAATGACAGCTGTACTGCTCATAAGGAGAGGTGGTAAAATGGCAATGTTGAAAATCTGGAGTGAAAATATTGAAAATTTACGAACTTACAAGCGTGCGTAGGAACAGCGCAACGCATGCTCATAAAACAGTCATTTTTGGGAATTATTTCACTAAACTTTCAACATAGGGTTTTTGGGGACCTACCTCATGAACTGTGACACTGTCATTTCATAAATTAATCCCAAAAGATGGTTCCACGCAGTGACTGTAAAATCACCTTTCGGGGCCAGTTAACAAAATGACAGTGACAGAATTCATGAGGTGGGGTCCCAAAAACTCCATGTTGAAACTTTGGTGAAAAAACTCCCAAAAATGCCTGAGATATGCTTCAAAGGTGAAAAAACCCTATCTATCCCTATTATACAGCTTACCGGCATTTTCTCAGTTTGCGGTCGGCTTTGAAGAGTGCAGACATGTTCCCAGTCCACCGAAGATCATCGCGCTGGACTCGGAGGTAAGTATGGGGTGGGGGTGTGAGGAGGTGGGGCAAGCAGAGGGTGGGCGCGGGTTGGGGAGGAATCTCATGGGACCGTCTCTACTTTACAGGTTTATTTAAAAAAAAAACATTGTGGGAAGGTTTTCTTTTATAGGGACATTTTGTTTGGGCATGCTGGGTGGGCTCCCAGCGTGTCACCCTGACTGTTTAGGGGTGCTGTAGCTGACAGGGGATTGGACACCCGTCAGCACCTACTCGGAGGCAGGGGAGACAAGAGCCGAGGGGTTAGGCACCCCTCATTGAAAACAGTTTGGGGGTGAACATCATGCTGACGGGGTGGGCTCCCCCGCCGGCAAATGATGAATGAGGGACATGCCGACAGCGGATTGGGCGTCCTGTCAGCACATAGAGGTGCGGGGGGGGGTGGGCTACATTTTATTTTTTTAACTGTTTCTTTCACCGGGAAGGCACACTGAAGGGTTGGGGCGGTGGCTTGCAGCTTAGTAATTGGTTGCTGCAGTCAGGGAGCGTATGAACAGCTGATTGCTCACTGATGGGGCAGTCCTTGATTTCAGCAGTTCAATTACTTTGATCTAGTGGCCTGCTAGGTTAACTGTCATCATTGGCAGCATGCTGCTCTATTGGTGCAGCAGAGACCAGCCCAAAAAAGGACTGCTGCTGTTAGCCACAACACTGCCGCGCCTCCACAACCCCCTTGTGAAGAAAGCTAATGCAATGTGTTTCTTGCACATGCATGCAAGCAAACACAAAAATGAATGGGTTACTGTACAAAGTTTTGGTTAAACCTTAGACACAGGAACAGATAGAACAATTAGTTATACCGCAAAAGTATAGATCCGAGTTGTTAAAGATAGCACATGATAGTCCTATGGCTGGTCACTCATGGAGGGATTGCACCCTTGCCAGATTATTGTGCAGATTTTGCAGGCCAGGAATTCATGAAGATGTTACTTATTGCAGTTCCTGTGCTGAGTGTCAGAAAGTAGCCCCAGTGACTAAAAAAGACAAGGTGCCCCTGGTGCCCCTACCCTTGATAGATGTGCCTTTTGAGAGAATTGCAATTGATGTGGTTGGCCCTTAAACAAAAGTATAAAGGGATCGATTCATTTTGGTAGCATGTTACTATGCTACTCAATACCCAGATGCAGTTCCTATGTATACTGTCACAGCTCCAAAAGTGGCAGCAGAGCTGGTGAGATTATTACTGATCAGGGTAGTAATTTTGGTGCAGCATTACTGAAGGAGCTGTACCAACTGTCAGATATCACTGCCATAAAAACCTCCCCTTATCACCCTCAGACAGACAATCTTGTTGAGCGTTTTAATCAAACCCTGACACATGTTAAAAAGGTTTGTAAAAGGGGAAGGGAAAGATTGGGACCAATACTTACCTTACCTGCTTTTTGCTTACAGCGGAGTGCCACAGACATCAACGGGTTTTTTTTATTTATTTATAGTTTATTAACTTTACAACAAATAATAACAACTCAACAGTACTAGAACAGAACACCTAGTTGGAGATAATCTCCTTGGAAATACAATCTAAGCAAGTGAAAGAGTATATGAGAGCAATGTCAACAGTACAACAACAATCACAATAAGATTACAGTTAACCCAGGAGAACAACCACAGCCCAAATAAGATACATAACCTAACAGGTGCCCACCAAGTCAAACCCGAGCACCATCTCATCCCACCTATCGAGTGAATGACACATGCAGCCTATATGTACAAGCCAGCTGTCCATAGTGTCCAAATGTTGTATAAAATCATTGGTGGGAAAAGAATGCATATATGGTATGACAGACAGAGGGATAAATATGTAACAGAGTAACCAAACAGTGAAGCAATATGGCAGCAAGGGAGGGGGAGGAGGAGGGAATGAGGCCCCTAAATACAGAAGAAAGAGAGGGGGGGCCCTACTCCCCAAGACTAGAAAGGAAAAGAAAAGAAAAAACTATCTTGAACTTGTGCGAATGGGTATCCTAACCTGGCCAGTTGGGAGAGAGATTCCTAAGCCATCCAAAAAGGGCTTCCATATCTGAAGAAAAAATAGGTACCTCCCTGAAGCGGTGTAGTGTAGCCTTTCAAATCTTGCCACCTCTAGCATGGCCTCCATCCAATTATCTCTTGTGGGTGTCTCTGGTGAGCACCAGTGACATAAAAGAAGGTGCTTAGCTTCAGTAATAGCAGTCATGAACCACGATCGCTGCAAGACAGATAACATAGGTATAGAAAGAATGTTGCTCAGAATAAGTAAAGAGGTCTGGGGTGGTATTCTCAGTGACAGTCATCTCCAGCTCCCGATGGATAGTCTCCCACCAGAAAGAGGTTTGGGCAATCCCATAGAAAATGCAGCAAGGTGCCCTCTCCAGCATCACATCGCCAGCAAAGCCTATGAGAGCAGTCACATTCACTGAAGCAATGCCAGGGTCCTGTATCACAGCCAAAGGGTTTTGAGGTGCATCAGTCTGCCCAAAGTATTTCTACCCCCCTCGTATATCGCATAACCATTTTTCCATACCACAACCCATTCCCTGTCACTCAGAATGCGACCTAACTGCCGTTCCCATTGTTGCTGAAAGAGGCCAGAGCCAGGAGTCTGGGCCCGGAGCAGAACTCTACAAATTGTTCCCAGTTTGGGGAGGGGGGTACATGGGGGACAGAAAAAACTTCCACCACTGAACATTTCCACCCACAGCTGAGGAGAGGGAGGCAACAGAGTCCCAGATAGTATGGAGTGGAGAAGATGCTGGATCTGTAAAAAAACACCAACAATGAGAGGAAGACAGAGAATATTGTTGCTGCAGGTCCTGAAAAGATTTGTGGTCTTGTCCCTCCCCCGGAAATAAATCTCCCACTCTCCAGATACCCACGGCTTCCTATGTCTGCCACCAAAAAGGCATCCCTCCCAATGTCAGGAGTGGGTGATTCCAGAGAGGCCAAAGGGAATAAGAAATCTGCCACTTAGGACCCAAAAAGGATACGGCCAGGTGCCAAACATAGACTGCATACTCCTGAGTCAGCAACAGCCCAGGTTTGGGTCGACTATCCCACAGTACAACCTCTTGGAGGCCAGGGGCAGCCCACTCCTCTTCCTGCCCAAACCCCCTAATTGAATGAAGGTATCTAGCCAAGTGCAGCCAGAACCAAATGTGGCGGAGACTGGCAGCCACATAGTAGCCCTGGAGCCAAGGAGATGCTAGTCCTCCCTTATCATATGGTGCCATGAGGCACAGTGCAGAAAGGGCGAGGTTTCTGCCATTCCCAATAAAAGGCAGAAAGCACTTGCTGAAAATGACTCCACCATGTCGAGGAGATCCTTGGGGGCAAGTGGCAAATTAAATACAAGATAAAGGGTAAGAACATCATGGGCACTGCTTGCCACTTCTCCCCATAGGGTATGGTGTAGGTGTTTCCAATGCTGTACTTTGTCTTGCAGTTTAGTCAAGAGAGGTCGTAAGATCTGGTCCAGCCAATCTCGGGGATGGAGAGAAATAGAGACCCTCAAGTATTTAATAGGTCTGGTGGCCCAGGACAATCCTGACATGGGGAGGGCGGCTTGGATCACCTGAGAGCCCAACGGAAAGATCTAAGTTTTGACCTAATTGTTACAAAGGCTGAAAAGCTTTGAAAAGGCATCGAGTAAACCAGCTAGAGCCAAGAGAGAGAGGAATCGGCATCATGAAGTGTGACCAAGATATCGTCTGCAAAGAGCATCACCTGGTATTCCTGGGAGCCCACATGTATACCTTTGATGGACATTGAATCCCAAATTTTAAGAGCCAAAGGTTCAATTGGCAGCAAGAAGAGAGCTTGCAAGAGCGGGCACCCCTGATGGATGCCCCTGCTCAATGTGAATGATGGAGAGATGCCCATTCATGAGAACCGAGGCTTGTGGGGAGGAATAAATTACCTCTACCAAGTGGATAGGGTGCAGGCTAAAGCCAAATCACCCTAAGATTTCCAGTAAATTAGGCCATTCAACAGAGTTGAAGGCCTTCTCTGTTTTGAGGGCAATTATAGCCCCAATCTCCTAAAAGGTCTTAGACACCCAAAACATCCACTAGTCGATCAAGGTGGTCAGCCCCGTCCCTGCTCCCCACAAAGCCCACCTGGTCTGGATGAATAAGTCACAGTAGGACAGCAGACAACTGAGTGGCTAATACTTTTGCTATAAGCTTATAATCCACGTTGAGCAGGGACACTGGGCGGTAGCTCCCGCAATGAAAGGGATCCTTGCCCTTTTACGGAAGAACGGAAATCATGGCATCGTACATAGTAGGGGGAAACTGTCCTGGCACCCAGGCCTCCTCCGCCACCTGTGCCAATAAGGGGCATATCTAGTCACCGAATACCCTGTAGAATTCTACAGGGAAACCATCCAGGCCAGGCCCCCAGTGCTGTCCCAGCACAGTTCAAACTTCAGCCACAGAGATGAGGCTTCCAAAGAGGCTCTCTGGGCCTTTGACAGCTGTGGTAGCTGAAGTGAATCAAAAAATGCTCTAATGTCCTCATCTCTACCACCCTCTCCCCTATAGGACTGATACAAGTCGCAACAGAACTCATAGAAGGCACGATTGATCCCCACCACATCAAGTACCTTGTGCTCCCGAGAACACACCCCAGGAATTGTGTGGGATGCCTCCATTTTCTTTAACCGATATGCTAACAAGCACCGGCCTTTTCACCCTCCCTCCCAATATGATTGATGGACATGGTACAGTCCCAGTTCAGCCTGCTGTGTGGTTAGTAAATTAATATTAAACCGTACCTCCCTTAGCTGCCCCACCAGCTATGGACTCTGGTCTCCCATCTTGTGTTGGACCTCCAAGGCTTGTAGCTGAGCTTCTAGCTCTGCCACTTTTGCATGCCTCTCCTGTTTATTGGCTGCTGCATAAGAAATTAACTTACCCCACATGTAGACTTTCAGCCTTCCCAGGCCCACTGTGGGGCTGTTTCCCTATCTGCATTAGTGGCAAATAAATCTCCACCTCTTGCTTAAGCCAAGCTTGCGCCTGACAGTCCATTAGCAGACTACCTTTACAGTGCCACCGAGTGGGGTGTTTGTCTCTCTGACTCGGTTGAAAGGTCCAGGTTATCTGGGCATGATCGGAAATCATGATCCATTCAATGTTGGCCTGAACCGTAAACCGCACTAACTGCTCAGAAGCTAAAATAAGGTCCAAGTGACTATAAGTTTGGCGAACTGTCGAATAGTAAGACTAATCCCAGTCCATCAGGTGCATCAGCCACCAGACATCCCGGAGGTGATGTTCCTTGTACAAGGCCTGCAAGGCCCTGGAACCTAGGGATTGCAATTTCTTGGGATTCCCACTATGATCACACACTGCATCTCACACTTTATTCAAATCTCCCCCAAGACTAGGTGGCCCTCTGCCCTATCCTGAAGTAGTTGGGCCAGTTCCCGGAAGAAGGGGCACTATCAACATTAGGGCCATAGACTGAAGCCAGGGTGTACTTGTTGCCCTCCAGAGTACCCAACACAAAGACCCATCGACCCCTAGGGTCTTGCCATTCATGGCCAACAACCCAATTAAATCCCCTGGTCAACAGAATTAATACCCCAAGGCACTGTGAGGTGCAAAAGTGGCATATACCTGTCCTCTCCAGGCATGTCGCAGACACTCAACTTCCTTATATAAAAGATGGGACTCCTGTAAGAAGATGATATGGCCGCCCAATCTCCTAAAATGGGTAATGACTCTATTCCCCACATGTTTCAGGATATATCTTTATAGGGGCCGCGCATGACAAAATGATTGCCTTGAGTCAGCATCCCTCCTTCTCCCTCCAAGTACATGGAACAAGTTTAAACTAGTGCACACTAGAAATAGATGAAACTGAAATGTAACTTCACTGCCCCACCTGTCATTCAGCAAATCTTTGTTAGGTGTAAAGATAACATCCCGCCCCCTCATTACAACTTTGTAACTATGTACAAACCAAGTGTAAAGAACAATCCAGAAAATCCTAAACCGCCCCCATCAGTACTCTCGCCTGGATCACACCTTCCCCGACCCCTCTTACCAAAACCCATTAATAGCAACCTACCTCTAACAAATATAAAAAATACAATCCCAAAAGAATCTCTGCATTGGAGACCTTGCATCCGATGTTTCTTATCCATGCCCCTAAATCCCCACTCGCTCCCTCTCTAATGACACCACAGGAAAAGAAGTCCCCAGCCAAAATTGTGGCACTCAAGCTCATACCTTATAGGCCTCCCCCTCTAGCTACTGGCAACAAGAGAAAGATGTCCAACACTTGAGAGAGCATCCTGCAGTGCCAGACACCCACTCCCGGGAAAAATGGCGGGATCGAGGGGATCCCGCACCCCTCCAGATGTGCCAGCAAGGCCATGGTGAGAAGCCCGGGCTAAAGGGGTCTAAGAGTGTGCAATCCCCCCTCTGACCCATGTCCCCATCCACAACTGTGCTCATAGTCCTCCCTGTTTGGTGAGAAGGCTTTACCCCCACATACTAAGCCAGGCACAGATAACTGGTGGTCTTTCTCTAATCCAAGTAGTACCACAATTCCCCTGTGAAGGAAAGGACCCCACAGCTACTCTCCCAAGGGAGAGTGTAACAGTGACACCCACTGAGCCGTTTCCTGGAGGGCATGGCTGGAAAAAAACTACATCACTGGGAATCACATGAGGAGAAGGCGAGGCTCCCTCCCACAGCTCTGCCTGTATCCCAGAACTTGAGTCAGGCTTCCAGGTCTATGGAGCCCATAGAGACCACTGTACCCAAAACAGCCCACCAGGCCCAGTAGTAAAACTGGATAGGAGCCCAGCCCTCTCCCACAGCAGTAGGGTTAGCTCCCAACCCCCCATAGCTCCAGGGACCCTCAAGCCAGTCAGCCATCGCAGATACCCCGTAAGGCAACTAAAGTAACATAAAAGAGCCCCATCCCAATCCTAACTCCACAAAGAGAACAAACAGAATAAATGAAATAGTGCTCCTAAGGGTTTAGGTTTAGGAAAAGCGAAGTCCCCCCCCCCCATCCACTGTTGGGACTCCTCAGCCCCAAGTAGGTAAGGAGTCCCCAGAAAACTGCTGTTCCTGGTGAAATCATCTAGACAAAAGGGTACTCACCAAACACAAGTACCCAACTGGACCTGGTACCAGTCTGAGTGAAGAAAGGTCCTGCATGCTACTGCCAGTTCAGTCCATGGAGTCTGCAGCAGTCGGCAAAGTGGAGTCATCCTCTGATGGAGCAGGTGTAGATTCAGCCTGTGCCTTGTCCCACAAAGCTGCTCTCAGTGGAAGTGGAGGTGGCTGGTCCTTTCTCTAGGTGACCTCGGTATCCGCTCGAGTCGTAGTTCTCTAGTCCTGCAAAAACTGTTTGGCCTCACTTAGGGAAGTAAAGGAGACAATTTTGGAGCCCACCATAAGCTGGAGAGTCACAGGAGCTGCTAAAAAGCATTTCAGTTCCAATTTTTGCCTTGTCCCACACACTGCTGAAAGCCTTCTGACAATCCACTACTCGCTTGGGAAAGTCCTGATAAAAGGACAACTGAGCCCCAATGTAACAGATCTCCTTGATGACCCTTGCATCATGCAAAATTCTCTCTCCCTGTAATGGAAATGAAGGAGCTTGAAGACTACAGGCCGCGGGTGAGTCAGGGCATCATTAGGAGGTGGGCCGTTAGGGACACGATGTGCCTGCTCAATCTCCATTTCGGAGCGAAGGTCCCAATTAAGCCACACCAGCAGATGTTTTGGCAAAAAAGTAATCATGTCGGTACCTTCAACAGTCTCCGGCAGCCCAGAGAGCCAGATGTTGCTACGCCGGTGGTGTGATTCTAAATCATTCACTTTGTCCCACAAGTCTGACACCACCTTCTCTGTGGCCTTGAGCATATGGGCGGCTGACCCAGCCCAGTCCTCAGCCTGGCTGATCCGCTGCTCTCCCTGGTCAATTCAGTGCCCCATAGCTTCCACCAAAACGTGAACTGCCATGAGTTGAACTGTGAGGTGATTAAGGTCTGTTCACACTCCGACAATGAAGGTTTTGATTTCAGAAAGCTCCCAGAGTATGCGGCCAAGATCCGTCTCCCTCTCCACTTGTGCTTCAGGATTTAGGCCACCCACTCCACCAGGTGGAGGAGGAGAAGCTGAAAGCTTATATTTCTTCTTGGTGCTGGGGTTAGATTTGTTCAGTACAGTCTTCAAAGACATCATTGCAGGCACAGGCAACGTTTAAGATAAGTAGAATCACCAAGAGGTAGGAAAAACAAAATATTAAGTTCCAAAGAGGACAGAGCAGAGCAAGCCTCCTGCCCTCAGCTAGACAGCAACACATGACCTCCCATCAACAGATTTTTCACCATTTGAAATGCTGTTGTGATGACACACCAACTACTGTATTAACCTCTGGCCACAGATAACACCATTCCACACAGTGATAGGTGACATCAAAGATTATTTGTTTCTTCCCCTGTGACAACCCTTTCCCAGTTGGGTACTGCCTGTGAACAGTACTTTACTTCCCCAACTGGAGTTGCTAAGAGCTGCCAAGAGTAGGGAATGCTGTACCGGACTGACCGGGAGATCTGCAGGAATGTGAGACACTGGCACTGTAAGCAAGGACACCAACACTTGGATTGTTGAACAAAAAAGGTAACATTTTACTGAAAATATGAAAGAAATCTCTGAAATAACAGCCAGGAATGGCACAATTCAGTTGCAGAATAAATGACAGTTCAAAACACATAAAATATCTGTATGTTTTATCAGTTTTACTTTGCCTTAGCAGAGCAACACCACCCCACCAACCTCCTTGTATTTCTTCCCTGGAGACTGCAGGCACTCACCACCCACCAGCCCTCCAGATAACACATAGATCTCAGGATAAGCACCCTCCCTGGCCTTAACTCTGAGTTTATTCACATGTTAGATATAAGGAATGCAGTGACTACTGGGTCATACCTCCGAGCAGTCAGTCCACTGACCCCTTCTGCCAGATACCCTCCCTGGTATCCAGTTATACAGTTACCTAGCACTAGGCCTTACCTCAGACCCCAGTGCCATACAATTCACTTGCCTTAAGGGCGTACAGTGACTACTAGGCCATATCCTTCCTCAGTCAGCCCACTGACCCCCTTCTGCCAAATACTCACCCTGGTATCCTGTCACACGGTTACTTATGTAACATTATACGTTAAAACATTTTAAATCATTAGGCATTTCTACACATGAATTACTGAAAAGCAAATCATTCAGGAATGACAGTGGCGGGAAACACCTTTAATACAGGTATATTAAAAGCTGTGACATTATGCCCACTCAGTCCCTTCAGGTTCAGTCCTTCAGTTGACAAAAGTCTCTTTAAATTCAAAGGATTGAGGTAAATTCTATATAAATTAATGTCTCTTTGATTTTTAAAACAGACCCCAAACTGTATTGATAAAGTTTGTACAATACCACACTCTTTTGGGTTTACTGAAGAAATTCAGTTGTTGAAGCTTTGTTGTTTTTGGAGGGCACTCTTGAGTTGGCAGCTTCTTGGTGTCATCAGGAGAAGCAAGGATTTCTTCAGGTTGCAGCTTTTCTTCTTCTGTGAGGAAAACTTGGCATAACAGGATCACTGGGCATTTGAAGCAACAGGCTTTCTATTCTTACCCTGTTCTAATTTACTACCCTATCTGACCCTACACTAGGATTCAGGAATTCCCCTATTTCTATACTGTGTTACAGTTTAAATAAAGACTGTCTCTGCCAGGCTTTATCACTGCATCAGGCCTCTTCAGACAGGACACCCACTTGGCTTCGGCACCTTCCTTCTCAGTCGCTTTCCCTGCTCAGTTTCTCTGCACACTGGCTGTGCAGCTACTTTTAAAACCAAAACTCAACTTCCAGTGACATCATGGACTGAACAAGATGTGAGATACATTACGCTCCCCAGACCCCGGCACAGAAAACTCATAAAGCTGACTTACAGGTAGAAACTTAACAAAAAAGAATTGAGGGCAACACTAACATGTAGCGGAGGAGTCGGAATGAATTTCAATCAAAGGACACTCAGAGAAATGGAAATAGGACTGAGGGGGAATCCGAGAGCGAGGACTCCCAGGCCTCATCAACCTCCAGGTGCGCCATGCCAAAATAGAACAGATGAGCCTAGTCCCCTTAAAAAAGCAAATGGAAGTGATGCTTAAAGAAATAAGAGACTTTAGAAAGGAAATGCACCTCGCCACCGAGGCACTAAGAGCAAATATATACAAAGTCAAGAAAAGACAGCATGACTTGGATGAGCAGTTTACAACCTCAGATAAAAGGCTAGGCACCATGGAGTGGGCTATAGTGCAGCTTCACTCCATGATGCAGGCACTGCAAGACCGGGCTGAGGATGCGGAGAGCTGCAATTGGCAGAACAACCATCCCATCTCGAGGACCCTGGAGGGATCAGAGGCACAGCAATGATCCCCTTTATGCAGCAGCTACTGCAATCCTCCCTGCAACTGCCAGATTCTCTCATCCTAGAGGTGGAATGTACCCACTGGACTCTTGGTCCCAGGCTGGCTGCTGGAGCCTGGCTGCATGCAGTGCTAATTAAAGTCCTTCACCACCAGGAGAAGGAGAGGGTGCTGCACAGCTCATGGAAAGCAGGTACAGTGATGTGGAGGGAGGGAAGACTGTACTTTGAGAATGATTATGCTCCCGAGGTAACAGCACGGTGAAAAACCTACCTGCCCTTTTTGAAAGTGTTTAAGGCTGCAAAACGCTGCTTCTGTACTCCCTATCCTTCCAAAATGACTATTTTCTTCACTGATGGTCTGCAAACATTTGAAATGGCAGCAGTGGTCTCAGTGGAGCTAGTTGGACAGAAAATAGAGGCCCCACAAATCGAACCCCTGCAGCAGGAAAAATACTTTAGCTGGGAAGCTTGCAAAGATGGCCTGGCAGCAGAAGCAGGGAGATTTTAGGAGGCAACACGGAGCAGATCCTCTGCAGAGGATCATAGAGGAACCATGAGGGCAGCAGCGTACCAGAGAAGAGGAGCTTGGAGTACAAATTCAACAAGAAGAAGCCACGGGAGGGCTGGAACCATGAGTTCAAAACCACAAAATGTTTAGAGCTATGGCCACAATCTGTAGAAGGAGAACATAATCCCGTATCCCAGGATCCAGTCCCCTTAAAGTAACAGTGCTCCTTTGAGGCCACTCAAGCCTAGATAAATAATACTCTGCTTTTATTTGAGATGGCGCCGGGCCATGGGGGGGGGGGAGGCATGGAGGCTACTTCATTTTCTTTTACACAAAAACTACCTACGATAGCAGCAAAGGCAAACAATGTAGTGGTTTGACAAAGCTAAAAAGACTGGAATGAAACGAGCCTTCCGACCTACCCCTCCTTACAAGCAGGGAATACTGAAAGGGAACATAACCACCTGAGCCCTGGGGGAATTTTGGGGACCTTCTGGGACACAGGATCCCACCTACTAATTCCTGGCTGAACACTGGAGGCTTTGGACTAAATTTGTCATGCAGGCACAGACACCCTCACTGAGAGTTGGGAGGAGAGGGTGAACATCAACACCCTTGAGGAGACTGAGTGGAGCCACATCTTGCTTTTGCTGCTCAGGCTCTTGTGTGTCCCTCTCACCCCGTGGGCTGGCCCTCCACTTTCCCCTACTATCATCCTCTCTTACCTACTTTTGGTCTCCTGTCAAGAGGGCTTGGGGGGGCTAAAAGTAAGCGTGGGGGCAATATGAGATATGGATGCCTTGGGAGGAAGGGGGGACATTTTAAAGGGGTATACTGAAGCATAATGTATGAGTTGGGGGGCAGGGGGATACATGTAAAGTCTGAGAAAGAGGCTTAACAGCTGATGATACCCACAAGGTATGCTATACACTAAGCTTAAATGTGGTCAAATGAAAGAATACAGACAATTAATACTGCTGTTTCAATTTGATTTTTCAGGAATGCCCACACCATGTGACTGGAGTATAGCTGCATTGACAAGGCAGCGACAGATACAGGGACCCCACTTCTCCCTCCCTGAAACAGAAGACCTAGCTTCTACACTCTTTTGCTTCAGTAGGTACCAGGGGACATTAATTGGGGAGAGACGGCTAAGGGGGAAGGGGTGCTGGCTGAGGAAGGGGGGATGTGGGCTGGAGATTGACCTGAGGGAGGAAGCTTGGGGGTTGAGGGGAGTGAACAGAACCTTAGACGAGCCCTGCATACAAGTTAAGCCTAACTTGGGGTGGTAGGAGACAGGGAAATTGGTCCCAGGGAAATAACCTGTCAACCAGGGCAGCGGAATAGGGGTGACCAAGAGTAAACAAAATGCACACCATCACACAGGGTGGTCTCCCGAGCCCACGCCAGAGGGTGTCTGGATAACCACCTAGATAAGACAGTATGATTTCCCCCTCTACCCCATCCTGGCCCACACAGCATGGTGTGTTACCAACCTTCCTGGAAAACAGGGGGAGAGCTGGAACTAAAGAATTACTTGGGACAGGGGAGAGTGTTCAGGAAGGGGATGTTTCCCACTGGGATTGGGATACCACAGTTAAATGGACTTATGCTATGGGAAGGCCTGAAACAGAAGATTAAGGAACTGGAATGATTCCTCCAGTTTTAACCTGATGGTCACAACACCTGGTATAGGTAACCAGGGTCTGGAGGGGTGCAAGGACGTCACCCTCCTAATAGAAAACACATTTTTGATGACAGGAGACCCCTCTATTGAGGCAGTTCCACCCAGCAGGGCAGACACCCTGCAATCTGGGTCTTCCTTAATGCCCAGAACAATGGAAGTACAACAGGTTTTGCCCAGGATGCCAGAAGCCCAGTTGACCTCACATCTATGGATACAGTTTAACGAAGTGTGTTATTGGTTTATAGTTACTCCCTTAAAGGGAAAATGTTATTAATAATTAGTTACCCCTTAGAAGAGGAAGTTTGTTTGTTAAAACACAGTATGCTGACTAATACTAAGATGGTAACGATGCAGAAAAGTAAGGGTGCACCAAATGCATGCAAGGTGTTTCCGATCACGGAGGTGCTGAGGTAAGGGAAGAGAGTTGTTGGACAGCTCATAGCAGACCCGCTTATACAGTATAGATAAAATGACAGAACTCCCCAAAAAATTATTTTCCCCGAATGTTAATTACCTCACAACCCCCATTAAATCAAGAATCACGGCCTATCTTAAAAAAAAAATCTGAAATAATTTTTCTGGAGGAGACGCACCTGTCCTGTGTGGAGCATGCTAAGCTCACAAAATTCGGATATAGCTCAGTATACTCCTCCTCATTCAGGAATGGGAGGAAGAGGGGAGTAGCAATACTACTCAAGTTGTAGAAACCACAAACCAAAAGGGGTTAACATCAGGGTAAGGTTTGGTAGCAAAAAAACTTCAAACAGGCTACATACTGTATTGCCAGCCTTGTACAGGTTTATTGTTCAATGATTGATAAACTGCAAATATTTCCATACAGTGGAATCACAGCTACCAATAGCAATTAAAAAAAAAAAAAACACATACCCAAGTCCAATACGCCAGCCACCATTTACCCCTGTGCTTTGCCGTTAGGCTTCCTAAGAGGGTGTAGCAACTCTGATCCCGCACACAACGGCCTTCTAACTCTCCCACTTAAGGGAAGATCCAGAGGAAAGGTTAATAATAGCACAAGGAACTTGAGGGCACATAGAAGTCACACTGGCAAACAAGTACCTTCCTCCAGGGTCAGGGATTGCAGTTTGAAACCCATGCTGGACAAGATTATACAGCAAACCACATGGATATTAATGCTGGAAGGGGACTTCAACATAACCCCTAACCCAAGTTGGGATTCATCTCAACATAACCCAAGTAGACAAATCCCAGCACAGATTCTTTAAAAAATTTACTAGGGAGGTGAGATGGGCTGATATTTTGCAACACATGCACCCATGAACCAGGAACTATATGCATTACTCAGCCGTACATAAAACATACTCAAGAATAGATCAAAGCTACACACAAGTAGAGAACCTAAAATATCTTGCACAGTAAGATCCAAGGTATCTTTCACTCTGACCACATGCCAGTAGTTAGTCACTGGAACTTAGGGTTACAGCACCAGAATATCTATTGGCGCCTAAATCCATTCTACCTGGGGACCCCACAGTTTAAGGAATCCCTAACAAAAAGTATAGAGGACTTTCAAAAAAATAACTCCTTGGAGAAGACCGTTCTAACAATATACTGGGATTCCCTAAAGGCAGTCATGAGAGGGAACATAATACAAAATACAGCGGCACAACTAGTATACCTTCATTTCAGGGACTGATAGTGATGTGAGACGTTTTGTATTTTCCCAGAGAAATTGATTTATTTTGCCAGAAGGAGCTGGGGAGAGACTTAAGTTGCAGTTTGCCTCCTTAACTACTGGAGTTCTAACTTTTTTTTTGCAGTTACTTTATTGAAATTTTCAAATATCTAGACGAAAGTCCATACAAAGAATAAAACAGACTACATGAAATTTACATTAATTGAGTATGACAAAAACAGATGTACATGACTTATTATAATAGCATTGGTACAATGTAGAAATGTAAAAAAAATATATAGTATTATCAATGTAGTCTTGACAGTTCTCTGTACGACACAAGACAGTTTTGCAGATACGCAGTAATAAAACAGGTAAATCTTGTAAGGCAAGGAGGTCAGAGAGGAGTAAATAATTATTATATGTTAGATTAAGATACAAGAAACTATATATAGCCTGAACAAACCCATCATCAATTAGGCTTTAAGTAGTCTAAAAAATTCTGCCAACAGAGTCTGTATTCATTAAGTCGGTCAAGAGTCAAAAATGAGATTCTCTCTAAAGACGCTATTTGACTTAAGTTATTAAAGGACGTCTGAAATGGTGGATGTTGTAGAGGATTTCCAGTGCATTTAGATGAGTCGTTTAACGTGCATAAAAAGTATATTCAACCATTTATGCTGATGCTTAGAAAATTTTATTATGCTGGTCCTTAATACCTCAGATGAAGTATTTGGGGTCAAAGGAAATATTATGACCTATCACTTTAACTGCTAGATCATGAATGGATTTCCACAAATTAAATATCGGTTTACAGGACCATAAAATGTGTAGTAGATCACCTCCTGAAGAGTTGCATTGCCTGCAATGATCATCTGGAGTTAGAATGAGGTGATGTAAAATTGATGGTGTTCTGTACCATAGATGAAGTATTTTAAATTGTATAAGCATACAATGTATCTCTCTTTATATGAACGGTGACAGGAAGACCAACAGTTGTTCCACTGAGAATCTGATATGTTATATTGTAATGCTAAGCTACATTTAGCTCTGAATGATAGAGATTGGTCTGGCAAGGTATGCCTGACAGCCTTGTATATTGTATTAATTAAGGCAGAGCTGTTATTCAGCCCCAAAGTAATGTGGGTATCCAAGGAGGATATTCTCATTAGTTTTGGCAATAGATAAGATAGTGAGTGTCATAATTGTAAGAATTTCCAGAAGTCTCTTTTGGGTATACCCCATCTAATTTGTAAGTTAGTAAAGGAGTTTAATGTGAGATAGTCATTAGATAAGATATCACCCAGAAAATGGATTCCTTTATTTTTCCATGAGTTGCAATATATTGATTGATCCTCAAGGGTGATAGTGATTGCTCCAGATAGGGGTGTACATCATATGGGTGAGGTTAGAATTTAATTGTTTATGAAGCTTAAACCAATAATTACTGGGTGGGGCTACAGTGGGATGTTGCCTTAGTTTACGTGTAAGGAGATTAAAAACAAGAACTGTAGGAGCTGCACCTACTACCAGATCTGTTTCCATGTCTACCCATAAGGAAGTTTTAACATTGGGTTTGATAAACCATTTAACAGTTTGAGCTGCTCAAAATTCCCGTAGATATGCTAGAAACCAGGGGAGACCTAGTCCTTCTTTAGGCCAATCAGCCCTTAATTTAATACGACTAATTCTTGGAATTTTCCCTTCCCAGATAAAGTTCCCTATTAATTTGTCTTTTCCCTATTAATTTGTCTATTTTCAATAAAGATAGAATATTCAATATGTATTGTGAATGTAATTATATTTATGATTTTGAAAGGCCCTATATAAATAAAGTTTGCTTGCTTGCTTGCTTTATTGTTTATGGAGAAAATCCAAAGGATGCATATTTATAATTGTAATGCCACACATACTTGTCAACAATAAACTCTGAATAAAGACAGAGGGGGTAACGGTAATGGGATGTTAAAAAACAAATACAGTATTTTTTGAGTTATAGACATTTTGAGAGCTGTGATTTTGCCTGTAAAAGAAAGACTGAGAGTTTTCCATTAATCTAGTATTGTACTGATTTCAACGAGTAAAGGGGAGAGACTGGCTTCTCAGATCTTATTGAAATTTGGTAAAACCTTAATCCCCAAATATGTGATACCGCGGGGTGACCGATGAAATCCAAGTGGAGTGTTCATATGTGCCTTACAAAAGTTATTAATGGTAGCACCTCAGACTTGTTATGGTTCACTGCTAGTCCAGAAGATTTAGTAAATGTATTAAGTAATTGGTTAAGCAGCTGAGCAGCAGATTCTACATTTTCTACCAAAATTAATAAGTCATCAGCATAAGCCAGTGAGGTGTATTGTGAGTTGCCTATAGAGATACCTTTTATATCATCGGATTGCCGGAGGGCAGTTGTCAGTGGTATGGGAGCTAGAATGAAGAGAGATGGGGATAGAGGGCATCATTGTCTGGTGCCTTTGGTTAAGGAGAAGGACGGAGATAGCATAGAGTTTGTAAGTACTCTGCCTGAGGGAGAATTGCAAAGTAGTTTGATCCATGAACAAGAGCAATCACTAAAGCCCAAATGAGATAATATATAGAAAATTCCAATTTAAAGAATCAAAAACTATTTCGATAATTTTAAAGTTGCTTTAGAAACATATCTTTTTGATTTAGCATATTTGTGTTAGTTGTGGCTGACTTTTAATTGTTTGGATTTTATTAATTTTAATGTTTTGTACAGCGCCTTGGCCTTGAAAGGCTATATAAATAAAATTGAATTGAATTGAATTTTAAAATCTACAGCTACAGGTATAGCCACTGCAGGAGATTTAAATGATTTAGCTCTATGCATAAGATTAAATAAAGAACATAAATGGTCTGAACCAACTGTCCCCTTAACAAAACCCACGTATGAGCGGTGTACCACCTGAGGAATAAGAGGTTCCAGATGCATAGCTAAAATTTTGGCTAATATTTTGCTATCTGTATTGAGTAAAGAAATAGGACAGTAATTAGATGGGAGGTATGTGTCTTTGTTCTTTTTAGGAAACACAGTAATTATAGCCTCAGTCATAGTTGAGGGTAGATTGCCAAGATGAGTGGATTCTTGATACACCTTACATAATATAGGACAGAGAAGGTTGAATAGAGATTTATAGAATTCTATGGGAAAACCGTCTCCTCCAGGAGCTTTACCTAATTTGAGAGCTGAAAGAGCTTGTTGGGTCTCATTTACTGTGAAGGGTTTGTCTAGTGATTTGGCTAACTCTTTGGGGAGTTGAGGAAGAATTGATTTCTCTAGGAAGCTTTGGATGTGGGCAGATTGTACTACAGAGGGAGGGGAGTATAGTTTCTTATAAAAGTCTGTCATGATTTTATTAATGGAGAAACTATCTGTATGTATTTGGTCAGTGGGATCCTTCAGGCTGCTTATGAATCATTCCATCTGTTGGGATCTAAGTCTATGGGCTAGTATTTTGTTACTTTTTCCTCCATGTTCCTAATATTTATGTTTAATTCTTAAGAAAGCAATTTCAGTCTTGAGAGACAAAAGTTTGTTTATTTGCATGCGTAGTTGTAATATTTCCAAATGTAAAGAAGAGTTGGGGTCTGGATAAGTAGTAGCAAAATATTGTGTTTCTTTAACTTTAAGTTGTTTTTCCAGATTATGAAGTTGTTGTTCTTGCAACTTTTTTCTGTGAGTGGCAAAGCTAATAATTTTACCACGTATTGTAGCTTTGAGTGCTTCCCATGTTGTGCCTATAGTAGTGTCTGAAGGGTCATTATAAAGTAAGAAGTCTTGAAGGAGTTCTAACTTCTACCATGACAGCTGTACTGTACTGATTTAAAAAAAGTCTTTAATTTGGTGGTGTAAATAATAAGTACTTCTTCTTGGGGAGGGCTCAGGTTTCACAAAACCCAGTAGTAACCTAGCCAGAAGTCTTGGAGGGCAGTTGGCTGAAGCTGCACTCCATACAGTTTGCAGTTAAGATGATAATGCTTGCAGTGCCGTTGCACCCTACGCCTGCCCTTCATGCGTACTGCTTGCAGGACTTTTTGTGTGTGAAAATAAAGCAGTTTTGCTACTTGCAACCATTTTTATGTTGTCTTACGCTTGTGCAAGCAACATCTTGTGGTAGTAGGAGAAATGCAGAGGTGTGTTACTGTTGGTGAATACAGGGCATGATTTAGTAGGTGCATCCCTCATTCCACAATTAGCCAGCATGCTAGTGCTGACACAAGAAATATGTAAAGTGGACACAACTTGTAAGAAATGTGCCACTGCAATCAGACAAGTTTGTCATGCAGCGGCAGAGGTGACACACCTCCCGTACATTCCTTTCCTGTTGAAACATTTCAATAAACATGGCGGTGGCTCCTGATGCTACCACAAAATCCCCAAAAGAGGCCAATGTCTAGGGTGCAATCCCTATGTCGGCATGTGTGCAGCCCCCCCACATCGTGTGGCACACAGGGAGCCCACCCCAGTGTACCTGCACTCACAGAAAGCTGACTGTGTTGGCATGTTCCTCAACCCGCCCCACCCACATTATGTGGCAAACTGAGAGCCCACCCCAGTGTGGCCAACATTTGTTTTATTTCATCTGTAAAGAAAGAAAACCGTCCCATGCAGTGTCCATTTTTTTTTTGTACCTGAAAAGAAGAAAATGGTCCATTGTCTGCGGCACCCCCCTCCCCCAACCTGCACCCACCCTCTGCACAAACCACCTCCGCACACCCCCCTCACCCCATACTTACCTCCGGAGGTCCAGCGCTGTGATCTTCGGTGGAGCAGGAACATGTCTGAACTTTTCAAAGCTGAACTGCAAAATCAAGAATTGCCAGTAAGCTGTATAATGGCATCAATGGGGGGGGAGGGGTTCAGCTTAGGTGGATATCTCAGCCATTTTTTTGAATTTTAGCTTCAGATTTTCAACATGGGGTTCTTGCGACCCCACCTCATGAACACATGCACTATCATCTTGTTATTCTGTCCCAAAAGGTGATTTCATGGTCACTGTGTGGAATCACTTTTCAGGATTGAGTAAAAAAACAACAGTTCCACTGTTCATGAGGTGGGGTCCCAAAAAGTCAGTGTTGCAAATTTGATGAAAACATTCAAAAAAATGACTGTTTTGAGCACACGTTGCTCAGTTTCCATGCAAGCTCTTAATTTCTACAATTTTTAATATTTTTACTCCAGATTTTCAACATTGCCATTTTTCACACCTCCTTATGAATAGTATAGCTGTCATTTTTCACATCCTGCCTGAAATGTGTTTTTGCACATCTGGTGCACAATGGTGCCCTCGCTGTGGGAAATCAACTTTTGGGACAGAGTAACAGAATCCCAGTGCCATTGTTCATGAGCGGAGGTTCCAAAATGCCTATGTTGAAAATCTGGTCAAAAAATCCCCCAAATAATTGTATTACGAGCGTGCATTACGCAGTTTCTATACCCGCTCGTGACTTCACCAATTTTTCTTATTTTCACACCAGATTTTCAACATTAACATTTTTTTTACACCTTGTCATGAACAGTTCAGCTCTAATTTTTCACATCCTGCCCGAAATGTGTTTCCTGCTTGCAGTAGGTCTGGCTAAATTACCCCGAGTGACCAGGAAGTGCTAGAAAAGGTCAACGTAGAGTGAAATACTTTCAGCCCTACAAATAATCACCAAAATGGCTGAATGTCATGCATGCATGACTCTGGCAGCATTTATATGGCTGGTAAAGTTCCACAAACAAATATTTAACTCCTATGGACTTGTAGTTCAGGAGTACAACCAAAACACTACAGTCCCTCTTCTTGCTTTCTGCACAGACAGGAAACAGGGCTCAGTAGTCTGAATTATGCCCATGATGCTACATAGAATACATTTATATTTAAAACAATTAAAATTCCTGAGGAGTACTGTGTTGGAGACTTCTGCTCTCAGTGTCTCCAAATTTAAGATCTGTGCATTGTACATTTGTTTATTTTTGCTCTGACAAATGCTCACCTGAGCTGCCTGTATCCAATTAACTTATTGTATTGACAAATGATTATCTTTGCTGTCTGTATCCAAATCTGTTTGTTACAATGCTAAACGTGGACCCTTTGCAAATGAGCTCTTAGCTCAAAGGTTAACCGATGTACAAATAAATAAATAAAAAAAGAAGGGTTCAAACATGCCCAACCCACACCTACAGGGGCACTCTAAGGGATCTCGCTCTCCTCCCACTCCAGCTACTGGCATATTTCCCTTTTTCAATTCTTGACTTGAGACCCAGTGGGGGAGCTCATAATACACTTCAGAAACCTTCCTAGCATGTTGAGCACACTCTCAACAGTGTCTCGGTCAGAATCAGCATGTGAACCTCCTCTGGCTATGCATGGTGACACCTGCAGTAGTGTGCATTTCCTTCAAGTGCTAAGGAGGGTTCTGATGTGTGTTATGAGTCTTCACCAGGTCAATGGAACAATTACAGTAGTTGGGTGATCCCTTCCCAAGTGCTGGACCCCTCCTGTACCAGGGCATTTTGCTCACTACTCTGCAGTGGGTGTGAGTTCCCAGGAAGGCATGCTACTCTAGAGGAGGTCTCTCAGACAGGGTGTTGTCGGCATTAAGTGAGGAATTCAAGTTAATATCAATTTGCTGAACTGCCCACCTCAGGTCCTGTCTAGAAAAACCTAACTGTGTGCTATACCTTTTCTGCTTCCAAAAGTGAGCAGGAGAGAGCAGTATTGCTGCTTTCCACCCATATCAACCCAATTCTCTTCTATCCACTACTCTTTGTGCAAATGTGTTAATTAAAGGGACAGACTGTTTGTCTGCATTCCTCATTACCCCCCCACATAGCTAAATGCCCCATAGTACATCTAGCCCAACAGCTGGTTGCATATTAGTATCATAAAACCATTGCTCAAGGGTCAATTAGTATCAACCCTACCAAAAAACATTAACAGGCAAAAAGTTAATAAGCATATTTCCTAATTATGTTATAGACTAATGCAAGGTGCAATAACCTTTAGTTATGCAACTGGGTATTTCAGCAGCATATTATTAATTACGCCTTAATAGAATTATGTTTGCAGTCAGAAATCAAGGGATACAATTAGGATAAATGGGAAGAACGAGTAAACTGACGGTAGTTCTAGGCCCTTGAGATGCTTTAGCTGAGTGTTACCCAAAGTCATGTAATTCCATAATAGAAACTAACATGTTTATAATGAAGCTGCAAACAAGGCTTTTTAACTTGATTAGCAAATGCTGTGGTTTTTCTAATCAATCCCCATAAATGTAAGGGTAATTAATTAAAACCTCATTACCGGTGTTCCTAATTTCTGCAGCAAATTCTACAAAAATCCTGGTAGTTTTCAGTTTAATATAGTTCTGCTTTTGCCATAGATTAAACAATACTGCTGCTGTTAATCATGTTTAAGTGCTTACGCTTTTGATCATTTCCTCATCTTCTTCCAAGAAGTCACTGCATGTTAATAGCTGTTTTTTGTAGCTAGATAAATAATGTTCATGAAACCATTAAGTGAACGCAAGCTTCTGATAAGCCACCATGCACAACAATGTGGCTGATTAAATGCTGGCAGTCCCTCCGCATACACTGCAGTGAGGTCATATGGTTCAATAACACTTGGCTTTAGAGTTTTGATTGTTCAAATGCACATACATGGTTTCCTCATAAAATGGTTAAAGCCCACTTGTGGATCCAGTTACTGTATGTAATGAAGTAAAATCTGCTACCTTCTTGGACCTGAAAATCTAATCTGAGATTTAAAAGTAACATTTTACATTTTGGGGGTGGGGGTGAGTGCTACCTCATTGATGAAATTTGTTACTGCATTGAAATAAATTCTAGTTCTGTCCCTGACAGCAGCCAAAACAGGCTATACCATGTTTAGACATGATAGGGGAAAAGGTAAAGGAGGAGGTATAGCCCTATATGTCAGGCAAGGCATAGAGGAAGTGGAGGACTGAAACATCAGGGGCTATAATGGGGAAACAGAATCACTGTGAGTTCAGCCCATGGTACCCTCAGGCAAGACACTACATACTGGGGTGATCTATAGCCCACCAGGACAGGGGGAAGAGAGAGATGAGGAGTTAGGGGCAGAACTGAAAAGGGGGTGGCAAAGGTGGTGGTGTTGGGAGACCTGTCTGCCAGATATTGATTGAGACATTCCAGCAGCCACAAGATCCAGAAGTCAGGCCCTGCTGAATACATTGCAGGAGTGCCTGCTGGTGCAGCTGGTTAAGGAACTCACTAGGCAGGTTGCCATTCTTGATGTGGTGCTGCTCACCAACTTGGAGATGGGAGCTGGAGAGAGGGAAGGAGAGCTACTAGGCTCCAGTGACCATAACTCCATATGGTTCGACCTGGCCCTTGGGACAATTAAGCCCTCAAAGGCTGAAGTTCTAGATTTCAGAAGGGCAGACTTAAACTAGATGAGGGAGCTGAACCAGGACGAGTTAACTGGAGTGGACAGCATCAGAGACATGGAGAAAAGATGAGAGGCAATCAAGGGGACCATTATCAAGGTAACAAAGTCTTCCATGAGAACAGTTATCAAAAGAATCAGGTATGAGAAACAAATGTGGTTCTCTAGAAAGGTCAGAGAAGCAGTGAGAGCCAAAAAAAGGTCTTCACCAGATACAACAAGAAATAAGGGAGGGAATAATTGGGAGATCACCAAATGAAAACAAGGCAAACCAAGAGAGCAGTCAGAGAAGCAAAGGCAGACACAGAGCTGCATATTAAGGATGGGGCCAAGGAAGGGAAAAGCAGTTCTTTAGCTATATTAAGGAAAAAAAGAAAAAAGGGAAGAGGAATTGTTAGGTTGACAGAAGGAGATAGGGTAATAGAGGAGGACAGGCAGAAAGCGACATTCTAAACTACTACTTCTGCTCTGTATTCACAAGGAAGACAGAGGGCCTCTTCCAGACAGTGGCATTAAATCAGCTTTAAGGGGTATCCCTGAGATAAGTCAGCAAGTATTTACCAGTGAAAGGGTTCAGAAATGGCTTGCAGCCCTGTAGGTAGATAAGGCCCATGGGCCAGATGAGATTTATGTAAGGTCACTCAAGGATTTGGCAGTGGAACTAACGGAACCCCTGGTAGGGCTACACCTCAGTTGAGATAGGAGTAGATCCCAAAGACTGGAGGGTAGCAGGCATACTCCTGCTCCATAAGGGGGGAATAAGGAGTAACCAGGTATCTACAGACCTGTCAGTCTTACCTGTATTGTGGGTAAACTGATGGAGACATTAGTCAAAGAGGTCCTTGTGGACTAACGGGAAAGAAATGAACTCCAGGATAGTAAACAGCATGGGTTTGTGGTAGAGAGGTCTTGTCAGACCAGTCTGATAGTATTCTTTGACTGAGTAATGATGGTAGTGGATAAGGGATACACTGCGGATTTACTCTACTTTGATTTCAGCAAGGCCATCAACTCAGTGCCTCACAGAAGGTTGTTGAAAAAGCTAAAGGACCTGGGTGCAGTGAAGGACACAGAGGGGTGGGAAACTGGTTGGAAGGGAGATAGCAGAGTGTTGTGGTTAACAATGTCAAATCAGAACAGAGGGTGGTCACCAGTGTGGTGCCATAAGCATTGGTCCCTGTCAGTCCTTTTCAATATGTTCATCCGTGACATGGCAGAAGGAATCCAGGACAAGATGTGTCTCTTCGCAAATAACACTAAGATCTGTGGCAGAGTAGACAACAAGGAGACAGTTAGGGAGATGCAAAGAGATGCAAGAGCAAGAGAGGTTATTAAAGGTTTGATAGTTGAAATTCAATGCCAAAAAGTGCAAGGTAATGCACATAGGGAACTAGAACCCCAGGACAGAGCACTCAGAGTGTGTGTATGTGTGTGTGTGTGTGTGTGTAAAGCTGGGCATGACCTCTGAGGAAAGAGACCTAGGGTCATCATCAGTGACTCACTACAACAATCAAGCCAGTGTAAAGGCTTACAGTAAGGCAAGCAGGATGCTAAGGTGTATAGGAAGGTGTATTTACAGCAGAAGGGAGGAGGTATTATTACATCTCTATAGATAACTGTTGAGGCTCCACCTAGAGAACTGTTCCCAGTTCTAGAATCCTCACCTGAGGAAATATAAGAACAGGCTGAAGACAGGGCAACATAGGGTGACCAAAATGATTCAGGGCCAGCAGGACAGATCTTACAAGCATCATCTCAACACACCGAGCATGTACTCACCGGAGGCCAAATGAGAGAAGGGAGATATGGTAGACACCTTCAAACTCCTGAAAGGAATGGCAAAAAAAAAGGGTGAGCAACTATGTAGCATAAGTAGTGAATCAAGAAACAGGGGCAAGAGTGGAAACTGACGAGAGGAAGCTCAAGAGAAAAGTGAGAACATTTTATTTTACAGAATGGGTGGTGGAGCCATAGAACAATAGGCCAGCTGAAGTGGTGGGTGCCAAAACCATCAATGATTTCAACCACGGCTGGGACACAGTGAAGGGCTTAGTGATTGTTCAGGGTGGTAGCAGTAGGGAGGGGAGCATGGGGTTGATAATGTGGGTTAGAACCCTGTAAGAACAATATATCCTGAGTTTGTTAAGGTTTTATGGGCAGGCTTCATGGACAAATGGTCTTTTTCTGCCATCATTCTCTGTTTTATTTTTCTAGGTGATTGGTCAGTTGTAATCACATGACTGTGCTTTATTACAACACACCACCAGTGGTTAGAAACAACTACTTAACTTTTAGATTTTCAGTACCAGTTTTACAATTTAAAACTCCGAGGGGGAACCCACTTTATAATTATGAAGCACTCAAGCATGTGAATAATTTTGTGATAAGATTTCTTGGGTGTGTAAGGCATTCAATTTTACCTCGTACCTCTCCCAAAACCATGCTGCCTTCCTACAGTAACAGTCACCTTATCATGCTTTATTGCAAAATAAATCACATGTGCTGATTCATCACATCAGGGAATTGATTTGCTGGTGTGTGAGACTTTTTTGAAACCAAAGCCCTAAAGATCAACACACACACAGTTTAAAATTGGCATGATTCCACTTTTTCAGTACACTGAATTTTTTAATGCAGAAATTGTATAAAACATTAACATTGCTTGAATAATCCATTCACATTTTTGGAAACATCATGATCTCTTGATTGTGGGCCAGATCAGTTAATACAGAGATAATAGGTGCTCACCACTAGGGTAACCTGACTTCATATTTCCAGAGTGGATGTGCAAGTGATCATGTTTGTGGATTTTCCACTGCCATTTTATAATTACGCAATAGTACCTGACAAGATGTGTGATGTGATATAAACTATTGTCACACCTCAAGGGAGTTGTAAGACATAAGGCCATAGGCTGCATGACTTCAACCACCTGAGAAGGGATTATATCCTATGATATCACACATCTTATCCTGTATTGCTATCATGAAATGGATCCGCTTTGATTTTGCTGATTGATGGCATGACCTACTTTCAAACTGGGATTATGTACTCAGTGTCAGTGGCTCAGCAGGTTGCACACTCACCTCTGAGACTGGAAGATCAGAAGGCTGTGGGTTCTATCCCCACATCAGGCACTTGAGTTAAATCCTAATATTGACACTGTAGTGCAGCATGGGGGGGGGTGCTTCATTCCTGAGGTGCCGTCTTTCAGGTGAGATGTTAAACCGATGTCCCATATGCCTGTTCTGGTGGTTGTTTAGGTGGACATTAAAAATCCCATGGCACTTCTCGAAAAGAGTAGGAGATTTTTTTTATTCTAACTTCCATAACAAATAGTAACAAACAGTGTTAACATCACACCAAAAAATATACAAATAAAAAACCCCAAAAAATCAATTAAGTATTACATTCATACATCATCTCAATGTTTGCAATAAATCTGTAGATATAAAATTAAAATCAAGGATCCAAAATGAAATTCCCTTTTCCCCTACAAAAAGAGTAGGGGTGAAGGTTCCACACTGAAAAATTGTTCCTACAGTACATTATTTAAATAACAAAGATTTGGAATTTATAAAAATAAATAAGTATTACAGCATACATTACCAATTTTATAAAATAATGATGCCAAAATTATGAGGAGTCTTGACATCAAAATAAGGGTCTAAAACAAGTAAGTGTTCATTACATCCTCCCCCTCAATAGAAGGAAGAGAGAATAAGGGAAATGTAGCACTACTACTAAAAGTTATACCAACAGTACATAATTCATACAAAAAAGAAGAGAAAAACATATATCCAAAAATCAGGAAACATGTAAATCAAATATTACAAATGTATTTTCAATAATTCCCATGTGTCAGAAAAAACTTCCAGTTAAAACAAAAAGACCTGTTGTAACACACACTCAGTCCAAACTTATGAGACATATTTTACAATAATTTTTCACCCTCCACTCCAAAAACCAGGGGGTTCAATTTACTCCAACTATAAGTAATAATAAAACATACGTATCAATTCATCCATGAAGGACAATATTAAAGCAGAAGCAAGAAAGTAAAACAATGATTAAAGCATTGTAAACCTATGTTTGCTAATGTCAGTCTAAAAGGGCAGGGAAAAAAAGAGAAGGAGACCAATTATCCTGTGTCCAACCATGACTTATTTCTCCACCACAGTCACAAAAGCTCTGGGGAAAATTCATTTTGCTCGACCCTCCGAAATTTCAATATAGCTGATAGTATAGTGTGAAAGACTTGGTCAACTGTTTTATGCTGCTGTCTCAGTGTTAGGGCACATCTCGCTTGCCATAATTGGAACTTAATAATCAATAAGATAATTTGCATGGTAGTGGTATCATATATCACCCACCTTGCAGGAAAAATCCCCAAGTACAAGAGTTCTGGAGTTAATACAGCAAAAGGGGATGCAGGCTAACCTAACTTGGACCAGATTCCAAAAGGCAATTTCAAAAGAGCATTCTATAAACAGATGGTCCATCGTTTCAAAGAGATCATCACAAGTAGTCAGTCTTGGGCAAACTCTGTCTGAAAACTCTTTATGTTTGAAGTTATTCTTAACTGCCAACGTTCAGTGGACACACAACCACAAAGTCCCACGTATATTTCTGGCATCGTTTAGTGATCAACATATCGGAAATGATTTTTTGTTCCTTTGGAGATAATATTTCATACCAAGGATGAATTATATAGTGAGTGGTTAATACTCCACTGTACAACTCTTTCTTGGATTTTGTCTTTAAATTCTTCTCAATAATACCCTAGATTTTTAATTTACCTATAGTTTCTCGAAGGTATACTGGTAGTTCCAAAACACAAGCTTGTTTGGGAAGGGACACATACTGATTCCAGGTTGAAAGGAAATTTCCTAGGAGATCCCAAACCCAGGGTTTCCAGATTTTGTCTATGTCCGTCAGCAGTGGCTGAAGATTACGAAGACAAAGTACAAAAAAAAAAAAGAGAATTAGATTTATCATATTTAATCCTTCTTGGATTATTGGGAGGTATGTGGTTCCTCTCTTTAATGGATTTAAGCGATTCCCCATAGCCCTTCAAAAAACAACCCTTAAAGGGTAGTTTCCATTTTTTGGGGGGTGGATACACTATACCTAAAAACTGAGAGACAGGAAGTAAAAAGGATTTAATCGTAAAAATCCATTTTTATTTTGACATTTTACAGACATTCCACACCACTATTTTCTGTTTAGCTTCATGAATTTTAAGTTCCTCATTATACGTCTGGGGTTCTGGCCCTCCGAGGTGTATCCCTAAAATTCTCTGCTATCCCATGGCCAATGATATTCCCAAGATATCTGGAATTCACATATCATCTTGCTCAATCCTAATACAACTTTTTTGTAAATTAATCACTGACCCAGAAACAGCAGAGAAGTCTAATATAATATCTGTTGCTGTCCTTGCAGTCAGTGCATCAGACATAATGATGCCTAGGTTGTCTGCATATGCTATGGTAACTATAGGTGTCAGTGTGTCTCAGCTGGTAGCACATCTGCCTCTGAACCAGTAGGTCATGGGTTCTCATCCCATACTGGGATTGGACTTGCACCTAAAACACTGGCATCTGAGTGCAGTATTGGGGGGTGCTGTACTGCTGGGGTGAGCCATCCTTTGGATGAGATGTTAAACCGAGGTCCCTTCTACCCATCCTGGTGTTGTCCTGGTGGGTGTCCAGGTGGAAGTAAAAGAACCCAGGGTACTCTTTGCAAAGAGTAGGGGACATTCCTGGTGTCCTGGCCAACATTCCCCTTCCCATAAACCAGTTCATGCAATTGTCCAGGCTGTGTGTGGGTGGTGATGTGTGATGCGACCACCACTACACATTCAGTCACTTCACTACCAGTCCAGCATTGCTTGTAAAGCGCTTTGGGATACACTGTGTATGAAAAGTGCTATATAAATGCTGATTCTTCTTCTTCTTCATCATCACCACCTACCGTTACCCCTACGATGGGATCCGCAGAGTTAAGTTTTCTCAATAATGGGTCTATAGTCAGTAAGTACAACAAGAGACTAAGAGGGCACTCCTGCCACACCCCCCTTGAAACTTTGCTTGCTTTCCCAATCCACCTATTAACACTGGGTATAAAGTGAATATTTTTATAGCACAGTTGAATCCACAAAATGAACTTTTGTGGAAACCCATACAAGTCCAGTACTGTCCATAAATATTCATATTCAATATGGTCAAATGCTTTAGTCTGGTCTAAACTAACAACCTGTCCCATTAATTCTCCAGTCTCTCCTTTTTGCATGATTTCCCAGATCAAAATTAGAGCGTCGTGAATTTTTTGAAGAGGGAACTCCTGAAAATTGGGATGAGTGAATAATGAAGTCCAGTACTGCTGTCAAGCACATACTCAGAAGTTTAGCTAATATTTTGCAATCAGAATTCAACAATGAAATCAGACACCAGTTCCTTAGAGAACTTCTCTCTCCAGATTTAAAGAGGAGTATAAGCACTCCTTCATACATATGTTGTGGTAAGGAATCTCTCTGTAAGCACTCATTAAAAAAGATTACCAATTCGTCTTCCAGTATATCAAAGAGAAATTTGTAAATTTCATTCATGATCCCATCCACCCCAGGGGAGGAACCTGTTGTTAGGGACCAGATAACCTGCTTTAGGTCTATTTTAGTTATCGGGGATATAAGTGCAGAAATCAAATTTTGGGGCACTGTAGGAAGGTGGCATGGAGTAAGCCAGTCAGTCATAACATTTAGTGGTAATTTTTGGCTCATGAAACAATCAATAAAAAATTATTCAATTTCTGATAAGGCATCCTCACCAGTAATTGTGTGCCAATTTTTATCAATTAAATGGGACACAACCTTATGGTTATCGTCTACCGTATAATGTTCCAAAGGTACTGTTTCCCTTTTTTTCCTTTATTGTTATATTGTTATTTTTCCAGCAGTTTTAACTTATCCCATTGCAACTATATTAACATAGATTTAAGTTCCTTAACTTGTGCAGAAAAATTACCAAACCCTTCATTTTGTAAGATAATGTAATTTTGCAGTCTATTCCAGTGATGTTTATACTGATCTGAAAAAAGCTTCCCATTAATTTTACCCATGGTCTGAAAATAATCTAACATCTTGTTTAGTATCTTCCCACCACTCATACAAATCACCATAAAGAAAAAGAAACACTGATTTGAGGGCTTCAAGCAAAGATCCAAACCCTTGCATTATGGGTGGTTTTTCTAGCAAACTAATTTTGAGTTTCCAAATACCCTCTCCTCTTCTAAGTTCTGGGAGGTCCCCTATTTGAATTAAGAGAGTGTGGACAGATGTAAGGACTCTGGATGCCATAGCTCCTTGAATTTCTAATGATTTGGAAGTAAACAAATAATCAATATGGGTAGACCCTTTACCACAAAAATACGTTTTTGGAGCAGGGTTATAAGCTGTAGAAAATACATCTATTAAGCCCATATCAGTGATCAGGTTAATTAAGCATAAATCATTGCAGAAAAGCTTCCCTGTCTGTAGACCTCTGTCCGCTGTAGACATATTACAATTAAAATCACCACCTAATATGACATTTAGTGAGGAAAACAAAAATGGTTTCAATTTCTGAAGTTGGGCTACTCTGTCAAAGCATGACTGTGGGCCATATACATTTATTAATCTAATATCCATCCCTTTTATAGATAATCTAAAAGAAAAGCCTGTCCTGGCCATATGTCAATCAGGATTTTAACCAAACTTTGTGTGCAAAAACAAATTCCCATCCCGGAGTAGGCATCCTCCCTGACTGACCAAAAACTTTTCCCCCAAATCCAATTCCTCATAGCCTCGGAAATGTTGGAAAAAGTATGCAGCCGTATATCATGAAACATAACCACATCTTTTCCTGAGTGCTGAAATAAAGAAAAGGTGCTTAAATGTTTTGTTTCTGAAGATAAACTGTTTATATTCAATGAGGCCACTTTAAGCTGGTATTGTCTTTGTCCACTAGAAGCCAGAGTCAGTTATACAGATCATCATTTAATTTTACTCGAAGCCCTTGTCACCCTGCCAGACTTCTGTGGGGTCAAGGGAAACTCATCCATATTTTCAGAATCAGAGAGTAGAGCACCCTATGCTGAGAAGAGTGAATACAAATATTGTCCTATTCCATCTCTAGTTCAGAGTCCACCCCTTGCAATCCTGAAAATCTGTTAGTAGTAGGGATCTCAGAACCAGAAACAGTTTGTACAGATGTTTTCTGCTTGGCTGCATGTTTTTTTTTCCTTTCTTTTTCACCAATGTATAGGGTAAGTTTTACAATGGCAAAGTGAGGGAGGGTGGCATGTCAGCCCTTGTGGATGCATCTCCTAGGGTAGATTCAGGCTGCTGGCCTTGTCCGCCAGTACCTAAGAGCATCATTCTGGGTATAATTTGTAGTTCTCCCCTCGTGTGTCGATCTAGGGGTGCTGAAGTTTGCTTCATAGTTGTTTTTATGTAAAAATCCTGAATGGCAAAGTCTGAATGACCATTGTTTCAAGATACAGTGTCAGTGGCTCAGTAGGTAGCACATTTGCCTCTGAGGCTGGGAGATCAAGGGCTGTGGGTTCAGTTCCCACATCTGGCACTTGGGTTAATATCCCTGTACTGACACTGTAGTGCAGCATGAGAAGGGTGCTGCACTTCTGAGGTGCCGTCTTTTGGATGAGACGTTAAACCGAGGTCCCATCTGCCTGGATTGGTGGTAGTTCAGGTGGATGTTAAAGATCCCATGGCACTTATCGAAAAGAGTAGGGGAATTTTTTATTATAGTAACATCAAAACAAATAATTTCAAACAGTACAGAATCACACAAATCAATGTATTAAACATACGGTTAAGGAAAAAAACAGAGTATTTGACATACAAAAAATAAAATAATAAAAACAACAAAATTTGAAGAAATCCTTATCCAAAAAATAACCATTAAATCATATAATGAAAATCACAGTTACTAAAAGAATTTAAAATAAGATCAAAATTGTGTCTTACATACAGCTCAGGACCACAAATACTGTAATTTGCCCACCTTCCCCAACATAAGAAAAGAGAAAGTATTCATTCTGGTTAACCCACAATTCTATCATATGATACAAAGACCTATGAAATACGATTCAAACTGTGCACATCCAAGATTCAAACCTATATATAATATACAGACAGACCTCAAAGCCTATACTTCCCTTATTAAAATACATAACCAGTCTCATGAACTTGAAAAATATATCAGCTCACCTCCTTAATTTATTTATATTTAATAAAGTAAGTCAATCCCTTCCACCAGCTATCAAGTTGCCTGGTGGATGCAAATGTAACATCTGTCAAATATACCCTCTTTATGGCCTTACTTATCAAGCAACATACTATTTCAACTGGCATTAGTTTCTGATATATTACCCATTGGCATCTAGCCTGCCACAAGTAATATATCATTGCACAGCATAATATCTGTAAAGTCCCATTATCCTATGTCAACTGTAAATGAGCCAATTGACCCAAAACCAAAATATTATAATCCAGTGTACCTAGCCACCTCATGTTCCACTGGACCACTAGGAATTTCCAAAGAGACTGAGCATAAGAACAGTCAAATAAAAAATGTTCCATCGTTTCTTCAGTATTAATACATTGTAAATAAGGACAATTTCGTTCCGAATGAGCCTTATATTTTGCATTTCCCCTAAGCCCAATCCTACCATATACTGACAACCATATAAATTCCCACATATAAGGAAGTAACCTCAAATTATTTAACCGTTGGAGCACCAATTTAATATTTTGTGAATGGATTCTTAAAAGCAGGTTCACTAGGGTATAATTGCAACATTACTTTGTTATATAACATTTTCCCTGAACATTCCCGAATACAGTTTTCAGATAATTGCCATTTGTATAATTTTTTAACAATAGGTACTAAAAACTTAGGAATACCTAAAGTGGGAACCGGTTTAGGGGGAGCAATCGACCAAGCTTGAAAGTACCTATTCAATATTGCATACAGTAGTTTCCTATCATTCTTAGGATGCAAATCCCATACATCCCTAAAATTTGAGGAAATAAATAATGTTGAGAAAAAAATAATTGGATCAACCATACCCAAACTCCCACTCTGTTTTGATAAATATGTATAGTGATGCTTAATAGGATTAAGTCTAGTTCCCCAAATCATTTGAAAAAATAAGCTATATAGTTTACTTTCTAAATCAATTGGAATTGGAAATATACGAGCAACATATAATAACATAGGCAAAATAAATTTAAGAACCACGACCCTCTGTAATTTGGGTAATTTCCAATGTTTCCATATGTTCACCTTACTTTGAACAGCACACAATCCCTTTTCCCAATTCAAAGAAGGTACATTCTGAGGTCCATACCACAACCCTAGTATCTTAATCATTGCAGAAGAAATATATATTCCCTGAAAAAATAAAGGCTCAGGAACTTGTACCCCAATAAACAATCCTCTACTTTTAGAGGGATTAAGGTGTGAATTAGAAATAGCAGAATACTTTGTTATTGAGTCTAAAAAAAATACAATTTGATCATAACTTTGAAAAAACAAGCACAAATCATCAGCATAAGCTTGAACCCTCACTTCCTGAAACAAAGGAGGTGCAGAAATACCACCCCAAATCGAAATTGGTGATAAATACTGAATCAATATATCTATAGCATAAACGTATAATAAAGGGCTCAGCGGGCAGCCCTGCCGTACCCCTGTAGGAATATGAAATCCATCCCCCAATATGGTTTGAAACATAGGGTATGTTATATTAGTATCATATATTGCCTTAATCCAATGCACAAATTGCCAAGGGACCCCATAATGTGCCAATACCAAAAATAAAAATGGGTGATACACCCTATCGAATGCTTTCCTCTGGTCAACAGACACAATACAGCCAGTAAATTGATGAATATTGACATATTCAATCTAATCTCTAATACATCTATGTGCTTGAAAGATAGTTCACCCTAGTAAACCACAAAATTGATTAGGAGATATAACAGTACTTGCCACGGACTTTAATCTAGAATTCAATATACTCATCAAGAGCTTATAATCTGAATTCAATAAGGTGATTGGTCTCCAATTTTCCAATGAGTATCTATCCCTGGATTTAAATAAAAAAATCAATATACCCTCAGAAAACCATAACGGGAATATTGTGGATACAAGAAAAAAATTAAAAATTAATTCCAACCCTGTTGCAAAGGAATCAGGAAAAGCTTTGTATAATTCTAATGTCAACCCATCAATACCTGGCGATGTTCCAGATTTCATCCTTTTAATTGCCGTAATAATTTCCTGTTTTGAAATGGGTGAAACTAAAGCTTCTGTATCACCAGAACATACTGGCTTTCCTAATTGTGCTAAGAATTGTTGTATAAGTGAAATGCTAGGTGGAGCCTCAGGCCTATGGGCGTCAAAGAAATGTTTAATCATACGTTGTAATATGTGTTTTTCTGTAATAATATTACCATCATCATCCTTAAGTGCATTAATAGTAGTATTTAATTTATATTTTTTAAAGGCCTCATAAGGGTCTCCTGCCGGACATTTCTTATTTCCATATCTAAACAATGCCTGAAGAGTTTCTGCCCTACTGTACTGCCACTCCTGAAGTTGTTGTTTAATTTGTGCAATATACTCGGAATTATCAATTTTAGAAGTATTTGCCAAGGAAATCTGATCATATAGACGTTGTCTTAATTTAAGATAATGCAAAAAGTTCTCATTACCCCTCGTCCTACCAATATTTTTTAAAAATTTCGCAAAATCATTTTTCGACTCCAACCACCATTCCGCTAAATCATCATACAAAAAAGCCACTGGTAATCTTGCCTGCAATAACACTGCAAATTTATCCCGAACCTCCGGACATTGTAACAATAGTGCATTCAGTTTCCATCTAGCCTTTGTCCGTTCCAACAACTGGAAAGGCCCAATCTTACACAGCAAGAGCATATGATCCGAAAAGGATACTGGTTCTGTAAAGAATTCAAATGACAAAGAATCTGATAGAAACATATAATCAATAGTGGAAGTAATGTTATTCTTTTTAAAAGTAAAGTCCACTCCTCCCAATTGCCTACTCCTACCATTAACAAGGCCAGAGCCATTAATAGTTCCAAGGCATTGGAATCACAATATACCTTTTTATTAGTGTTGTCTTTCTTTTGTACCCCCATCTTATTCACCCTAACATTCTGTTTGAGCTCGCAGTTAAAGTCACCGCATAAAAAAATATTATATGAAGTAAATAAATATGGCTTTATCGAATGAAACAGAGCTACCCTTTCAGATTTGATTTGTGAACAATAAACATTAATAAACCTGCAGGTCAAGGATGTCCAGACCCCATCCAATATCATTAATCTTCCTGGAACGATGTCCATTAACTTAATGAAAAATTAAAGGAATTAAAGACAAAACCAATACCATCAGCTGTATCCTGGCCAAACGACCAGTAGGAAGGCCCCCAACACCATTCTTTCTGAAACAGCCTAGATTGTTCTAGATAACACATCCAGGTTTCTTGTAATAAACAAATATGTAAATCCCGGAAAAGTAATATAATCGTATATTATCCTTCGTCTTTTAAAATTCAATAGGCTATGAACATTCATAGAGCCCAGGGTAACAGCCATTCAAGAAAAAACCAACACGTCATCCATCTTTTTTTCTCTTTTTTTTTTACCTTTATATCCTTCAGTAACTCGCAAAGGAGATGTAGGGCTGTCCTGTAAGGATTGTGAATCAAAATCCTGACTATTCATCTGGTGTAGGATGCCAAGACCCTTTATTTAATGTCCAGCCTGCTTCCTGTAGCGCTCTTTCTGGGGACCAAGCCTTTTCTCGGGGGTTCTCCCCAAGATGTAGCCAAAACCGAAAAAGGATTATTCGATTCCAAATCAACAGGACAAGGCCCCACAGTAGATTTAGTATTTCTAGATGACCATCATACCGGAACCAAAACCAAAGGTCTAGCCACCATCTTGTCACCTGCCGCTTTCTGTAGCCCCAGTTCTCCATGAATCTCCTCGGTAGGTAACCGAGATTGCACCTCTGCAGCTTCATTTTGGCCCTTTTCTATGATACTAACAGTCTCCTGTGTATCATGTGGCCTTACCCTCTCCATAACTGGTGTAACAGAAGTAATGACCTTATCTTGTGCTTCCTGAATCAATAATGCTGGACAACCAATGGATGTTTTATTTCTTGCTGCCCACTCACACTCGCGAAAACATGCCCAGTCCCCTCACATAAGTCACACTTCATGGAACTCATACACTGAAAAACACCATGTCCTATTTCCACAATTGTCGCAACAAGGTTTGTCACAAGAACTTGACAAATTAGTTCGAGCCCCACACCTATAACAAGCTCTGGGCTGACCCGCATAAAAGCACACACCTATCTCTCCCCAAAAGAAAAGAGTCAGGGATGTGTTCAATTCCTTTGTCCGTTTGCCCAAGTTTAACTTTGAATTTCCAGCCCCCAGTCCAAAACTGCTCTGAATCAAGGATAGCCTCCGGGGCACTTAAAACTTCACATTTTTGACCCAGCCAGTATAAAATATCATCCACGTGTACACCCTCATTCCGAAACATTACAGTCACGAACTTAATTAAAGGTTTTGTCAAGGGAATCACAAAAAAGGGTGTCCACATGGGGGAGAATTTCACCTGACTATATCTCTCCCAAAAAAGATCTAATGCAGAAGCTGATCGAAAACTAACATCAAAATTGTCCTCACCAGAAATGTTTATAAAAGCAAACACATCCCTAGGTGAGAAGTGCAGAGAGTCTTTCAATAAACATTTCCCCACATACTTCCTATCTGGCCTAACCTCCAGTCCACCCTTATACCTGATACGCACCGCATTCCTGCGTGGAGCAGCCTCTAATTTCGTTCTTGAAAATAACTCAGACATTAAAGGCTTGTCCACAGGCAAAGTAGGGTCTAAATCCACCCCTGGCTGTACATTTGTCATCAAAGGAGCAGAACTTACATCAGGTAAAACAGAATTCTGTTGATCAGACTTATCACCTTCCACCCCCGCTGCCATAACCACTGGTAAATGTACATTAGGTTTCCATCCAGGTACATTCCGAGAAAAATTAAGTTTAGGATCCCAGTCTGGCGTAGGATGCCAAGACCCTTTATTTAATGTCCGGCTTGCTTCCTGTAGCGCTCTTTCTGGGGACCAAGCCTTTTCTCAGGGGTTCTGCATCACAGAACCCTGTCCCATTGGAAGTGCATCTTTAAATTTTACCTGAGCTGTCAGTTTCTTGAGTCTCAGCAGGAACTTCCAGATTCTGTTTAGCAAATAGCACCGCCATCCATTTGCCCTTCCCTTCTTCACCAAGTTTGTCCACACCAGACTCAGCGCGTTTAAGGAAGGAGAACTCCGACACCCCGTCCTGCTGTAAAGGAGCCGTTTGGTAGACACAGGACCGATCAAATTGCTCAACAGCCTCTCGGCCGTGAATCACCAGGCCAGCCGCCTTCATACTCGCAACTAGGCGCTCCGAGGATGCTGTCTTACTCGGTGTTTCCTGGTACACATCCGGGTCACTAACAGCTGCCGTAGCAACTGAATCAATGCTTACCAGCGGACAACAATATTTTAAAGGCACCACTCCAGTATGTTGCGAATATTCAGAATCAGAAAACTGTAAATTCTCCTGTAATGCGGTACATTCCATTTTTCCACCGCTCCCATCATCTAATACAGTGCTCTCTATATTCACCACTTCCCCACTCGCTAGGCTTACCGGTGTCTCCGTAACACACACAATGTCCTGAGGGGCCATCGATTCCTCTGCTTCCAATGCTGATAATTCTTATAGAACTCTTTCTTGCTCCAATTGCAGTATGCTTAACTTCTCCTTTAAAGTAAAATGTAACGGTGACATTCGTGAAGAGTTGTCAGATTTAGTAGTAACATCTTCACCTGATAAATCCACCTCAAAAGCCTGAATCCCATCCACAGAATGTGAAGGAACAAGCACTGACTGCACTCGTTCCAGCCTTCTTTCCAATAACACTTCTCCTAGAGAAGTGCTGTCCACCACCTCCTCCATAGCGGCCGTCCTCTAGCAAGTCCTACCTCAAACGACTAGACTTGCATTCTGCTGCTAGCCCCCTACCACCAGCACTGCAGTAGGGGAATTTCCCTGGTCTCCTTGCCAAATTTCCCTCATTCACTAAAAATACCACCAACAGCTTAATCTGGTTCAAAGTCAGTTGGCATTCATCTCTATCCCCTTCCCCTGGGTCGTGCCTGAAAATAGGCAGGATTTGTCTAGTGCGCTTACCCGGTCAACAAAAACTAAATAAATAAAGAGCCACAAGTACAATCAGTGAAACAATGGCCTACCTCATCACATAAGTTGCACTTCGGGTCTTGAAAGCAATGTGCACTTGGATGTCCCAATTCTCCACAATGCACACATTTAAGAAGTTCACAGCTAGTACTGATGTGTGTTTTTGAGCCACATTTGAAACATGTTCATGGTTGCCCCAGATAAAACAAAAAGCCTTTATCTTGGCCTATTAAAAAAATATTTGGGAGATGGGCAATATCAGAGTCAGTTTGATTTAATTTGACTTATCTTCCACCCCCCATTCCAGAAGCCTTCATCATCAAGGATGGGGCTTGGATTGCCTTGTATGTCACAATGTTTCTCTAACCAGTAGATTACATCTGTAATGTTCACCCCCTCATTTCTAAAAAGAATAGTCATCACACAGAATGTTTGCTTAATTAAAGGTATGACCAAGAAATCTGCCCAAAGGGGATTCGTTTTTAGGTTGGCATATGTGATCCAAAAATGTACCAAAATGTCTGGAGATCGAAAGCTAATGTCAAAGCATGAATTAAAGCATATGCTTCAGAAGGAGTGAACCCTAGTGATTGTTTTAGCAAAGTTTTGCCCACATACTTGTGGTCAGGAATATCAACTCTATTACCCAAAAAACGCAACTGAACATTGCTGAGTATCTTAGCTAGCTCCACCAGTTTGTGAATAAGCTAGCATACAAAGGTGGAGCAGTTGGATATTGATCCGTTTCAATAGTAGTTGGAGGCGTGCTGACCTCTGTCTGTAAGGCCAACACTGGGTTATTACAGTCTGACTCATAGTCGGCCTTGTATATGAAGGAGGTGCATCATTCACTTTGCCTTGTGTTTCTCCTCGCAAAAGTGATAGGTCCAGTTCTAAAACCCACTCCCCATAGCCATCTGTGTCCAACCTACACCCTGCAGTGCTACTTCTGGAGACCAGTTTGGTTGTTCAATAATAGAATTCTTTGTCAGTGTTTGGGGTGTGATCCTCAGTTCAGCATGTGGGCTAGTAGGTGAGGTAGCAATGACTCGAATTTTGGAAAAAACATGCATCTCTGACAGTGTGGGAGATGTGGTAGATAGTTTCCATTTTTTTCCTCATCCAATTTGGCAAGCTCAATCAATTCACTTACTTTCTGCAGTTCCTTCTCAAGAAATTTCTGTTTCTCATGTAAAGTAGGATTTACTTGTGGAGCTATTTCCTCCATGTGTGTTTGAGCCATAGCCATTGTATCAGCAGAAACAGTTTGTTCTAAGTCCTGGGCACTTTGCTGGCCATTCAGTTGATGCATCCCAGCTGCCCTCTCAGGCTCCTCCAAAGCCTGCACCCATCCACTCTCAGTCACATCCACCGGCCGACTGCCAGAATCCTCCATTCACAGACCAGGATCTAGCACCCCTATCAAAGAGTACTGGAATTTTTTGGGGGGATAAGGGAAGTATAAATCAAAGTTCACACATATTCAGATCTCCACTAAAAGTGTAGTGGTATTCTCCTTCATTGCTACATGATGTGCATTTTCATGTTCTTTTTTATGTTTTGAATCCATATTTACTCATATTTCCCATTTTGCACTTCCCTTTATATCTTCTTTTTTTTCTTTTTCCTTCTATATTGCCTTTTTTTATGCATTTACCCAGTGCTACCATCACCAAACCTTCACAACGTATGTATTCATACCCCCGTTTCTTATTACAATATCAATCCATTATATCAAGATTTGTGTACAGCCTTTCCAGAATGCAGTTATTTTCTGCACTGCATCACTCTGTATGTCTTTGTCATAGACCTGTTGCAATGATATGCTCACATTGTGAAGAATTGCTTCATGTGACATTAACTGTTGCTGCAACACCAGCTTACACCTGGCTTGCCAGATACAGTATTTATATATAGTCAAGAATACTTGCAAGGTCTCCTTATGAAACTTAGTCCATCTCTGTGGATACATAGCCAGAACGAGTTCATGGTATGTCAATGTTGTAAAGTACGATACATTCCATACCATGGCAGCCTGAGTCCGTAAGGCTTTGGCTTAGTTACACTCTAAAAAAAGATGTTCTTGTGTCTCAGGGATTTGGTGGCATTCCAGTCTTGGACAGTATCTTTCATCAATCTGCTTATTCTTGTTGTTATTTTTCATGTTCAATCTTCCATGAACCGTTAGCCATACTAAATTCCATGCAAAAGCTAGTATCCTGTTATTGGTCAACTAGGATAGTTCCTCGATAGTGTGATTTCCTGGGCATTGGGGAAAACTCAAACCTTCTGGGGCTGAACATATCCTTATGGTCTCATACTTGCCTTGTCTAGTGCTTATTAACATAGTGAGGTAAGGGACTTTCCCTCTAATTAATTTCTGAATCTTTTTATATGGTTTGAAACCACATGGGTTCTTGTCAATAATCTACCCTTGCCCTGTTTCTAAGCTGTTGTGCAAACATCCTCCCACTCACAAACTACTACCTGCCATGGTTAAGTGGTTTGTTTCAACCCCTCAAAAATATTATGATGTAAAAAGATACTATAAAAAAATGCCAAGAGATGAATCATTCCCAACCCACCTTCTTTGATGGGCCTGTATGTGGTATCTCTCTTTACTGGATTTAAACGACTTTCCCATAATGCCCTGAAGAAAACACTGTACAATCTGGTTTCTAGCTGGGCAAGAGGGGAGAAGATATAGCTGATGTATCAAAAATTGGAACAAGCAGATTCTTTATCAATAATAAACATTTCCTTTCTGATATGTGTTTATGAATCAAACTAATGGAGTCATTTTCAGCTTGTTTTATTTTTTGTTCCCAGTTTAGTATTGCTAGGTCTCCTGGCCCAAACAGGATCCCTAAGATTGACATAGGTTCTGTAACTAGGGGAATAGAGGCATAACGCTGTCTGATTGGAGACTGCTGTCCTAACTGCATTCCTTTACTTTTTTCTGGGTTAACCTTAGATCCGGAAACCACTGAAAAGTTTCTACATTGTTCCACTATTTCAGATTCATCTGTAATACTGTATCGCCATCGCCACATTGTCTGCATATGCCAATACCTTGACTGGGGAGGTCGTCACTGTTAAGGAAGGGATATACCCTGGATTTGAGGTGCCATCATGACTGATCGTAAAAAAGGGTCTGTACAAATACATATATTAAGGGACTTAAGGGGCAACCCTGCCTTACTCCCCTCTGTATCTGTCCCATCTCCCCTTTCCATCCAATCACCCTAGGTTGTACCTTAGCCATTGTATAGAACACCAGTAACCATTCCACAAATTTCTGTGGAATCCCAAAGGCTTTCAATATGAAAACATGTATTCATGTGAGACCGAGTCAAAGGCATTCTGCTGGTCCAGGCACAGCTGAAAACCATCCTTGGCTCCTATGGAAAATTTACTGAAACATAATTAAATTATCTTGGATGCCCCTTCCTGGGACAGTGCATGCTTGAGCTGCACTGATCTGGGTTTCTGATACTCGTGCTAATCTTTTTGCCAAGATTTTGCCTAAGATTTTAAAATCACAGTTTAATAAACTGATAGGCCTTCAGTTTGTAAGTTTATGCCTATCTACCGTCTTATGGAGAAATACCAGGTCAGCTAGGGTCATCGAAGGAGGCATGTTTTGTGAGGACAATATATCATTAAATAACTGCATTAACTCAGGAAGTTAATCAAGCATAAATGCCTTATAAAATTCTGGAGTGAGTCCATCTATACCTTGGGCCGTATCATTTTTCAGTGACGTTATAATTAGTTTCATTTCCTCAGCTACTATAGGTTGGAGCAGCTGATCAGACGGCATCTTTGCCAAAGGTGGCATCTGTAATTTTTATAGGTACTCTTTATGGGAATGTATTTCCAGTGGAATCCCAAATGAGTCATACACAGATTTATTCACAATCTGTAAAATTGCTTCTTTCTTAGATTGTATGCACCCTGTCTCATCTTCTAATCCTCTAATTAATGTACTTTCTACCCTCTTCTGTGTATCTTTAAAAGGATCAAAAGTTTGTTTCTTACGTTCTGCTCCAAACCTTAATTCTTGTTGGAGTGTTTTCGTTCTATTATACTGAATTTTGAACATTTCTTTTTTGATCTGTTATCTGTTTACTGTAATCTTGTTTTAGAGTCTCTGTTCTGGACATTAATGTGTGAAATTGTTTTCTTAATGTAAGATAGGTCAAATAAAAGTCTACTGTTTGTTTATGAGCCACTTTTTGGAAAAAAGATTTAAACTCTTTTTTAGAATCCTCCCACCAATCTATCAGTGAGTCATATAGACATTTAACAGATTTTCTGACTACCCAGTCTTTTCCATTCTATACAATTTTCTCCAATTCCAATAGAGAGGCGTTCAACCTCCATGGACCTTTCCCAATGATGGTTGATTCCCTTCCCAATATATGGATTTCTATGCCTCTATGATCCATGAATTCCCAGTCATGCATGTCAGTTGATGCTACCTCTAAATTCTGGGAAATAAAAAAAAATCAATGCACGTGAGGTGTGTCCCTCTATTATAGGAACCCCTCCCCCCACGTGTGAACAGACCTATAAGCGTCTTTCAATTTAGCTAAACTAATAATATCCTTAAGCATGTTGGTGTCACAATATAGTTTCTGTATTTGGAACCCTCTATCTGGTGTAAGCTACAGTTAAAATCCCCCAAAATTATCAGCCTGGCAGTGAAGAGATAAGGCTGAATTTTCTTAAAGTTCAATCCTTTTTGTCTTAGTCTGGGAGATCACTCTAATTCTGGATCCTTCTGCCTGAATGTCCAAAATAAGTGCTCTCCAGTAATCTAATTCTATGAGTCTTGAGACCTTTAAGTTGAGGTTCAGAAACAAAATACCCAATCCATCACACAAGTCAAGTCATTGGGACCAAAAGGAAGCCCCCTTGGTCCATAGTTTTGATGCATTGGCCACTTCCACTAATGTCTTTAGCTGTGTATCCTGTAGGCACACTATATCCACCTTTTGTTGCTGCAGTTCTGTGAGAATCTTCTCTTGCTGCTCTTAATACTATTTATGTTGACCATAACTAGTTTTAAATTTGACATAGAATGGGAAGATAACAGATTTCCAGGTCTGCAGCCAAGTACTTAATGTTGAGATCTTGTCATCCATTTTTTTTTACTGTATCCCCAGGACTTGGTCTTCTAACCCAGATGGCTGATCCTTGGTGGAGGAGGAGATAGATGAAGTGTCTGATTCTGCACTTTCATCTTCTGAGTCTAATGGTGTGGTTTCCACTGGTAATGCCCTGTATTTGTTTGTCACAGTCCATTTTTTTTCTTTTCTTTAATAAGTTTTCTTTCTTTACCCTTAGGTTCCATTTGTATTTCAAGTTTTGTCCTTGGTCTTTTTTTATATTTCTCTTGCTGAAAAGCTGGTTCCACTAATGCCTTGGGGTGGGGGTGGGGGCATTGGGTCAGAAACCCCTGTGACTTTAACTGGCTCCTCCAATTCTGGCAGCACTGTGACATCAATTGCCTCCACGTTCCATTCTTAGGCAGTCTTTTCCGCCTCCAGTTGAGGTTCTGTACTTGGTAGCAACACTTGGCCTTCCTCCTGTATAGTCATCATGCTGGATCCCATTGCAGTCTGTAGATCCTTATTTTAGGGCTGCCCTGCTTCTACCTCTGGCATCCCTTCCTTCTGGACATGCTGACTATCAGACAGATCATCCTTCATAACACTTGAGATTCCAGTCTTCCCTTTTTCTTTATCTCTGAAAATGTCTTGCATATGTTTTTCAGATGCAATAGCACAACTTTTCTTTTGTGCATGAGTAATCAAGGCTTGGTTGGTTGAGACATCCGCCCCATTATGTGAGGCCCATGGGCAGCATACATAAGAGTGCCCCTTCTCTTCACATAGGTTGCAGCGGAACGTGTTGGTACATGCTGCAGCCAGATGACCTGTATCTAAACAGTGTATGCATTGAGGGGTATCACAGGCATTACTGAGATGTAGTCTGGACCCACACTTATGGTATGATTTAGGTTGGCCTGGGTAAAACAGGGATCATCTGTTCCTTCCTAAATAAAAACAGCTTGGGAGGTGAATGATTCCGTTATTTGACATAATTAATTTGCATTTCACTCTCCATTCCCTTATCCGTATCTGTTCTGAATCCATGATAGGCAAGGGCTGTTATAGGACCTCACACTGTTTCTTTAGCCAGAACAAGATGTCCGCCACCTGCACCCATTCATTTTTAAATAATATAGTGATGGTCTGAACTGCTGGCTTGGTAATGGAAATTGCCAAAAAGGGAGTCTACAGGGGTATTTCTTTTACTGTATTATACGTTACCCAAAAACGATAAAGTGCTTCTACTGTTTTAAAGCTGATATCATAATAAAATTCATCTGTATGTATGAGGCCAAAGATTTCTGAAGCGTAGAGCTTCAGAGAATTTTTCAATAAAGGCCATCTCACATAGACTCTGTCTGGGGGGCGTTCAAGGCCCCCTTTGTATATCAATCTGATAGCATTCTTACATGGAACAGGTTCTCCTTCATTTTTAAATAAATCAGACATACATAATAGTGGCTTAAAAAATTGTCTCTTATTTGGTTCCTGTAAATTCTGTACTCCTAGGCCAATGGATAGGGATTCCTTAGGTATATGGGTATCCAGTATTACGTTTTAAGCATCTGTACTTGTTTGGGCCCCTTCTTTTGGCCTTACTTCAGGGTTAATCAAGTGAGTCAGCGGAACATCCCTTGGCTTATCCCCAGTGGTTAATGTGGGGTTGATAATTACCTTAGGCTCTAGAGGACAAGGATTTCTCTGTACCCCTGCCTTTGCTGGTACCTCATGTCTATGCATTATATTAACCCCCTTATGCACAAGTACTATCTATTTAAATGAGCCTTCAGGTACTACAACTGTCCCTATTTCTATAGTGCAAGGCATTTTTTTGTTTGGGGATTTAACAATTTTACCAGTATTGCTGATCTCCTTGTCAGCAAAGTACTGCACCTTTGGATCTGCTGGGTCCGGTGTCCACGACCCGTCTCACTCTGCTACCCATCCTGCACCCCATAAGGCCATTGCAGCCGACCACTCATCATTGGGACAAACACTCTGTGGTTGCTCTCCTTTTTTACAGGTAGCCATGCCCAGATCTTTCCTTTGGGGTAGTCCAGTCACTTAACCCTCAGTTTCTCTGTTCCATGGTTGTGAACCACAATCTCTGCTTGCGAGTCTAGCTGAACTGGTGCTGCATCTTTCCTTTGGGGTGCGGCAGTTGTTCGCAGCTGGCGGGCAGCTGCTTTATACTTCAATTCCTCCTCTTTGATTTTCACAAGAAAAACTTGCCATTTTTGTTTCAGTTCCTTTTGTAAATCCAATTATTGGCAGTATTACACTGATGTGTGTTGGCTCTACATCCAAAATTATCGTGTCCACATCTCCTGCCTTCTGCTGATGTTTGTTAGAGTCCGAAGGAATGAATCCTGTTTCAGGTACATCCGTAGTTACTTCTATTTCCATTTGTACTGCATCACAAATGTTTGCTGGTATATAGTGTACCAACTACTGTAGGCAATAACAGGGGTGAAAACGAAATCCTATCCTGACTTTCGGTCTCTAGCTGGGTTGAGGCAGGGAAGAAGACCAGCCCCCCCAACCTCTCGAACATCCATCTCCTGCGCCAGTTCACTGGGACTGGCCATCATAGCAGACAGTCAGTTGATCCCCCTGCTGGCAGAGTAGGGGAATTTTTTATTGATAGAAACTTCAATACATAAAATAAAACAGTGTTAATGCACACATAAGGAAAAAGAACAAACTATAAAATAATAGTAATTGTATGGGAAAAAAAAGTTCAGCACAAATAAGTGTAGAAAATGCAAGAGTCCAAAATTTTACAGCGAATTAAGTAATGGGAACATTTGTGTCAGTAATCCATGGCAAGTTCCTCCATTTCTGAAATAAAATATGGAAAGTATACTGTTAAGTTTCTAATTGATAATTATGACGAAGTTCTACTGTGACCTTTTGTAAAAGTTTTGCATGAGAAAAAACCTTCTGTTGTATTGTAAAGAGACATCGACAGTTCCAAATATACCACTTAAAGGTTGCAAAAATAACATGCAAAGTACCCATATCCCATTTTGACCAGTGAAAAGGATAAAATCCATATACAATATATGCATAAGATACTGTCAGAGGCAGGTTCATTCCAAACATCAGCAACATATGACCAAAATGATGCAATATAAGAGCAAGGCAAATACAAGTGATGCATAGTTTCTAGCTGCTGAGAACAACCTGGATGGGAACAATTACACTCTTCTAATTGTTTATGGTGCTGATTTCCCTTGACATTGAGCTTCTCATGAAAACATAACCATGTGACATCTCGGAATTTAGGGGAGATACGTGTCTCGACCAAAAGGAACTGTAATGCAGAAAGATATGGAGCTGGACATTTTGGAAAAGTGACTAACTCAGTGAAATGAGAATCTATCACAACTTGGTAAACCACTTTCTTTGATTTAGAAATGATCCCATCACTAGTGATTCGCTACTGCCGTAATTTAACAAAAACTTCACGAAGGTAGGATGCCACAAAGGGGTTAGCCTTTAGACATTGATTTGAACCAGTAGTCCACTCTTGAAACCACAGACCTGTGGACTGTCTGAAAAGACCTGTCCATAACTTAGGGACGAGCTTTAATAAAGGGGAAAAATTAGGATAAAAAAATTGACAGTAATAAAACAAAAGGGGATTCACCATATTGAGACCACCTTTTGAAACTGGTAAATACAAGATGTTTCTTTTAAGGGGATTAAGACAACTACCCCACACAGCTTGAAAAAAGATGCAAGAGAAAAGCTTCTCGCTGCTTAGGGGGAGGAAAAACATTGCTCAAAAACAAAAAAGGGGCAATAAATATGTACGAATCATGTAAATACATTTGGTTTTACTAAGCTGCCATTTGTTCCAATTTTGAACCATACTTTTTACCCTTGTCAAGTTGAATGTTCCAATTATAAGCCACTGGGGCAGGGGCCCCCCAGAAAACCCCCAAAATCTGAATAGGTTCCACAGAGAACCGTATACCAGAGATATAGTCATGGGTAGGAAGGGCCAACCTTAATTCATAGCCAATACATTTTAGCTTATTTAAGGAAGTGCCAGGAAGAGTCCCAAAGGTGTCGCATAAAGAAACAGCTGTCTGAATAGAAGAAACTGTAGAGGTACAAATACAAACATCTGCATAGGCTAAAGTGGAAAGAGGAAGTAAAACACCAGGGGCTGTGATGGGAGGAATCATGAGATTTAAATAACATAATAATGGGTCAGTACTAAATACATACAGTAAAGGACTGATAGAGCAGCCCTGTTTCATTCCCCAATGTACATTGAGGAGTGGTCCAAGATGTCTGTTAACCAAAGGAGAAACTGTGACATGTTTATAAATTTTTTGCAACCATGAAATAAAGGGGATATCCCATAGTGCTGAAGGGCGAGCCACAAATAATTATGGTTCACTGAATCAAATGCACCCCTCTGATCCAAGGACAAAATACATTTTGAATGATCCATAGTTTGCGACCTATCGAAAATCTCTCTTAAAAATAACAATTGGTCAGTGATTGCATGTCCTGAAATAACACAGGACTGTGCCGGAGAAATAAGAAACTGGGCTGCTGTCAAAAGACATGCATTAAGTATTTTCATAAGTACTTTCAAATCCACATTAAGGAGACTAATTGACCTCCAATTGGAAAGTTCCATTTGGTCCCCTTTTTTATGTAGTAAAATAAGAATTACTCCCACCATGTCTAAAGGAAAATCCAAAAATGATAACAAAGAATTGAAAATATCTGCAAGTTTCTGGGAGAAGTCCTCACCCATCAGCTTATAAAGCTCCGATGTCAGACCATCCCTCCCAGGAGCCTTGTGTGATTGCAGGGAGGTAATAGCACTAGTCACTTCCTGAGGAGAAATGGGATCACTCAACTGATGAAGAGTGGAAGGAGGACAACTGGGGACTATGACTTATTGCGAAAAATCATTCGCAGCATTAGTATCAATGGAATGTGCCTGAAAGAGACTGGGTATAATGAGTTACTTCAGACATCATGTCTGAGTGGGAAGTCTTTAATAAACCATCCTGCCCCTTTATGCCCTCAAAAACTTTCTTCCTCACCCTGTCTCTACAACTAAGGAAGGGACATAGTGTGGCGAAAGTGCCCTGTGCACCATATTGTTGTTGGGACTTCAGGGTATGTGATTGAGCCATATGAAAGGGCATCATTTTATCCTTCAATAGTCTGATCTGAGCAGTAAAATCATGTTTAGTGGTTTGGGCCAAAGACATCACTCTTTGTAGTTGTTGCCTATTTCATAGATAAGTGAAATAAACCTGCTCTCGATAGGTTCTCCCCAATAATTTCAGGAGTTTGACCAGATCCTGTTTTGTGTCAAGCCACCAATATAAAGGGTCATCATACATTACATAGAGATTTTCTGGCTGAAAAAAAAACCCTATTTTGCAGTATTTCCTGGTGAGTCAAAAGATCAGAATTTAATCGCTAAATGCCCCTCCCGATTATCAAAGCAGGGTTCTGGCCAACAGTAATTCTTAATGCATAGTGGTCAGAAAATTCAACTGAAATAATTGAAACTTAGTTTATGGGCAATAATTGTTTGATAAAGAAAAAATCTATCCGGGTGGCCAATGTACCCTTATAAAAGGTGGGGACCAGTTTCTCATGAAGCTGAGTGTATGCATCACTTAAATTAGGCATTTGCACAACAGATGTTAAACAGGACATGTCACAAAACTATTTTTTAGTAGTAGCACCCCTACCCCGATCTTTATATGTCAAACCACAGTTAAAATCTCCACCCCAAACTATGTAGTGTGGAGTGTGAAGGTAAGGTTGTACAGCATGAAATAACTCTACCCAAGCAGCCTTTGTCTGAGGGGCGTAAACATTGAGTAATTGGAAAGAAACTCCCTGAAATGAGATATCCAGAATCAAAGCCCATCCTGTAACTAAATCTATGGACTTAAAAACTGTAACTGTGGTATCATGAAATAAAATAGCCACCCCAGTACAGGATTCTAAACCTAAAGACCAATAGGATATGCCAGTGTGCCACCATTTTGCAGCATAAGAAAGCTCAGCCAAGGTGTATAACCGTGTATCTTGCAGGAAAAAACATTACATACAGTAGATTTCAAAAATGAAAAAATAACAGCCTGTCTTATCTTATTCTTGATGCTGTTCACATTAAGTGAACAGAACGTTAATGATGGAGCCATGCCAAATTTTCAAAGAAAGTTAGCCCTCAGGGAGGCTTACGCTTATATTTTTTTCATTTCTTTTGTCCTGGGGTAGTCAGTTTAGGATGAAGGGGTTGTCCTTCGGATTCCATATCTGATTGTCCACCTGGGATTTCTACCCCTGATTGGGAAGATTCAGACTCAGCATCTGAAACATCCTGGGCAAGCAAAAGAGCATAGAATCTATTAGTGGTGGGAGTACTGGAGAGTTTCGGGACCTTAGAAGCAGATTGGGGATTGTATGACCTTATTCTGGTTACTCTGGACTGAAAGGGTAACTCCTGAGGAAGTTGAGGAAGGGACATAGATACAGTATCCGGCAAAAGTTCTGAAGGGGAGTGGAGGTATGGCCTGGGAAACCCCAGTGACTACCTCTCCTTGATCCAAGATGGTCACAGGCCTGAAAGGGGGGTAGGAGGTGGGGTAGGAAAAGACACAGAAGGAACAGGGTCAACTGGGAGGGAGGGGTGAAAGGGGACAGAAGGAGGCAAGTCAGGTCTTGTAGAATGGGACTTCTGGGCGATAGACACCATTAATCATTGCTCCTCAGAATCATGAGGGTCTGGTTGCCTATGGGCTGCTGCAGGACAGGTGGCATAGGAGTGTCCAAGAACTCCACACAGAGCACAAACAGCCACATTCTTCCATTGTGCATTAGTGTGACCAAAAGAATTACAGAGTATACAGAGTAGTTGGTCACAAACACTGCTAATTTGGCTTGGCTTGCCACATCTGTAGCATGTCCTAGGCTGCCCAGCATAAAAGAGCACTCCCCTGTCCCTACCCAAAAATACACAATTAGGTAGATGGTGCAACCTATCTTCAGAGAAGTGTAGGATTACCCTAATTTTCCAACCCTCAGTCCAAATATCCTTGGTGTCAAAAAATGCTTCCAGATGCCCCAACACTGTACACCATTGTTTCAACCAAAAAATGGGGTCAGTGACGCTCACTCCCTCATTTCTAAAGAGGACTGACAGTTTCGTGAGCTGGTTTAGTTAAAGGTATTATTTCAAAAGGTGACCATAAAGGAGTATGCATGACCTTATGATAAGCATCCCAAAACTTATCTAACCCACTGCTCAATTTAAAACTGACGTCAAATATCTTCTCACCAGAAACATGAATCAAGGCATACATTTCGGTCAAGGAAAAATGCAAACTTTCTTTCAGTAGACACCTGGCAACAAATTTGCGATCTGGAAAGATTTCCATACCCCCCTTATATATAAATCTGACAGAATTATGCTGCTTAGCAGAGAAAGTAGGAGTCCTGAAAAAAGAAGCATAAGTACGAGAAGTGTTACATGGATTGTCAATAGATGGGCCTGGTGGTGGACCTTCAGGGTCATCTGTAGGAAGGTGTGTGTCTAAATGTTCCATGAAAGAAGGTGAGATCCTAGAAGAGGAGTCATCATTGGCTGGATTGGGGATGTCTGAGATATCAGTGTCCAACCTAAGGATAGGGTTCTGGGTCAACAATAAATCAGAAGGTAGTGCAAGTGGAGAATCCTGAAGTACAACTTTCTTTTGCACAGTTTTATCATTACACTCCCTACTAGAAGATGCAGGAGGTAAAGCATCCTAGGAAACATTAGAACAGGGATGTAGAGGGGAAACTGACAAATCCTTCCTGTTCATACGGACCCCCAGTATTTTTATGGGTATAAACCCAGAGATCTACTGTCCAGAGTCAGAAAGTTGTGCCCATCCTGCAGATTTCAGGGCTGAATCCACGGACTAGGAGGCTTCTGCCTCATCAACCTGGTTTGCCCAAGAAGATGTCTGTTTCTGAAAGGGTTTAGAAGTGCTTTTCAGAACACGCTTTTCTGTATCCGCAGCAAAATAAAAAACTGTAGCTTTGTCTGATTACCCTGAGGTCCCTTTCCATTTTTGTTGTCGTTACCATCCCCCCCATTGAGTAATCTTCCCCTGGGTTTTTGTTTCCCAGATGCATTATTTTGCACTTCTTTGCATTGAATCCAAGCTGCCATACTTCTGGCCATTCCTCCAGCCTTGCCAAGTCCCTTCTCATCCTTTCCATGCCTCCTTGTGTATCAGCCCTGTTGCTGTGGTGGCTTAACTCTGTCCCTCCTAACTCTAGTCTGTATCCTGTGTGTTTACCTTTACCCTCAGATCATATAACTCCCATTTCCACCAGGCCATTATGTACTTCCCTAGTGTCAGCAACAATGTAGCTATAATGTATGGTAAGTGCCTATTAACCACCATAATCAGCAGTTACACAGCTTTGTTATGCACTGTTTAGAATTTTAAAAGTTGTTAACCACACTTTGGAACTTCCAAACAGTGGCATAACAAAAAAGAATGCACCAGAGTTCCATAATTCTCACACATAGAATGCAAACAGTGTTTTTTTGACCATACACTATAAAAGATGATGGCTGGTGATCGGGTGACAACCATGCTGAAATCACCTCTCGTGGTTGCTAGGGCTACAGTAAACCTCTTGAGCTGCACTCTCGAGGTTTACCATGTTGCCCTAGCAACCACTCGAGGTGAATACAGCTTGGTTATCACCTGATCCCCAGCCATTATCCTCTGTTATTCATTCCATTCTTTGTATTCTCTAAGTTTCAGCACTCAAGTCTCTAGTGAGGGTTGTGTGGCTGCAGCCAGAAGGATTGTCTTTCAAGGCTACTGTTCATAATGCTGTAAGTAGCAGCTGCTGTGATCTTTTGCTTGTCTCAAGTACCACCTGCCCAATACCAGGTTTACAAATGTGACTAGGACGTTAAACTCCCAAATCTGGATTTGTGATCAGTAGGTTTACACAGTAGGGCAAGTCTAGAAAATATGTTAATGGGTCCCTACTTGGCCACATCCCCTCCAATACAAATCAGAGCCACACCTGTCCTGTAAATGTTTTGCGATTGTTGAAGTGTGGAAATAATGAGTTAGACATTTCCAGTGAAATTCTCACCACCAGGGTGAGTCAGTTATTCTTCAGCCATGTTCCAAATTTTGTTGCAGTCTTCCTCTCCAATGGCTGTGTGAGTCTCCTTTTCCTGACTTTCCTCTAGCTGGATGAAGCCAGTGTGCCTAGATCATTGCAGGGTTTTGTAGGCTTTTGTAATAGTCCCTCTCCTACCTGCCAACATAGCCGCCCAGTATAGGAAGTTCTGCAGCTCCATGGGATTCCTTTCCACTTTGTGTAGCTGGTCTCCTGTTAAGAGATAGAGTTTGTGTGGTGACTCACCAATAGTAGTGAGTGCCTGACTTGTAGTGTAACCAGCCTTCACTGCTTATCAAGTGCTCCGGGTTTGTTGTATTAAGATGGAAGGGGGTTGCAAGGAGAGGCAGATGACAACTTCAAATGCACTAAATTTTTTATTTCAGTGAGAAGTGCAGGGGTTCAACCACTGTAGAAATTACAACAGGCACACTGGAGGTAGTATGCTTAAGGAACAACTACACTGGTAACATTTCAGATTCTCCAGTATTGCTATGTTTATATAACCGCTAAAACTCTATGGTAACAACTGTTTTTATAATCACTATAACTATAGTATAGTACCAGCAACTCCACCCCGACCCTGAAGTGCACCTTTACCCAAGTGACCAACCCTGGAGTATTCCAGACACAAGGATTATTACAGTAACGATAGAATGATTCTAAGAAATAGTACAGTTTGCAAGCTGTGCACGGCTATCAAAGTCTCTGTCCATATGATGGTTGTCCAGTGCAGAAGAAGAAAATGGGAACAAACGAAGATCTTAAAAGGGAACAAGCAGGCTCTCTGGCCAACATTGCTATGGAAATTTCTGTGGGAGTAAAGGGATGTGGAGAGGTTTTTTAGACAGGTTGAGTCCATTGGCTACACCCCTCTCCAGGGCTGCCAGAAACAAGGAGCAAATGCAAGAACTCTGTCAGCTCAAAACCCGCTGGTGGGCCTCTGAGAATGAAGAACAAATGCAAGGATTCTCTCGGCTCAAAACCCACTGGTGGGCCACCGAGAATGAAGAACAAACACAAAATATCCAGCCACAGTCCTCTGGCAGACAGCCAGAATGAGAGGATAGATGTAGACCACCCTGCCACAGCCCTCTTGTAGATGGCCTCGACATGATTCATGATGCAGGAGACCACCCGGCCACAGCCCTCTTGTGAACTGCTGGGACACAATACCATATACAGAGGACATTCGGAAGACCCCACAGAAACTGGGAACCAAGATGAGGATATCTTCAGAAGCCAGGCTGATGGTAGAGTTCTGGGCACCATGGCTGGATAAGCCAAGGATGAACGTAAAACAATAAACAGGATGTTGGTTTAGGGAAACTGGAACAGAAGTTCTTGAAGAGCTGTAATGAAATGGATGGCAGAATCTGCACTGTGCCAGGTCCTACACTGGGACTTAGTGGAAAACAACAAAACAACAGACTTGACATTTCAAGGGTACGGCCGAGGATGAGGATCTTTAGAAAACCCTGCTGCAGACTGATTCTGGAATGCACTTGCAGAATGCCCTTTTGAAGGCTGCTGCAGACTGATTCAGGATTACTCTTGCTGAATGACCTTTTGAAGGCTGGTAAAGACTGATTCTGGAATGCACTGGGTACAAGATGCTGACACACTACAGGGTAACTGTGACCTGGGGCAATTATACAGTTCCAGAGGTAAACAAATGACTGCAGGGAAGTTGCACAGTTACAGACAGATTTCAGGCAATGAACATAGTGAGGCAGTTCAGGTAATAAACACAGTTCAGGCAGTTCTCAGGCAAATAAAACCGTTCAGGTGATAAATACAGTTCAGGCAGTTTTCTGGCACAATAAACAGTTCGGACAGTATTAGTATCCATTGCCATGTTATGACACCCCAAATTCCCTCTTGCTCCACACCAACCCAGCTCAGGGTTGCTAGCCAACTCCTTGGTTGCCTTACTGTACCCTTAGAACCATGGGGTTTCTCTTGCTGGGCTCCCTTTGAAGCTACTGGCTTTGCTTGCTGTGTCCATCCTTTAAGTTACTAGCTTTGTTTGCTGGTCCCCACCTTTAAGCTATTGGCCTTTCTGGCTATGCCCCTTAAGGCTAGGGGCTACTTTTACTGGGTCCCCCCTTAAGTTATGGGCCTCTTTACTGGACCCTCTTTAACCTGTTGGGCTTTCCTTTGCCTCCTTAAAAACTCTGGACCTGATGTTGCCCCTTTAAATCCCCAGGCTTACACTTGCTGGGCCACATTAAATATTCTGCCCCCAGCAGAGGCCATTCTGCACTAGGCCCTGCCTTGGCTGCACCCCTAAATAAATATTTATATTTGCAGCTCAGGGTTCCTCTGCCCTAGACCCTCCCCAGGGCATTGCTATGCCACTAAATATTTATTTATTTAAATATGGGGTCCTCAACCCACCTCTCAGCTTATCAACTTCTGGCAGTCAGCACCTGGCTATTGGTGCTGCTGCTGACTTACTGTCCTGGCCCAGGGTGAGGATAGGCAGGGAAGAGGGAGGTGTTGCTGGCAGAGGGGGGGGGCTTGTAAGTAGAGCCACAGGCAATGCGGCAGATGACTGGGGGCCTTGTGGTCCTCTATGTTGTTCTTCCTCCCTCGGAGCTTTTAGGAATCAGTTGCTGCTCATTCATGTTTCAGACGAGGAAACAACTTTTAAGAAAAAAAATATATAAAAGGGGCTGAAGAGAGCCCACTGGAGGATGGACTGGACCACCACAACACTTTTGACCGCCACACACAATGGACCTGATGCTGACAAGGAGGGATGAGAGGCAGACCACAGGTAAACCCTTTTACTATGTTTCCTGACATGTGTCCCCTCTCTCCCTCACACCACAGCTGCCAGATCTCTCCCTTTACTCTTCTGAGTGCCTGGAAGCATACTCTTTGGGCTCCTCCTTGCCCACAGAATGGTGACACACCTGCCCGCTTCACTGGCCAGATCTCAGCTGACTTCTTTGGCCAGCCTTCAGGACTCAGTGTCCCAGGAAATGCTGGTTGCCCTCAACAGTCCAGCATGAGCTGGACTTCAAAAGATGCCCCCTGGCTCATGCTGCTTTCTTGAGGGGGATTCTGGAGTAACGTGCAGGCTGCCAGGGGACAACAGAAAGGGAAAACTTTTTTTTTTATTTATTTGCAAGGTTCTGCCCTTACTGCCTGCTGCTTGAAGGAGGGGGGACACATTACAGTGAGAGGTCCCAATGTTGCCCCTGTGCCACCCCCTTGATGCCCACACTAAACGGAACCCAGAGGGGCATTTTACTTATTTATTTAAATTACTGTTGGGCCCCATAATTTGCGGAACTACACCTGACTTATGAGTATCAGAAGAAATCCTGTCTGAGCAGGTTGCTGCTGTAATTCAGTAAAGTGGTGCAGGTCCCATCTCGAATAAAATTTTATAACATGTGAGGGATAGGTGGTTCCACCTTCTATACTCTCCATCACTTTCAGGGTCTCCAATAATATTTATTAAAGGTCCCAACTCATTGAAATGTCTGTTAAGGATTTTTTATTTAGTTGTTTAACCAGGTATAGCACACTAAGCTGGAAGCTTTTTTACAGGAGCGACCTGGAAGCACAAGGAGGTTAAGTGACTTGCTCAGGGTCGCACAGTATGCAAATGGAAACTGTGGGATTCAAACCCAGGGCTGGTCTGCTGGATGTCACCAGATTTGCAGCTCAGAGCCTTAGACCACTGCGCTATACTGGCCTTCAGGAGTACTGTATCTGAAGAGTATGCCTAATCCAGGGTTGGTAATGTGGCTGTGCATGAGAAGGGGCAAAAAGAGAAGTAAGAAAATTGCCATGAGATTCAAGGTCCAACCAGCAGGAGTCCCCCTTGTGCTTTGTCCAAGTTATTATAGGGTTCAGCTGAGCTGCAAGATAATAGAGTTTGGGGTCAGGCGTCGCCAGGCCTCCTCTTTCCTAAGGAGGGACAGAACCTTTTTTCTAACTCTATGCAATTGTGAGGCCCAGACACATTTATTTGTTTTATTTATTTGAAAAGGTTTCACCAGAAAAGGCATACTGAGCTACAATAGCTTGTTTCCAGATGCATCCTGGGGGAAGGGGATAACGGGAAGACTTAGCAACCAATATCCATATACATAAACATAAAAATAAAAATAGGACAAACATAAGGTACAACTTGAAACACAAGTTACAGAAGTAATAAAACAAAACACAGTAAAACAAATGAACATTATGCAAGTGAGGCAATAAGGCGAAACTAAGCACATTTTTGTGGGAACAGGCCAGCAGTATAGACAATTTTACAGGAAATTCCCTTTGGGTCAGAGTAAGCAAGAGCAGGAGAAAAACTAATGTAAGAGAAAATAATAAACATTATTAAAAACTAAATAAAATAGCTAAAGATAAGATCAGATGCATTTGCAGGATGGAGAAAAGTGGTTTTGAAGAAGATAGACTAACGAACAAGTGGATGGTGCTGAGTACAAATGACAGAATCATTTTCTGAGGGCGTCACCAGAACCCTTCAGGTAAATGAATTGGGAATGCTTAAAACAGAAATAAGAATCTGGGCTGTACATTTATCTTTAGGGTAGCAACCCTTGCCCCTAGACTTGGGGTAGGAGATTTCAGTGGCCAATGATGGCATTTTTATGCAAGAAGCCATAACAAAAAAAATGGACGAGCTCCTTGTAACTATTAATCAGAAATCTCCAGATATAATTGCTGTCACGGAGACATGGAGAAAGAATGACAGAGACGTTTGGGGAAGTGGGGTTCCTGGATATACCAATTTTGAAAATATTAGAAGCAGCAGAAGAGATGGAGGTGTGGCCCTTTATATAAAAGATAGTTTGAGTGCTGTCAGTGTTACAGCCCAAATTAAAATTGATTCAACATATGAATCTGTTTGGGTGAAGCTCCAAGGAGGTGTTATCAAATCTATGGTCCTTGGAGGTATATATATCGTCCTCCTGATAGTACAATGGATACAACACAACACATAATGCCTGAAATTGCTAGAGCAGAAACAAAGGGAGATCTTATTATAATGGGTGAATTCTAAAGTTGATGTCCAAATACATTACATCTCCACTTAAACTCTTTTTCAATCAATCTTATATGCAATCCAAAGTACTTACTGATTGTAAAATAGCTCACATAGTCCCAATTTTTAAAAAAGGGGAATGAGAACTTGTGCAAAACTATTGTCCATTCAGTTTAACCAGTGTGACAGGAAAGGTGATGGAGAGTATCATCAAAGATAGAATAGCAGAACAAACAAGCAACATTGACCATGACCAGCATGGCTTTGTAAAGGGCAGAGGTTGTACATCGAATTTACGTGTTTTCTATGAACAAATTAGTGCATATTTGGACAGGAATATACCACGTGATGTGATGTATTTGGATTTCTCTAAAGCCTTTGACCGGGTCCACCACTGGACAATTATGGACAAAATGATTAAGATTGGTATCCCTGCTCTTACAGTTAATTAGGTGGGAGATTGGCTGTCTGAGAGAAGACAGTATGTCACAATAAAGGGACATTTGTGTGGAGAGGGGTCTGTTGGTACTGGAGTGCCCCAGACCTCTGTCCTGGGCCCGACATTGTTTAATGTGTTCACCTTTGACATAACACAAAATTTGCAGTGTACAGCTATAAAATACACTGACAATATAAAGTTAGGGGGCCTATGTAACACTGAAGTAGAAGTAAGCATACTTCAGCAGGATTTGAATAGTATCTCCCTTTGGACCCAAGAATGGGATATGAAATTGAAAATAGATAAGTGTAAAGTGCTTCACCTGGGAAGACTTAATAATAAACACAATTACTTTTTGGATGATGCCCCACTTAGCAAAACTGATGGTGAAAAGGATCTGGGAATACATATAAGTAATAACTTTAGCACACAAAAGCAAGTTAGGGAAGCTACAAACAGAGCCAACAGGGTAATGGGGTCCATAAAGAAAAATATTGTGTCAAGATCTAGCAGTGTTCTTATCCTCTTACACAGGGCATATGTCCGTCCCCATCTCGAATACTCATCCCAGATTTGGAACCCCTACAAAGTCTCTGAAATAAATAAGGTGGAACAAGTACAGTGCCGCTTCACAAAAAGGGTGATGGTTATAATAACATATCCTATGTTGAAAGATTACACCACTACAACTTATGTCGCTGGAAGTATGCAGGGCACGATGCAATATTCTTTTTTTGTATGATGTACTTCAAGACCCTAGATTGATGTGTGATTTGGATATAGCCTTCAGAGATAATAATATTGAAATTAGGGGACACCCATTACAAATCAGAGGGAAGAGGTTTAGAATAAATGCTGGGAAATATTCATATACTGTCAGAGGGGTAAATCTGGTGAGCTTGCTGCCATTACACATCTTAATAGCAGAAACCAAGAGTGTGTTTAAAAGCAGATTAGACAAATATATTCTTGATGGTACCAACTTAAGGTATTACAAATGAGGTTGGAACACAAATAGGCTATGTCCTTTATGTTCCTATTCTTACCTTAGTATGAACCTTAGTATAAATAACCTGATGGCTCATTGGATTCAGAATACAGGCCACTTGCCATAAAAAGCCAACAGTTTCCACCCACTATAAAGAAATTAATTGATACATGGATATTAAAAGTAATACCTACTATTGGACAACTATTTGAAAATGTTGTCTTAATGTCCTTCTCACAACTGAAAGGTAAATTCAGTCTTAACAATTCAGTTATTTCAATATGTTCAGATCAGGTTGATATTATCAAACCTTTTGTGTACGTCATTGATAATGGGATCGCAATCAGAAATATCTAAAAACTTTAGGAAAATGAACACCAAGAAGTATACTGATCTCAAAAATATTTAAAATGTAGATAAAAATCTTTGAATGTAGACTTAAATGTGAATAAATTCAAAACTGGGTGTCAAAAAGAGAGTAATATCCATTTAAAGAAGTGGTCTAAGACCTATTGTATGCTTAGTGGTGTATCACTAAAAACAGTTGGTTAAACCAAATTGTTTCCTACTGTCCATATTTATTGGACAAGTTTAACCTTTCACTGTCACCCAGCGCCGCAGTAATGGGGGGGAAAGTGGGGAAGTTGTCCGGGGCCCCGAGCTTAGAGGGGCCCACCTGAGGAGCTGGCATTACTATTGGCATTAGCTGGTTTGGAAAATGGGGGCCCATTTCGATTGACTCGTCCTGGGCCCCAAAATTCATAGCTGCAGCCCTGCTGTCACCATTAGGTAATAGATATAGAACCGACATAGGAAATATATCTTATTTTGCAGTCACATGTAATGCATTCTGGCAGCAAATTTTGTGGCAGTAATTAATGTATTACTAAAATTACAATTACAGCTTGAAAAAGAATTGTGCATCTTTGGGACCTCATCATATCAAATTTTACCAACCGGCCCTAAAAACAAAAATATTGGATATAGCTCTAATAAATAAAAAAGCTGCATTAATAGGTCTTGGAAGGACCCAATTCTCACAGCATATTCTTTATGGAAAGAATTGCTGCTTGCCTGTATGACAATTGAGACAACCTTTTACAAACTGAATTAATATGACAGTTTAAATGAGAAGAGCTGGGAACACTTGGTTGAGTTAATGAATATGAATAGGATATAGTTTATCTTTTTTGTCTTGTTTTTACTCGTAAGAGGCAATGGGCCAGATATTCAAAACTTTGCCCCGGGGCTAAATTAAAACTGCCCGGCGGCCAAACTTAGCCCGGAGCACAAAGCAAGCTATATTCAAAAGGAATAGCCTGGAACAAACAGCCTCTGAATATAGCATGGGAATGAGGCCGGGCAAACTGCGCTGGGAATGCAGGGCAAGCTTAGCCCTGGAATAAGAAAGCTCTGAAAATAGCAACTAGGAAGTGCAAACCACAACAGCAACACAGTGCAGAGCGACGTGAAGGTGGGTAGAGGTGCACTAAGTGGCCAATGTGTGTGCCAGCAGATGTGTGGACCCAGTACAGCTGCAGGCAGCAGAGCAAGTGAAAGTACGGTGTTCAAAACTGTATAATATTCCCCGAACTGTTTGCGCTGCGCTAACATGTTTGTGCAGATTTAGCTCAGGGCTTAACCGTTAGCCCGGTGCAAACACGTTTGCCTGGCGCTAAACTTTGCCATATTCAAAAGTGACATGCAAATTAACCTACTTAGGCAGTCTCTGGGCAAACATCCAGATTAGCATCTCATTATGCCCTGATTTGCAGGCAGTTTGCCCAGCATTACTGCAGGATCCCACAGCTCCATCTGTAGGTCAGTCTGGAAGTACAGGGGCTGGCCAGATCTGTCTGCAGCTTCACTTGTAGGTCAGTCTGGCAGTGCATAATGATAGCTGTAGGCTACATGTAAACAGTACAGCATAGCACAGAATATTATACCCCAGGGGACAACACAGCATAAGGCACCAGATGGTGGTGAGTGCTGCATGCAACTGTCACACTGTAGGTCATGCTCACAGTACACAGCAGACACTACAGTAGCAAGGGGGCCAGTAGTGTGTGGACACAGCACTGCCTATGGTGTGTAGGGCAGTGCTGATGACTGCACTATACACAGTGACAGGCCCAACATGTAGGTGTTTACTGACAGTGGACATTACTGTTATGCTGCCGTGTGACCCACAGATGCTGCACCTCTGGCATGGGATGCTCACAGTGACACATACATGTCCAGCTTTGTGTGCTGTGGCAGTTGTACAGCGGTGCGGTATGTGGCCGGGGGGGGGTATATATCTTCAGAAAGGCACACTGGTGTTGGGGTATTCCCAATACTGGCCCATGTGCACTGGGTGATGTGTCTCGGCCTTGTGGCCACACCTGGTCTGTGGCACAGCCTGGCCACCCGTACACTCTCCCCTCAACATCCTCCATGCTCACAGTGCTGCATGTGTGTGCTGGCATCTGTTGGTGTCCACAGAAGAGTGGTCCACAGGTGTGTGCTGTATGGCCACACTGTCATGCTGTCCACCAGCGGCAGGGTCACCACTTACTGCCTGTCATGGCTGGGACTGGTGGCAGATGATGGCATCATTGTGATGCCATCAGTGAGCAGCATGTTTCCTCTATGTCTGGCTTTGTCTATGTGTCATATTTATATGTTAGGATTGTGCAAAGCCACTGAAACACTGTGCAAAGCCAAAATGTCATGCAGAGCTGATTGCCCAGGGTTAAGATTACCTTTTCGCTGGGCGGTGATGTGCACCGTGCTAAGTGTCGCAAAACCACTTTGCGTGGTGCTAGTCACTGAATATAGCATTGCACCTGTATCCATGTACACACACCCTCAGTTTGCCCCTTGCATACATTATGATTTTGCCCAGTGCTAATGCAGTTTGCGCACGCTATTTGGCCTTTTTATTTAGTTGTTTAACCAGGTATAGCACACTAAGCTGAAAGCTTTTTTACAGGAGTGACCTGGGAGCACAAGGAGGTTGTGAGTTGCTCAGGGTCACACAGTATACAAGTGGAAGCTGTGGGATTCAAACCCAGGTCTGGTCTGCTGGATATCACCAAATTTGCAGCTCAGAGCCTTAGACCACTGCGCTATACTGCCTCCCATGCTAATCCTGCGCTAAACCTGTGCAAAAGGTTTTTGCCAGCGCAAAGCTTTGACTATCTGGCCCCATTAATGTATTAAGTATTATACACCTGAAAGAATAACTCAGGGCATTATCTTTCTATACTGATTATTTTTGTGTTGTTTTTAATTAAGAATTCATGTTGTATGTTTGTATCAATGCTGTCTGAAGAAGAAAAAATTACCATGCATGCCAGAGCAAATTTTTTATTTATTTATATAAAGTCTCTGAATTACAACCCTTTGAGTTAGGGACTAATTTACAAAGGCTCCACATCATACATTGAATGTGGACAAATACAGAGTATGATAAGTACAGTGACTAAGTACAGAGACAAAATGGATAATACATATACAGAGCAAACACCAAAGGTGTGTAACTGTGAATCATAAATTAGAATCAGAGTAAATTTAGCAATGGAATTTAGCCATTGCTAGAGGAGTTTATCTGCAATCATGGTTAGGGCTGGACATAATGTGGGTACGTAGCTCAGATTTAAAAGGCCCCAGCCTGGAAATAGATAGGGCAGAATTAGGGAGGGAGTTCATCCAGAGTGGTGCCCTGTAGCTAAAGGACCTTTGGCTGGCAGTGGTCCTTGCAAAAAGGACGCGAAAGGCAGTGTCTTGTGGCCCTATTTGGCAAGCACGTCTGGAGGAGCGAGAGACAGCCAGGAGAGCTTGCCCTAGTTGAATTTTTTTGGCCAATAAGCCGGTCTGATAGAGTAGGCGCCCCTGAAAGTTTAGCCATGATGACCATTGGTAGAGGTCACAGGTATGCGTGAGGCAATTGCAGCCTATGGCCAGTCAGCAGGCTTTGTCAAGGGTGTGCTTAATGCTGGTCAGGGCAGTGTCAGAGGTGATGCTATATATGACTACGCCATAGTCTACCAGGGAAAGGATGGAGCTAGAGATGGCTAAACGGAGGGCATCAGGAGGGAGACAGGGTCTATATTTATACAGGAGACCAATTCTAATGTTCATTGCAGCTATATACATGAGTTCTAATAAAATATCTGTATCAAAGCCTGTTTACTAAAAAACAATTAAAAGTGATTTTCTACAGCTGATATGGTTGCCCAGTGGAGTCTATATAAATGTACCTTCAAGGATGGGTATAATAACACTTAAATCCGACAGAAAAGAATTAGGTAATGAAGTGGATAGAACAATCAGATAAGTCCACACTAATGCAGGTTTAGAAAATTCTGTTTGTATTTTAAATAAGTATCTTATAGAGCTGAGTGGAATGGCAATTCTGTCTCAAAATGTTTTTAAAATTTCTTTTTTAAATTCTGCAGAATTCCAAAAAGCTTTCTCATGTAAATCATAGAATAATTTTCCATGGACTGAAGAATCTGCAGTTTATATAAAATGTGGAATACTAATCTGAGAAAACCACTTCACTTTCAAAATGTCAGAATTCAATTGCCAGTGGAACTCCCAGAAATGAACTGGAATTTTTTGAGATTCCATGAAATTCCATTCTGTTTGAATCTGAAAATTCTACACAGCACTAGTGCAAAACTAAGTTATATTTTCAAGATGTCTCTTGTCTAACCAAGAGCATCATCTTGAGACATCTTTGTGATCGAGAACTGCAAAGCTCAGCAGTTCTGGAATGCAAAGATATTTTAAGATGATACTTTTGATTATCCAAGAGACAACTCAAAATGATCATGTACATTTTATTAAGCATCTCCTTTTTCTCACTATCTCTTTTTTCGCTGTGGTCTAATACTATAGTAGGCTTTCAGAAATCCTGTCTCTTGGGCATCACAGATCTAATTTAGGCCAGTCAGAACCAGATATTCAAAACTTTGCACCGGCCAAAAACTGTTTGCACAGGTTTAGTTCGGGATTAGGGTGGGTTTGCTATATTCAAAAGGCCAAATAGTGCACACAAACTGCATTAGTGGTGGGCAAAATCATAATGTATGCAAGGGGCAAGCTGAGTGGGTGTGTACATGAATACAGGCGCAATGCTATATTTAGCAACTAGCGCTGCGCAAAGTGGTTTTGCGCGACTTAACACGACACTTAGCGTGGTGCACATTACTGCCTAGGAAAAGGTAGGCTTAACCCTGAGCAATCAGTTTTGCGTGACATTATGGCTTTGTGCGGTGTTTGCATGGCTTTTGAGCGGCTTTGCATGACCCTAACAAATAAATATGACACACAGAGAAAGCCAGACATAGAGGAAACATGCTGCTCACTGATGGCATCACAATGATGCTATCATCTGCCACCAATCCCAGCCATGCCAGGCAGTAAGTGGTGACCCTGCCTTCAGTGGACAGCATGACAGTGTGGCCATACAGCACACACCTGCGGACCACTCTTCTGTGGACACCAACAGATGCCAGCACACACATGCAGCACTGTGGGCATGGAGGATGTTGAGGGGAGAGTGTCTGGTGGCCAGGCTGTGCCACAGACCAGGTGTGTACAAGGCTGGGACACCTCACGCAGCGCACATGGGCCAGTATTGGGAATACGCCAACATCAGTGTGCCTTTCTGATAATATATTCCCCCCCGGCCACATACCACACAGCTGTACAACTGCCACAGCACACAAAGCCTGACAAGTATATGTCACTGTGAGCATCCCATGCCAGAGGTGCAGCATCTGTGGGTCACACAGCAGCATAACAGTAATGTCCACTGTCAGTGAACGCCTGCATGTTGGGCCTGTCACTGTGTATAGTGCAGTCATCAGCACTTCCCTACACATTATAGGCAGTGCTGTGTCCACACACTACTGGCCCCCTTGCTACTGTAGTGTCTGCTGTGTACTGTAGCATGACTACAGTGTGACAGTTGCATGCAGCACCACCACCATCTGTGCCTATGCTGTGTGGACTCAGTACAGCTGCAGGCAGCAGTGCATGTGAAAGTACAGTGTTCAAAACTGTGTAATATTCCCCGAACTGTTTGCGCAGTGCTAACACGTTTGCACGGGTTTAGCGCAGGGCTAAACCATTAGCCCGGTGCAAACTGCATGCAAATCAGGGCATAATGAGATACTAATCTGGATGTTTGCCCAGAGACTACCTAAGTAGGCTCATTTGCATGTCACTTTTGAATATGGCAAAGTTTAGCACTGGGCAGACGTGTTTGCACCAGGCTAACAGTTTAGCCCTGCGCTAAACCCATGTAAACATGTTAGCGGGGAATATTATACAGTTTTGAACACTGTACTTTCACATGCACTGCTGCCTACAGCTGTACTGAGTCCACACATTTGCTGGTACACACATTGGCCAATAGTTCACCTCTACCTACCTTCACATCGCTGTGCACTGTGTTGCTGTTGTGGTTTGCACTTCCTGGTTGCTGTATTCAGAGCTGTCTTATTCCAGGGCTTTGTTTGCCCTGCACTCCCAGCCCAGTTTGCCCAGCCTCATTCCCATGCTATATTCAGAAGCTGTTTGCCCCAGGCTATTCCTTTTGAATATAGCTTGCTTTGTGCTCCAGGGCTAAGTTTGCTTCTCACTGGTGCTAGCCTAGCCTGGGCAAAGTTTTGAATATCTGGCCCCTCAGTTTCGTAAAAAATCAGACTCTGAGCATTGACCCAGTCCCCGCAATATATTGTCTCTCACAATTGTGAGAGCACGGTGTAATTCTTGCAGCTAACATTACTTTTTGGGATTGCTTGAGTAGAGGTTTTTTTGCAAGTGCATTATTTTTTTACATCACTCAGTTTTACTCCTTTCTAAAGTTGCAGAAACCAATTTTAATGTAAGGAGATGGTATGGTTCAGTAAACATTCTGTTTGTAGGTTTCAGATGGAGTGTGAATAAAATTCTACATTCAGCTGTTTTTTCATTATTCTAGTTGATGGCTTGCAAAATTGTAGGGAGAAACTGCATGATTTACATTACGCAGCTTTCTTTAGTGGTCATATGTTAACAAACTGGCTAGGTTCATTTAAAAAAAGGAATTGTGCATGTTGCTGCATTCAGAGTCTTCAGCTCCTGAAGAACTTTTGCCATGCTTCACCAGCTATAGTGCATTTCTACGGGGAAATAAAAGATGATGTATCATCTTCTATAGAAACAGAATGGTATAAAGTATTTTGAACAAAGGTGTTGGTAGGGCAATTCATTCAAAAGTCAGTCTAGGATTTTGTACTGAGTGAGAAAGCATTTTTTTAGTTAAATCCATATTCATCAGTTTTAAAGAGCTTTATAAATCTTAACTCCCAGATAACCTTTCCTGACGGTCCCTGATATTTCCTATAGGGGTAGTCACATTAGGATTCCTCAACATCCTTCATGGCGAACATTTTCACCTGCATGAGTCTGTTTATCTTAATACCCAACCATGACTCTATGTCCATTCATTTGTTTCCCAAGTGTTTGCCTTGTTTTGCCCATGGCCTGCATGTGGGTATTTGCAACATCTAATCAGTTGCTGGTGTGGTGTCACATGTGAATTATAAGGGGCATCAGATAAATAATTTATCCAAATGAGTTGGCTGAATGCATTAACCTCACGAGTGACTGAGAGAAGCATAGCCAAAAGTGATGCAGCAATAGGGTCAACAAAATGAGTGGATATATTTTTTATCTGATGCTGCCCTGTTGCATGTGTGATTTATTAACTGTGAGAGTGTGAGTGTACTTCTCTGAGGTGCCTTATTATGACTGCAGGGCAGAGCTCTGCAGACATCTTGGTATCACAGAAGTAAGCAAGATCTAGCCAGAGTCGATAAGGCTGTGAAGAGCTACCAAATGACCAAAGTTATTTTCTTGTTGGTGCCATATAGTGCTGTTTAGTCACAATCATCAAAAACTGGCATGCTGCTAATTTCAGTCCTCTTGAATTTATTTAGAGCACATGCTGCTCATGCTGCTAGTGTGTGTGTGTGTGTGTGTGTGTGTGTGTGTGTGTGTGTGTGTAAATGAGTGTGTGTGCCCATAGGAATTAGATCGCTAACACAGGCTGCAAACTGCACTGTCTGTAATCTGACAATGCAGTCTGAGGTTCAGAGGTTCAGTAAACTCCAGGCAACTTATGAGTTAACCCCTAGGTTGCTGAAAGAAATAGAATAAATATATTAGAATGAGCTGGACAGATGATAGAAACAACAGTTTAAAAAGTTTTATTTTTGTTAATATCCTGAGAAGTTCTGGGGTACAATACAGTAGCATCCCCCCCTCCTTTCAGATGCCTTTAACATGGAGTAACAAATAGCAACAATCAGAGGGGGAGTGCACTATTTTGCAGCTGTGGAGGAATACTTCCAAATGTCCAAAAAGGAACTCCAGGATCAGCAGTTTTAGAGCTGCAGTCCCAATAGTACTGTAGGCTCCACCCACAGCCTTAAAAGGCAGCTCACCTGGAACAAACAACATGAAATGATGGAGCTGAAGCAGAATCCCTCCGCTAGTTGTACAATCCCTCCGCTACTTGAAGAACTGCGCTGTCTCTATTCAGTAGACCACAGTGCTGTTCTTTTGTCTCTGCTCACTGTTAAATCTTTCAGGACCAATCTAATTCTTAGTAGACTAAATGATAAACACAGCTCCATGCTACACCATGCCCATCTGGCTCCTCCCCTCCAGACTGTGTATATCAAAAGTTCAGGGATTTAGACTCCTGTTTATTTACTGTATGATTTGGATATTTCTGACATACATTTCCTACATTACATCAATTACTGTAGGCATGTCAATAATAGATCAGTCTTTTTTGTGTGTAACACATACAGTATATAAAGTCTGAGGATCTGACAAAAGCTTGTAGAGTTTCAAGCAAGCCTCCATGTATATGCAAATGAGGCACTTGTAAAACATCCCCTCCCATTCTTTGTCAATGGAGCAACAGCTCAGGAGAAAGTATAAGGTTTTCAATGCTTTCTATCTGTATTTTATTTTACATTTGTGACATTGGACAGGTGGAGGGAAATTCAAGGGAGGGATGAAGCAGGAACCTAGGTACTTAAATGAAGTCACAGTTTATAAAGGGGAGCCATTGTCACAAACAACTGCTAACTGAGTGTTATTGTTTTTAAGATGATGGGGTGTCCCAGATAGTAGTGCTTGAGACTTGGTTTGGTTCATGAGAAGTTTGTTATCTTAAAGTCAGGATTGGACAGTCTTAAGGTCAGAGGTTAGGGTGACATTAATATCTGCTACATCCAAAACATTGCTGAAAAACACCAGGTCATCAGTGTGTAGGAATGGGGTGCTGTATTTGAAATAGTGGTGTATTGAATTAATGTGCTGGGAGAATAATAACCGGTCAAGTGTCAATCCTTGGGAAACTCCAAGAGTGGAGGGTAAGTAATCAGAGAAAGGTGTGTTAATCCTAACTCACTGGTGCCTATTGAAAAGGTAGTTTGAGAACCAGGGCAAAGCATGTTTGGGTATACCAAGGGTGCTTAATTTGATGAGAAGGATGATATGATTGACTGTATTGAAAGCTATATATAGTCTATATATAGTATATAGTATATTTGCCCCTGTCAAGAGACTTGAGTATAGTGTTGGTTAATGAGAGCAGTACAGTGGTTGTACAGTGGCTTTTTAAAAATCTATGCTGTGCAGGGCATAGGAGGTCATATTTGTCAAGATAAGATTTAAGTTGGGCAGCAACAATTTTCTCTAGCACTTTGCTTAGGACTGGCAACATAGCAATTGGACTGTAGTTAGCTATGAGTTTGCAGTTCCCTTTTTTGAATATCAGCACAATATTTACCAGTTTCCATGCGGACTGGACAATGCTGAAGGAGAGGGAGAGATTAATAATCCTGGTCACTGGGCCTGCCAGTTCCAGAGCTCCAAGTTTAAGCAGTTTTGGCTCAATGCTGTCTGGGCCAGCAGATTTTGAATCCAGGATCTGTTTTAGAAGCTTGTAGAGCTCATCCACACTGACCTGTCTAAAGAGAAAAGAGGAGTTCTGCCTTGTGGAAATGGGATCAGGGGGGTAGGGTGCTCTGAGTTGTTGACGGTCTTGGTAAATTCAGAGAGATCAAAGAGGTTATTGAAGGCATTGGATATTGTGTTAGGGCTGTTGCAATTGACTCCATCTACAGTATCTCAGTCAGGAGGAATGAAGGGACTGTTAAGTCCAAGGGACTGTTTGAGGTGATTCAAGTATTGGTAAGGGTTATTGTGAGGGGAGATAAGCAGAGTGCGAAAGTATTTGCTCTTGCTCTGTTGGATTTTCCATTTACACCTATTTCAAACTGATCTATAGGGGATCCAATCTCGGCCAGAGTTAGTGGTTTTGTAGGTAAACCAGCATCTGTCCCTCTCCTTCAGGATGGACAGAAAAGGGCATGTTAGCCATTTTGTTTTCTGACCATGGACTCTCCTGGAGGTAATGGGGGCATATTTATCATGGAGTCTAGAGAATACCACATTGAAATGGGAGATGGGGAGATCGGCATCAGAGATGTACCATAGGAATGACCAAGCTGGGTTAGCTAGCTCTGCTTTGAAGTTTGATGGCTCTGGATGGGAGAAGTTGTGGAGTGGATAATGTGAGGTGGAGCATTAGGAATTTTGGTGCCCCAGACACAGAACACTGGAGAGTGATCACTTATAGAGTCAGTGAGGACGCCTGAGCAGATGATTTTGTCAACATCTTTTATGAGTATCCAGTCTATCAGGTTGGCATTAATACCATTATTAGAGATACTAGTGGGTTGGGAGATTATTCATGTAAGGAGCATCTTATTGAGGGTTTATTTTGCTGATGATTTATGACCGTCCAGACAATTTATGTTGAAGTCCCCAAGAATTAAGAATTTGCTATTGCTCCCACAGTGGCGAACAACATCAATGAGAGAAGAAAGACCTGTTAGGCTGGTAACTGGAGGTAGATAGGTGAAGAATATGTGCAGTTTTTTAGAATTACCTAAAGTTTGTATACCATGGTATAACTCAAGGAGAGGCCCATAAGTGAGTGAGGGGGAGTTTAAGATAGATTGAGATGTGACTTAAAATAGATCATTGTTCCCCCTCCATGTTTGTGGCAGAAGCTGTCACACCTAATGAAACTGTATCCTGCTATATTGCAGAGGTTGTTGGGTACAGAGGGTTTAAGCCAGGTTTCAGATAGGCCCAGTATATAAGGCTATTAATGGGAGGAGGTACAAGTGGTAAGTTCATCCATGTTATGTAGCAAGCTTCTGATATTTAAATGAACATTTTTTAGCCCTTTCACACCTTGCCAGGATGAGGTTGGGGGGGGTGAGAAAGGTAGGTGTAGCCAGCATGGGAGGTCCTGGGTTTAGTTCAATGTCACCGGCAACAAGTAGTAATAAGTATGATAGAAGGAATGTCATATGTGGTTTTAGTCATTTAACTTTTGGGAGAGAGTTCCAGTGAGTTTTTTTAAATAGCATGAAATGAGGAGCCAAGTTTTTTTCTTGCAAGTGCCAAGATTTAGTATGGGCCGTTGCTCATGTACTAAGGTATTTGACATTGTAAAATCAAGTAGGTGAGTAGGGATAGGCACATTCTGTGACATGCAGGGAGGACAGATAGAAAAAGGGAAGAAGCAAAGGAGCCATTGATGAGGAGGGAGCAGGGGAGGAAAGAGGCTCAGGGCAGAGGAGGAGGTGAAGAGTTTACCCAAGCAGCAGGCAGAGCAAAATTAAGTAGGAAATGTGCTGAGAGAAAGCAAATAAGTATGAATGGCTAACCACTTGGAATTGAAACATAGAAATATAGACTTTGACGGCAGATAAGGACCGCTTGGCCCACCCAGTCTGCCCATTTCTCTACCTACTGGATAAGATGCAGATCCTAGTTTTATCAACAGCCTACTTCCTCCTACCTCCCACTAGAATTGTCTTATTTCTGTGCCATGCATTCTTAAATTCCCCCACTATTTTTGATCCCATGACCTTGTCAGGAAGGCCGTTCCAAGAATCCATTACCCTCTCCGAGAAAAAATGCTTCCTCACATTGCCCCGGAGTTATCCCCCTCTAGCCTCAAATTGTGCCCCCTTGTTCTTGCACATCTCTTTCTGAAAGATGCTACCCTCTTGGACTTTGCTGATTCCACTGAGGTACAGTACTTGAAAGGTTCTATCATGTCCCCTCTCTCCCTTCTTTCCTTGAGGGTATACATATTAAGCTCCTTTAGTCTCTCTTCATTTGGCTTCTAGTGCAGACCCTGCACCATTTTAGTTGCCCTTCTCTGGACTGCCTCCATCCTGTCTATGTTGTTGCAGAGATGGGGTCTCCAGAACTGCATGCAGTAATCCAGATGGGATCTCACCAACTGTCTATACAGAGGGATAACAACTTCTTGTTTTCTACTGGTGATGCCTCTCCCTATGCATCCCAATATCTCCCCAGCCCTCCTTACTACCTTTTCACATTCCTTGCCTACCTTTAGGTCATCTGATATAACTACTCCCAGGTCTCTCTCCTTTTTTATTATCTTTAGTACCTCCCCGCCCACTGTGTACTTTTCCCAAGGGTTTTGTTTCTAGCTGCATTACTTTTCACTTCTTTGCATTGAATCTAAGCTGCCATACTTTTGACCATTCCTCCAACCGTGCCAAGTCCCTTCTTATCCCTTCCACTCCCCTTGTGTATCAACTCTGTTGCAGTTCCTTGTGTTGTCTGCAAAGAGGCATATTTTTCCTTCCAGTCCCTCCACAATGCCACCTATAAAGACATTAAAGATGACCGGTCCCAATACTGAACCCTGCAGTATCCCACTAATAATCCGCTTTCTTCAGAGTGGACTCCATTTACTATTACCCTCTGTGTCCTGTTTTCTAGCCAATTGTTTTACCCAGGTTACCACCCTGGGACCCACTCCCAGGCTGCCTAACTTGTTTATTAATCTTTTATGTGGGACTGTGTCAAATGGCATGCTAAAGTCTAGGTAGGCCATGCCCACAGCCCCTCCCTAGTCTACTACTTTGGTCATCCAATTTATCTGACATGATCTTCCTGCTGTAAATCCATGCTGCCTTGGGTCCTGTGCCCAGCTGGCCTTTAGGTACTCAACAGTTCTTTCTTTCAGAAGTGATTCCATCATTTTCCCTACCACTGAGGTCAAACTAACTGGTCTGTAGTGTCCTGCCTCTGCCTTGCTCCCACTTTTGTGAAGGAGAATCACATCCACTCTCCTCCAGTCCTCAGGTACCATACCCTCCTATCATGATTTGTTAAAAAGGGTAGTCAGTGGTGCCACTAGTTCTCCCCTTTTTTCTTTTAGAATTCTGGGGTGAATCCTATCAAGCCACATTGCTTTGTCCACTTTCAGTTTTAGGAGTTCTTTTAGGACCCTTTCTTCCGTTAATAGACTGGTATTGACCCCCCTATCCAGTGTACTTCTGTTACTTGGTTTAGGTACCTCCCCCATCTCTTCTTTTGTGAAAACAGAGCAGAAGTATTCATTCAGTATCTTTGCTTTGTCACTGTCACCCTCTGCCCACCCCTTCCCCTTTATTAAGCCTCACTATCCCTCCCCTTGTCTTTCTTCGCTCCCTAATGTACCTGTAAAAGTTTCTTCTCCCTTCTTAACTGAATTGACTGTCTTTTTCTCAGTTTGGGCCTTTGCTATTCTGACTGCCTTCCCCACTTCCTTCTGCTTTAACTGGTACAGTTCTGTCTTGTTCCATCTGTGTTTCCTTATATTTCCTGAATGCTATCTTTTTCTCCCTAACCTTCCCTGCCACCTCTTTTGAGAATCATAGTAGTTTTTTCCTTCATTTTGTTTTGGTTATTTGCTTTACACAAAGGCTTGTTGCCTCTTTGATAGCAGCTTTGATTTTTCCCCATTGTTCCTCCATCTCATCTTCTTGCCCATTTGCTAATGCTTTTCTGAGGTGCTCCCCATTTTGCCAAATTCAGTCCTCCTAAAGTTCAATGCGCTACCTTTGTGTGACGTTGTTTATTGTAAACCACACTGTTTGGTGGATGCTTGTTCCCAGATGGCTACCTTCTTCTAAATCCAAGATACTCTTTGTCCCTGTTTGAGAGTACCAGATCTAGGATTGCTTCATCCCAAGTGGGTTCCAAAACTAGCTGTCTGAGGCATGCCCCCATTAAGGCATCGAGAATTACCCTGCTCTTGGATGTTTCTGCAGCAAAGGTGCTCCAGTTAACATCTGGCATATTCAGGTCCCCATCAACAATATCTTCCCCTTTTCTTCCATTCTAAGGATGCCATCTATCATTTCCTTGTCCTTTTCTTCCCCCTGAGATGGGGGTCTGTATATATCCCTCGTATGGATTGTGGTGCCATTTCCTGTCCCCAGGGTGGCCAACAGTGCCCCCTCTCCTCCCTATTTACCCTTAAGCTTTATTGCTTTGATCCCTTCCCTTATGTAGAGAGATACTCCTCTTCCTCTTGTACCCTCTCTGTCCCTCCTGTAGGTTGTGTACCCTGGTATGTTGACATCCCAGTCATGGTTCTCTGTATACCATGTTTCTGTGACTTCCACAATATCCAGGTGTCCCTCCTCCATCAAGACCACTAGTTTAGGGAGCTTGTTACCCAGACTACATGCATTGGTGCTCATTGCTCTCCATTTTTGATAGCCTTACCCCTTTTAACCCCATCCCTGTCCTTACTGTCTTTGCCTTTTTCTCCATTGACCCCTGTCCTGCTTTCTATCAGCTTCTCTACATAAGTGTTTACTTCACTAACTACCCTGTTTTATGGGGAGGAGGCTGGGATTTCCATGCTTCTTTTCAGTGCCCCCCCATTGGCTAGATTAAATGCTTGCCAATTAAACATTTTAACCTGTTACCTAAGATCCTGGTTTCCCTCCTGGACAGATGCAGACCATCATACCAGTATAGGCCTGCATCCCTACAGGTGGACCCCCAGTCCCCAGTGAAGCCAAAACCCTGAGCTCCACACCAGTTTTTCAACCATCCATTCAATCCTATTGTGTGGAGTACCCTAGCCTCACCCATGACATAGACAGGCAGCACCTCCAAGAAGGTTACAGTGTGTGCTACTTGTCTAAGCTCCATCCCCAGCTCTTCAAAGCCCTCCTGCACTGCTCTGATTCCATTCCCAGTCAGGTCATTTGTCCCTAGGTGGACAAGGCATGGAGTCATAATGTCACAAGACAGAATGCCACAGCAATATACCGAGCTCTCAATGTAGTGTGATATATTGCCAGCAATATTTCTCTGTTTTGTGGGTGGCTCCATGTTCTGCACCCCCCCATTACAGGGGGCTGTGACCCCTGCAGTCTTCCCAACTAAAATAATCAACTCTGGGGGGGGGTGTGATTGTACACTTACATTGCACAAAGTGCAAAAAAAAAGAAGAAAATCCATGCATCTGGGACCGGGATTCAATACATGGTCTGCTGACGGACCACCTCCATTGCTGCCTGTGGCTCATCCTGGCAAGCCATGGCAGCTACTTGGTGGACCCTCCTCCCAGTGGAGGACTTATCCTCAGTCAGAGAACAGTGACAGGGTACACAACCATGCATAGACCATTTATCAGTTTTGCACCCTGCCGCTATGCCTACCCATGCGGTGTGGGTTGCATGGTTTTGACATATGGCATCTTACATATGGTGGAGTGACCCAATAGGGGTGGATAATGATGTCCAACTCCCTGTCTGATGCCACTGCTCCTGCGATCCTGAGGATTCGCATCCTGTTCCTCCCACCCGTGGCACCAGGCAGGCACCTTACCTCCTTCTCCCCTCCTCGGTTCTACACTTCTAGTGATTATGTCCCCCACCATAAGTTGTTTCCTTCCTCTGTGGAGTCTCATGCCACCCTCCTCTGGGTCTCCTTTGTGGATATAACCAGCATCCTCCTTGGTCTCCACTGTGAGTGCTTCCATAGAGGAACCACACTCCATCAGAATGGTGTACGAATTGTAGAGTGGTATTACTGGAGGGATGGACCTCTGATCCACCACCTTCACCCTCCCTGAACCCACCATGGTGCAACTGCTCTTCTTTTTTGGCAACCTCTGAGGTACTGGCAGTAGCCCTGGTGGTCCCTGGATGGGGAGGAGGTTTCCCGAATCCTCGCCAGTTGGCCTGGAGATGGGCAACCTCTTCCCTCAGACCAGAGGTACCTACAAATAGGGCAGCATCAAAGCCCCCTGAACATCTCCCAAAAGACTGCCACCTCACAGTCAGTGCATTTCACCACTCCCAATATGTCTTTCTCCATTCCTGTTTAGATTTTTTTCTTTTTTGTTTGTGTGAACATGCACATGTGTTTAGCCCTATGCAGCATACTGGGCTCTTAAGATCATGACAGGTGTATGTTCTTTGCCCTTTTCTGGAAGTGATGTCAGAGCCTCTGGTATAAAGGATATGATGAGCTTAGGGTCAGTGGGGTGAGGAGCAGGGTGGGCCAGACCAAGCCTGTGCCCTCCAGAAACAATCAGCTACAGCTCTGACCCACTACTCCGGTTGGTGTTTTCCTTCCTTTCAGCAAGACAACCTGCACAACAATTTAAAAGAAAATATACCCTACAAAAACAATTTAAATTGGAGGAAAATAAAGCAGTAGACTGTACAACCTGTAAGTACAAAACAGTAATAAAATCTGTAAGCACAACCTGAACGTACAAAGCAAAATAGTAAAACAGTAACTCTGCTTAGCCAAAAGAAGCCTTAATGTTTCTCCTTGCTCCATTAATGTTGCTCCTTGCTCTGTCCTTTCAAGCAAACCCTAAAAGAAAAGAGCTCAGGTGAAGCTAGGTGCTTTATGCCAGCAAACGTGGTCTCCTGAATTAAGGGCAATGTGCACAGCGCAGCTTTGGCTTGTACTGAAGCAGGATTCTGACTATAGCAAATAGGGTGTCAGCAGGCTAACTGTACTGAATGGGCAACATTTAGAGAATTGGTCATTTGGACCATAAAGGTAGATCTCAGCCCCAATCTTAAGGCAAGTGGACAGTCTCAGATTAGGGTCAGTTCCGCAAAAGGGATCAGTAAAGCACGATGTTGCCTTGAATATAATGAGGCCATGTATTCAGCATCAGTGAGGTACTGACTGTGAAAGTAGGAGTGGAAGTTCTCACTGACTGAAGTGCAGTGGGGTGATTAGATGGGCTGAGTACATGTAGGGGTAATAGAACTGAAGGACTTGGTGATAATTCTTTACTGGGTCACTGAGTCCGTTGCTATGGTCCTAAACAGCTAGGCAAATGCAAATTGCTCTGGTAATTGGGAGAACAATTGGATGTGTTAGCTAGGACTATCCTGCCATGTAGAGGGAGAAGCTGATGTCTGGCCCTGGGAGAGATGTGTATGGAACACATACCCTAACATATACGTGTTACCAGTAGAAGCAAAATGCTCAGTAAAGGTGAGTTGATTGATTGTGTATTCTGCACTTAGGGAATTAGTGGGGGCCAATGACAAGAGATCCAAGGACAGAAAGTAGCATGTTATTAATCAATTATTGGGAGGAAGGCTAGAAGACTATAACGGGAATGAACGAACCAAGGAGGGAGGCTGGAGTGACTGGGTGGGTCATTCATACGGGTGGTGCTAGGCCAAGAAAATCATCCACTGCTGATACCAGCTTCCAGTAGTTTGATGGTGGGGGAAAGCAAGGCAAATGATCCAGGGGGGAGGGGAGAGTCCAGGGAAGTCTCATGACCTGAGTCAGGCAGGTCCATTTACCTCTGGGGATTTGGGGTTGAGCTGTAATGGATGAGAGAAAGGGGTGGAAATATTATATGACATATCATAACAGGGAGCCACATCTGCAGCATGCCCTGCTCTAACAGTAAACACTCCCACAAGTCAGTCAACCTGCACTAGATTATAATTGCTAGTTATACCTTTCAGCTTTATATATATATGGTGTATACTTTTATTTTTGTAGTCTTTTGAATTAATTGTGTTTTCCTATCAGCTCTAGAGTATTTCATACAATTGCATTGCTTAGAAACTGTGCTACATGGGTCTGAATGCTATAGGCACAAACTTTCTATAATTAATTTACTAAATCACTTTCTCACACAGCTCTTTGGAGAGGAGTCCTACATAAAAGGCATAACTAAATGAATTCTGTCAGTAAAACATCCCTAACATAGTCTTATTTCCCCACTCTATATCAGTGCTTGTTTTGGGGTTGGGGTCTTATTTCCCCACTCTATAGGGCCATGTATCAATGCTTGTTTTGAGGGTGGGGTTGCAGCACAGAATGCATCCTGGTATTGATGTTAACTCAAGGTCAGAGGTTCCCTTTTAAAGGACCTGGGACAGAGGAATTCCTGGCTCTAGGGATGCAAAGAATTAGCTAGCTGTAGGCTTCAGGCTGAGGTGGTAAACCCCCAAGTTGTGGGTTATTGTTATTAAGGAGGTCAGTTCTGGGATTACAGAGACAAAAATAACAATTTCACACTGGTGTAGTCAAAACACCACTCGCACAGATATAAACTGAACTCTTCAGATCTGGCGATGTTTGGATGACTATGTAGTGTATTATGTCTTACAATACACTGTCATTAAGTCTAACTTTGACCCCTGATTCAGGAACACAGTTGGGTTGATGAAACCCACCTACAACATGCAGCTTGCCTTCTTCCCAATAACCACCAAGATCTCAGTTGAAAAATAAAACATGAAACATAATAAGAGACCATACCACAACATTGTATGTTTTCATGTTTTTATGTGAGTCACATGCTACTGGAGTGGATGCCAGTTAATAACTGTGTATAATGTACACTAAGACTGTTCATACATTCACTCTTCTATAAAAAGGATGTGTATAATTGGTTGTAAAAACATGCAGTGTCATATGATAACCCCATGATAACCTATATTCTCGGATAAGAGGGTGATGGAGGAACTGATCTGTGAACATCCTAGCTTGCTCTGCTTTACCCACCAAGAAATAAAATCTTAGATCAGCCCCTAAAGACTATATGTAATGTGCTTTCTTTTTTTAACCAGGAGAGATACACTAATCTGAAAGCTTGTTTACAGGTGCAGCCTGGGAGCACAAGGAAGATAAGTGACTTGCTCAGGGTCACACCGTATGCAAGTGGGGGCTGTGGGATTCAAACCCAGGTCTTCAGGTTTGCAGCTCAGAGCTTTAAACCACCACACTAAACTGCCTCCTTTTAAGATCACTATGATTCGTGGTTGTGATAGGGGCTATACGTTAAAGCCAAATGCACTCAAGATTCAATACATCAGCTAAAATATTGCAGTATAGTAATAGTTAGAGCTCCAAGCTGAGGACCTCAAAACTTACTAGACCTTGGTTTGAAATCCACAATCACCACAAGCATACATTTTTGACCCTATGCAAGTCACTTAACTGCCTTGTACCTGGACAAGAACTTCAAAATGAATTTCAGCACTGTATGCCTTTTCTGGCCAAAAAAACAAACTAAAATAAAGAGCCTCTGATACTATGGGGACAACTTTCTAAAATGCAGTAGATTCCCACAGTACAGCTTTTATGTCATGTACTGGTGCTTATCTTCCTCTCCTACTTTATTACCTTTGAAATTTTCATTTAAACAAGATCTCTGTCACTTACTCTTCATCTGCTCTGGCTCGTTGCATACAAGTGACATCATAATTATGTTGTGTGACATCACAACTGGCTGCTGTAGAAATTATTACAAGGCAACAGCAGAGGGTTATTAAATCCCATGTAGAAAAGCAGCCAGTGCAAATGAAGACCAAGTGACAGAGATCCTGCTTGTATTGAAATTAAATAAGTAATAAGTAAAATGGGGAGATAAATACAGGCACTATCTGAATAATAATTGACTTCTGTGGGATTTTTTTAAGTTTTCCCAGTGATGTCAAATGTTCTTTAAGTGCTGCTTTACTTTTCTTTATCAAGGTTTTTATCCTCCAGGCACATCACAAGCAGTTTTTCAACCCCATCCCTGTCTCCCTCACTGGCAGGAGCAATAATCAGAGGAGAAGGGAGAAAAACAAAGGACAAAAGGAAAGTAACAAAAACCTCATGACCCAGTGCTCCACACAAATCTCTCTCTACTATACTACACCTGGCTGGCGTGCACTGTAGCTGTAGCTTTCCACAGGTCCCTACTGAATGCTGTCAGCTGGTGCCTCAGCAAACTCTGATATGTACATTCAGAAAGACAGATGTGAGAAAAGGAAACTGCATAGCATGATATTTTAGATGGTCAGAACTGATGGTAACGTGAGTCACCCACTTTAATTCGAAGGTGTGACATTGCTTTACATATTTTGACCCCAAATTTTCAACATGACCTTTTTGGGGCCCCACCTCATGGCCAATGGCAGTGGAATTATACAAATCTGGCCTGGAATGTGATTTTGCAGTCGCTTTGCAGAATCATCTTTCAGGGGGGATTTGAACATTTTCACCACACGTGTTCATGAGGTGAGGTCATAAGAAGGCAATGCTAAAAATTTGGTGTACAAATATGGCAAAATGCCCAGGTTATGACTGAATGTTGCAGTATATCAACATTCACTCATAACTTCACTAATTCTCAATATTTAAGCTGCAAACTTTCAACATAGCCATTTTTCCAAAGTACCTGGTCCCTACTCTCTAAAATGCAATGACATGTTTGTGTATCAGGACACACTGAGCTTGGAGTGTGTGCATGCATGTTACGTCGACAGCATTTGCAGTAGCAGCCGTTCTGGCCCTTATCAGATTATGTTTTATACACTGAAGTCCTGAGGAGTCTTTTTTTCCTTTTTTCTGTGGCATTCTTTCTTTCATCTGTTGAATATTCTTCTAATCATGTTAGAGATGCAAACCACTGGTGCTAGGAGTGCCTTTGATTGGCTGATATTCCATGGGCAGTGTCAGTTTATTGGATACACTGAGCGATGAGACTAGAACTTTTTAAGGATGAACATCAGTATGGTAAGGAAAGGGAAAGAAAAGGGGAAATTGTTTAACCAGGAAAGGCACTCTAACCTGGAGCTTATTTCCAGTTGTGACCTGGGAGCACAAGGAAGTTGAGTGGCTTGCTCAGGGTCATGCACTGTACAAGTGGGGGCTGATGGGATTCAAACGCAGGTCTCCAGATCTGCAGCTTGGTGTCCTTAATCACTATGCTAGACTGCCTCCTGGTAAAGATAAATGTCTTATTTTCACAGGAGCATGGTTAACACTGTTTATCCAATGCTCTAGGCACATACTCCTATTGCATAAATCCAATTATTTTGTATTCCACCTTGGTGTGTGGCCAATAAGCAGAGTCAAAAAGTGACAAACAAGGAATTTCAGGGGGCTACCCCAGAATATTTAATCATTTATTTTTCTGCAGTATGCAGTCCCCTAAAATAAAGCCCATCATATGCATTTTTAGTGCAGTGGGATCCTGGTTTCATTTGTTGTTTTCTGTTACTTGTTTTTACCAGAGATACTATGCACCTGGTTGGGGCCCTTGTTCCTATATATAAACATGCTTTTCCCAATAGTCAAAAGTAAAAAAAAAAAAGTCAATTTTATAAGTGCAATAAGGCCTTACTATGCCCCTGGCCGTGCTGTAAAATATGATATACACACACCCCGCTGTGCCTTATTGCTTCGTAGTACCCAATGTAAACTGTAAGTGCAATAAAACACTCCCTGTGTGTGGCTGTGCTGTGCTGTGCATTGCTAACCACACTTCCAGAGCTGAAGGCAACTGGACATTGGCCTTGTGCCTGTACCCCTGGGTGTGTGTTTAGCATAGCACAACCACAAACTTGTCTGTGTCTTATTCCTTACACTGAGGCCTCAGCCAGTCTAAGACATATAAATATAGAGAATGCTGGCAAAAAAGACCATTTATCCATTCAGTCTGCCCAGTTTGACCCAACCCTACCCTGTGACCTATTGTCTAGATGAGGTTTAAGCCCATGCCCCCTTCTTCCATGCCTTACTGCTACCCCCGAATAACTATTAAGCCCTGTACTCTGTCCCAGCTGTCCTTTAACCCATTAATTGTTTTTGTGCCCACCACCTCTACCAGTAGGCTGTTTCATGGCTCAACCACTGTCTTCGTAAAGTAAAACTGTTTCACCTTCCTCCTGAATTTCCCCACTGGCTTACATTCATGCCCCTTGTTTCTGAACCACCATTCCTGCTAAATAATTCCTCACAGTTTACCTTGTTTATTCCTTTCAGGAACTTGATAATCTCTATCTTGTTGCCCCTTCCCTTCTGGCCTCCTGTGAGTACATGATGATGTAATTCATTCATGCATTGACCTGATACCAAATGGACAGAATGTCCAGAGGGGATTGCTGTGTCCTTTTGGGCTACTTCTCTCAAGCAAACTGCATCTGCAGTTTGAAAACCTGCCTAAGGTGAAGCCACTCAAAGCTCCCCCTACAAGCAAGGTATGGGTTGGAACTTTTTGAATTTTGGCACCTACCGCAGGGGAAATCTCACTTGCTCCTGTCTGCCAGCAGAGTGTCCAGTTTCCTATTAGCAGATTATACAGATCCTCCACTAGAGGGACCTTGTTCTTTCATTCGTTTAAAGGAAGTCTGCCCTTTTAAAGTCACAGCAACTTTACTAGCTACCAGCTGCCTACCCTCCCTGTACCTCTGTAGTTACTGCTCTGTGCTGGTCTATTACTGCAGCTGCACCTCCAAGAAAAACTACACACATTTGGTTACAAAGTAAGCTCTGTAGCCTGCTCACTATCTTTCACCCGTGTTAAACACTCTCTGTTCCCTTCTTGAAAACCTCTTTGGGACAATGGTCCTTTGCGTATAGTGCCCCACTTTGGTTAAATGAAGTCCCCATATCTTTACTAAATATAGATAGTCTTCGTTCTTTCAAAGCTGACCTCAAACACTTCCTTGCTGAAACCGGATCTCATGAGTGCAGGATTTCACCTGTCAATTCTGGCTGTTCTAGGCCTCAACTTAGCCCCTCCTTCCCCTAGCCTGAATCAAATGCCCAGTATGACCTGACTCCATTGACCTGGTGCCTAGCCCTTCTCAGTGTCTTGATGCACTTAATACATTTCTCCTCTCCTCCTTCACCCTGAGAGCTTACTACTACCAGTCTTCCCACCCTTACCCTTTTCGCATCCACCTTTCCTCCTTCCCATTCTACCTTTCCTCTCTTTTAACGCAAAGCCCCCCACTTACATTACTGTTATATCCTGCACCCCCTACCCCCACTCCCTCTTGCCTAAATTTGATCTCTTCTACTAGTCTCCTCCTCCTCCTCCTCCTCCTCCTCATCCTCCTCCCCATCGTCTAAGCCCTCTACCTCCTAGACTGAGCCTATGCTGTAGACTGCCACCCCCTTGATGGACCCTACCCACCAGGCTGCCTTGCACTTGTTTTTTGAAACTGAATGATGTGTTTTACTATACCAGTTGAACAATAAAGTGAACATCTGTTAACCTTACTCATTGTGTCAGGGGTACTCTGAACTTAGGCATCTGCTATAAGTCAACTAATTCATTGCCTGAACTTTGCCATAGTTGAATTATCCCTTACTTGCTATATGTAAAGTTATTAGTGACTGTACATTGTGTTGCCTGAATTATTCTCTTACCTTTGTAAAATGTACTCCCTTCTATTTTTTTTGTGAACTAAAGTTCTTGTATGTATGTACTGTATGTATGCATGCATGTATGTATAAATGTATACATGTATTGTATTGTTTAATACTGATGTGGAACCTTTGAAAACAAGCACTTTGTTCAAAGGTTATTTCCGAACCATGAAATAAATAAAAATTAAAAAAATTCCCTCTGCAATTTGGAATGTTATTCTTTTTACAGGTCCTTAAGAGTTTTGTGGAATAATTGGGGGGAGGGTGTTGTGGGGGCCAGAGGTGATTGGGAGGGAGGTGATTTACTTACTGATCGAAGTCAGATGGGGTGAGGGAAGGGGGAGCTGGGTTTTAATGTGTGGATGGGGAAAGGGTTTTACTACATTAAAGATTTACTGAATGCAGCGAATATCACCGGGAAGAGGAGGAGGGGGAGTTTTGCATAGAAGAGGGTGGTTTGGGGGAACCTGGTTTACAATGGAGGGGTACTAGCAAACTATGTATGTAGAGGAAAGATGTCTTTTGGAAAAACGATTTTTAAACTGTGTCATGCGGAGTTGATGGACAAAGTCAGCAACTCTGCAGAAAGCAAAGTGCATGACTTTGCACAAACTTTGTATGTGAAATTTAAATTAACAATCTTTATTTAAGAGTACCAAGTAACTATAAATTACTGCAAATATTTTGGAGTAACAAGTAACTGTAACATCTTACAAATGTTTCAGAGTAATGAGTAACTGTAGCTTATCAAAAATATTTCAGAGTAACATACCACTAACTTAATTGCAACTACTTCAGAGAAACAAGTAACTGTAACCTATTACAAATATTTCAGAATAATAAGGAATTGTAACTTATTACACTTATTTGAGAATAACTGTAACATTACTTTTTATGCAAAAGTAATAAATAACTTATTACAAATATTTTAGAGTAACATAATTGTGACATTACTTGTTATTCAAAAGAAATAAAGCAACTGACCTTACTACAAATATTAACTGGTAACTTTAACTTATACAGAGGTAATAAGTAACTGAGTTACACATATTTGAAAGTAACTAGTAATTATATCATTACTTTTAATACCCAAGTAATCAGTAACTCTAAATTATTGCAAATATTTAAAAGTAACTATTATGCATAACATTATTTTTTATACAAACGAAATAAGTAACTAACTGACCACAAATATTTTAGAGTAACTAGTAACTAATTTATACACAAGTAATAAGTAACTTATAACAAATATTTGAGAGGAGAATAACTGGTACTGTAACTACAGTATAACAACATAAAAAAGAAATAAACTGTAACTTATAACAAATATTCATTAGTAAATGTGAATGTTTAAAAGTAATAGTTACTTGTAACTGTAGCATTACTTTTTATACAAAAAAGTTACAAATATTTCAGAGTAACACATCTGTAACTAATTGCAAATATTTCAAAGTAACAAGTAACTGTAACCTATTTCAAATATTTCAAAGTAACAAGCAACTGTAATTTATTACAAATATTTCAGAGTAACAAGTAGCTATTACTTTTACAAACATTTTAAGATAAAAAGTAACTAACCTATTACAACATTTTCAAAGTAACAGGCAACTGTAACTTATGACTAATACTTCACAGTAACAAGTAATTGTTACCTGTTACAAATACTGCAGAGTAACAAGTAATGGTAATGTATTAATGCATTACAAATATTTTAGAGTAACAGTCAGCTGTAACTTATTACAAACATTGCAGCATAACAAGCAACTGTAACCTTTTAAAAATAGTGCAGAGTAGCAAGTAACTGAAACTTTTTACAAATATTTCAGAGTAACAGGTGACTGTAACTTATTACCGTATAAATATTTCAGAGTAACACATAACTGTAACCTATTACAAATATTTTAGAGTAAAAAGGAGCAGTAATTTATTACAGCTATTTCAGAGTAACAAGTACTTTTAACCTATTACAAATATTTCAAATTGACAGGTAACTGTACCTTATTACAAATATTTCACAATAACAAATAACTGTAACCTGTTGCAAATAGTTCAGAGCAATAAGAAACTGCATAACATTTTAAAAGTAACTTCCCATAATTTATTACAAATATGTCAGCGTAACAAGTAACTGTTACAGTTACCTGTTAATGTGAAATATAGGTAACTGATTACAGATATTTTGCAGTGACAAGTAACTGTAATCTATTACAAATAGTTCATAATAAAAAGAAACTTTATAACTTTTTAAAAGTAACTTCCCATACTGGCCCATTGATGCAGTGATAGCACTGCTCCTTGCATTGCAAGATGACCTGGGTTCAGAAGCAAGCAATAGTTATCTGGAGTTTGTTGAGTGGAGGAGAATTGATGACAGCCAGCTGCAGTGCATTAATGCCACCCGAGTAATCACAGGTGGCAGGTATTGTTCCCATCCTTTATGTTGAGCATTAGGTAATTCAATGTCAAAATACTCTGCACTTTTGTTTTAAGCAGACTTGGAATAAGGATCTTCTTATGGTATCATTTTTAGGGCTGCAGGTAGGTGGAGCCTGCAGTCCTATTGCATTAGCTCTAAAAACAGCTTGTCATGGAACTCCCTTTTTGGACGTTTAGAAGTTTTCATCCACAACTGCAAAATAGTGTGCTCCCCCTCTGATTTTTGCTATTGGCTGCTCTGCCTTAAAGGCAGGGGGGATGCTACTGTGCCTCTGAACTACTCGGGATATAAACAAAAAAAAAAAACTTTTGAAGCTGCTGTCATTTAACCCTTGCAGGGCTGCAGAATGAGCATATGTCCAGCTCAATTAAATAGATTATTTCTAGTTCTTTCAGCAGTCATGGGGTTAACTCATTATCTTCTTACTTTGAATACTGACCCAGTAGCAGATGGCTAATTAGGCACATGTGTTATGTGGGAGAGAGAGAGCAATGTAAGAAGACCCAGACCCCCACCCCACCATAATCCTTACATATGCTCATTTCAGCCTTGAAGCTGGCAGTTATCATGTAGGAATTTGTACTGCCTGCTGCTGTCAACACTCCCACATGTCTAAGTTATGTAGTTAAAAAATAGATTAGAACTACAAAACTAGTCATACAGAGGGTATAATGACTTGAATAGTTTTTTTGTTTGTTTGTTTCTTTTTGTTTGTTTTCTATCACTGGTCCAAAATAAGTATCCGTGTATAAGTGCATGAGCCCTATTTGATAAATGAATACTCTGCTATGCCATGCAGCTCCAAAAGTCAGTACTAGAACAATGTTATCAAGTCAGTCTCTTCTGTAACTAGTTATTCTTTTGGAAACAAGATAATTCCCACTAGGCACTGGGCCTGTTTTCAGGGGCAACCCAAGGACACTAGGAAGGTTAAGTGACTTACTCAGGGTCACACAGTATGCAAGAGGAGGTTGTGGGTATCAAACCCTATTCTGTTGGATGCATCAAGCTCATTCACAGCTCATAACTTTAATGTCTAGGCTGTTCTGCCAGACCTATGCTGTGATTTATCAACCCCACACAGTCCCACAACAGAATGCAGTAACACAATGACCAAGCAATAGAAAACAGCACACAGGAGTAAAACACAAACAGATATGGGATAAGGCTTATTAGGGAAAACAGGAACAAAGCTCTGGGGAAGGAAAGGGAACGGTTAAAAAGTAAACAAATAATTGACAATCCCTGCAATACCCTCTCCACCTCCCCCTTCAGCTCTGTGAGTCCCTCACAGTCCCAGCTAACAGGCATAACAATTATACTGTCTCCACAGTCCCTAAGAGCCCCCTGTATTCTACTGGGTAACACAGTTGTTGAATCATCATATGCCCAATGTCTGATGTAGGTGCAACTATTTAACCTGCACACTTATTAGGTTTAAAATTAAAGGGATCACTATTTGTAATTCAGCACAAGGCCAAATGGCCAAAATACAGGTCTTCTACCAGGGCACTCCCAAAAGAGACAGTCCAGTCCTGCCTTAACTATCTAACTAAAAGGACTGGGACAAATGTCGGATTCAGTATTCATGGTATGCAGATCACATCAGACCCTGAAAGGTTTCAGATGTGTAATGCTGGTCTCTCTGGTGGGCAGTAGCTGCAGGTTGCATGCTGTGGCTCTTTACTGTATCATAGCAGACATAGTCACATGACAGGCTTGTAGGCCTGTGATGATGCAACAACTATGACAACCAGCAGAATATAGGGGAGATCTTAGGGACAAGGGAGAGGAGGAAAAAAAAGGATAGTGGTGGTGATTTACCCTTCTGGCTGGGAGGGAATGGTCCTGCTGCAACCCCTCCCCCCGCTAGCAACATGGTCTGTTGGGGGCCCAGCCTTTGAGCTTTGCATGGGGCCCAAGCAGGACAAAAGCTTCCACTGGCTGCAGGAGGTGAGTGAGAGAGAGAGAGAGAGCAAGAGACACACACACACACACACACACACACACACACACAAAGACAGAGACTTAGCTGTTGCATGCTTTGAAGAAATGGTGTGTGTGTGTGTGTGTGTGTGTGTGCATATCTCTCTCTCTCTCTCTCTCACTCTCTCTTCCCCTGTAGCAGCACCGCCCGGGAAAGTCAATCTCAGTGAAGTGTTGTGAAAGGTGTCTGTGGCTTTCTGTCATCTACCTCAAGGTATGAGTGCCACGTGGACACAGAGGGAGCTCCTTTGAGACACACTCACACAGACATATGCACTTCGCACTGCAAAGGCAAGTATGCAAAGTACATGTTGTATATGGTGATACACATTCGAGGGCCTTTCTGCCAAATTCCCACTTCCTCCACGTAATTGAGAAATATGGTCTTCTACTCTACTTGCTGCCACTGGACAAGGTTTAAAACTGAATCATCAGCTACAGACCCTGACAGAAAAATAATGTTAATAGTATTTAGCCAATCAAATAATTAGCTGCAGCCAGTCAGCACATTTAACTGGCGGTACACAAGTATGGTCATACTGTATTATAGACAGTCTTCTCACTAAGGGCTGGAGAAATTGGCCAATAGCAACTTCCATTTTGCTTTAAACCCATACATTTGGTTTGGCTTCCAGAATTCAGCAAAATGATTTCATCTACAAATACAGTAAATGTCATGGTGCAAGCTGACCACAAATAGGGGATAAAAGTCTTAAGGCCAGCAATAAACATAAATTAGTGTTGCTTACTTGTTGCAGGTGCTGTTGGCATGCATCTGCTGTGAACTGCTGTATGTGGTGTTGTGACAGAGCCTGCAAATCCCCACCAAGACAGCCACAGCCCAGTGTGAGCTACCGTAATAGTTACTTTTCATCGCTGACCTCAAGACATACTGTATACTTCCATGTAATCTCTGCTTTACATGCATGCCACTTTCTACAGTATATTTTTTCTCTGTCTGGCTACATTGATTTTCAAATTACATAAGCATAACCCCCCCTCAAAAAAAAAAACAAGTTATGCATCAAAAATCCTAAAAATGAAAAGATTAAATGTACGGCATTACATGACATGTGAGTGGTCTTCATTAACTGGTACCAGTTTGTGTGCTCTGTTATCAGTGGCATACCAGATCATATGGTGCTTGTTGATGACAATCTAAAAGTTGTTGGCTTTGTCATCAGAAATTACCTCACTACTGCTGAGGTGGTATGCCAGACTATGGGGCCAGTGCCAGTGGGAAAAAGTCCAGACAGACTTGCCACCAGGAGATATAGGACTGGGACTAATATTAGATGTTTAAGCAATAAGATATCACTGAGTGTTAGTTAATGGGAAAGTTACCTGTGCCTCCTGTTGTGGTGCGGCATGAGGTGCAGCCATGTGTCTTAAACCACATAGGAAATGGATAAATCCCACAACAACCCTTGCCATGGAGTGCATTATTGTGATAATGAAACGGACCCAGTTGTGAAAAACACTAAAACACAAAATTAATAAATGTTTTTATTAATCAATACATAATGATGTGATGCATTCACCAGTCAATAAAATAGTCCTTAATTCAACTGTTTTGCACAGCTGAAAGTAGATTGTGTTGCAGAAGTTGATTTCTCCTTGTCTACCTGATTCCACTACATGTGCTTTTATGAACTACATAAGCTATTTTTAAAGAACTTAGGGCTGGATATTCAGAAATGCACCAGAGCCCAGCACAAGTCTGGCACAGCGAACCCGATGCACACTGGCACAATAGGAGCGATATTCAGAGACTGCACTTGCCGTAGTGCATCAACGCAACCTGGCTGAATATGGCACTGTTGCCAATGGCACAACTGGGAATGTGCCATGGTGCAAGAAGGGGTGTGCCAAAGTCACAAGTAGAGGTGTGCCATGGCGCATACACACACAGTTGCACCACAGCTGCAGAGTGATGGGGCAGGCACGACACAGAGAAGTGACCCAGGGACAGAACCAGTGAGGCACAGTGACAGGCCACAGGAGGCAACCACCAACAGGACACAGCAGGGTATATACAGGCACCCACGCCCCCACCCCAGAACACAACAGTGGCACCGTAGTGAGCAACAGGAGATGACAAAGGCCAACTGATGTCCACCAAGGGGACCCCCACAGACTGCATGCCATGCCCCCCCAACACAGCCAGACCAGAGCAGGACACACCCAGCACCACGCAGCCAAGCACACACACCCACAACATGCCCCTGACAGCCCACCCATGGGCACCCCCATGACATGCCCACTGACCAAGGGGGGACACCACCACAGTGGAACACACCACAGCACACAGCAGGGAACCACAGCAGCACAACAGGCACCTTGACACATGCACACCACACAGACAGGCACTGGGCCACTGCAGCATGGCACAGCACGCCTCCTGCAAAGCAGACACTGACACAGGCAGGTAGGTCAAAATAATGTAATGGAGAACAGAACAGACAACTATGTGCAGAACAATGGGGGAGGGAAGGTGTAGGAATGTGAGGGATGGGGACAGGGAACAGGGACTGTACAGTGGGAAGGGGAACTGTAGGGGGGAGGTACAGCAGGGGAAATAAGGGAAGGTAGGGTGCACATCAGCGGCGGCCACACTTTGCTGTCCCATGATGTCCACGGCGTCCACCTCCCAACACCCGCCAGTGTAGGTGGAACACCACCTCCATTGTGGGTGATGTAATTAGGATGATCTGCTGCAGCAGCCTGCATTACAGGGGTATCCTCCTACACCTCCGGACACCTAGGAGAAGGGACAGGACAGGCGATCAGTGCAGTGTCCCACAGAACCATACCCAACCACTGCTCGCATAGGGCAGCAGGAACACACACCCCCAGAGGGCCTGAACAGGCCACCCATAGGGGGATGGGCCTACATCTGCCAGCAACATGGAACACCACAACAGTGCACAATGGTGGCACCTGCCGCACAGTAGCCATCCAACTGCACAATGCCAGTCGCATGGCACAGTGCCCATGCAGCACGAAAGCATTGACAGTGGCAGCCAGAGGCACACCCACTCCACCAACAGCTGGCACATGAGTACAATGGATGTGCCACAGTGGCAGGCACCATGCACAGTGCAAGACACACAGCTGCCATGGCACACAGTGCAGGCATCCGTGCCCAGACCCATGCCCCTGTCAACCCCCAGTACAAGCGTGAAGGCCCATGACAGGACCTACCTACTCTCCATGGACCCATTGCTGCTGGGGCTGCTCCGGCGCCACCTCTGGGTCCTGCTGCAGCCTGCTGTCCTGCTGCAGTGGCTGCCGCTGCTGCTCTTTGGTGATTTTCATGGCCTGGGAATGGAACATAGACAGGAACACATCAGTACACAGCCACAGCAGCTGTCCCCCTGCACAGTGGGGTCCCCTGCCTGGCATGGTCCGCACAGCAGCATAGCAACGTAACCGGTGGTGGATGATGCATCCCCGTGATGCACACAATGACAGCACACCACCCTGCAGGATACTCTAGGCAGCCCTGCCAACACCACAGTACAGCACCAGGGCACACATGCATGCTGGGCCTACTCACCTGGCTGTGGCACATGCCCACGCCTGACACACGCCTCCAGGCATCGGAGGCAACCTGGGTCCCTCTGCCGCAGGTCCCCATACCGGTGCCGACACTACTCACCAGTCCTGGTCATCCTAGTATGCTGCACTAGTGTGACAGCAATATCATTCCATACAGCCACATGGGGCTGCTGTAGTGAGGCCTGTCCAAACAGCTGGGGTGCGTGGGGCTGCACACAGGCCACGAGATTCACCAGCTCCACCTGCATCCAGTTACTCGAATGACTAGCCCATGTCCCTGCTGAGAGCCGTGGAGCAAAATGGCACTTGTAGCCACATGTGGCAACAGCCTTCTCCAGATGCATTGGCTGAGGCAATTTGCATTGTGTCCAGCAATCGTGCAACAGCAGGGATGCGCAACATGGGTGTGGCAGGGCAGGACCACGTGTGCAGGGTCAGTTTGGGTCACAGGTCACTTCAGGGGTCGGAGAATGGCCACGCACAGTGTGCCAACTGCACAATAGCATCCATGGCGCACAGAGTGCTATTGAGCAGTTGGCGCACTGTGCACACTAGGCGGTGGTGCACCACACGGATCATGCACACAGCTCCTATGTGCACTGCACATACATGCGCATTGCACCATGTCATGCTCCGGAACAATCAACTGACTTGCTCCGGAGCACTCTCATTGCATACAGTTCACATGCACAATATTCAGCCACCAGATGCAAATGAGCTCATCAGCCAATGTGTGACACAATGGGGGCATTAGCTTATCATTACCATTGCGCCAAAGCCAATTAGCATATGATGCACCATAAAATCACCACAGAATGACACAGGCCATGGACCAGCATTGCATCCTTGTGAGGTAAGTTGCACATGCTGCTGGAACACACTGAGCACAGAGGGCACAGCAAGGGGGATGGCACTGGGTGATGCAGCCACTGACGCACTGTGCTGTCCATTACCACAGGAAGCTACATCTCGGAACCTGAGGAGGTTGGGGAGTGTAGGCCTGTTCGCAAGTGCAGGCACAACTTCACAAAAGCAGAGACAGAGGCCTTGTTCAAGGCCTACCTCAACAGGGAGCCACTCTTGAGCGGTGCCATGGGCACACCACAGGCCAGGACTGGGGCCTGGGTGGGGGTGGCAGAATGCATCAACCAGCAGGGCAGCCATCAGCGGTTGCTGCAGGAGTGCCGCAAGAAGGTGGGCACTGATGACAGGCAGATCAAAGAGAAGGTGGCAGCCATCCATGCAGACTGGAATGCCACCAGAGGGGAGCCTGCAGATGCACCACAGCTCATGGCACAGGAGGAGCTGGTGGCAGCCACCTTGCACCGCAGCAATGTGGTGGGTATGCTTGGTGGTGGATTCCAGACAAGTGGCAGCCCATCCCTGCATGGTACATATGGCGGCAATGTGCAGCATGCTGTGGCATGATGGGGGGCATGTGTGGCCTCTGCTTCACTGACTCACCTGTTTTCTCTTCCAGCACCGGCACATCTTTGAGCAGAGGACGGGGCACTGGCAGCAGCTGTGGGGGCAGGTACAGCCTCAGACAACCAGCCATCCACCTCCATGGGTATCTGGGGGCCTGAGATGCTGCAGCACACCACCACTGTCCAGCCAGATGTCCTGGGCATAGGGTCGGATGAGGCCTGGATGTGTTTCTACAGGATGCCAGTCTTGGCATCCTGTGCATGGAGACACAGATTTGGGCAGGGTCCAACACCGATGACAACCTCGCCATAATCCTGGACAGCATGGGTGATGTTCTGGGGGAGACACCTACACCAGGCACAGGCAGCATGTCCAGTGACCTGTCAGTGGGGGACCAGCTGCCTGCCGCTACTGCAGGTGCTGCTGTGTGCACTGCCACAGCTGTGCTATGCAGTGGTGGTGATGCAGCTGTGCAGGCACTGGGCACTGTTCAGCAGCCGGAGGGGCAATGGCAGCAGGCTGATGGTGCTACAGGGCAGCTGGACGCAGGGTCCACCACCGGGGTGCCAGCTAGGGACATACCCCAAGAGGAACCCACTGTGCATTGTCCACCTGAGAGGGGGGCTGTGTAGCATGGCTGGTCACCACAGGAGGGTCGGTGTCCTGCCCAGATTGATCAGGATGCCAACCCAATGCAGAACACACCTGTTTGCTCCGGGCATCCATTGAGCAACAGGTGCAGGTTGCCACTGGGCTGTGTGCACTGCACATGGAGGTGAGCCAGCTGGCAGAGCAGTGCGAGAGGGGCATTGTGCAACTCCTTGTGGGGATGCAGTGCAAGCAGGAAGCCTTGACTTTTCCATGGATCATATTGCTCACCGCATGCAGGAGGCCATGACTGCATCCATGGATTGCATTGCACAGGCAGTCTCGGATGACTTCGTGCTGCTGGCTGCCACAGGGCCTGACCAGCCACCGCAGACCGCATGCAGTGCATTGTCCACTCCACGATCCCAGTGTCAGGTGACACCCACACAGTCGACACCTGGCTCTGCTGTTGGCATCCCAGGCATGCCTTGGGTGAGCCTATTTGGGCACCTACACCCCACCGCACGGACGCCGTCCGCAGTTCTATGGGTTGACCCCTGTGGGGCTGTTACAATCATCCCCTGTGGCTGATGAGCAGCCTGTGGCTGCCGATCGGCCTCAGCGTGGCTGCCCCTGTGGCTGTGGTGGCCAGGGTTCTGTGCAGCAGCCGTGATGTGCGGCCCATCCTGTCCATAGTCTACTGCTTCTGCCCAGTGCGTGCATGTGCATACCACAGGCGTGGCACCTGTGTGTTGTGCTGCACGCTGCCTGTGTGCATGCTTGCCCAGGCACTGGACCATGTGGTGTAGGTGTGATGAGGGTTGATCTGCACTGGTTGTGCCTGTGTACCAGTACTATGCGTCTAATCCTCACCACATACCAATGCCTATGTTTGTGTGTGTGTGCACGCGCATATGTGTGTGCTGCTCTGTGCAGGTGTGTGTGGTAGTGTGATGCCAACTCCCGTAACCCTGCATGACACCTCTGTGTGTGCATGCCCATTGCCATGCTTGCCCCAGCTGTGCTGCCTGTGTGTGTGCTATGCATGGGTTTAGCACCACCTACCTTTGTGCACCATAGTGCTCCTGTGCGATGGTGTCGCGGTATTGTCGTGCCTTCCTCGTCAGCCTTGGATCCATCCACCTGGGGGGCTGTCCACCTCCCTCCAGCACATTGCCTCCATCATTCCCACTACTGTCACCCTCATCAGCCTCGACAGCTATCCCACAGTCAACGGCCATGTTGTGTAGTATGCAGCAGGCCAGGAATAGGTCACAGGCTTTCAAGGGCTGTACAGTACGGCACTGCCAGACCTGTCTAGGCAACAGAAATGTGCCTTCAGCATTCCAAATACATGCTCAATGATGTTCCACATGCTAGTGTGTGCCTCGTTGTAGTGTTCTTCAGCTGGGGACAACAGGCACCGGTAGGGGATGAGCAGACAGGGCCTCAGTGGGTAGGTACTGTCACCTGTGTGGATAGTGACATGGTTAGCTCTCTGCCTTCCCTTGCTGTGCCCCTTGCCTGCCCTGGTGCCCTCACCTGCTTCCCCACCATGCCCTCCCCTGTTCCATGGCCTGCCCTGTCCATCACCCCCTTGCTTGTCCCATGTTCACCCACTAGGTGGCCTGTGCGGATGTCCCCATATTCGAATCTGTGGCACAGCATGGAGCTGTGCCAGATGAACGCATCTTGTGCGCTCCCAGGGTGTGTGGCACAGACATTGGTGATGCACCCTGTGGCATCGCACACCACCTGGCAGTTGATATTCGGGCTTTCCTTCCTATTGATGTATGCTAGGCCCTCAGGGCCAGGTGACATGCGGATGTTCACATGGGTGCAGTCAATGGCCCCAACCACACCAGGCATACGTGCTACCCTGTGGAAGTCCTGTATGGCTGCACCCAGCAGCACTCCTCTCTCTTTCTGTGTTTCTCTTGAAAACTGACTTGAATATCTCAACATTCTACAGCTAACCGCTGTAGCTAGCATTCCAATGTGGCTTATGCTGTTGTGAGAATTCTAAGGTGACATCATCACTCCAGCTCAGCAGAAGCTGAAAACAGAGTATGACAGTGTGAAACCCATTTAACTGGCATCTCACAAGCTGCCTTTCCCTGCCTGCCACTGATTCTAAGTGGGATTCTAGTAACCCCTGGGAACAAGGGGGTTACACCTACCCTCGGCCAGGAAAATGACTATCCACAGTCATTACTTACCCGGCACCAGGCCATCCTACCCTATGTATTGACTATGGGGAGGCAGCACTACCTTCTTCCTTACCATGTGCCAGGCACACGGAGACAACACTAAGGGCCCAGAGGCCATTGACTGATGCATCAGCCCCTACACTATGATCTTACTATGGTAACCAGTGGCCCTGGAAGAACTGTCCAGAGCATATCCCTAATAGACCAGTACTGTGGCCCCTACTGCAGGTCAGGACCACAGTCTGTCTGTCCCTCTAGGAAAAACCTATCTGACCAGAAACAAAACTACCCTTTACAGGGGAACCTCCCCCATCCCTGGACACATGCAACCAAACCAAGGAGCTAACACTACACCTAAGCATTACACTCCCACACTCCCCCACAACTACACGTGTGGAAGGAAAAGTTAACACATGTTAACAACAACACTGTACTTTAAACACACAACTTTAAAGCACATGAGGAACTCCAATGAGTCCCTCCACTCCTCTTCTTGTCTTCTCTTCTGTCTTTGTCAGGAACCACCTGAAAGAGAAAAGACAAAAACACACCCCTAATCTGCAAACACAGTACACTATCATAACCCTTACCATCAAAACACTGGAGAATCCCTCAAAAATATTTTTTTAGAAAAGTAGAAAACTGTAGACAAACATCAACATTATATACAGTACACCTTTTGGGGATGGAATGCACTAAATGTCCCAACTAGTGACAACAGTGGCTGAAGGAAAGGTCCATGAAAGAGTCTCTCCTGGGCTGGAGCCTGGTAAAGCACAGTTCTTGTAGGACTTTAGTCCTGAAGGGGAGAGTCTTTGTGGACAGTTCAAACAGTCTGTAGTCTGCCAGCTGTAGGATGTGTATTGCAATGTCAATAACGTAAGAAAAGTCTGGACTTACCAGTCCCTTGAAGAACGAAAATGATACTGCACCTGGCTCTCCAGCCGAAGACTCCTGGCAGCATTTTTCAGATATAGTTGGGTGGAAATCTTCCAGAAATGACAGGATAGACGTCTGGAAACTACTGGGCTCATCTCATCTCTGGCTGACGTCATCTGGAGATGGAACCTTGGAACAGGAAAGGAACAGCTGGTCTGAAGTAATCCAAAATCCCAGATGATGAATCAGAAAACAGCTGAGCTGATGTCCTTTCTGGTTGATGTCATCTGGAAGGCCAGGCGAAAGACTGGAAGGCACACTGCAAGGCTGACAAAAGGCTGGGAGAAATGGGGGTGGGGAACCAGATGATCAGATGGATAGGCAATTGGCTCCAGGACCGGACCCAGAGGGTCGTAGTTGGTGGGATAGTCTCATCCCCAAGGAGGGTCATTATTGGGGTCCCACAGGGATCAGGTCCTTGGGCCCCTTCTGTTCAATGCCTACGCTCTGACATAAGGACAGGAATCAGGAGGAGATGAGTCTCTTTGCAGATGACCTCAAACTGGGGGTGGTGGTGGATGGGGAGGAGGGAGGGTGGCCCACAGGGGACCTGAGGCTCTGGAAAGATGGTCTAGAAAGTGGAAGCTGAGGTTCAATGCAGAGAAATGCAAGGTACTCCACCTGGGGCCAGAAACCCGGCCAAGTGCACACCCTGGGGATGTTGATGTCTCGCTGGCTGAGAGGGACCTGGGGTGGTGGTGGATGTCAAGATGAACAACTCTGAGACTTGTAGGAGGGCAGCATCCAAGGCCAACAGGATGCTGGGATGCATCGCTAGGGGGATCACCTCCAGAAGGAGGGAAGTGATACTCCCTCTGTATAACTGCTTGGTGAGGCTGCACCTTGAGTACTGCATGCAGTTTTGGAGGCCACACTTAAAAAGGGACATTAACCTCCTGGAGAGGGTCCAGAAGAGGGCAACCAAAATGATTTGGGGCTTGGGGGACAGGACCTATGAGGAGAGGCTCGAAGAGCTAAATATGTACACATTGGAGGAGAGAAGGGACCGGGGGGACATGATAGAGGTCTTCAGGTACATGAAGAGGGTAAATAGGGGAGGAACAGTCACGGTGCTTCAAAGGAAGGAGGAGGGGCCACTAGAGGGCATGGGTGGAAGCTGGGGAGATTCAGGGAGAAAGGAGGAGGTGCTACTTCACTGAGAGGTGGTGGAGCCATGGAATGTGCTGCCTAGGGGGGCTGAGTGGAGGCAGAGACAGTGGAGGGGTTCAAGAGGGGATGGGACAGGTACAGGGGAAGGGTTCTGGAAGCAAAATCCAATGCAGCAAGAATATCCAGAACTGGGAAGGGAGAAACCAGAGAAGGTGAGGGGGGCAGCAAGGTCAGCGACCAGGGTGGGGGCTGACCAAACGAGCAGACACGAAAGACCGTTAGGCCTATTCTGCTGGCATTTTAGTATGTTAGTAAATCTGGAGGCACCTGAATCCTGAAACACCAGACTGGCGGAACAACATGGCTATGGCAATGGCTGGATGGCAGCACTGGCTACCACTGCTCTGCTTTCCACTAGGTAGGAATGGGTACATTCGCAGGAAGTTGGCTGTATGACACTTAGACAGCTGGTTCTGATTAATCTATGTTTTTTGTAATATAAAAATGTGTTATTGAGTGTCTCTCTATGAGACATGCTAAGACAGCCTGTTTGGATACCTTTCCAAGGTATCAGTTCAAAACACAGGATATATGTTCAAATAGCAGATCTCTGTATGTAATTAACTTCATTTTTGCTTTGAAAGCTAGGACGTGGAATATCCATTTTATGATGTCCTCAGAAAACCCAGTTAGATTGACTGGTGTCACAAAGCATGTGACACCTCGGTGATATATGGCAGAGAGTCTTAAAAAGTCCTTTGATGTCCTTGAGACAGGAAAACACTCTAGATCAAAAGGACATGGGGAAACAATTTTTTTGCTGATGTCACCTTCTGAAGGATGAGACATCCTGTTTTGTATAATTGTTTTATATTCTGACAGGGAGGAGCTATGTGCCTAATGCAAAGAGGTTGGAAAAGCCAGTTTTAAACTGTAGTCTGTATTCCATTTAGAAACATACATGTTTGGACTTTGAGGAAGAAACATCTACAGCACTATAAGAAGATAAGAATACATTAGGTAGACAGGTCTAAGTGTATTATTGGTAGGAATTTGCACTTTGTTAAACCTTATTGTTTTAAAAGATTGCATGTTTTATGATATATGGTTCTGTATTTATATTTTACATTTTTATCTATTTTTAAGTAAACATCTCATTTTAGAGACTACTTGGTGTGCCTTTGAAAATTCTTTCTTTAGCAAGTGAAGCATATATGGTTAAAGCTGACACTGTGTGATAGCTTAATGGTAATACCAAACTGGAAAAAGGTAAGAGTTTATTCTGAGGTCTTTCATAGAAATTTTAAGGGTTCATTTTGTACACCTGGTTAGGTGCCTGTAGGCGAAAGATATCTGGCATCTCCTGAAGAGCAGAATTATCTGAGCCTGTACATTGGGTATGCTAACAAGAGGTTCACAGTTTGAATCCCTCCAGAAACTTGAGACCAAAGGTTGATTCAAACCCACAAAACAGACAGGAGGGTTACCCTGGTTCTGTTTCCTGTTCATGATACTGCACTCAGAGGTTGGCACTGTGGGAGCAGAGGACCTGATCTGCTGAGTGGGGTTGTGACAGATTGGTTAGCAGCGGTGTGCATAAATTTCGTATTACAAGCTTTATTGTTCAGTGTGTCAGCTTGAGACAGTCAGCTCACTCTGCAAAAAGAAAAAGGCAGTGATTTATTTTTAAAAGGAAACAGAACTATATCACTTGGCTTACAGTTGAGTTCCTACCTGTTTTATTTTTTTTCTAAAGTGCAGTCAAATTAGCCATAGTTAGGGAAGAAGATGGCTTCCAACTACAGTGGGCACACTGTAGACTACTTAAAGCACTTGCGCAGGGACAGAGGAGTCCCATTCAAGGTGAAAGCCACAAAGCAGAACCTTGTGGATTCCCTGGTGGTAGCAGATACCCAGAGCACCAAGTCACAGACAGTGATTGTAAGGCACTGAACCTTGAATGTGGAAGAGCTAGTGGCCAGTGCAGTGTCCAGATCTGATGGGGAAGGGCAGCAGGGACACTGTCAGTGAAGGGCCACAGCAGCAGGGGAAGGTCACCAGCATTCTGGAGCCAGAAGTGCTCAGGCTGCAGATTGAGTTGTGCAGAATGGAGCTGGAGTTCCAGTTGGAGGCAGAGCGAGAACAGCGAGAGGCAGAGTGAGAACAGCGAGAGGCAGAGCTAGAACAGCAAGCTGCAGAGAAGAAGAGGGAGCAAGAACGCCAAGAGACAGAGTGAGACCAGTGAGACACTGACTGTGAGGAGCATGAGCGCCAGAGGCAACATGAGCTGGAGAAGCTATGACTCCAACCACCAGCACCAGAGCAGGTAAGTGGCTTGGGTTTAACTGGGACTACAGGACTGGGTTACAAATTTAATTCCAAATTGATAGCTCGAATTTAAAGAGGGGAGGATATAGATGCCTTTTAAATTCTTTTGAAAAGTTTGTATCTCAGGCTAAAGTTCCTAGGGAGTCCTGAGCTTCCAGCTATCCCCGCTACTTACCGGGAAATCTCGGGATGCATTGGGTCAAATGGACAATGAGGACAGTGATGATTACAGCAAACTTAAAGCTGCACTGTTAAAAAAATTTGAATTAACTGCTGATTCATACAGAGCTAAATTCCATAAGCTCAGGAGAAGCCCTGATATGAGCTATGAGGAGATAGCTGCAAAACATCAGTTTTTAAAATGTTGGCAGGAAGGAATTGAAGCAAACTCTGTTGGTAAAATTGGAAATGTGATTTTGTTAGAACAATTTTTCTGGGCATGCTGAAAACCTGACTGGAGGACTGAGATCCCAAAACAGTGCAGGAGGCTGCTGAACTCTTGGACAGCTATGCCAAGAGCAGACCTGCTCTGAGAGCGAATGGGGCGGGCGTGGCAGCACAGAAAAGGAAAAGTGCACCTTCAGGGCAGCTAAAACCCTCACTGCCTCCACCAAAACCAGTTAGCCCCAGGTTTCAGAGAAAAGATTTCTCTGAGAAAAGAAATGAATGTTGGTTGTGTAAAGAAACTGGGCATATTGCCAGACAGTGTCCCAAAAAGGCTGGCAATACACAACAGGGGGCTAGGAAGGAAGTGGGTTATTTGTGTGTCCCTGGAAGCATGCCAGTGAACATGAGGGAACACATGCACCCAGTCATGGTGAATGGTATACAGACACAAGGGTTAAGGGACACAGGGGCATCCTCGACCTTGGTAAAGGGGGATCTAGTAGAGCCGGGTCAGCTTATACCCAATAAATACATCACTGTACAGGACTTTACTGGTGAAGAGAAACCATTGCCCCTCGCTAGTGTTCTCCTAGACTGGGGTGAAACAGGAGGAATTGTGCAGCAGGTGGCTGTAGCCAAAACCTTAGCAGTGGATGTGATCCTGGACAACACTCTCAAACAAAGGATGGTGTGTGCAGTTACCTGTAACCAAGCAACAAGGGGACACTGTAGTTCCCTGGACCCCACAGAAGCCATTGTGGAAACCACTGGGAGACTGGTCCCCCAGCCTGTGTCTCCTGATATGGAGACTAACGAAAAGGGGGTAGAAATTTCCCCAGTAGCAGTTAACCACACAGCTACAGAGGGTTGCTCCAAGGAGGGAGGGGTGACCCATTGTCAGAGGGTTAGGACTGACAGTGATCCTGACTGCCCTGACACTAGTGCTAGGGACCCTAGTTCAGCAACTGAAGGGGGCATGCCTCATGCCTTGGGAATGTGTGAGGAGCTTGCAGCTGCTCAGAGAAATGGCAATAGTCTAAAGAAGCTGAGGGCTTGGGCAGATTCTGATGGAGCACAGGGAGGTGACAGCAGACATAAGGTTTATTGGGAAAATGGACTTATGTATTCTCAGGCTGTGCAGACAAAGGAAGGGGTGCTAGGCAGGCAGCTTTGTCATTCCCCTGGGGATATCATGAGCAGTTGCTCAAGATTGCACATGATATTCCCTTGTCTGGTCATCTGGGAATCGCACCACTACTCAGCGGTTGGCCCAGAATTTCTATTGGCCCAACTTCACCCAGCAGGTGAAGGAGTATTGCAATTCTTGTCACAGGTGCCAAGAAATAGGGAAGGTGGGCAAGAAAACCCAAGCCACCCTGATTCCATTGCCCATAGTGGAGGAGCCATTCCAGAGGGTGGGAATGGATATTGTGGGGCCTTTAAATACCCCCAGCTCCTCAGGGAAGAGATTCATCCTGACTGTAGGTGGATTATGCCACCAGTACCCGGAGCAGTCACCCTAACCTCACTGAGGGACAGACAAAGTGGCAGATGCCTTACTTGGGATTTTCTCCCTGTTAGCTTCCCCAGGAGGTTTCTCACTGACGAGGGGTCCTTCATGTCGGATGTGGATGAAATGTTTATAGGAGAAGTGTGGAAAGATGCATGACACTGTATCACCACAAGCCAATGGGCTTGTAGAAAGATCTAATGGTACCCCTTAAGTCAATGTCGGTGTTTGCTGAACATCATGGGAGGGACTGGGAGAAATATCTTCCCCACCTGTCGTTTGCATACAGAAAGGTGCCCCAAGAGTTGATGGGATTTTCCCCCTTCGAACTCTTATATGGATGCCGGGTACATGGGCCCCTAGACTTGATCCAGGAGGACTGGGAAAGCAAGCACGCCACTCAGGGAACTCCCATTTTGGATTACATCCTTAGGTTTCGGGAAAGGCTGAAGGAGCTTATGAGGACAGCCCGGAGCAACCTGGCAGCTGCCCAACAGAAATAAAAAGTGTGGTATGACCACAGAGCCAGAGCGCTCTCATACATGGTGGGTCAGGAAGTCATGGTCCTTATTCTGGTCCGGAAAGACAAGCTGCAGGCTGAGTGGGCAGGACCATACCAAGTGGTTAGGAAGGTAAATGATGTGAACTATATTGTAGTTACCTAACAGAAGACAGACAGAAAGGATGTACAGTACCATGTCAACATGATGAAGTCATATGCCAATTGGGCTGACATGGTGTTTGCAGTGTGTAGGCCTGGGAAGGGGACGGACGAAGGAGCCCCCCTTCTGGACTTGCTGGAAGAAAGTAGGTGGGAGTCCTCTGTGGAGGCAGTTAAATTGTCTCCCCAGCTGACCCAAGACAAGATTCAGGAAGTAAGGGAGGTTTTACCAGACTTTGCCCCATTGTTTAGCACCAAGCCTGGACTAACCCCCTTAGTGACGCATGATATGGAGACAGAGACACAGACGCCCATACGGCAGACAGCATATCGGGTGTCAGATACTGTCCAAAAGGACATTAGGAGGGAAGTGGAGGAGATGCTGGATTTAGGGGTACTCCAGAGATACCACAGTCCCTGGGCCTCACCCGTAGTCCTTGTGCCCAAGCCAGATGGCTGTACTCATTTCTGTGTGGACTATCGTGGACTGAATGCAGTCACAAAGTCAGACACCCACCCGATGCTCCAGATGGACGAACTCCTGGACAAGTTGGGGGGGCAACCTACCTCACGACCATTGACCTGACCAAGGGGTACTGGCTGGTAGAGTTGATGGACTGAGCTATGGAGAGGTTGGCCTTCATCACTCTGATAGGCTTATTTGAATTTAAAGTAATGCCTTTTGAAATAAAGAATGCCCTGGCCACTTTCCAAAGGTTGGTGAACCAGGTGTTAAATAGTGCTGAGGAGTACCTCGTGGCATACCTGAATGACATTACCATCTTTAGTGCCAGCTGGGAGGAACACCTATCCCACCTTAGGGAAGTACTGGGCAGGTCTCACTGTTAAAGCAGAGAAATGCCAGGTGGCCATAGGAGAAGTGGCATACCTCAGGCATGTGGTAGGCCGAGGACAGCTCCATCCTAACCAAATAAAAGAGGTAATCCAGGCATGGCCCAGACCAGAAATGCAGAAGCAGGTCAGGAGTTTTCTTGGGACAGCAGGGTACTATAGAAAATTTGTACCCAGTTACAGTACCCTGGCTACTTCCCTATCTGACCTGGTAAAGAAAAGGATGCCAAAGAAAATTACCTGGGGACCAATCTGTGAAGAAGCCTTTACCATGACTGAAGGAGGCACTGTGCAGTGCTCCTGTTTTAACAAGTCCTGACTATAGCAGACCCTTTATAGTTCAGACTGACGCCTCAGATGTGGGCATTGGGGCAGTACTGAGTCAGACATCCAGCCTAGGGAAAGATCACCCTGTAGCATGTCTGAGTAAAAAGTTACTTCCCAGGGAGCAGGCATTCTCCACTGTGGAAAAGGAGAGTCTTACCATAGTGTGGGCCTTAAAGAAGTTGGAGCCATACTTGTATGGGCAGCATTCTGTGGTATAGACTGACCACAACCCCCTGGTTTGGCTGACGAAAATGGGAAAAAACAATGCTAGATTGCTAATATGGAGTCATGCTTTGCAGGGGTATGACATGACCATTCTACATAGGGCTGGAGCGATAAATCAGAACTCAGATGGGTTGTCTCGTGTCTATGAGGAGTGAACTGATTTGGGAAGCTCATCCCATGCAGGGGATAGAGCCCCCAAATTCAGTTTAGGTGGGGAGGATTGTGACACTTAGACAGCTGGTTCTGATTAATCTGTGTTTTTTTCTAATATAAAAAATGTGTTATTAAGTGTCTCTCATGAGACATGCTGAGACAGCCTGTGGAATAACCCCCCCCCCCCATGTACCAGTTCAAAAGACAGGATATATGTTAAACAGAAGATCTCTGTATGTAATTAACTTTTCAGTTTGCTTTGAAAGCTAGGAAGTGGAATATCCATTTTATGATGTCCTCAGGAAAACCCAGTTAATTGACTGGTGTCGCAAAGCATATGACACCTCAGTGAGATCTGGCAGAGAGCCATAAAAAGTCCTTTGATGTACTTGATACAGGAAGACACTCTAGATCAAAAGGACATGGGAAACAAGTTTTTTGCTGATGTCGCCTTCTGAAGGATGAGACATCCTGTTTTGTATATTTTTTTTATATTCTGACAGGGAGGAGCTAGGTGACCTCATGCAAAGAGGTTGGCATAGCCAGTTTAAAACTGTAGCCTGAATTCCATTCAGAAACACACATATTTGGTGTCTGAGGAAGAAACATCTACAGCACTATAAGAAGATAAGAATACATTTGGTAGACAGGTCTAAGTGTATTATTGGTAGGAATTTGCACTTTTTAAACCTTGTTTTAAAAGTGTATATTTTGTGATGTATGGTTCTGTATTTATATTTTACATTTTTATCTATTTTTAAGTAAACATCTCATTTTAGAGACTACTTGGTGTGCCTTTGAAAATTCTTTTCTTTGACAAGTGAAGCATATATGGTTAAAGCTGACACTGTGTGATAGCTTAATGGTAATACCAAACTGGAAAAAGGTAAGAGTTTATTCTGAGGTCCTTCATAGAGCTTAAAGGGTTCATTTTGTACAACCTGGTTAGGTGCCTGTAGGCGAAAGATATCTGGCATCCTCCGAAGAGCAGAATGATCTGAGCCTGTACATTGGGTATGCTAACAAGAGGTTCACAGTTTGAATCCCTCCAGAAACTTGAGACCAAAGGTTGATTTGAACCCACAAAACAGACAGGAGGGTTACCCTGTTTCTGTTTCCTGTTCACAATACCGTGCTCAGAGGTTGGCACTGTAGGAGCAGAGGACCTGACCTGCTGAGTGGGGTTGTGACAGGTTGTATTGAGGGTAATACCACAATGGGTTTGGTGCAAGAATTATTACCCTGTCTGGGCACTCATAATTCACATTGTAGAAAGTCTCATGGCCCTATCCATCCATGATCCATACAGTGTCTATGAACAGTGTCCTGCCCACTTTCCAATACTTGAATTTTTCTTTGATCACTTTGTCTCTGACAAATTGAGTGGCACCTGGATGCAGGTCTTTTGTTGCCTCTTACACTATCCAGGCTTTCCGTATAACTCGGTCTCCTCCCAGACTCTCTGAGGAAAGGTAGAAAAGGATATCCCATAGATCTCATTTGCCTTCCTATGAACCAGTCTTTCCTCTTTACTACTCTTGGTCAGTTCAAGACCACTGGCCTAGCTTGAGGCCGGCCAGTCCTGGTTCTGCCAGTGACGCATGCTCAATGCTACGTAAAATGGATCTCTGACTCCTCCTTGTGGGGGACAGGGCTGTGGAGTCACCACTCTCTTCTTCTTGCTCCTCCGAAGCAAGAGCCCGAGGCTGTGGACTAGCACCTTCTTAATAAGGATACATAGTTTCCCCCTCCTTCTCTTCATCGGTGAGGATCTGAGCCCAGGAGTGAGCAGTCGTCCTCACTTCTGAGACTGTCCACTCTTCACTTGGAGTGGAGATTGACACCTCCCATTCTAAGGTCTCTCTCATCTCATCTTCTCCTATGAGACTAGGGCTTGGCCCCTCTCTCCACGGATCCGCTGATGCTCCCTCCGCACTGTCCATCTGTGACCCGGAGATGGAGACATCATCACTGCTTTGCTCTGCCTGTACATCCACACCCTCTTCCTTTGTGCCACACTCTGCTGGGCTTCCCTCAACAGGCTCCACCTGGTGCTGTGTGCTGCCACTTGCAGAATCTTGAAGCTTTGTCCACGTGGGAGCCAACCGAATCTTAGGTGCCTTAGTTAGACCTTGCTTCTCTAGGCACCCAAAATCATGACTATGTCCCTCCCAGCCTTGAGACACATTATGCATACTCACTGGGTATCCAGGAATCACCACATGAGGAGACAAACGTTCCCTGTAGTAACATCTCTCTATGTATTTCAGCTTGTTAACCTCTTCCACTATCATAGCCCGGGCATGATCCGGGTAACAGGCTGATCCCAAAGCCATGGCTGCAGAAAAACACAAAAGTTCACTTATCTCAGATCTCACATTGGTTGGAAAAAATCTCACAAAATGGCTCCCCTGCTGTTGTGTTTACATTACTAACCAACTCTATAATGGCAGTGGCAGCACTTCTGGCACATCAACATACTGTTTCTGACTCAAGCCACTGCGCATCCGATTTACCGCATACTGAAAAAAGTTCACTCAGACTGCATTGCTTGCTCAATAAGCATATCTATATGATTTTTCTAGGACTTTTCATTAGCTCTAAATCACTCATTCTTGCTTAAAGTCCCTAAAGCCACAATATTTCATGCATAGGATTGCCTGTTTTGTTGCATCTCTCATACAACCCACAGTCTCTCACTTTGCTCAGAAAATCACACTGTTGCTGAATCCATAATCATGCTCACAGTCTAATGCTCAGAATTCTTGTTTAGGTTTGATTAACTTTATACAGTCCTTCTTTGCAAAACAATCACACTGTTTACACATATAGATCCAGCAGGCTTTAGAAAAATCATACACAGATTGAGCGGTTTCTCTGAATGGTACTCACTGAATCAGTAACTGGCATTTACAATGGAAATTTCGGCCTACAGCCGATCCTGGAGGCCTCTGGATTGAGATGGGCTGGCAGTCCTGCTGATTGTCTTTGTGAACACCACACTTTTTCCCCAGATGATTGGAATGCAGTTTGAGCCCGATTTTAAACAGAAAAGTCCGATATTGTAACTTTTATAATGTTTGCAGTCACCACGATGCTCCTCCTGGCAAGCCAACTTGCACACCACTCGTTCTCTCCCTCTCCAACACTGGGCAGCCTCTGAAGCTGGCTTGGGGGTGGGACTGACTGCAGTCTCACCAATCACTCGACGCCATGCAAATGACCCTCTCTCTTCTCGTGCTCAACTCCTCCACAGTGATCGTCGCGCAGGCAAAATTCAAACTGCAAAGCAACTTTTTTTCTTTTCAACTGTAACTCCTTGGCAGGAGCAACAGTTTAACCATTTTTCATGGCATTTTTCCTTAGCAACTCCCCCAGTCCACACAACAAGCACTTTAAACTTCTAGGGCACAAATGTCTTTTTGTTTCCCACAGTTCTCCATACTTTTTCTTGTCACAACTTGAAATTTAAAAGCTGGCAAACATTATTTTTGATGCAGGACAAGGGGCACACACAATCTGGCTTTACAACTCCTTGGTAAATGTTGGCACAATAACAGCAGCACACGAACAGCAGGCACACAGCAGCACATACAGATGGCACTTCTCTGACAAATCTCTTATGCGCAAAGCTTCCGATTTCTTGGGCTACCAACTGCCAGACAGACAAAACGCTAGCCACAACCTGAGCAAACCTTTCTTGTTTTCTCCCAAAATCCAAACAAATCCTCAGCCATGCCTCCATTTTGTAACCTCCCCCACTGGCTCCCCTTGTTTCTACCAGCAGGGCTGCTCCTCTCACATCTAGGCACCACAGAGAGGGGTGGGGAGTAGTCACTGCAATTTATCTTTCACAGAAACTGAGTGACCCATTACTTCTACTTCTGAGCCTGCCATCCTTCAGACAGGCAAACCAAGTCTGGCAACTACGTGGCTCACACCTGGGGGGGACCATTTAGCATGGCCATCAACCTGGGTCCCTGGGAGAAAACATTTGTTCAACATTGCACTAGGTTTGTACTTCTGGTTGGGGCACCCAAGTAAATCCAGACACTGGAAGCAATAACTGAAATGTCCAAACCAGGATGGGATTCTAGAGTGTGGCTTTTATTCACATAACAAAGAGAATAACAAAGCAAAGATGTACCCCCACAGGGCTACTCTCTCTGATAATGCAGATTACAGAGGTACAGAGCACATTTCCTCCGTACGAACGCTCAGGTTCTGAAAGGATCTGGGCACACACGGCCTGAACTGGTACACTTCTCTTCTATTCCTTTGACTTGGCACCCCGGCCAGTACTAGGACACTTTTCCATATGGCATGGAGGTTGATGGTGGCTCTCTAAACCACCCATGAGCACTTTCCTGCTCTCAGAAAAAATCCACAATCCCACATCTGGGTGCTTTCCTCAGACACTGACCAAGTGCCTGAGAGAAAACCGTAGGTGCCCAAACTGAAACCAGAGAGGTAAATCTGGTTACTCCAGATGGAGGGTCTCTCACCTCTTGCTCCCAAATCTATACTCGACCATTCATTTGGTTACAACACCTTTATTCAAAACACTGTTTGTAGATGCTCTCTCAAAACGTTTTTCACATTTAACATTCTACTATCTGTCTGTAGGTGTCCTGACTTTAAAATTACAGTAAGTGGCTATGTCTTTACCCTAGACCTCCACTGTTACAGATGCTTCTAAGTCATACACAGACTAAAAGTTCTGTACTTGGCAAGTCTCTCTTTGACCCCACAGTAGGCAGACACTTTTACTTCAAATTCTATCATGGTGAGCATGGTCTCTATATCAGAGTAGAACTCACCATGGTATGCAGGTGCCCCAGGGCTTCTTCCCACAAAATGTCTCAGGTACTTGCAACAAGCTACATTCTCAGGCAGCTTCTCTCCTACCCAGGCTGGCCCAGGGGATTGCCCCTGAATCTTGGAATTCCCCCCACATCCCCCCCGGGGATGGGGCATTGGAAAACCTCTAGAAACAGTCTCTACCATTTCATTTACCTGTCTTCTGTGTTCCTTTCTAGGGTGAGAACACAACCCACTTTCTAAGGTAGCTCTATATCAGAGCTGAGTTCTGAGGAGCTGCACCCAGCAGCACTCCTCTCTCTACTAAGTATCTCTTGAAAACTGACTTGAATCTCACAACATCCTACTTCTAAGGTGGCATCATCACTCCAGCTCAGCAGAAACTGAGAAGGGTGTGACAGTGTGAAACCCATTTAACTGGCATCTCACAAGCTGCCTTTCCCTGCCTGCCACTGATTCTAAGTGTGATTCTAGTAACCCCTGGGAACAAGCGAGTTACATATTGATCATGCTTTAAGTTCAAAAAGAAACTGTCTGCAGAATACGGAAAATTTTTAATCTTGTCTTTGTGGTGCACAAAAACATTTGAGTCTGCTGAGCCATCTTTCTCATCACATAGATTGTTTGATCATAAAAAGGACATTACAGTTTTTATGAAACATACAAAAATATGAAGAAGCCAGCAGAATAAGGCCATTGTGTCTATCTAGCCTGCTCATGTTGCAGGGTCCTCAGCTAGGCAGTATACCCTAGAGGTTAGAGTAATGAGCTATGAATGAGCTTGCTACATTCAGCAGACCTGGGTTTGATTCCCACAACCTCCACTTGCATACTGTGTGACTCTGAGCAAGTCACTTAACCTCCCAGTGCTCCCAGGTCACCCTAAAAACTGACACTTGTGCTTAGTGAGTCTTACCAAGTTACCAAAAGAATAAAACATAAATAAATCAAAGAATAAATGAATCACACATAATAAAACTGCTCAAAAGCTTAGAGTTCATTCATAGTCACTGGAAGATAATAAAGACAGAAGAAGTCTAAACACATTTCTATTAAAGAGAACAATTATTTTTTTTCACTTTATCTTTTTATTGAAATTTGAGTATATAAGAAAGCACACATCTAATACAATAGAAGACTGTCTTCCATGTAAGGTATGAAATATCACTTAACAAAACACAGTATTTAGGATAAACATATTGGAGAAGCCTTATATACATGTATTGATAATAAAACACAAACCTAGACAGGATGTAAGTGGAGAGCAGAAGGGTTACAATCAATAGGGTATTATAGGATCAGAAATAGCAACCATGTACGAAAAACATGCTAGGGCAGGCTATGGCAAGACATTTAGTAAACTGCAAAAAATGATAAATGTGGTAATATGAACAATGTTCAGTAATGGAAAGGTGAAGATAAAAGTGTGCAAGGAAAGAAAGAAGAGAGAGAAAAGCATGGAAGAAGGGAAGGAGAGAGGGAGAAAATGAAAGAAGGGGAAAAAAAGAAGAGAAATCTACGCACAAAAGTTTCGAGAAAACCTAATCTGAGAGCAAAATAAGAAGGAGGGCTAAATACCCCCAAAGAATTAGGGTCTAGAAGAACTAGGTTCAATGTATTTGAAGAAATCCTGCCAACATCTGTCATATACAGTGAGTCGGTTATGAGTAACATGAGATAATCGGTCTAAGGAGGCATACTGAGAGAGGCTTTGAAGAACATCTGAAAGAGAAGGCACCAGAGTTGAGTTCCATTTCATAAGAATCAGATGTTTGACCAGAAGAGAAAGTATGTTTAGCCATCTAAAATGTGTATGTGAGAGGAGAGAGCTATTGGGGATAAGGATGCCTAGAAGGAATAGCTTGGGGTCAAAAGGGAGTTTTTGTCCTGTTACTCTGGAGGCAAGTAAACAGACTTTATGCCAGAGCTTATTAATGGGAGTGCAGGACCACAAGATATGAAGTAGATCCCCGTTGGCCAAATTGCAGTGCCAGCAATTATTATTATTTAATAGGCCCATTCGTTGAAGCACAGAGGGGGTTCAATACCAAAGATGTAGGAATTTAGTTTGTATTAAAGAATTACGGGCATCTTTAAAGGTATTTATGTGCAATACGTCAACAATTACTCCACTGTGCATCTGAAATATTGTAGTTAAGAAGAGTAATCCATTTATTTTTGGCCTGTATAGACTGATAAGGTAGATTATCAAAAGAGAACAATTATCATAAAACTCTAACTAGAACTGTTTGGGGGGAAAAATTCCACAGGCAGAATCTACAAAAAGCTGGAATTTTGCTTCCACAGAAGTTCAGAAATCATTTTGCCAACTTTTGCGGAAATTCTGATTTGGAACAGTGGAATAAATGTATGAACTGTGGAATGATGTATTAAACTGTGGAACAAAATTCTGCAGAACTGAGTACTGCCAGAGGCCAGTTCTGTGGAATTTTTTCTGGCAGTTTCAGGCATTACTCTGCAATTCATACATTCATTCTACAGTTCAGTGAGTCACTAAATTGCAGAATAAATGTATGAACTGTGTATCGCCAGTCACCTATTAATTTAATATGCTTCCCTGGTGTCTGGTGGCAACCCTCACCCTCCAATCACTGGCCTCATATTTATGTGAATGTTTCCCTGGTGTCTAGTGGCACCCCCACACCCTCCAGTCGCTGGCCCCATATAAATGTAATAATTTGTTTCCCTGGTGTTTAATGTCATCCCCCACCCTCCTGTTGCTCACAGCTGTTTAAGTCCCTGGCATCTAGATGCCATACACTGCACTGCCCACACCAGGTTGGGTACATCAATCTGCCAGCCCCCCTTCATAGTATTAAGTCAGGTGCCACGGGGAGCACACATGGTGACCTGCACAGCCCTCCTCTCACCACCTCAGCCAGTTGTTGTATGCAATGCCAGGGAGCATGTGACCTGCCTACTGTAAAGGGAGGTCGCATGCTCCCTGTCATTGCATACAGTGGCCAGACAAGGTGGTGAGAGGAGGGCTGTGCCAGTCACCATGTGGACCCCCATGGCACCTGACCAAGGACTATGGAAAGGGGATGGCAGGTTGGTGTATGTAACTCAGTGTGGGCAGTAAAGGGGGGCTGCTAGATGCCAATATTTAAACAGGACTTAAATGGCAGTGAGCAATCAGAGGGTGGGGGGGCCACTAGACACCAGGGAAACTACTAAAAGTAACATGGTGACAGTAATTAGAGAGTGAGGGTACCACTGGACACCAGTTAAGTTTTTTTTTTTGTATTTACTGGCAATGGCAAAGAACTAGTCACTAAAATGAGGAATAATCACATGAATTGTGGATTAATGTACTGTATTAGTTCCTCCATTCATGCATATTATTCTGCAGTTCAGTGAAAAAATTCCATGAGACAGGGTGAAAATTCACCAAACACATTCAGAAGATTTAAAATTTCATCAAGCTAAAAGTTCAGAAAATTCTGCAAAATCTGTTAAATTTCACCAAAGTTCTACTAAAGCAGAATTCACGACTTTTGCCCAGTCATAACTCTTAACTTCTTATATAGCACATACATGCGATCAATATAAGAAAAGTACATCGGTCACGATAATTTTTATGTCTGCTTGCACATGGGCAAAGTTAACCCACTGAAGGTGTGCCAGTAGTGTCTGGCTTTTGCACATGTGATTGTGTTGGGGCCAATCCAACTGAGCATTGCAGAGGCTTGGATGTCAGTAGTATATTACAAGCAGGCTGGTAATGATGCTAGTCAGCTTGCTGATGGGCAGAAACATCTTAATATTAAAGGACACAGCCATTCCTATCATAAGAAGTGTTCACCCATTAGAAAAACCAAATGGTGTGATAAGTTCTTGTGCTTATAGATTACTCCCCCAGAACCTGAGCTCTCGCCCCCTCAAGAGGGCTTTCTTAATTCCACTAGTGGCAGCTCCCATTATAGCCCACAGAGCAGGCTGTCTCAATACCACCATCAGTGACTCTCCCACACACTGGGATTTTGCAAAGGCCCAGACCAGCATTTCTGTCTCACCCCATATAGGTGTTTCTCCCTAAATAAGTCCTGAGTGGGTTTCTTGGATGACTGGCTGCCCTGGCTCCTTATGCGGCCGGTAACACTCCTGACCTCCTCAGCCCTCTCCCGAAAGCTGAATAAGGTAAGCCCTGAGCATGCTCCATGAATGACTGGTAGCCCTGGCTTCTTATGCAGGCAGTAACACTCCTGACCTCCTCTGCCTGCTCCCTAAAGCTGAATAAGGTAAGCTCCAAGTGGGCTTCTAGGATTACTGGCTGCCCCGGTTGCTTATGCGGCCGGTAACACTCCTGACCTCCTCTGCCTGCTCCCTAAAGTTGAATAAGGTACACGCTCAACTCCAGGATGTCTGCTGCTTGAAATCCACTGGTACATTGGTAATTGCAGGACAGAACCTGCTACTATTGGTAGTTCCTGGAGTAGGACCTGGATTTGAATCTTAGCGTTTTTTTGTGCTCTTCAGTCCAACTCGTTTTACTACTGCTTTCTTCCCCGTTTGACTTTTTTTTTTGTATCTCCTTCCCATGGGCTCCATGGGGCTATGACCCCTTCCCTCAGAGGGGGTATATCCTCTGGTCCATCCCCCAGCTGGTCCACCCCTGAGGTTCCCCCACAGATTCCCCCTCCGTGGCAGGGCCAGGTGGAGGGGTGCTGGCAGTCCCCTGCCACCTGGTACGGCAAATCTGGTAGTGGGAGGCAGACTTCACCAGAGTGGTGAGGCTATCATGAGTCTTTGGAGCCCCTGCCTTTTTAAATTTTTCTCCCTCCTTCCCCTACAATGTAGGCAGGTTGGCTTTGGGGCCCCCGACCCATACTGCCCTCCAGCCACCCCTAGTGGGCAGTCAACAGCCGGGATGACTAGTCCCCTTCTCTGGAGAGAGAGGAAAGCAGTCCTCCAGATGCTCAATCCATCTCTCCCCTGACGATCCCCAGCAGCCCAGACTCATTCCTGAACCTGGATCGCCAGCATGGCATGAGATGTGACGTCCAGCACCTCTACCCTCAGTGCCGCTTGACTTTTTTAAGTTTTCTGCAAGCTTATAGTTTATTTAATTCATGCAGAGATGTGCTAGCATGTAACAGCCTGTGATTATGTTAATTCATTATTGCACAGCTTTACTTGTTGACTGCTTGTTCAGTTTACTCATAGCTAAAACAGTAGCTGACTAGTCTACCTGCATAGAATATTATAGTTATTTAATTTCTAGACTGTTTACTGTTTTACTTTTTTCATCTAATGGCTGTTTTATTTTTTTTCCCCTTTGCCTCGCTTCCTGTAGGTAGTTTTTTCTGCCCCTGATCACTGAATTTATTTATTTCCCTCTATCTTCCTTCCTCTCCATTCTAAACTTTTATCTTTCTTTTTTCGCTTTTTCCTTGAACAGCTGTTGGCACCAGACCCCTCTTAGTGTCCATTGGCGCCAGACCCCTGTGAGCCCTGCTGCTTCTCTCTGCCTTACTCCCACGCCCACTATTAGCACCCACTCCCCCCTGCTATTGTACTCATCTACTGCCTGCCCACTCGACTAACTTGTTTTTGTGTCTGGGTACTTAGCCTCTGCTGAATTTATCCCTGTTCCCTTTCTCCCTAGGTAAGCCCCAAGTTGGCTCCTCAGATGACTGGTGGCCCCGGCTCCATAATGCGGCCGGTAACACTCCTGACCTCCTCTGCCCACTTCCCAAAGCTGAATAAGGTACGAGCTCAACTCTGGGACCTCTGTGGCTTGAAATCCACTGGTGCCATTGGTAATTGCAGGACAGAGCCTGTTCCTATTGGCCGTTCCTGAACTAGGACCTGGATTTGAATCTTCATGCTTTTTGCCAGCCCAACTCGTTTCACTACTGCTTTCTTCCCAGCTTGACTTTTTTGTCCTGCCTGCCTTCCCCATCCCTGGCTTCCATTAAATGCTCTTCCTCCTGCCTCCCCTAGTTGGTGAATATCCTCTCTAGTTATCTTTTAAAGGACCACTCCTTGCTGCAGCCCATTATTAGCACAGTGTAGATTTGCACAGGGCTCTTTTCATTAGCAAGGTCCCTTGCACAGGATTCTCAGCAACTCAGTTGCTGTGCATGTATATAGCAGTTTATTTGCTCTGTAGGGACTGTGACCATGGGAATAGGTCACCGTCCTCCTTCATTCTGTCCTTTTTGCTCCAAGTGCTAACATCCTAACCTCCGATAATTTACCTAATATTTATAGTTCTCTTGTCACTCTCTGCACTGCCCATACACAAGCCTTATGTGCAGCAAGATGCTTCAAACAGTTTGTGGAGGGGTTGTGGGATAACAGATGGATCAGACACCAAACTTCAGGTTCAACACACAATTTCTATGTGATGTTTATTTAAAATACAAGAAATAAGCTTCTGCAATTCCAAATTCCTTCTTCAGTACATCAGTTTGCAGCAACAGACTATGTATGTCCTTTCTCTGCACTTAGCCAGCACCTACTGATACTGATCTCTGATCTAATCGCTTTTAATGAAAACCCTTCATCCCTATGTGGGTCCCATTTGCTTGGGTAGTGGGGGCTCATCACACATCATACATACTTCCATACTGCAAAGCATCATGGGATATATGCAACTCACCATTTCATTTCAGACTTGTTCAGTTTACAGCAATTTACATGCATTTTAGATAGCACAACTAACTTCATTTCTATAATAGTCACCTAGTACTTTTTACCATTGTCAAAAACACCTAGTGCCATGGTATTTTCAGCATTTATAGGTTTCATAAACATAAGGTATATTATAACATAGTGCTGTTACATACTAAATCCAACAACGATAAACACAACTGTTTTACATATGCTTCGATGTCACCACGATAACCTCCCTGTAAGAGGACCTAAGAGGGAAAAGGAAAATTAAAGAGGACACTATAGCATAATCAAGAAAAGGAAGGGAGTGCTCATAGGTGGCCAACCTTATGGACTAGAAATTGTAAAGAATAGATTAAGCTAAGAAATAGAAGAACTGTTACAACAGGTTTAAGAAAAGGTCAGTCCTCAAGAGTGGCAGGAGCTCCCTGTCACATATCCCTCACCTTAAGAGGGAAGCAGTTATTGCAGACTGCTTACCACCTTCCTGTCCCAGGAAGAGTGATCTTGCACCCATCCATCTTTAGAAGCTCTATCTCAAGGTCCCTATTAATGATAAACATTCTATCATAAACATAGTGGATATCACCATTCTTTACCCTGAGGCATTACCACATTTCTCAAAAGAGACTAACGGTACCTTCCCATCTCCTTTTAGGGAATATCTGTCATATTTCTTAATCAAAAATCTTGATGGCTGTAAAGTCCAGTACTATAGAAAGACTTTCTATGGGGTGAGTAATTACCTGCTCCAACTCCACCAGACATGCTAGTTTTAAGCAGGGGCCCAGTCCTAGGTTCAGCCCCTCTACTTAAAACCACTATGTTTCTTGATTCATTCATTTCATTTGCTACTGATACAGACAGCTGAGGGTAGACACTCTAGGTGTTAGCCCAACACAGGTTCCAATCCATTTTCCAACCACCTCCTCCTGCATGTACAACCTCCTTGATCTTAACATATGGTAATATTTTGGCAACATTAACATCTTTAGCCTGCAGTATACCCCAGTCAATAGTGTTAATAGATTTAGCTGTATCAATACAAGAAAAAGCCCCTTCAGCCTCATAGATTTCTTCTTGCTTGCTTGGAATCTTCAACCCCAGCACAACATTACTAGGAACAGTCTTACCTGGGGTCTCACATTCAAGTTCCATACTTGCATCTCCAACCTCCAACAGGTAACATCCTGGGAACACAGGAAATAAAGAAATATCCTGCTCAGTCAGTGGGCTCTCCTTAAACTGAGCCCACAAAAAATCTTCCTCCTACTCTTTTTCCAAAATCTCCAGCAGGAACCTCTTGAGCACCTGGCACCAGTGTTCTGCCTCTCTGTATAGTTGGTTTGCCTCCAGCTATTGCCCACTTATCCAGTGGATCATCCTCATCAGGGTCTCCACCTCCTGGGTGTTGTCTCTCCCACCTCCAGTCTGCCTAGACCTACATCTCTTCATCATCTTTAGGCTTGGCCTTTCTCTGAGCTCCTAGGTCCAGTCCAGGCAGCAGCTTCTCTCCACCTGTTGGCCATAGTTCTGGTCAGAACTCCACAGACTTTCTTTTCTGGGTTTTTGTCTGACAACTCCTGGTGCACAGGTCCACCTGGGATATCTGGGCGATATCCACCAGAAAACGTCCCTCTTAGGCTGGTCTAGACATCTCCAGCAAGTTATCCCACTGCTAACACCAAGTCTGTGGAGGGGTTGTGGGATAACAGATGAGCCAGACACTGAACTTGAGGTTCAACACACAATCTCCATGTGATGTTTTTTTCAAAATATAGGAAATAAGTTTCTGAAATGCCATATCCCTTCTTCAGTACATCTGTTTGCAGCAACAGACTATGTATGTCCTTTCTCTGCACTTAGCCAGTAGCTACTGACACTGATCTCTGATCTAACAACTTTTCAATGAAAACCCTTCATCCCTATGTGGGCCCCATTTGCTTGGGTATTGGGGTCTCAAAATGGAAAAATAAACAAGCTATAGACAAAGAACCTCAATGCAGAATCACTAAAAGGTTTACCCCAAAGGGCACTGGCAACAAATCAAGTTTCAAAGAAAAACAACATCATACATACTTCCATAATGCAAAGCATCATGAGATACACTAACATTTTTTTTTCTCTTTTAGATATTTCCTGAAGAAGACCTAAGGTCAAAACATAGATTTTTAACTCTATTTTCTATTTTCAGTGTGCATTTAATATAACCATTTTGTTTTGACCATGGGATACATGCAAATCACCATGACGTTTCAGACGTACAGTATTCAGTTTGCAGCAATTTACATGCATTTTAAATAGCACTACTAACTTGCTTTCTATAATAGTCATCTAGTACTTTTTACCATTATCAAAAACACCTAGTGCCATGGTATTTTCAACATTTACAGGTTTCATAAATATAAGGTATATTATGACATAGTGCTGTTACATACTAAATCCAACAACAATAAACACAACCTGTTTTACATATGCTTAGAGGTCACCACAATAACCTCCCTGTATGAGGACCTGAGAGGGAAAAGGAAAATTAAGGAGGACACTATAGCATAGTCAAGAAAAGGAAGGGATGCCCATAGGTGGCCAACCTTATGGACTAGAAATTGTAAAGGATAGATTAGGCTAAGAAATAGAAGAACTGTTGCAACAGATTTAAGAAAAGGTCGGTCCTCAGGAGTGGCAGGAGCTCTCTGTCACACACCTTTTCTTTCACCCCATCCTCCTTCTTTCCCCCCACCCAAGATGGGATATGTCCACCATTAAATTGTCACTCTCCTTGGTTTCTAGTGTGCCATGCAAGTCATATCACTACTCGTTGCCATTTTGCCCAGTTATTCTGCCCCCCATAGAATATGCTCTCAACCACAAACACCACACCGTTACCACCAAATGATGGTTATTGCAAGTGCTCTATTGCTACTTATTTGTTCTGGTAATGTAGAACTCAACCCAGGCTCATCCCCATGGTCCATAACATCTACAGACTATGTTACAATGAAAGACCTCAAACTGATGCTTCTAAATATTTGTAGCCTACAAAAGAAATTCACTAAAATACAAGCATGGGTTTCCCACTCCACACTAGACATACTGGTCTTGAAAGAAACTTGGCTAAAAAGCCCAATTACAGATCAAAAACTATCCCTGCCATCTTATTCTCTATTTCATTCAGTTAAGACTACCAGGGGTGGGGATGGGGCTGGCTCTTTACGTTGGCTAGAAATTCACCATCTCTGTCCTTGAATCAATCTCCAAGCCCAAGCAATTTGAGTGTCTGATGTTAAACTAACCATTTCATCGTCTGAATCAGTAAATATAATTAGCTGCTACCGATTGTCTTCTTCGAGTCTTTATATTTTGTAACACCTTCATCGTTTTCTTTTTTTTGCATATTCCTTTTTTGCCCTCCTCATGCTCGCAGGCCCCCACTCCTTCAGGCTCTGCACGTCTCCCGATAGCCCTTCCTGTCCTAATCCGGCACTCCTCTTACTCCTCATATCGCAGCCGATCCCTGGGATATCCCAGCGTATCCCTTCCCTCCTCTGAGGGGAAGGCACCGGGGGGAGAGGGATGACCCCAGCACACTCTTCTTAGGGCCTGGGGATGCTACCATGGAGAAGGGCGGCCCCGGGTAGGCACTGGAGGCAACTGGGGACAGACAGCCGTCATCCAGCAGCCAGCAAGCAGTATTTCCATTTTCTGGTGTTCCCCTTCATGCGATCCCTCTTTGTGCCCCTGGTCTCCACCGGGGCCGCTGCAGAGCAATCATGCGATCCCTAAACCCTCCCCAGGGAGAGATCAGTCCTATGGATGCTCAATCTACCCCTTCCCCTACCAATTCCCCCAGAGCAGAGGTCGTTTCCAACCCGGGTCACCGGTGTCGTTTGAGTGTATGGCACCCAGTGCCTCAGCCCTCTGCGCCACCGGGCCTCATCATTTTCCTGATGCCAATACAATCAAAACATTAATCTTAGGTGACTTAAACTTGGATTGGTTCAATTATGATAAATCAACCCCATTTAATTCAGTTTGTGACAATCTGGGTGTCTTGCAAATAATCTCAGGAGTCACTGGGCCTAGCCGCACAAGCCATGCGCTTGACTCACTTCTAGATGTCATATTGACCAACAGACCACAAAGCTGTCTGGCACAACTTTCTTAGTGACCACAGTATATTGGTTTGTGTCAGGAAGTTAACCAAACAGATTTCTACCAGCAAAATAATTGCCAAAAGATCATATAGAATGTTCAACCCAGATAAATTCATAACCGTCTTAAGAAACATCAATTAGCAACAATTTTACTTAGTACCCTCAATTAACAAGGCCCTGACCATCTTCAATTCTACCCTCACTGGCATCATTAATTTTCTTTCAGCTGTCATAAACTGCAGAGTGAAAAAGGCATCCTGTCCTCGATTTAATGCAGAAATCAGATCTATGCTAACCAAAAGATAAGTTATGGACCACTGCCAGATGCACAAAATCCCCTTGCAGACTGGTCAGCCTTCAGGACCTGCCATAATGTCTGTACTAAACTGGTTAGATCCACAAAGGAAACCTGCCACTTAAACACCCTGGAAGCAGCTAATGGAAATCTGGCTAAGATCTGGCACACTTTTAAGATAGTTGAAGGGAGTAAAGCCTCACCATACCTCCCTGCTTCCATCTCACATCGGGGCATCACAATATCTGATAAATCTACCATATTTTATACACTTGACAAGCATTTTGCCACAGTGGGCCTCGCCTTTGACTTTTCTAAACTAGCCACTCTTAGATCCTCTTCCCCTAATTCAGCTGCATCACCAAACTGCACAATGTCTGCGTCCTTTTCTTTCTCGGCTATCACCTTTAAACAAGTCGAAGAGCAATTACTTAAGTTGGACACAAAAAAAGACCTGGATAGCAGACACATCGACCCTTTCTTCTTGAAACTGGGTCACCATTTCCTCACCACTCCAATCACCCATCTTTTTAACCTTTCATTATCTGCCTGCACCGTGCCTCAAGATTGGAAAGTTGTGCACCTCATTCCCCTTTTCAAGTCAGGCGATCCCAGGGATGTAAATAATTACAGGCCAATTTCCATCCTGCTGGCCCTTTCCAAAATCTTAGAAAAATTGGTCACCACCCAAGTAAGGTCCTCCCTTGATTCCAATCAGCTGTTAAGCCCACTCCAATCGGGCTTTAGATTGAAGCATAGTACAATGTTGGCCTTGTCCAAGGTCACCAGTGAATGGTTCAAGGCTATGGATAACACGCAAATCACCGGAGCTGTCTTCCTGGACCTTAATAAGGCTTTCAATACCATGGCTCATCCCCTGCTGCTTGAAAGCCTTAAATGTTTTGGCATGACTGATTCAGCGGTATCGTGGTTTGCCAACTATCTGGGAAATAGAGATCAATGTATTAAAATAAATGGAACCTTCTAATCACTACTCCCCCTATTAAGGGGGTTCCTCAAGGATCTATGTTGGGTCCATTGTTGTTCTTGATCTATGTTAACAACATCAGCTTGGGTATTGTCAATTACAATATTCACTTATTTGTGGATGGCACAGTCCTCTGTTTCAAAACCATCCATCAAACAAGTTTGCTCTACTCTACAATCCAACTTCAGTCTACTCCAGCACATTCTAATTCTGTCCAAACTGCTATTAAAAGCCCAAAAAACAAAGGTTATGTTCTTCTACCTGCCCAGTGTGTCAGCACTATGCCCTACATCGAACTCGCAGTCCATAACCACTCTTCTAGGGGACACACTTGAAGTGGTAAATTGCTTTTAAGTATCTAGGGTTTACACTAGACTTGCACATGTCCTTTTCCTCACACATTGATGCCCTCATCAAAAAACTAAAACAGATTAGGTTTCTTCTACAGAAACAAATACTTATTATTGTCCCGGGACTCTAGAACCAGATTGGTCCAGGCCACCTTCATGCCCCTTCTGGACTACTGTGATATCTTTTACAGTAGCTGTGCAATCTTACACCTTTGCAAATTGGATATGCTTTTTCATCAGGCTATCCACTTTATAACCAGTGCACCAGCTAGAATCCATCAATGTACCTTGTATAAAGTAGGTAGAATGGTCCTCCTTATCCACCAAGTGACTCATTCACATATACTCTTGGATGTATAAAGTGCTCCTAGGCAAACTTCCCCCTTATATCTCAACTGTGCTATCTTGATCAAGTAGCTCTTATGCCCTCAGGACCTGCTCATATATTGCTTTGAGGTTGCCCAAATTCCGAACCTGCTTCAGAATGGCTTCAATTAGATATGTCCTCCCCACACTTTGGAATAAGCTCCAAGCTACATTAAAACTCCATACCCTAATCCTTCTCAGAGCATTCCATAAGCTGGACAACAATGCTGTGAATGAGACCTGCAGGTGTGTTTGGTCTTTACCCATTGCTATCCCAAACTCTCTATATTGACTACACTGAGAGCCTTACTCCTCCCTTCTCTCTTTTTTTTCATAGGATAGCCATCCCTTCATGTGCTGTAACTCTGTATATTAATGGCATGATTTGATCCAGTGTCCCCTTGTTAGGTTGCTCAGTCAAATTCTCTGTATTAACTACGTAGTCACTATTGAGTTGTGCTGTACGGTAATCTCTGTAATCTTTATGTATAAGTATGCTGTATAAGGGACCTCCTTGTAAATAAGCATACTCAATGGAATTTTATCCCTTCACAATAAAATGAACTGAACACAGTCTGACACCAGGGTATCCATCTCTGGTACCAGCTAACCCCCCAAAACAGAAGGGAACACCATGATGCTCACCCCTGGTGCTGTCAACCAAGTACCTGAAAAGAAGGAAACCATCCCTCATCATCTTCTGTCCCTCATCATATTTTTTTCCCAGTAGAGCAGTCCCTCATTGTTGCCTGCTGCTCCTCCCTGACCCTCCAGCCCCCTACCCACACCCCGACTGCCCTCTCAGCACCCACTCCCCAACACACCTCAGTTACTTGTTGGTGCTGCAGATGATGATTGGCATGTACTGCTGCTTCCAATGCCAAACAGGAACTGAGGGAAACATGGAAGTTTGGTTACTGACTTTTTAATGTGTTTTGAACTTTTACTTACAACTTTGTTATTTTTTAACATTTTTGCTCCAAATTTTCAACTTAGCTTATATTGACCCCCTGACCCTCTGCCCTCCCCCCCCACCAATCCAGATCTATCTCTCAGCACCCACTACCCCACACCCCCAATACACCTCCCTTACCTATCAGGTCCTCTGAAATGATTGGCACACCCTGCAGCTTCCAATGTCAAACAAAAACTGAGGAAACAAAGTACGTTCTGTTAATTTTTTTTTTTAATGTGTTTTCAATTTTCACTCATAACGTTGTCATTTTTTAACATGTTTACATCACATTTTCAACACAGCATATTTAGATCTCCACCTCATGAACAATGTAATTGAAATTTTTCAAACCCCTAAACATGTTTTCACAGTCGCTACATGGAATTACCTTTAAGAAAAAATTCACCTCTCTTGTTCATAAGGTGGGGTTAAAAAAAAGACTATGTTGAAAATTTGGGATTATAATGACAAAAACATAAGCGTTATAAGAAATATTGATTTTTTTTCCAATAGTTACTCATAAGTTTGTAATTTTTGCAGATTTTGACTCCACATTTTCAACATAACCCTCTTGTTACACCACCTCATAAACATGACAGGTTTTATTTTTTGAAAAGAACGAACCACAGGTGTAGCGCTCACCAGTTTGAAGGAGGAGTACTGGTCTGGGGATAAGTTTCCCCACTGTAATATGAACCAAGAAAAGGTCCAGCACTCCACAACCCTTGTCAGAAAGATATTGATGCAAACTGTGACAAAATTAAAGGAGAACGCTTCAAAATGTAAGGCTAATGCGGTTTATTAATCGTCACTTCAGTTCACATACTAGTACATATAAATGCAGATGTGCAAGATCTAAACATTTCTCAAACTGGGCCAGTAGATCAGTTACCCAGGTCTTCCTTTATCATAACAGTAATCCCAAAAATTTAAATTTCATGGGACTTGAACAAGTGAGGGTGGGTAGAAGAGGTGGGGACTGGTTAAGCAGATTATTGCAGCATGAAAGTTTTGGGATTTTTTTGTTTTGAAAGCACTAAACCAGACATGGGATCTAATACCATATTTATAATGGAACATTGAATTATAAATTGATTAAACTGAAAATGCTGCATCTAAATGTTTTCTATCTTGACTTTCTCGATCCTGCTCCCCCCCATTGACCCACAGTATATTCCTGCTTCTAGCTTTTCTTTCTTTGCCCTTGTTCTTTGGAGGTGTTTCTCTAGATTTACATTGTTATTTTGCTGACATTTAAATAAGACACATTTCTTTTCTGTTTTCTTTTACAGCCTGAAGTTTGATAGCACACAGGTTGCCCTGCTCAAGTCATTATGGGACAGCTCTTGACTCCGGTTGGATTTTTTTGCTCCTGCTTCTCACTTAGATGTAAATATATATAGTAAATCTCTCTCCTGTGTGAAAATAAATGTATATATTTTGAAGTGTACATGCAATGCTTAATAGTTTGCAGCAGCAACTGTATAAAATGAATGTGGTCTCATTGTTTTCTATATGACTATAAACAGTTAGTTTAAGCAAAATTTTCTTTTCTTAAATAAAAACTGTAAAAGGGTGCAAAATATTTATAAATTCTTGCTTATATAACCACAGTTTGTTTTGCATAAAATTATAAATTAGTATAACATTTGACTATGATGTTATACCAGCGGTATAAAAAGTGAAAGATCAAACTAGGTAATTGCTCCTGATGAAGCTTTAAATGGGGGGGGAAGTGCAGGGGCACCAGGGTAATGGATCTACTGGCCCAGTCTGAGAAAGGTTTGAATCTTGCATGTCTGCATTTATATGTACTTGCATGTGAATTGAAGTGATGGATTAATAAACTGCATTAGGCCTATACTTAGATAGTTCTCCTTTCATTTTGTCGCAGTTTGCATCAACACCTTTCTGATAAGGGTTGTGGAGTGCTGGACTCATTGTTGGTTCATGTTATTTTTCAATGCCTTCTGAAACATGTCTTTGCAATCACTCCACAAGGTCACCTTTTGGACAGGATGAAAAAAATTCCACCTGTCTTGATCATAAGGTGGGGTCACAAAAAGAAACGTATAAAATTTGGGGTCAAAATGCCAAAAAATGATGAAGCCGTGACGAAACACTTTTTTTGTTTCTTTATAACTTTGTGATTTTTGCAGATTTTGGCCCCAAATGTGCAACATAGACCTTTTGTTACCTAATCTGATGAACATGACAGGTGTCATTTTATAAATCCCCTCCAAAACCTGTTTTCGCACATGCTCTAGGAAATCACCTTTTGGACAGGATCAAAAAATTCCTCCTATTTTGATCAGAATGTGGAACATCTGGGGCCTGATATTCAAAACTTTGCCCAGATGCAAAGCCAAGTTTGCCCACGCAAATGTGCTATATTGAAAAGTTCATTTAGCGCAAGCAAACAAAGTTTGTACCCTGTCAAATTTTGGAGGGGGCATAATGAAAAGTGAGGGGCAGAGACCTAAATATTGGTGTAGTCCAATATTCAGAGTATTTGCCCTGAGCAAGGGCTTTTTGTATGCTCCCTTTGGGGTTCAAATACCACTGATTCACACCACCACTTCCTTCTGTGCAATCCTAGTGGTTGGAGGAGGAAGTGCAGTGGCCCTCCTTCCCTCATGCCAGTGCCAATCAAACAAAGCAGCGTCTCTTATGTCCAGTGGTCCTAACCCCAACCCGATCCCTGGCCCAGTACCATGGAATTCCCCCTGGTTTGTCAATCCCCCCCTTGTAAATCACTGGCCCAATGTAATGTATAAGTTTTCCATGGTGTCTAGTGACCACCCCCACCTCACTGATTGCTGGTTCAAGCTAATGTATAGATTTTTCCTGGTGTCTAGTAGTCCTCCCCCTCTGATCGCTGGTCCAATGTAATGTAGATGTAAAGTTTCCCCTGGTGTCTAGTGGTCCCCCCATCGCTGATCACCAGCCTGGTGTAATGTATATGTTTTCCCTGGTGTCTAGTGGTCCCCCCACTGATCACCGGCCTGATATATAAGTTTTCCCTGGTGTCTAATGGTGCCCCCCCCCGATCACTGGCCCGATGTAATGTATACGTTTTCTCTGGTGTCTAGTGGTCACTCTCACTGATCGCAGGCCCAATTGGAAAAATAAGTCATTCCCTGGTGCTAGTGCTCCCCTCCCACCAGTCACAGGCCCAAATGTAAGCAGAATTCATTCCCCAGTGCTAGTGGTCCCCCTGCCAATCACCAGCCTGATGGTTCATATAAATCTTTTCCTGGTGTTAAGTGATCCCTTCACCCACCCAGCAACCACCTGATGTAGATGTATAATGTTCCCTGGTGTCCAAGTGGTCCCTCTCCACACCTGATACCCACCCGACATATACATATAATGCTCCCTGGGGTCCAGAGATCCCCCCCCATCCTGATCCCCTGTATTTGAAGATATACCATTCCCTACCATCTTATAGACCCCCCTTCCTATCCCTGATTCCCTGAATCACATAACAAATCCATTCCCTGGTGTCAAGCAGACCCCTCACCTTCCCACCCCAGCAGGTAGTGCCCCTCCACCCTGTCCCCAGATCTCGACTCCAAGCCGACGACCAGCACAGCTCCCCTCTCTTCAACATGGCTGGCCACCAACTGAGCTGTTAATGAGTGCATACTGTATACTGTTTTCACACATTGAGAGCTCAGTTGGCATCTGGCTGTGGTGGGGAGTGGAGGGCTGTGCTGGCCATTGGCTTGGGGTTGGGATGAGGGAGCGGGGTGGTGGGGCACTACCTGCCAGGGTGGAGAGGGTCTGCTATACATCAGGCAATACATTTACTATGTGATACAAGGGATCAGGGATAGGTTGGGGGGTCTGCCGGTCACCAAGGAATTGTATCTCTTCAAATACAGGAGATCAGGATGGGAAACCACTGCATCTCAGGGAGCATTATATGTATATGTATATTTCAGGCGGTTGTCAGGTGGGGGTGGGGACCACTAGACAACCAGGGAACATTATATATCTACATTGGGTGAGTGATCCACTGGACACCAGGGAAAGATTTATATATACCATCGGGCCAGTGATCAGCAGGGGGACCACTAGAACCAGGGAATGACTTCTTTTTACAATCAGGCCAGCGATCAGTGGGAGAGACCACTAGCACCAAGGAGAGACATCTTTTTACATTCAGGGTGGCAATCATTGGGGGGGGTACCACTAGACACCAGGAAAGATTCTGCATTACACATGGTGAGAGATCAGTGAGAGGGGAGACCACTAGACACCAGGGAAAATGTATACATTACATTAGGCTGGAGATCAGTGGGGGGGTCACTAGACACCAGAGAAAGTGTACACATTAAATCAGGCTGGCGATCGGTGAGGGGAGACCACTAGACACCAGGGAAAACTTCTACATTACACCGGGCTGGAGATCAGTGGGGAGGAACCACTAGCACCAGGGATAGCTCACTGGGACTGGGCAAGTATGGGGCGGCGCCGCACTAATTTGCTGGACTACCCATGTGAATGAGCCCATAATGAGTATGCAAATGGCCCCTTAGTGCCTTGCATGCCCAATGAGTTCATTTGCATGGGTCCATCTGAATATCAGAAATTTAACATGGCCACAAGCCATTATGATGCCCTATTTCGGGAGTCATGTCTGCCCAGCATTAAGTGGCTTAGCACTGGGCTGCAATGGCCCTGTATTCAGTCAAATAGCGCCAGTGCACTGTTTCACTGAATACAGCATTTTTGGACATCTGGGAAACCGCATGGGTTTAAATATTGGGCCCCTGGGAGCCAAATATAAAACAATAACAAAGTTAATGAAGAAACATTGAATTTTTCGAACATTTACTCAGAACTTTATTATTTTTCATATTTTGTCTCACATTTTCAACATTACCATGCGTTATTCCATCTCATGAACAAGACAGGTATCATTTTTCAAAACCCCTCTGACACATGTTTTCATGGTCACTATGCCAAATCACCTTTTGAATGTGATTTAAAAAATTTCACCTATCTTGATCATAACATGGGATCATAAAAACACTGTTTAAAAAATTGGGGGTGTCAAAATGTATAAAAACAACTAAATTGTGATAAAACATTACATTTTCCCAACATTTACTCATAACTTCATTGTTGAAGATTTTGTTCCCAAATTGTTAACATATTGCTTGTGTTCTCACCCCCCCCCCATGATCATGGGATGTGTCATTTTTCAAATCCCTTCTGAAACATGTATTTGCAGTCACTCCACAAATCATCTTTCGGATGTGATTTAAAAAAATGCCATTTGTCGTGGTCATAATGTGAGGTCATAAAAAGTCTATGTTGAAAATGTGGGGTTAAAATGCTGTAGCCCACTTCAAATAAGATATTGCCTCTGAGCTGGCCTATCCTGGGTAAATACATTGTAAAAGTAGATAAAAGATGCACCCCCACTGAAAATGAGATATTACATTTCCACCGTGCTATCCTGGGTGACTGCAGCATAAAAATTGGGACAAGGAGGACCCCATTAAAAATGAGATATTGTAACTCAGCTGGCATGTCCTGGGAAAATACATTTCAAAAATGGATAAAAGCAGGACCCGCAGTCTACCCTGGTAGCACAGAGGTGGTGACACCACAAGCTATGCCAGTGACATGTGTTCAGGAATAAGCGCGTGCTGTTGGGGACTGGCGAGAGGAGGATTGATCATCCCAGGGACTGCTGTCTTTCCTCAGGGAAGGGAGGAGGCTGTTCTAACAGCATGACTTCTGACTGGTGGAGACCAGTGAGCTGCGCAGTCAAGAACACCAGGCGGGGAGTGGTTGCCACCAGATGCCTGTCAAGTATGTGTGCCATCTCATGCATGCAAGATCACCTCATTGTGCACTGCCATCCCAGGGCAAAACATCAGGTTGCAGGAGGAAAATGCAGACCGGCAACCCCTGCCCGCAAGCTCTCACACAGCTAACACTGCTAGCCACCCACCCACCACATTGTGGTGCTGGCTAAGTGGTGGATAACCTGTAAGTATGTCAGAAGGTTAGTGACAGGGCTAAGGGTGCTGCAAGAAGAGACTGGAACGTGAAACAGCTTTGTGGAAAATAAAAAAGCAGGAACCCACTGATAACAAGATATTGCATCTTAGTTGTGTTGTCCTGGGATATTACAATGTAAAAATGTGTAAAAGTAGCACCCAATAGAAAAATGAGACGTTGCTGCTGTTCTAACTTGTAACAGCATGCAAGCAAGCATGTTCGGTATTGACAAATACTTGTTTTACAACAGGAGTAAATGTAACCCGATTGCACATTCTCATTCATGTTTTCCCTTCTTATCATTTTCATGGAACAAGACTAGTTTTCCAGACAAGATATAATGTAGTCATCTTTAACCTTCAATAACAGATTGATCGCACCTTTTCCATCACTGTGCAGCGAAGCTAAGATTGGATGTATCCAATACCACCATGTATGATAACTCAGCAAGTAAAAGATCCTGCTGAATTTAACATTTTCCAAAATAAAAATTTGCTGATCATCATAAAAAAAAAAAAAAGAACCTGAGTCTCCCATTAAGATCTTACCCGTTCCTCTCTATTTTGATAACCTTTTACCTAAGCTGAAGAAAATGCTTTGTCCTGCTCCTGTGGAGAGGCAGATATTGGGATAAATAAAAACGTTGACAGTTAACATTTTAATCATTCTGTTGCTCCAGCTCACCCTGATATGCAATGATGCATGCAAAACTGTTGAAGAGTTTGCCTGCCATGTGATAGCTTGTTCCCAAGTGCATTCTGGGAGATGGGGGTTTACATGGATGTTGTTTTGACAGGGGGAATTCTGGCCAGTACAACTATGACTATCACCTGCTCTTATGATTAGTGCCATGGGATCTTTAACTTCTGCCTGAACTGCCCCAAGAGATTGATAGAATGGACTTTCTGTATCATCCGAAGGATAGCATCTCAGTAATGCAGCATCTTACTCATTGAGCACTACAGTGTCGGTACTGGCTTTTAGCCCAAGTTCCTGATGTGAGATTAGGACCCTCAATCTTCCCACCTTCCGGCCCAGGAAGTGAGCATGCAATATACTGAGTCACACACACAGCTATTAGTACAAACATCATAAAAACTTAACAAACCAAGCTCCCCTGGTAATTCTTACGCTATAAAACAATCATATGGTAGCATTTAATGCTTCTAGCACTTCTGCTGTGAATTAAAGAGCTGCTTTAGTGAACTTTGGTGATGATGGGGGCTAAAACATCTTAGTTTTAGTCACCCAGTGATGCAATTCTGAAGCAATTTTGTGGTATTGTAGGTCTCTTCCTACTCTTGAACATTATTTGTGTATAATAACTGGCTTCCCCTTTTTCCCATAGGGAAACCGTGGCGTAATTTGCCATTATAAAGGAGTGTTTATAACGGCAAACACGTGCACGATTTCCCTTGATGTGCGCATGATCAGGCAGCAGCGCGACCAGTCGAGACCGCTCAATGCTTCCATCTCACCTGAAACAGAACCGCCAGAAGAACTCGGCGTTAAGTTATTTTCTTTTCTTTTTCGCCCCACATACACTGTAAGCACATAAAGACCTGCTCAAAGGAAGAAAAACCTGGTTTAAAACACGGCAAATCTCGGCACCGGGCTAAAACTAAACCGAATCAATGACACATTGAAAGCTCTTTATTTTATATAATTGCTGAGGCGATAAAGGGAAACCCAGCAATTATATAAAATAAAATATGGGTCGGGATGTGTAAACTTGAAGTTTGCACACACCCTCGAGGTTAGATGCCACTCATAACCCCTCAGCTTCACTCTCGGGGTTTATGTAGCATCTAACCCCTCAGGTGTGTGTAAACTTCTCATTAAACACCCCAACCCATACTTTATCTTATATATAATAAATGGTTAGTGATATTTATTAACTGTGGGCAGCAACTGACAAATTGCTTTATACATGGGTGTGTATAATGCAGTTTGATTAACCATGTTTCCCAAAAATTCTCAAATCAAACTTTTAGAACCCTTACTAAGTCCTCTTGCACTCACAGCTCACACTGTCATGCCCCGCTGTCAGCCCCCTCTGTCAGCTTACGCTCTGTACTGCTTCTCACTGTCTTGACAAAAACGGCCAACTGGCAATGTAGCTTGCAGGCACTTCACACTCAAAGACAAAAATTTATTGAAAATCACAAAAATAGAAACACAAAGAGGAAAACTAGTACTGCTACAGGGCAAGCTGACACCAAGACCTGAGAGTGAGAGGTGAGACTGTGAGCTGTAAGCATGAGGTAACAGCACAAGTTAAGTCTGAGAGGACTTAATAAGGTTGCTAAAAATTAAAAACAAAAAAGCTCAGTAGAACAAATTTCCACCTTTTGGGACATCATGTAAAATTGTGCTTGCTTTAAATAAAATAAAACAAGTCTGAACTATAAATACTTTGAAATTCAGCATAAAATTCCTTCAGACTGACATTCTATTCACATTGTCTTTACAAAGTAATTAAGCCTAAAGAAATAAAGGGACCAATTATTATAAAAAAATAAAACATTGAGAAGTGTGATCACTTGGATTTTGTGCACATCCTCAGCGTGTGATTCCTTAATAACCCCCTTGGGCTTTATCCTCAGGGTTTATGGTGCATTGCACACCTCGGATGTTCATAAAATCCTGGTTACACACACTTCCCCATGCATTATTCTATATGTTAATAATGCTACAGTGGCCACTCTTACAGTTGAAAAAGTGGTGTCACCAGCATTCTTAAGGTATTCTGATAGTCTAAGAGTGTAGTAGTAGAAATTTCTTTTTTATACAATTAATAAAGTTGGTCACAGTAACACCATTAAGGGAATTATGCTTATTCACATGGTTGTCCTCTTTGTACATACAGTCTATATATAACTTACATACAATACAAACTTAAAATACATTATGTTACTACAAATGCAGTAGGATCCTATACTGGTCTAGAGCTGACAATTGTTGCATCTTATGCAGTTACAGTGTACACTAAATTCTTACTTCATAGCCATGTTAAATGCCTTGGGTTTTGATGCCAGTAGTTTTGTGTTTGGAGCAATATCATTCCAGAGGTTTACAACTGCTCATAGAAATATAATTTCTCTATAGTTAGTATTTGGTATTAAGTTAACATAGCCTCTATATGTATTAAATCTTAGGTAGTATTTGTGTTTAATATTTTTTTTCTAATCTCTCAAACTCACTGGTTTGTTTTGATTTAAGATACTATTTATTAAATTAGCCCAAATTAATGTTTTCCTATTTTCAACTGAGATCCATCCCAATTCATCATACCTTATACAATGATGAGTCTTGTAATTGCAGCAAAGTACAAATCTAGCAAATTTATTATTACAGTACTTGGTTTGCTTATTTGGTTTAATTGGACAAAAGAAGGTCGAGGCCCATCAAGACTGTCCCAGACATGCTGTGGGCCATCAATCCTTAACTGAATTTGATGCTAACCAGGTATCTAATCTCTTTTTGAATAAAGTGAAGTTTCTAGAATCCACTAATCCCTGTGTTAGGGTATTCCATATTCTGGGAGCTTGTATTGTGTAAAAGTGTTCCCTTTTAGTTGTTTTGACTTGTTTGACCACAAGGTGTTTGTTATGTAACCTGGGAACGATGCGTCTGCTGGAGTAGGTGAGACCGCATTGACTCATAAGCATAGGGGACTGTAATATTTTGTATGTAAAAAGTAGATCCTCACTGTGCCTTCTGTTATACAAGGAATGAAGGCAGTTTTTTTATATACTTGCATAGTCCAAGTGTACCAGTCTTGGTACCATTTTGGTTACTTTCCTCTAGATCTGTTCCAGTTGTACTATATCACCTTTAAGATGTGGACTCCAAAAGGGGAACCCATAATCAACATAAGGTCTAATGTAGGCCCTATAAAGAGGGATTAAACACTGATCAGTTCTGGTTACAAACGTAAGTCTATTGGCTACTCGAGCAACCTTGGTGCAGTGATCAGTGAAAGAAAGTTGGTTGTTGATTAGAATACCTAAGTCTCGTTCACTGTACGATGATTTAAGAGGGGTATTGGTGAGTTGGTATAAAGTTTTGATATTCCATTTCCCAAAATGTAGAACAGCACACTTATCAATGTTGAATATCATGCCATTTTGTTGGGCCCAGTGTTCAGTAGACTTCAAGTCTGAGGCTAGAGATGCCAGGTTATTGGAGCTATCCACCCTCCCACCCAATTTTGTATCAGCAAACTTTGAGAGAAAATTGTATGACCCTATTTGCATATCACTGATAAAAATGTTAAACAGTGCTGGGCCCTGGACTGAACCCTGGGGGACTCCATTAGTGACTGAACTGGGTATAGAGAGAATATTGTTTATTTTAACTTTCTGAAGCCTATTAAAAAGCCATCCATTGACCCATCTAACTAGACGTGCCAAAAAGCCCAAGGCTTCTGATTTGTTGATGAATTTGCCATGAGAAATTTTGTCAAATGCACGGCTATAATCCAATAGTATCACATCCATGGGGATGTTGTTGTCCAGGCCCTGACTAATATGACAGTAAAAGGCTATTAGATTGGATGTACATGAGTAGCCAGGCCTAAAACTGTGCTTGGAGTGATCAAGGATGTTCAAATCTGCCATTTCCTTTTCTAGGTAAGATTTGACCATCCTTTCCATTAGTTTACCTACGATACAGGTTAAACTAACAGGGTGATAATTTGGGACACTGGACCTGTTACCCTTCTTGAATATAGGTGTAATTGTTGCAATAAGCCAGTCAGATGGAATTATGTTTTCATTTAAGGATTTGTTGAAAATAATTGACAAGGGAAGAGTTATAATTTCAGCTGTTTCAATCAAGAACCTTGGATTGATGTTATCTGGTCCTGGACTGTTTTTTTTTTTAGGGATTTTAAGGCTTGCAATATGTCAGAGATAGTGATGACGTATGTCAGTGATGGAGTGTTATCACTGGGTAGTGAAGGGGCATAGATGTCTTTGCTAGAGAAGACTGAACAGAAGAATTTATTAAAAAAATTGGCTGTCTCTAGCTCTGATTGTAAGCTAACACCATTATGTATTAGTGGACCGATTTTCTTTGTTACCCTTCTTACTATTGAGATATGAAAATAGAGACTTGTGACAGTCTTTGGTATGTGCCAGTCTGAATTCTATTCTACCCATGGAGTGTTTAATCATATGTTTTAGGGTCTTTAAGGTTAGTTTATATTTAGAGTGAATGAAGTCTTTGGCTGTTACTCCACAGGATTTTAACTATTTAAACAGTTTATCTTTTAGTTTGATTTGGGATTTAATTGTCTTGTTTAACCAAATAGGAATTTTCCCTTTTTTTTGTTGTATTTTTCTTTTATGGAAACATAAGTGTCTTCTAATTCATGAATAATTCCCTTAAATGTTGTCCAGGCATCCTCGACAGACAGGTTGGACAAGAAGTCTTCCCAATGCATTTTAGTAAGTGAGTTAACTATTTCCTTGAAGTTAGCTTTATCATAGCTTTTATAAATAGAGTGAATGTTTGAATGGGTATGTTCATGAGCTACTTCAAATAAAATGGAGAAATTATCACTATTACCAAGTGGGTCCTAAATCTGTAAGTTGGAAATTTATTTTCAATGTTAGTAATTAGAAGATCCAGGATATTGTTACCCCTAGTTGGTTGAGAGATCAGCTGGCCAAGACCAGCATCGGTAGGAGTTGTTACTAGGAATTTTTCCTGCTCCCTGCTACCAGATAGTTTATTCCAATTTATTTTAGGCACATTAAAATCCCCTAGAATTATAACTTCCCCTTTATCTGTCAAGTTGTGGATATCAAGTTAGGAGTTTAGTGATGTATTCTAAATCTTTTTTTTTTTTTGGCAGGACCACTGTATTCCATCACCCCTAGTCACGGCCCCCAGAGACCTCCATCACCACCTATGGCTGCCGAGGTCCCTCAGTCACACCCGCTTTACCCCCCAGAGGGCGGAGCCGTGGCCACCTTCGTGACCATGGAACTATTATCTGGTCGGGGACCCGCAGCAGCGGTGATGAAGTGAGGTCCTCTGAGGAGGGCTTCATGCTCATGGTGGTCCTGCCTGCCTCCATTTTTCTTGCTTTTTCCTCCACGGAGGTGGGGACGTGCAATGATGCCAGCGTCCGCCCCGCCTCCCAGATGCTAAGCGTCGGCAGCGTGAGATCTCCCGACCTCCGCCAGGAGTCCTCAGCGCTCAGAGTGCTGCCCTCACCCTCCCCCGGGAAGGAGAGCAGTCCGTGGGATGCTCCATCCTTCTCCCCCCAGCCGACCCTCCGATGACCTGGGTCCATTCCCGAACCCAAGTCGCTGGCGTCGCAAGCGGAAGACCCCACCGCTGCACCAACGGGCCTGCTGATGTATTCTAAATCTGATTAGGGAGGCTCATAACAGTTTCCAATAGTGATTTGAGGTTGACCTTTGACTGTACATTTATACATATGCTTTCTGAAGGAGATGAATGATACTGTTCTTGGAAAGGAATACCCTCCCTAACATAAATACAAACCCCGCCACCTAGTTTATCAGATCTGTTGTTGTGATAGAGTTTATAATCTGGAATTTCCCTAGATCAGGATGATGTGGAGTCTCACCAGGTTTTGGTAACAGCAATGATACCTAGGTCTAAGAGCTTCCATTTAGCTTATTGTTCTGTCAGTTTGACGAAATTAGGAAATCTAGCATTTAATGCAAGAAGTTTAGAAGTCTTAGGGGTTGTAAGAGAGAGGCCCGCATAAGAGACTTGGGTACATTCCCAATCTCCCCTTATTCAGTTTCAATAACGATTTATGGCTGTGTTGATAGATTTACCAAATAGAGCTGCCTCTGTGGCTAAGGTGGAGACCGTCCCAGCAAAAGAGGGAATTTCTGTTTTGAAAGTTCTCCCAGTGTGTTATACAAGGAATTTCCTGCCAAAGGTATCATCTCCTAAGCCATTCATTTGTTGATTTGATACCCTGTGTAATGAAATAAGTGGCTCTGGACAGGCAGAATATTTGAGAAATAAACAAAACATCCCCTCTCAACTAGTACATTATTTAGAGCTACATAGTTCTGTTTAAGTTGATCTAAATTAGTGCCATTTATATTGTTGGTTCCTGCGTGAATGAAAACAAGAGGGTTATTGCCTACATTTTTTAAAATATCCAAGACTCTTGATGCAATGTTGGCCACCTTAGCACCTCTAAAGCTCGAGCATGTGTGCTTGAGCTTGTCAGATTTACAAATAGCTCTATCAATATGCTTAATGATAGAGTCTCCCAGTACAAACACTTATCTTGTTGGAGTTGGAGGATCAAGTGCTTGCATAATGTCAGGGGTATTGTCAGAGATGTTTAAGGGAGAGAGACATTCTGCCATGGCAGGAACTCTATGAGTGACAGGTGATTTTGAGAAGTAGGAGAGCCTACTGTTTCTACAGATCGTTCAGGAGATTGGCTCTGCATGATTGTTCCTTCTGCTTTTTATGGATCCTGGTTTTTATTGGGGAGACAACTGTTTTGAGAGAGGCGAGAGTCAAATCACATGACTCTGTCGCAGTTATAGGTTATGGTACATCTGTCTGTGGGAGTATAAAAGTACAGGAGTGATCTTTAGGTTGTGATGAGGAATCTAGAGCTGCTAAGGGATTGTATCTGTTTTAAAGCAATACTGGGGCACTGTTGGAGATCTGCCTTGCCCTTCACTTACTGGTGAATTTTTTTGCTAGTGCCCACTCTCCTACATCTGAGTTAGTCAGTGTCTGATTATCCACTATGGCCCAAGAGTCTGGGGCTATTGCTGTTTCTATAATTCCAGTGAGGAATCTAGCTGACTTACCATCTGATCAATAAGATGCTCTAGTGATTTAATTTCAGTGCTAACTGCGTTGCTTTTCAAAAGCCTTGTTATTTCGACTTGGAGGGTATTTATTAGCAGACATTTATCACAGATAGTCTGCTAATTGCTCACCTCTACAGTACATTTGACAGTGACTGCACAAATTAAAAGGGCCCTCCATTCTTATCCCTGTCTAAGCTGTAACTATGGAACCAATTAAATGGTTCCAGAGGATTAGTTACTCCTGTTACTGATCTTACAGGTAGATCCTTAGAGTTTACTGCCCCAGTACCCCAGATTCTCCAGCAGTCTCCGCACGCAGAACCGCACGCTTGCCCCACTCACACTTGCTCCTGCTCATGTGGGACTCCCAATAAATGATGTACTGGAGACTGGGGATCAGGTTACTTCACTTCCGGTTTCTCTGTGCGCCAAACTACCACACAATGTAAAACATCAAATAAATGTAAATAAATAAAACTGCCACCGCATGCAGTGGACTTTAGGCTGGGAGCACTACCCTTGCTTCCCAAAGGCTATCCAGCTGTCAGTGAAAGATGCTGCCTTAGGTTGGAATGAGTGGCAACCTCCAACTTCCCACACTGCCCTGGGCAGGGCAGACAACACACACTGCGGGACAGCAAGTCCCATTACCATGGCAACCCAGCCCAAACCTCTCACCAGAGGTGCAACAACAACACCAACACAGAGTTTGACTATATAGTTATGCTATAGGGTTAATATCCCAGTACTGACACTGTAGTGCAGCATGAGAAGGGTGCTGCACTTCTGAGGTTCCATCTTTCGGATGAGACATTAAACCGAGGTCCCATCTGCCTAAATTGGTGGTAGTTCAGGTGGATGTTAAAGATCCCATGGCACTTATCGAAAAGAGTAGGGGAATTTCCCCGGTGTCCTGGCCACATTTCCCTCATTCACTAAAAATACCACCAACAGCTTAATCTGGTTCAAGGTCAGTTGGCATTCATCTGTATCCCCCTCCCCCGGGTCATGCCTGAAAATAGGCAGACTTTGTCTAGTGCACTTACTCGGTAAACAAAAACTAAATAAATAATAATAAAATGCTGAGTAGAGTACTTGCTGGTGCAGACCCCAGTGCACCCTTAAGCAAATCAGTTATATATGACTTCTACTTTCCTCAAACTTGAACAATTTGAAAATCCACTGCTGTGACAGCCATAAGCTAAAATTGGGATTAGAAGTTGTGTTACAGCTGTATGTCTCAGATTTTTATTTATGTAATTGGCTGTACATATGAACATATGAAATTGCCAAAAGATAGACCTTATGGTCTATCAAGTCTGCCCGATTTGTGCAGCTAGCAGCCGTTATACTGTAGCTGCCCTCCCTCCACTCCCCCCTCTAGTGACCCTCCCCCCTAAAATGTCCCATCCCCTTTTGAAGCAGTCCACTGTATTACAGGATACCACTTCCTCTGGTAATGCATTCCACCCAGACACCTCCCACTCCATAAAGAAGTGTCTCCTCATTTCCCTATTGAACCTTCCCCCCTTCAATCTCAGATTGCGCCCTCGAGCGTCCCTCCCCCTCCCTGATTGAAAAAGCCCCTCTGTGCCCATCTTATGTATTCCCTTCGTGTACTTGAAGATTTCAATCATGCCCCCCTGTCCCTCCTCTCCTTCAGATAGTACATGTTCAACTCCCTCAGCCTGCTCTCGTAGGGTAAGTCCCCTAACACCTGGATCATTTTTGCTGCCCTGCACTGCACCGCCTCCAATAACCTAATGTTCTTCTTTAGGTACGGTCACCAGAACTGCACACAGTACTTCAGGTGTGGTCTAACCAGTGACCTATGTAGTGGCAGGATCACCTCCCTTTTCCTGGAGGATATGTCTCTGGCAATACAACCCAGCATTCTGTTAGCCTTTGCAGCTGCCTTTCTACACTGTGCTAAGTTGTTCATTGCTCCCATTAGGATCACCTCCAGATCCTTCTCTTCCTCTGTCTTGGCTAGTTGCACCCTCCCTAGCTGGTAGCTCCTACTTGGGTTTTCTGCACTGAAATGTAGCACCTTGCATTTCTTGGCATCGATCCCCAGCTGCCAAATGTCTGACCAGGCCTCCAATTTTGCCAGATCATCCTACAACCCCTGCCACCTTCCTGTCATACACTACTGCTCCCATCTTGGTGTCATCTGCAGACAGACTGATCTTGCTCTTCATGCCTATGAGATGTCTGCTATGAAGATCCCAAACAACACTGGCCCCAGTATAGAGCCCTGTGGCACCCTGCTTGTCACTGCCCTGGGCAATGAGAGCTCCCCTTCCACCACCACCCTCTGCTGTCTCCCTTGCAGCCAGTTCACTACCCATCCTACCATCTTCACCCCCACCCCGTGCCTTCCAGCTTACTTCCTAGCCTCCCATGCATCACTGAATTGAATGCCTTACTGAAGTCCAGGTGCAGGACATCCACTGCATGGTCCTTGTCTAATTGCCTGGGTACCCAGTCATAGTACTCCACCAGGTTGGTCTGACAGGATCTGCCTGAGAAAAACTCATGCTGTCTGCTGTCCTGCAGCCCATTAGCCTCTAGGAGGGAAACTAGCCTCTCCTTCAGGATTGTCTCCATCAGCTTTCCCACGATGGATGTGAGGCTTTCTGGTCTGTAGTTTCCTGGCTCTTCCTTGGGGATGCTCTTGTGGAAGGGTACCACATGCGCCATACTCCAGTCCTGAAGTACACTCCCCGAGTCCAGGGAGGCATTGAACAAGTCTGCCAAGGATTCTGCCAGGACTTCAGCCAGCTCCCTTAGCACCCTGGGGTGTATGCCATCTGGCCAAGGTGCCTGGTCCACCCTCAGTGCCCTCAAGTCCTCTAGTACCCTGCCCACAGGGATTTCCCCATCTGTCACCTCCCCCATGCCCACCCTCTCCCCTTCAGTACAGCTCCCTTTCTCTTTAGTAATTACTGAGCAGAAGTACTTCTCATTTAATGCATCTGCCTGTTCTGTCCCTGTTTCCACCCACTCCCATCCCTATTAATCCTTATTATTTGATCCTTACAACTCCTTTTCTCCCTGATGTACCGGAAGAAGTCCTTCTTCCCCTCTTTGATGCCCTGTGCTAGCCTGAGTTCCCTGGATGCCTTAGCTGCACTGACTACCTTTGTCACCTCCCTTGACTCCTTCAGGTATTCCTCTCTGTCCTCCCTTCTCCCTGTTTTTTGTACCTTCTAAAGGTGGCTCTTTTCTTCCTTACTTTTTCCATGACTTGTCTGCTCACCCAGCTAGGATTCTTGGCCCTAGCTCTCTTACTCTGGACCCTTGAACATGTTGTGGTTGCCTTCTCAATACCCAGTTTAATGACCCCCCACTTCTGGTTAGTGTCCGTATTTGGATGGATTCTGGCCAGATACCCCTGTACTATTTTCCTCATCCTTCTGAAGTCAGCTCTTCTGAAGCCTAACACCCTTGTGCTGTTCCTACTCCCCATTTCCCCATGTTTATTGTGAACCACACTGAGTGGTGGTCACTCCCCACCAGTGGTTCCTCCACGCTCAGCTCTGTCACAAATTCACCATTTACCAGCATGAGGTCTAGGGTGTTCCCTAACCTGATTGGCTCATTGATCATTTGCAATAGGAAGCTGTCCTGGAAGGCATCCAGAAGTACCTGCTCCCTCCTATTTGTGGTGGCTGGGATACCCCAATCCACTCCCAGCAGGTCATAGTTCCCCTAAATTACTGTGCTGACCGTCCCGCAGGTCCTTCTGATTTGGCCCACTAGTTCCTTGTCTAACTCCTCAGTCTGAGAGGGTGGCCTGTACACCACTCCCATCCTGAGGGTCCTATTTTTGGAGTCCTGGAGCTGCACCCATAGCGACTCTGTGTTGCCCTAGAAACATAGAAACATAGAAACATAGAATTTGACGGCAGATAAGGACCACATGGCCCACCCAGTCTGCCCATTTCCCTACCTACTGGATAAGCTGCAGATCCTAGTTAACCAGCAGCCTACTTCTTTCTACCCCCACCCCCCAGAATTGCCTTATGACTGTCCCATGCATGCTTGAATTCCACCACTGATTTTGACTCCACAACCTCCTCCGGAAGGCCATTCCATGCATCCAAAACCCTCCTCTCCTTCCTCCCTGACAAACTTCAGTCCTTCCCTCATATACAGTGCCACCACCTCTCTTTCCCTTTACCCTGTCCCTCCAAAATGTCCTATATTCTGGTACTGCCAGGTCCCAGCCATGGTAATGGGTGGCCCATGTCTCGGTGATGGCCGCCATGTCCACCTCCCCATCTGTCATTAGAGCCTGTAACTTCGCTGTTTTGTTCCCTAGCATTCAAGGTTACCACCCTCCACCCTGCTTCTTTCTCCCCTCTCCCCCCTCTCCCTCCTTGCTCTCCCTTTCTAGCATCCCCTTCTGACCTCTCCCTCAGTCCCTTGCTGCCGGTATGGGGGGGAGCTCATTCGGCTTCCCTACCTGTGGATCCTGCCTGACTCCTGTCCACTTGCCACCCCCTCTTCTAGTTTAAATTCCCATTGTTTGCTAAGTATTCCCTCAGTTTCTGTTTCATGACTCCTTCTCTCCTCACTTATGTGTAGCCTGTCCTTGGCATAGACATCCTTGCCCTCCCACGTCCTTCCCCACCCCACCCCACCAGCCCATATCCTTTCAACTTACATCATTCTCCTAGACATGTGTTAAATTCTTCTATCCTCAGCTTCCTTGCTGTGCTCGCCTTGCATACTGGAAGCACCTCCGAGAAGGTTACTGTTCTTCTTGCCTCCTCACAAATCAGCTCCAGCTCCTCAGACCTCCTCTGGACTACATCTACCATATTTCCCACAAGGTCATTTGTTCCCAAATGCAAAACTATGTGCGACTTCTCCCTACCCCTTCTAGCATACTCCTGAACAGATTGACCCACCCTTTCTGCCTGGCATGGCCTCTACCCATATGAGACTATGCCTCTCCCCCTTGCATCCTCACCTGATCCCCCTCAGAACTGAATCTCCCAGCACTAGGATCCCACCCTCATTTCCATGATCTGCTCACCTTGACTTCCATTATCCCTTCCTCTTCCTCTCCACTCCTCCCCCTTCTCCAGTGCAGTTGTTTCCCCTTCCACCCCAGTCTCTGCCCTGACCTCCCTCTCCCCTTTTCCTTCTGTTTTTACCTCCCCTCTCCAGTGGGCTCCACCTGCCTCCTCCCACTGATGCATCCCTACCCTTATCTCTCCATACCTCCCCTCCCCTCTTCTCCACAACCCCCCTTACTCGACCTATCCCTTACCATACCCCATCAACCCCTTGACCCCTTCCCATTCCCGTCTCACCACCAGAACACCCTTGTTCCCCCTCTCTCTCCTTAGCTACTGTCCCCCTGTCCAGTCTCCTATCCCCTGCCCCTTATCCATACCCATTGAAGCCCTGCCCCCTTCAGCTACCCTTCCAATGCCCTCTGGGTTGTTAGTAATCTTTTTTTCACCAGTCTTGTCTATGAGGTCCTCCGCCTTCATCTTTTTCAGTGTAGCCAGCACCAAGAATCTATTGCTTGACACCTCCTCCCTGCTTAGAGCTCTCCCTGGCATAATGTTGACAGGCCTGAATTTTCTACCTGCTCTAGGGCCATTCCTACCCCTGTTCCCTATACTCCTCCACTCCCCTTCATTTATACCCAGTGGTTCCTGAGGTGGCAATTTTGGTCCATTTACCCATTTACCCTCCTTTGGCTGACAGTTGCCCCTGGGCTTTCATTATCCCCTCTTAATCCTGCCCCCTCCTGGAGAGCCCCTCCCTCATCATCCTCCATTGAAGCCAGCACAGCAAACCTATTGCCTGACCCCAAAGTAATTTTGGTCTATGCTCCCCTCATGCTGCCCCATAACTCCCCTTTCTGCTGGCCTCTCTGTAATTTCTTACCCTGTTCTCTGTCCTTTTCGTTCCACTCCACTGCTTCTGTATTCCTGGTTCCCTGAAAAGGTGGCTGTCCTGTTCCAGTTACCTCACCCCCCCAATTCTCACTATCTCCTTTCCTAGCCACTGCACCTCTGCCTGCAGTTCCCTCAGCATGTGACATATTGGATATCCTCCTAGCTTCCATGTGTCCATCCAAAAAACCGCCCCACCCCACACCCATTGCAACCCACTATTCTTCCCATCCGTGATTGTCTACGGTCTTCCTGCCCCCTGAACTATTTTCCTTTCTCCTTCCACTAAACCCTCCCTTGATGCCATGCCCCTCCCCCACCAATGTAGCCTTAATTAGCATGCCACATTGGTATTCCTAAATTCCACACATGGTTGTTCCTAAGTTCTGTGTATGACCCCCCCTACCCCACAGTATATCTAATATTAACTGAGGAGCCCCTTAGCTGTAAATCAACACAATTTCCCCACCTTCTGTGACTTATTACAGAGGTGCCCTATTCACATAATTTCCACTTGTAACGTAACTACTTCCACCAAGTACCCCTGTGGTGTACAATATTAAGATCATTCTCGTTTCCACCACACAACTATTAAAGAACTGTTAACGCAACTATTGTACTTCCCTCAAGTACCCCTGTGATGTACAATTTAAGATTTTTCCCAGCTCCACCTTCCAACTATTATTCACACATTTAGAAATTTAGATTGTTAGAGTTCACTATCCTAGAAGTCAGAACTTTAGACTTTTAGAGCTCACACTCCTAGTGCAAGAGTTATACATATTGAACATTCAGACAATAAGACTTTTAGGACCCATTTTCTAGTTCAGTCAGCTCTACTTCCTGAAGAGAAACCATCTCCCAGCTGCTCTCTACCACCACCTGTTTCCTACTGGTGCAGCCTCCTAGGGAGGAGCCCAGGGAGAGCATTTTATTACTGGAGGAGGTGGGGGAGGGCAGGCTGGGAGAATTTTCTTGCGAGCAGCCTTGGCCTTTTAAAGGCTGCTCACCAGTTCAAAACTGGTGCCTCAAGCTCTGATTGGCTCCCTCTTCTGGATTCAACCCAGGTGCTCCATTAGCGGCAATGGCTATGGAATGTCCCCCATGCGGCTACAGCCACTTGTTCACAAATGTGGCTTCAGCCACCGAACCTTGGCTTAGCGGCAACAGCTGTGGAATGTCCCCCTTGTGGCTATGGCTGATGGTTCCCAGATGTGGCTACAGCCACCAATCCTTCCTTTTTCCCATGGCTCCAGACGCTGGCTTCCAGACGTGACTGACTGCCAAACTGCTCCACATGAATCCTCTACATCGAAATGCCCTGAGTTTAGTATTGACTGTTTTAGTCATTATTTCTATATGATGATAAAAAATTAGATTTTCATCTACCCAGATACCTAAGTACTTGTATTCAGGGACTTGGGTTTATTCTATACCATCCTTTGTACTATTTTTAACTTTGTATCATTTCGACTCCTGCCAGTGGCACCAGGCAGAAAGGTAATTACTTGGTGCTTCTTGCTATTTAACACCAATGCTCAGTGTGTTGTCCAAAAATCTTTTTATAACTTTTTGTCTACTTGTTTATGATCATTGCCAAATGCAATTAAGACCGCATAATTTGCATAAAGATAAATCTCAGTATTTTATATGTAATTTGGCAGACCATTCATATAAATCAAAACTAATAAAGTAGCAGTAGTAGCTTCATTTATAGGGTGCCTTTCCCAAAAGGCTCAGGGCACCCCCATACACTGTGGCATAAAATTAATAAAACATCCAAGTAACTTAAATAATACTCTAAAATATGTGCTCAGTAGCAACAGGATAATACAAGACAAAAACAGTATATCTTCATTCTCCAAAGGCCTGGTTAAAAAGAAAAGTTATTAATCCCCTTTTAAAGGCTTCCACCTAGGGGGCTTCCCTCAATCCCCTAGGCAACAAATTCCACAACTAAGGCTGGCTACTACAAAATGATGGTCTCCAGAGGATTTCAGCCAAGCCCTTGGAACCAAAAGGAGACCCTGCTCAGAGGAACAGAGGGGGTGTGAGGACTTGACAGGATGCAAGAGCTCCAACAGGGAATCAGGACCCAACCCATTTAAGGTTTTATAGGTTAGAAGAGTAAGCATGAAGGTAATTCGCCACTCCACTGGCAGCCAGTGCAGATTGCGCAGCACCAGGGTCACACGGCAAACACCAAAAGGCCAGTCAGCAACCCGACAGCTATGTTCTGCACCAGCTGCAGGCATCAAGGTTGAGTGCATTACAGTAATCGAGCCTAGATGTCACAAACACGTGCACCAAGGTCAGCAGGTCTTCAGGAGGAATTAGGGACTTGATCAGGTTGATATTCCTCTGATTGTAAAAGCCACTCTTAACTCCGACTGACACCTGAGCACCAGTGTCAGTGGTTCATCAAAATTGACCACAGATTTTTCACCTTGGCAGAGGCCAGCAGCCTGCATGACCCAATCCAAACTCCTGTCTTCTCCATGACCACCCCGACCCCCCCTTCCAACCCAGCTCGAGCAACAGTACCTCAATCCAGGTTAAGCCTCAGCCAAACAGATTCCATCCGTTTCTGAATTTCAGCCAGACATACATTTAGCAGCTCAACAGCATCCAATGTTCCCAGTACAGAGGACAGATGCAGCTGGGTATCATCCGCATAGCAGTGAAAGCCCAGCTCGTGCTGTCAAATCATCCCCCCAGTGGAGGCATGTACATTGCAAACAACATGGGTGAGAGGACAGAACCTTGGGGCACTCCACAATGCAGGGGCATTGGGGATGATGAGAAAGTACCCATCACCACCCTCTGTGCCCTATCCCTGAGTTAGGACTCAAACCAGCGGATGAGAAAAAGAACCTAATACAGAGCCTTGTGGAACTCCTGCAGACATTCTATTCCAATTTGATAACTTGCCTTCCACACTCACTCATTGGGTTCTATTTGTAATGTAAGATATAAAACACACTAAGGCTTCTTCTGAGAATGTAAGTTAAACCCCTCTTATAACTGTAAGGGTGGACTTCTTGGCAGTATCAATATACCATTCATTGAAGCTGATCAATAATATATTAGAAATTTAAAAAAAAAATTTCCAGAATGAATCAATTCCGAGGGCACCTGCATCTGAGACAATCTACTAAACAAGTATCTTGTTCGCAGAGGAAAGGAGTGTTCAAATTGGTTGGAACTTAAAGAGCAGCTGACACCTTCAAGAGAACTTTAACAAAACATAATATTTAGATAAAGCTCAGCTTGTATTTCACATTAGATCGTTATTCCTCCTCCCCATTATTTATTCCTGAGGTCATTTGCATGAAAACAGGCTTTTTGCTCCTGAAGAGTTCATCTGTTTCTTTTGCTGTCTACCTGAGGTCATAATGCACTGCTTGTGCCATCACAGTTACTCTCATGGCAACAGATTGTGATGTCACAACAGAACATTATGACATGAAGTAGGGAGTAAGCTATAGAGGCAGATTAACTTTAAAGTAACTGCAAGAGATAAAATCGTGTATTCATGCACATTGTACCAGTAATAAATAATGGGGAGGAGAAATCTAGAATATATATGGAATACAAACAGAATTTTACCTAATTACCATGTTTTTCAAAGTTTTCTTTGAGGCATCAGTAGCTCTTTAAGTGCCCCCTTGATCTGTGATTGAAAAACGAAGAATGTAATATTAGACTGAGAATGATGTGGTTGGCCTGTCCTCATCAAGTAAAGGGGCCACAGACTTTTTCTCCATGCACAAATGGTAACTTGTAATAAATTTTGTTTTCAATATAATTTACTATTCCAACTCCATGCTGTTACTGATAATCACCACTCAAGTAATATTAGTAGAATGAAAAAATGTTTGATAAAAATCTGAGTCACAGTTAGGATTCAAACCCTCATATGTTGCTTAAAATGCAAAATCATTTGGCATGCGGCAGAATGTGAGACCAGGTCTTATTTCCTGGGTCACTAACTGATACCGTTGCGTGCCATGGAACTACACTCTAGTTAATGGGATTCCATGTCTTAATGGTGATTGCAGAAAGGTGATCGCTGTTACAGTGAGTGTACATTGCCAAAAATAAATTTCGGCAATGCACCCTCACAGCGCTGACAAAAAAGGCACCCAAGACCTACAGGTCTCATTGTTAATGGCACCCCCTACTTACGGATTCTCAACTCAAGGGGGGTGCATGTCAGGGGGTGAAAAATTTGAAAATATAAAGCCACCTGCCAGAAAAAAAAAAACTGCACCGTGCCGGACCTGAATGCTGTACCCTGCGCCTCCCAGCCGACCACCCTCCCCACAAGCTAGTGGACCAGTTCGGCAGCTGTTTGACACACCCCCTCCCACATACCATCCCTCCCCTGCATGTCTGTGTGTGTTCATGTGTATACCCGTTACTTCCTGTCGCATGTTTTGCCCACCCCAGTATCCAGTTACCCCCTGCTTGGTAGCCGTGAAAACAGGTGCTGTACTTGAGTTGCCGTTTTTGTAGGTGCCTAATTTTGGTCACCTTGTTCACTGGATACCAATTAATGGTAGTGTAGTGGAGTGGAGAGTAATTTTGTGATTACATGACCATGGAATTTTCCATAGAACTTGCAACGTGCCATGAAATCTATTGATCTTTTTGACTTTTCATTCAAGTATAGTCTTTCTTTAATGCCTGGCTCCCTTCCTCTGCCTGTTTATCCCGAAGCCTCTCCACTGTGCTTGACATGTGACATAAATTAATTATATTGCGTTCTATTTTAGCCAAGGCCAGGACTGTATTCTGCTACAGAAATGAATAATGCATGCTGTAGCTATAAGAAAATTCTGCCAAAGAAACCTAGGGGCCTAGTCGCAGAAATCAAGACTGAAAAGCCATGGAGAATTTGATGCCCTGAGCATAGTGTAAGACACAACCCATGAAGCTGGTGACTTGGGTTCTAATTCCAGCAGGAACACATATGTTTACAGGAATAATCAAGCTGTCTCTTACAGCTATAAGAATGTTGCTTTACGCATTCCTTGTGTGAGAGACCTATGAACCACAGGTAAGCAGTTCTACAATCCAAAGAATTTAAGTGGTGACATTAATATAGCTTTAAGACACAGCGGCTCCAATTCTCAAAGGCATGGCGCAAGTCACGCCAAAGGTGACGTGCGCATATGCTGGTCAAGTGCCAGACCCCATGCCCGATTCTCTATTGGGCAGGGTCCTAGTGGCTAAGTCCCACGGCTTGCAGCAACCCAAGCAGTGTGCCAAAGGGAGGGCAAACCTGAACAGGCTGCCACAAGTCCAAGGCAGTGGCACAGGAAAGGACAGAAGCACTCTCCCCCAAGCTCTGCTCCCCACTAATAATGAATACATAGCCCTGGAGGATGATCAGACCCCCCCCCTCGTCGTGATCCCCAAAATACATGAATACTGAGCCCTGGTGGGCAAGTGCCCCCCAGGCTCCAATCCCTGAAATAAATAACTGTTCAGCCATGGTGGGCTAGTGCCCCCCAGCTCCATTCCCCAATATATTTATGTAATCCAACCCAGGTGAACTAGCTGTCCCCCCAGCCCCAATCCCCTATCACCGAACTATATCACTTATTATCTTTGTATATTAATTTCTGTATATCCATTTTTTAATGTGGCCCTGATGATCTAGTGGACCCCAACCCCCCACCTGGCAGTGCCATACCACCGCGCCCCCTGATCCATACCCAGCCGATGACTGGCATAGCCCACCTCTCACCACCATGGCCAGCCCCCCATTGAGCTCTGCATGAGTGTGTACTGTAAATAGAACATGCTCAGTGAATGACAGCTGCAGTCTTTCACTAAGCATGTATTATTTACAGTATGCACTCATGCAGAGCTCAGTCGGTGGCTGGCCACAGTGGCAAGAGGTGGGTTGTGCAAGTTGCCAGCTGAATACGGGTCAGGGGAGAGCAGGGTGGTAGGGCACTTCCAGGTGAGGGGGTGGGGGTCCACTAGATTACCAGGGCTATATTACAAAATGGACATATGGAAATTAATATACCAAAATAATAAGTGATATAGTGTGAGGATCGGGGATAGGTGATCAGGACTGGGGGGGAGTAACTAGCCCACTTGGGCGGTATTCCATACATATATTGGACATCAGGGTTGGAGGGGCACAATAGCCCACAAGGAGTCAATAGTCATTTATTTGGGGGATCGAGGGCTGAGGGGTCACTAGCCTAGCAAGGCTATATATTAATTATTAGTGGGAATAGGGGCTGGGGGGGCTTATGTGTGATCATGGGGGATGTATATTTTACTTGTGGCCCACTGGTGTAACCCCAGGAGGACATCAGGGTACACCTACACAGCTCCTGGCCGGTGTAAGTGTACTGTGATTGTTGTCCTCCAGGGGTTGTATGAGAATACTAAATGAGGGGATGTGGCAGCCGCCCTTTGAGAATAGACGACTGTGGCTGCTGCAAACCCCCTTGCACCATGTCACAGCCCAGTTTTTGGCACAAGGATGGGCAAGTCTCCTTTGACACAAGCAGCCTGCATGTTTCAGGTTGCTTTTGAGAATGGCTCTGGGCGCAATTATTGGCGCAAGGTGCTACTTGCGTCATTCATGCTGGACACAAGTCACCTTGCGACATGCGGATCGCTTTGAGAATTGGGCACAGCATGACTGTCAATTATTATAAATCGGATATCTGTTACTAGTTTGACTTTTAATATGTTCAGTAAGTCAATAAAAGCAAGCCAGTGTAACAAGACCTGCAGTAAGGAAAACAGGATGCTGGGGTTTATAGGAAGGTTTACCGGGTTAATATGTCGAACAGAAAATAGCACAAGTGAACACCGCAAAGTCACAACAGCGAAGAGAAAAACAGCTAAAGGGCAGAACAGCTACAGGGACATAATAGCAGAGATAAAGTCTAGCGCAATCCCTGTAGCTGTTCGGGAACAGGGAGAAAGCATATGCTGCAGGGTGTGCTGCCAACCAGCAGCCGTGGCATGGAGGGTAGGGTACAGGTGGCGGAGGTTGGCAGAACAAAATTGCTGTGTGGTTCAAGTCCCATGGAAGGGAATTTTTTTACTCTTGTGGGACTTAGTTTCTCTTGATTCCATCCTCCTGACTCAGGGCTGGGTTCCACCTCCCCTCCCCAAGGATTCCCCTTTGCCACAGTTCCTTCCCATCCCTGAGTTGCCTCCCCCCCCCCCCAGATGTGATTATATTTAGGTGAGGGGGTTTGGGGAATGAAGCCACCACATAACGGGGGGTGCAGGAGGCAGAGCCCCCCACAAACACATAGTCTTGGCACCTTGTTTTTTTGTGGTGCTGTTATAGCCCTCAGGTGTTTGTGGCAAGCGCCATTTTTGTTTTCACTGTATTCCTTGTGTGGCTTTTGATCTGCACTGTTTTCCATTCTGCATGTTGACCCGTGCCATAGGAAGGGGTACTGACAGTAGAACGAAGGAGTTTTTACTTCCTCTCTATAGAGAACTGGTGAGGCCCCACCTGAAGTACCATGCCCAGTTCTGGAGTCCTCATCTGAGGATAAATAAGAATAAGATGGAGACAGTGCAATGTAGTGTGACCCAAATGATTTAGGGCCTGCAGGGCAGATCTTACAAGGATCAGCTCAAGGCACTGAACATGTACTTGCTGGAGGTCATATGATGAAAGGGGACATATGATAGAGACAATCAAGTTCCTTAAAGGGATGAATAATGTACAATGCGAGGAACTATTTAGCATAAGTAGGGGATCTAGAACAGGGAGGCATGAGAGGAAACAGATGTGGAAGGTTCAAGAGGGACATCAGAAAGTTTTATTTTACAGAAACAGTGGTGGAGCCATGAGGAAATCTGCCAGCTGATGTGGTGAGCACCAGAACTACCAATGGTTTCGATCATGGCTGGGACAGAGTGAAGGTCTTAGTGGTGATAACCCGTCAGAACAGTAACTGAACTTGAGCGACGTGGATATGAGCGACTCAAGTTCAGCACTCGTTATGTGAGCTACCCTGAAAGGGTAGCGATGGGTGAATAACAAGGCAACCAGAAGAACAGGAAGGGGAATGGAACAGAAGGGAAGATATGTGAGAGGTAGTGTGGTGAGAGGCTGCCGAGCTGGCCATGTGGTGTGGTGGTGAGGGTGGCTGGCTATAGTGGAGAGGATGCAGGGTTCATGGCTGGGGAGGTGCACAGTATTTTGTGTTTTGCGAGCGGGATTATATATATATATTTTTTTTTACAAGTTTCACCCCCTCCCTGACATGCACCCCCCTGGAGTTGAGAATCTTTAGTAAGGAGGATGTAGGGGGCACAGCCCCTTGAGTAAAAAAGACATTTGATTTTGCCCTCATGTCTTCGTTAGGAGTGTACATTGCCATTCTGTTTTTTTGGTGATGTACACTTGCTATAACGGCAATCACTGTTTGGCAGTTGCCGTTATGACATGGAACCCTTAGTGGTTGCCCAGAGTTATAGCTGTAGGGCAGGGAGCAAGTGGTGAATAGTGTGGGTCTGTATGGACAATAGCTTCCAGGTTTGCTAGGATTTTATGGGCAGACCATATTGACCAATGGTCTTTTTCAGTATACTGTTGTTACAGCGATGCTGTAACAGCAAAACTCACACAGTGACGCAACTCATTCGACATCCACAGTGTTGATCCAGTTGCCGGAGCACTGTACAATACAGCGACTCCAGCTGTAAGCTGCTCTCCCCCATAATCTGCCCCCCCAACAGAGTTGACAATCTATAAATCTGGGGGCTGCGGGGACAAAGCCCCCCCCGGCAAACAGTAAAGGAGTCTTGTGCTTTGGAGGTCCATCGACACTTTGCCGCAGCGATGTGATCGCCGTCGGCAAAGAAGTGTCGATGTAAGGTACTTTGACAACTTTATTGTTGATGCAACTTGGTGGAAGCATCTTTTTCTACCATCAATGTCTGTTTCTAAAATGAGGGGGTAATTTGAAAAAAAACAAACACCCTAATCTGATTTTTCAAATGTTGCACGAGAGGCACTCTTATGGATGGTTATTATAAATCAAGACATTGTTCTCAGCCAATAAGGATTGTTTATTTCTAAACATTCCAGGCACTCTTTTAACCATGAGAAATGCCAGAATTGTACATATAAATCTAAATAAGTGGTCCTTATCCACAGGTAAGCCCTCTATGTTGATTGGCTGAAGCAGTTCTGATCATTTATAATATACGCTACAAGCCATCTAAAGCACAGAATGCTCCTGAAAAAGAAATGCTTCTTGGCACCTTTGCTAGCTCATCATCAATGAAAAATAAATCTGTAGATTTCTCTACATTTCTGTTTTAAAGGACAATGGATGCACATGTTAGAATAGGAGTCTAGAACATGATGTGATTAATGACTATCTGGTGCACAATACCAGCATATCACCTTGGACATTTAAGCTGCCACTCCTCGAATCAAATTTGTTTTTACTAATAGAATTTGAGATTGCATGCCAAGTAAAATGGGCTGGAAACAGGGAGTCACGTGATGCTGTTCCCTTGCTAGCTGCACTCGCTGATAGCTCCGCTAATCTCCTGCCTAAAGTTGGTTTTTCCCTGCTCACTGCTGTATTTGTCTCACCCAGACAGTTAAAGGAAGGCTGTGGATACTGGGTAGAAGGTGTTGGTGTTGCTAATGGAGGAGGAGATGCGGAAGGCTTTGCCAAAACGAACACCCCCTGTTACCCCGAGAAGGCCACAGAAGAAGTCGCATGCCTCGTCTGTGCAGGTCCCAGCCCTGTGAACTTGGAGCCGGAGGGGAAGAGCCGTTAACGGTGTCGCGCTTTCTGGAGGAGTTCCATCCTTTTAAGGAGGAAATGGCAGAGTTGGCTACAGAAATTAAAAGTATTACTGGTGCCCTGAATGATTTGGCCAGAAGAGCTACAGATAATGAGGCCAGGGTGAAGTCGTTGGAGTGCAAGGTCGAAAAGCTAGAGGGGGCGTTTACCCTGGTGAATCAGCGTATGGCTAATCGAGAGGAAAACTAAAGACTTAGAGGGTGAAGCCGGCGCAATAATGTGGTCTCTGATCGGTCTGCCAGAGCGAGGAAGGAGGGACCCTGTGAAGTTTTTCAAAGGCTGGTGGAGAAGATTGTGGTCCTCGCCCTTCGGGCCTTGTTATAGCATCGAGAGACACACAGAGCCTGCGGCCTACCCCGGTGCACTCTCGTATTTTTCTGTCCAAATTTTAAATTTCCAAGAAAGGCAGCTTTTCCTTCAAAAGATCAGAGAGCTTAAATCACTGCAATGGGAAGGAGTGAATATCAGGAGTAACATGGGACTTGCGTTGTCAGTCATATGAGAGGCTTCTTCACCACTGATGTCCAAGCTAATTAGGTGGGCATTAAGTATAGAGATGATTTACCCTGCAAAGCTCTCAGTTTCATGGATGACACCTGGCAGTTTGAAGAGATGGAGGTGGCCGTGAAATGTTGCAGAAGGCCCTGCCTGATCTGTTTAGGCCTAAGTGATGGCGACACTCGGTTCAGCCGGGGGTCTGAAGTGGTTGGAGGTGTGCCAGGGAAGGACTGTAGCTGCATAACGTTGAGGGGGGCGCGGATATTAGAATGGTTGGCCCTGTGATGCTTTATGGATGAACATAGCATATCATTATAGAGGCATCGCTTGTTGGACTATAATAGCTCTGAATATTGTTTTGCCCAGGGCCTTACGGACCGTCTGTTACTCTGGAGGAATGGAATGGACTGCTTGGAAGTTGGAGGGGCAACCCCCCTCTGGGGGACAGCAGACTCTGGACTTTTCTGGATAGGGCTCATTATAGGGCCCTTTCAATTTGGGATTTGATTCCTTTTATTTTGTCGCGGGGCTAGAATATACAAAGTGGGCTATTGCAGATGGGGTTCGTTTGGTGGGGGGGTCAATTAGAGGTAATGATATCTGGCTTTGTTGGGGGGTTCCTGTTGTTCAGCCTGAGGGCACTTGGGGTTGTGTAAGTATGGAGGACTCTGGTTTTCTCTCTTTATTCTCGATGAGTCTGTATGTAATCCAGGGAAAGAATAAGGTTTCAGTAAGGTGGTATAAGGAGGTAGAATTATGGTTTTGGGCTGCCTCTCCGGACAAGGGATGATGTATGGTGGGTGAGGGTTTTGTTTGAAGGTTTGTAGTCAGTTAAGGATATGGAGTGGAGAAGGTTCTAGTCAAATATAGGGTTCGGTTATGGGTGGGTGGGTGCTTTTCATTTTAGGGTAGTCAAATATTGGGCTAGGGGGCGGGGCAGCGGATGATGTAGCGGAGTGGTGGACATCATGGGGCCGTGATGCTGTGGGAGGGTTTATCAGGGTGTGTTTTGGGGTCTGGGGGTAAGGTGGGGGTTTCTAGTATTAAAGGGGTTTATTGGGGGTTTGGTGGGGGTGGGCGGGTTTAGACTTACTATCTTTAGGGGCTGCTGGGGAGGTCTCTACAATGCTCTGAGGGAGTAGGAGGTGAATATCCGATGTCATTTAGGGGTGACCCCGGAAGTCGGATCTGGGTTTATGGCATCTAATAATATTATTAGGTGTTTAAGCTGGAATGTTAAGGGGGCAAGGCAGAAGCTCAAGCAATATAAAATTTTGAAACATCTGGGTGCTCTAGGAGCGGATATAGTGTTTTTGCAGGAGACACATTTATTGGAGGCTGAGGTTAACAATATGAGGCGTCTCCAGTTTGGACAAGTTTTTGCCTTGCAAGGTAGTTCCCAGAGTAAGGGAGTCATGATTTTAGTCGATAGGGCTGTGCCCTTTATTCCCCTGCAGGTGATACAGGATAAAGCGGGTAGATATATATTAGTTTGGGGGAAGTTACTGACTCTAGAGATTTTAATTGGCTCGGTATATGGTCCCAACTCGAACTCCCAGGACTTTTATGTGTGGTTAGTCGAGGTGATGTGGCCTTTTGTGAATGTTCCTATTATAATTGGTGGGGATTTCAACGTGGCGATGGACCCTTTGGTAGATAGGTCCAGCCCTTTGTACTCAGGGCTTTCCCCAGCTCAAAGAGCCATGAGGGACTGGGCAGACCAATTTGGTTTGTCGAATGGGTGGAGAGTTTTCCATCCCAGGGTACGTGAATACACATTTATCTCGTCGGTTCATGGTACTGCCTCTTCTATTGATTATATTTGGCTTTCTTGTAATCTCCTTGCTGGGGTATTAGGTTCCGAAATTCTGTCGGGACCTCCCTCGGATCATGTGGTGGTATCGGTCTCGATTACCTTTGCATCCCTCCCTAAGGGAATAGTAGATGGAAATTAAATAACCAGATCCTGAGAATCATAATATGGTTCAATATATTACCTCACAAATAGAGAGTTTGTTCGGGTATAACGTTAGAGAGGATGTTCGTCCAGATATGGTTTGGGGGGCTTTTAAGGCATTTATCAGGGGGGTCCTGATTGGGCAGGCTGCTAGCAGGAAAAGGGATAGGGAGAGGTTAGTAAAGGATGTATTAGCCCGGATATGTGCCAAGGAGAATAGCTTGCCCCATGACCCTACAGAGAAAGACAAACAGGAACTAATAAAGCTGAAGGATTTTTACCTCACTTTATTGAGGGAGCAAGCGGAACTGGTGTTGATCAAGTCTAAAGCCAGCTATGTGGATCAGGGGAAGAAGGCGGGGAGACTTTTAGCAAGAAGGGTCAAGCAACTGGAAGCTTCTCGTATAATTCAGGCGGTTCAGTCCGAAAAGGACGGCGGATTAAAACCTCCTGAGGAGGTAGTGGAGAATTTAGGAGTTATTTTGAATCCCTTTATGGGCCGATGAGAATCCCCTCAGAGGATTAGATTTTGGCCTCCTTTGGGGACTTGAACCTTCCTACTTTAGGAGAGCAACAGAAAGGGCCCTTATTTCTGGCATTTCCCAAGAAGGGTGGAGAGGGCCATTAGGGGCTCCCTTTGGACAAGACACCGGGGCGGATGGCTTTCGCTAATTTTTATAAGGTGTTTTCCAAACAATTGTCACCGCTCTTGGTGTCTTTGTTCCAGTGCATCCTTGATGGCCGGTCACTAGACCAATCCCTGTCAGAGGCTCTCATTGTACTGATACAGAAGCCTGATAAGCCATTGGAGCAACTTGCAAGTTATAGGCCTATTTCTCTGTTCAACTATGATGTCAAAATTCTGGCAAAGGTGTTAGCTGAATGCTTAAAAGTGGTTTTACCTGATTTGATTGGGGCGGAGCAGGTCGGATTTATGCAGGGGAGGTCGATAAATGACCATTTGAGAACGGTGGCGCATGTCTTCTCCGCGTCCGAGGAGGGCAGTGACCCCATGGTTCTGGTCTCGTTGGATGCAGAGAAGGCGTTCGATAGGGTTAACTGGCAGTATCTGTTTGCGGTGATGCGTAAATTTGGTTTTCCGGATCTTTTTGTACAATGGATCAGGTTCATGTATTCTAATCCCACGGCCAGGATCTCGTGTAATGGGGTGACTTCTGATTCTTTCAGGTTACACGGTAGGTACGTCAGGGTTGCCGTTGTCCCCCTTCTTTCAATTTGTACCTCAAACCCTGATTAAAAGTATACTCTATAATCCAAGAAATTAAGGGAATCAAGGTGCAGGATGGTATTGTTAAAGTCACCGCCTACGCAGACGATCTTTTGGTTCATATCTCACGCCCGAAGGATTCTATTCCAGCTTTGATGGATACAATACAAGTCTATAGCTCCTTGGCTAATTATAAGTTAAACCCGGGGAAGACGGTAGTTTACCCACTTAATTGGAGGGTATTCAAGCGGAAGGTGACGGAGCTGGGTTTGAAGTGGAAATCGGATGCTATTAGGTATCTGGGTCTCTCCCTATCTAGGAGTGAGAGGTGTATCTGGCAGCTCAATCTGGACTCCTTAGTTCATACGATTGATTTGGATTTAAGAAGGTGAGGTGAAGCTTCCGATCTCGTTGTGGGGAGGATAAGTTTGGTCAAAATGAATGTGTTCCCAGGTTGTTTTATCCGCTAATGCTTTGAACATCCCATTCTCGTTTTCATGGTTCAAAAAGGTCCATGGGCTTATTGCCAACTTTGTGTGGGGTTACAAGAAAGCTAGAATGGCTTATCATAAGTTGGCAGCTCCCAAATTATTGGGTGGACTTAGATTACCGCACTTGGGACTCTACTATTGGGCAGGTCAAGCTAACCAATATCTGAGGTGGGTGCAGGGCGTACAGGATTCGTATACTCCCTTATGGTTACAGATTGAATTGGCTCTCATTAAAGGGGCAGGTCTTGTTCCTGAGGCTCTCCTGTATGTCAGTCCCAATCTCTTGCTGGAGGCTCTCAAGAACTCCCCGATTGGGGTTTCGGTGAGGGCTCACGCCCAGCTGTGTGTTTTTTTGAAATACTCTCATGTGACTGACCCGTCTCAGCCCATAAGGGGCAATCCAAGATTTTGTATAGGAGGTAGATTTGTAAGGGCAGCCGGGCTGGTGCAGGAGGGGGAGTGTTGTGTAACGGACATAATCTCAGCAGAGGGTAGTGTGCTCTCGGCACCTGAGATTCTAACCAAGTTTAAGTTGTCATCCTCGGCGATCTTTCAGGTTTACCAGCTCCGTCATCTTATAGTTAGTAAATTTGGTAGGAGAGTATTACAGAGACCAATGATTGAGTTTTTCCGAGGCGTTGGGCCTATGTGGGAATACGCATGCTGTTTTCAAAGATATATACCATGCTGTTTGGTTGGGCCTACTCCCAGAATTTAGCCCTACTTCTTATTGGGCGTGGGTGTTTCCAATGGGAGTTGGATTGGACAGGGTTGTGGCACAGCTGTCATAAGGTGATTTCTCAGGATCGGTTAAGATTGATCCAGTTCAAATACTTCATAATATATATTATTCTCCTCAGAAGTTGAGGAGCTTGAACTTGATAAGGATGCCTCCTGTGTGAGGTGCCAGCAGGGGTGGGGATTTGTTGCACATATTTTGGCACTGCCCTAAGATTGTGCCGCTCTGGACCAGTATCAAAAATGGGGCAGATTCGATTTTGGGGCTGGGTGACCTCTTTACCCCCGAAATTTGTCTAATGAGAGACATAGCTTCTATTCCTTTTAAGAGTAGGAGGTTTCATATTTTGATGATTTCGGCCTCCCTTAAGAGTCTGGTTCTCAGACATTGGAAGGATTCAGTGGTGATTAGTTATGCAGAATGGTTAGAGGAACTACTTGCCAATCTGCGGACGGAGAGGATGATCGCCATTCTTCAGAATAAGCTCCCTAGGTTTAATAAATTATGGGTTCCCCTATATGCCTGCTACACTGTATAGAGATGTTGTTCTCTTCCTTTCTTTTCTGGTTTTTGGTTCATGGTGTTGGGTAGGTACCTCAGAGCATTGTGGAGGGGTGGGTGGGGGTGGGTTGGGGTGTGTGGGTGGAGGGGCGGAGGATGTATCACATGTATCATATGATTTACGTGGTTTATGGGTTCATGTACTACTGTTTACCTGGAGATCTTGTGTGTAATTGATACATTCTCTGTATTTAAATGGTTAATAAAATTTTAATGGAAAAAAAAAAAAAAATGGGCTGGAAAGGCAGCCAGTCTGTCAGTCGTATCCCATATGGTAGCCACAAGGGTAGTTCACCCTTAGAAAAAGTAAACATCCGGCTGCATTTAATCTGTCACATTCAATCAGATTAGATCTGAAAGTGGCATCTATCAGCTGCTGCTGGTTGTAATGCTAAAGGTAAGATCTATAGGAACATAACAAGACAGGACACCAAGGGAAACACTGCCATGCATACAGATTCATACCAAGGTCTTGGTGCACTTGGAGTATTGCAATTTACACATTAAAAATGGGTCGGGAAAATCCTGCAGCCTGATTGGTTGGCAGCACCTATGTCTTATATCTGTCTAATGCACAGGTAAATAAAAGTGCTGGCAATCGGGACACAACACTTAACACTCTCCTTGTCTTTTTCAAAAATTCTTGATTGCCACAACAAACATAACTTCCACCTTTACATACTAAAAAATATATCTAGGCCCTAAAAATAAAGCACCCTGCAAATTAAAAAAATGGTTAAATAATATTGTCCTTTATATTCCTCTCCTTGCACACATGCACACATTAAAAATGAAGTAATAATCTACATTTTATTTTCTGAAGCTTCTTTCCTGAGCATGAAAAATCCCTCTCTTATCTACCTGCCTACCAGGGCAATTTTCACTGTTTTCTCTACCACAGATAAAAAAAATCACTGGCTTTACTGAGGCCTTGTATTGTGTGTGTTTCTGTGAGGAGAGGTGAATATTCAGCTTGTTGAATTCTGCAGAAGTCTGAATTCCTGCATTTCATGTTAAACAAACATTCCATCTATTAAATGTGAGGATAGACATACTTGTCAGCTGGGAAGGCATAACTTTTTACTATTTACTTTTTAAAAAAGAGAATTCCTACATTTATCAAACAGTTGGCATTTCTTTTCAGTTTTCTTTATGCATTTTCTCAGTTTACCCATTTTGTAAGTTCAATAAGACGCTTTAGCAGTGTGCATCATATCTCACTGCACCCCTGGACATGTGGTTAGTTCAGCATAATGCATGCCTTGTTGTGTCCTATTGCTTACACATGCATATAGTTTTAGGGAGGAACTAAGACCATCAGACTAATGAATTCCTCTCCCCTACCATTTCAATGGGACTAACTTGTCACTCTTTTTATTTCAAAGTACTTATTGCATCTGTGTTTAAAGTGTGTTACAGCAATGGCTCACAACACCTGCTTAGGAGATCAATTCAAAGTGCACATTCCTTGTTCCATGAACTAATTCATATTGATATCTCACTCGGTTTTTTCATCTTTGTACATCCTAAGAGCAGCATTTGGTCTGATGGTGATATCCTTTTCCAATAGCAGATCTAGTAAATCACAATGCGGTGCTGGATATAGGACTTGGGGGTGATTTCTGGTATGTAAAATGTTTTGAACTTGTTCTAAATCCTTTATATAATTAATGGTCTCCCTTTTTTCCCATAGGGAAACCATGGCATAGTTTGTCGTAATAAAGGAGTGTTTATTATGGCAAACATGAATATGGTTTCCCTCAGTCTGCGCAGATGCCCCTGCACTTCCCCTGTTCCTGACCACTCAAATTCTGTGGCTTTCCGCTTGCCTTTTCCCAAAACAGCAAGGAAATACTGAACTGCCACTCAGGCTCTGTGGTAAGTTTCTTTTAAAAATATTTACCACAAGATTGTTTTTCAGATGCCAATAAAGAGTTTTTAAATAAATAAAGAAAAGATGAACGCAACCTCGGACCATGTGCTGTGACTGGACCACGACCACACAGCAACTTCATTTTATTTTACATAATTGCTGAGGTGAAAAAAGGAAAAAATAGCAATTACATAAAATAAAATATGGCCTGGTGTGTGTAAACTCAAAGTTTACACACACCCTTAGAGATAGATGCTTTCATAAACCCCTCGAGCTTTGCTCTCTGGGTTTATATAGCATCTAACCCCTCGGGTGTGTGTGTGTAAACTTCTTGTTAAACACACCACCCAGTACTTTATTCTATATATAATTTGCTAATATCATTTTTATTACATATTTAAATAAAAAATACAGATCATGCAGCTCTGGCACCACTAGAGAAGAGACTGATGTTAGCAATTATGCTGCATGTCTGGGGGGTGCGATCATCCTCTTTGCTCCCCTCGGGATCCTCCACTGTTAAATATTTGAACACGGTGATCATGTCCCCTCTGATTTATTTTTTGTTTGCATGGGAAACAGCCCTGATTATCTAACCAAGTCCTTATAGCCCACAGTTTTGCAAACCTTGATACAGCTTGGCTGCTCTGCTTCATACGTTCTCAGTTTAAATAGTCAAAACTGAAAGAACCTTGCTGAATTTGTAACTTATTGCCTTACATCTTGGATCCGATGCTGACCAAAGAATTAAATGTCTAGAAAATAGTTAAAGCCTCAGGGAATTGAAGCAAAAATGTTGAGGTTTCTGAAGGTCACCAAAAAAATTACTGAACAGAAATAAATTCATGAATTCCTTAAGAATGGGATGCTTGCATGTGTCTGATCATTTTATGTTAGAAAATAGTTATCAATGAAGAATATATGCCAATATTTTAGAATCCCATTTTTGAGATACAGTTCCTAGCCATATTATGTAAAGGATTGTGTTATACTGAACATGATCATACTAGGCTAAAGGAAACCATAAAAAACTACAGCAGATAGGACTATGGTTGCTGTTTGAATGTTATAGTCTAGGCACAGAGGCAGATGTGGAAGATTAAGTCAAAGGGAATCAAAGCAAATCAATCTCACTTTGCAGGCTCCACAAATCTCTGCTTGAGGAGAGCAGAAAATGCTGTGTAATGCATTGATTAAAGATCATTAGAAATTCTAAGTATGGGGGATCACGAGATGAGCTAGAGGAGAGGGGACGTCCTGAGTGTTGCTCCCGGGCCCTCGTTAGTTTAATTTATCTATTAACTAAACTTAAGGGCTCAATACGGTAACCCAGTTATTTGGAAAAGTTTTCTTAAGCTTCTCTGCCTCTCGAACGAATAGCAAGAAGCAGACTGAACGCATTTTGCCTGGTCTCGGTGGTGATTTGCAAAGGTCTAGTGGAATGGCCGAGATGGAGTGTGGAGTTTCAGAGCCCCTGTCTGCTCGGGTTCCGGCAGTGAAACACCAGAAACCCCTTTCGCCTGTGCCGGAGGATCAAGATGATGAAGAGAGAGTGGAAGGGGGAGAGAAAGCGCAAGCGGATGACATTTTGGAGATTAAACAAATGCTGCAGGGTTTGGTGGCGGATTTTTCAAAGGTAAAACCGACTCTGAATGCGCTGGCGAGGAGGATGGGAGATTTGGAGGCCAGGGTTTTGTCTCAGGAAAAGAAAACTACAGTAACAGAACAAGAAGTGGTTGTGCTAAGAAAACAAGTCCAAAAGCTGGAAGACCGCATGCAAGATCAAGAGTCGCGTAGCAGGAGAAATAATTTAATTATGACAGGGCTTCCTGAAAAAATGGAGGGGGCAGACTGTGTAACTTTCTTGCAGGATCTGCTGTTGAAATTGTTAGGCCCGACTCCTTATGGGGAGGCATACAATCCGGAAAGAGCGCATCGAGCACTTAGAGAGACCCCCCCCCCAGGAGCTCGCCCGTGGGTATTAATTATGAGGTTTCTTAACTACAAAGAAAAAGCCTTCATTCTCAGTAAAGCTAAGCAATCCAAAAATCTACAGTGGAACGGGGTGACTTTGTGGCTGTTCCAGGAACAAACACCCTCCATTAGAGATCGGCAGAAAGAATATTCGGACATTAAGAAGAAGCTTTACCTAGCTGGGATCAAGTTTCGGATGCAGTATCCAGTGACCTTAACTGTGAAGCTCCAAACTGGAGACAAAAAATACTGAACAGCGCGTGATGCTTTGGAGGGCTTGAGATTCGAGCTCCCATCATTATTCAAGTCACTGACCTGATTGGTTTGGTAGTGGCATTGGGGAAAGTTAACCTGACCTGGATAGGTTATAGGAAAAACTGAAATGTTTTGCGTTGACTGAAATTGTTAATGGTTTCTAAAATGAATAAATGGTTGATTGTATTAGGCAGATACCCTACATTTTTGTGTTAAAGCAGCTCAGGGGATCTAGTGGGAGAAAGAGTTATTGAGACTTATAGGGAGGCAATGGGGATAGGGTTCTGGTTGGTAAATTGGAAGGGAGGCCTCCTTTTTCAGGGTTAATGCGAGCTGCAGAAAGCAATTAGTGGGTGATGCCACTAGAGGGTAGATGTGCCTTAGTTTAAACAAATTAATGAGTTTACGATGGGGGGGGGGGTTAAGGTCCATTTCCACGGATGTGAGGTGGGAGTTTTACTTAGCCTAGATCTACTTTTTCTTTCTTTTTCAAAAACAGATCATGAGTTGTATTGGATAATGGGGAATTTGTAACCCCTTAACCCGGTAACCTTGGAAAGGAAGGTGAGAGGCTTATGCTGGGGGTAAGGAACTTGAGGGTTGATAACTACTCAATTGGGGCGCAGGGTGAACAGTAGTGGCTAATTTTTAAGTAAGCTCACTTTTCTGGTAAGTTGTGGCTCTCATGTAGTAGGCTGGCCTTCGCATTCTGAACAGTTGTATGGAGGGGGGAGAACAGACGAAGGGAAATCTCTCATTGGGGTAACTATTGGGAGGGACGACTGGAGTTGGGCTTCCTTTGTAGTACAAGGAAAAGAGAACTATATGGCAGGGGAGGTGGTTATTCGGTGGGGGGGGAATGCGGGTCTAGGGGCATAGTGGGTTAATGCACTTGAAGTGCACTATAATAGCAATTCCCCCAGCACTTATTAAGGTACATTGAAAGATAACCTGGCAGGATAGCCTGAAAACAGATATAAATTTGGGATCATCAGGAACGTACCTCCCCTTGGTCAATGGGGGTTAGGAGAAGGCGAGTGAGGAGAAGTAAAATCATGGGGGGAATAGGGAGGCATGGGAAAGAGGGGAATTCTTTTTTTTTTCTTGGGATTTCTGGTATGAGTTTAGAGAGGGGACTAGGGGGGCACTCGGGAACTGGCTCAGTCATGGATCATTTTTGTTTTAGGAGGGTGATCATAGGATCGGGGAAGGGGGGAAAAGAAAAGAGAGAGTCCACTAGTTGGGAGCAGGATATTGGCAGATCGTAGCAAGGCAATACAGACGGGAGTGTTCAGGTATAATGTCAAAAATTTAAATTATCTCTTGGAATGTTAAAGGCCTTAGGGGTAAGAGAAAAAGAATGGCGATTCTGAGACACATTCAACGAATGGGGGCACAAACTGTGACTTTACAGGAGACTCCTCTTTTATCAGAGGAATTGGATGTGTTAAAAAGAATGTGGGTGGGTCAAGTGTTTGGAGTGGGAAATACAACAGCTTCGGGAGGTGTTGCCATATTAGTGGGAAAGACTTGCCCATATGTAGTAAAGAGGGTGGTAATTAAAGTGGACACCAGGGAATTTTTGCTCTGGTTCTATTCTGGGCTCAGACTTGTCAATTGTTTCCATTTATGCCTAACCCCCAGCCTGGAATTTTTGCTTCATTAGAGGTAGACATAGTCGGGTTGCCAGCACACCCTATCATTCTGGCAGGAGACTGGAATTTGTGTTTAAACAACTGGGAAGATAGGAATCCACCCTCTAAGAAACCCCCATCCAGAGCACAGGAAGCTATGGGGCGCTTTTTGGAGGCTATGGCATTGGTGGACCCTGTTTGGTTACATGGTAAGGAACCGAAGAGCATGACCTTCTTTTCAGGGGCCCATAAAATGCAATCCAGGATTGATTTTTTCCTGGTCAATCAGGAAGCGTTGGTGGGAATAAAACAAATGGCTACCCACAATACAATTTTATCTGATCACTCCCCTATACAGATGACTTGGGAACTAAAAGCTGTCCCCCCCAAGCCATATAGATGGAGATTAGATGAGTCACTACTGTCTGATACTACACTACACAGAAAGTTAGAGGAGGCTCTTAGTGAGATCATTCGGGTTCAGCTACCAACACTGCAGGACAAGCAAATAGCCTGGCCAACTTGTAAGGTTCTTTATTCGAGGGTAGCTTAAAGATGTGCAGCAAGAAGAAACAAACTCAGACAAGCTCGAGAGGAGTTTATTTTAGGGGCTATAGACTCTCTGGAGCCTTTAGAAGGGTCATCTGCAGAGTTGGATGCTGAACTTAAGGATCTGAGGGATGAGATGGCGGACTTGATCTACACTAAGGTGGATTTTTGGTTGGAGAAAATTCAGGCTGAGTACCTAATGCAGGGAGATGTGCCTGGCCACCTTTTAGCAGCTAGAGTGAGGGAATGGGAAGCTGCACGAACGGTAAACTTAATAAAAGTAGAAGGGGAAATTATAACTGACCCCTAAGAAATGGCTGATGCCTTTGCAGTTTATTATAAGGGGATTTATCAAGGGGGGGACTGTCAATAGGGAAGAAATACAAGCTTTTTTGAGAAATATACCGCTTCCTGTTCTAAATTCGGCACAGGTTCAAAGCCTAGCAGCTCCAATAAGTGAAGGGGAAATTTTAGAGGAAGTAAAATCATTGCCGAATGGTAAAACTCTGGGGCCTGACAGCCTTACAGTCAAGTTTTACAAATCACATATTTCAACAATGATCTCTCTCCTAAAAGACTTGTTTACTAGGATAATGCAAGAAGGGGTATGTCATTCCCCACTTTACCAAGCATATATTACACTTATCCCAAAACCGGACAAACCAAAAGAGCTCCCGGAGAGCTACAGGCCGATTGCACTGATGAATCAGGATATTAAGATCCTGACAAGGATTTTGGCTAATAGAATTTTGAATGTGGCCCCAAGTTTAATTAGCCAGGAGCAGGTGGGATTTATGCCGGGCAAGGGGGCTCATGATGCACTAAGGAAGTTACACCATATCCTTAACTATGCGGTGGACTCTCAGATACCTATGGCACTGATGTCCTTGGACACTGAGAAGGCCTTTGACAGGGTCTCTCATTCCTTTCTTTTTGCCATCATGGAGAGAATGGGATTCCCTGAAGGTCTTATCAGGGGAATTAAAAATCTATAGACAACCCCCACTGCTAGGGTGTTACACAATAGATATCTTTCCCAGGAAATTAAATTAGAGAATGGGGCTAGGCAGCGATACCCCCTTTCCCCTATTTTGTTTAACATTTATTTAGAACCCTTGTTAAGGGCACGCAACCTAGATCACAGAATCCAGGGAATTCAAACTTGGGGGGAAGAACTCAAACTGTCTGTGTTTGCGAACGACATACTTTTACATTTGCAGGATCCAGCTGAGGGCTTTAAATAGGCATTGGAAATTATACGAAGATACTCCGCGGTAACGAATTATAAATTGAACTTAAGCAAAATAGAAATTCTGCCCCTTACGCCACATACTTTTAGGGCAGATTTCGAGCCATTTCAGATTCACTGGGCCCCTCAAGTAATCAAATACTTGGGTATTCTTTGGAATTCTCTACCACGTCGGATAAGGGAGTGTTCAACCGTGGGGAGCTTTAAACAGGCTCTTAAATCCTTTTTATGGAATAAGGCATATGGTGTCCTTGATTAATGTTTTGTATTTGTTTTTAACAGTTTTTATATTATTGTTTGTTTGTTTTGTCTGTATTTAATCTTTTTGGAATGCGCCTTGGTTTTTGAAAGGCGCAATATAAATAAAGTTTATTATTTGGATTACTCCTAATGTAGAGGTGGAATCAGAGGTTAACCTGGAAAAATTAACTATAATTTGGGGTGACATCCTTAGATGGAATAAACTTCTATTGAACTTTACAGCTAGATTAGGAATGGTCAAAATGAATCTGTTGCCTAGGCTATTATACCCAGTCCATCTGGCACAGTATCTCTTTCCTCAGTCCTGGTTTATAGAAATTAGAAAGTTATCTGGCTTCCTATGGAACTCAAAGCCTGCAAGGAAGAAACACACAATCATGTGTCTACCACAGAATGTGGGGGGCTTTAAGATGCCAGATCTTCAATTATACTATGTGGCAGGGCAGTTAGGGATAATGGGAAGGTGGAATGGATGGGGGGGGGAGACATATGTGCCAAACTGGCTTCGCATTGAGAGACGGATCTTAAAGGAAGTGGGAGTTTCCCCAGAAGCATTGCTATTTTCTCACCCAGACAAGCTACCTCCAAAAGCAAAACTGACTCCAATAGCAAAAACGGTTAGTGCATGGTGGTTCTTTTTAACGCCTGCACAAAGGAGGGGACAAGAGAAGGCATGGGAACAACCGATAATGGGTAACCCGAATTTCCGGTTAGGGGGCCAAATTATTATAAAACAATGGGCTAGACAGTTAGAGGGAATTAAGTTGGTAGATTGTATAAAGGAAGATGAGGTTGTTCTTCCACCTCAAAGTGAGGGATTGCCTTTTTTAAGAAGATGCAGCTTACTAATTTGCTAAGCAGGGTGAAGAAAGGGGCGGTGGATTCACAAGGGAACGGGGTTTAATTGGGGAGAACTAAATGGGGTGAACTTTGTAAATAAGCCTATCTCCCAAATTTATAGGGTGCTTTTGAATTTTGTGGGCTCAAGCTCCCCAACCCACATCCCATATTGGGACAAAATGATGTCTCCTCTAAGGCCTAATTGGAAAGATGTATGGAATAGTTGAAAATATATAACTGTACCTAAACTCAAGAATATGCAGTTGTTTATTTCTTCTTATATGTACCATATTCCGGTAAAGCTATGTGCAAGAAACCTTGTACAGACAGACCTATGCTTCAGGTCTAGTGAGAAACAGGGGGATATATTACATGTGATGTGGGACTGTTCCAAGATTTGGCCCCTTTGTCTTAAAATTAAGCAGAACATGGACCCCATTTTAGATTACTCAGAGTTTGTTACCTGAAGTTTGTGTACTTTTGGACCTGTCTCAGGTTTCAGGGACTACGCCCAGATACCACCTTTCCTTACTTATGGCCCTTGTCAAATCCTTTGTTTTAAAGCACTGGAAAGACAGCCTTGCCTATACTTGTGACCAATGGGTAGGGGGATCTTATGAGAACCCTGGGAAGGGTATAAAGGCATATGTTAAGCGAGGGCAAGGTGGGATTATACAAAAAAAGGTGGCAGGCTTTGGAAGCCGTCTACTCTATACAACTAGTAGATGTCCGGAGCAGGGATCTGTCTGTCAGGGTGAGATTAGTTGATGAATAACAGCTTGAAGGTTCGCTTAATTGCTAAGTTTTTTCTTTTTCTTGCGTATCTGCTAATAAGTCGAAATATACTTCGGGTGTTATATTAGGTAGGAACATAAGGATCTGCAAAGTAGGAAGGGGTGGGAGGACTCTCTCTCTTTTTCTAGGGATGCAGCTGCGGTTATTAGTCTGACCTGAGTATGAGGGGTTAGTACAATCAATATATTGGTTGGTGGGCAATGACCTATTAAGTTCTATATATTTGAGTTAACTGAATGCCTACCCTACTCCGGAGGTTAGACATTGGTCAGCTGGCCTATTAAAGACACTGACATTTTAACATAGCTGTGTATGTATATAGTATCCACAGCCAGTTCTGGGCTGGGGGACTGGGGGTAATGCCTGGTATATATGTGTGTATGTCATAAACGTCTAAAAGAAAAATCCATAAACATGTTTAAAAAAAAAAATTCTAAGTATAGATTATCTTATTTGTAACTGGCATCCTGCACTAGTAAAAGAAACTGAGTTTAATGCACTCAGTGCATCTTGTTGTGAACATTTTGATATACATATATTTTCCGTTTTAGATTGCCCCATACCTTCTGTCTCATACAATACTCTTCTTTACACAATTTTGAGTTGACCTTAGCTGTTTTTGTACATTTGAATAAATAAAAGGAGCTCTCTTTTTTTAATATGGGGTGAGCTAGGTTTTGATCACTGGTCTCAGCTGACGCTGTACACCTGTTATCCCATCATGTCAGAGAGCACTGCCTGCTGCATGCTGATTCATTTTAGCCACAAGGAAATTGAGATAACAATGCCCATTCAAAATCAACAGATACTGCTGAATAGCTGGACTAAGCCATATTAAAAAGAAGCTCTCCTTTTATTATTTATACTGTAAAAATAAGTGGTAAAGCAAAAATGTACAATATGGATACCAGGGTATCCTGCAAGACAGGAGAGAAAATCTATAATAAAAGAAAAGAAGTCTAGGTCAAAATGATTAACATGCACCGCTACTGTTTTACATTTGCCATGGAGTGGCATTTCCACTTCCAAAATTCTTTTCAGAATTTATTTCTGAATTCCACAGAATCCTGAAAAGCCTTTTTTATGTAAACTGCAGAATAACTTTCTTTGGATTATGTGAACTGCAGAATCATTTTCTGCAGATTGCAAAAAATGAATCTGCAGTTTATATAAACCATGTATTACTAATCCATGAAAAATATTCAGCTTTTGAAATTTTGTTTTTCCACTGCTGACAGAATTCTGCAGAATTAGGCAACATTTCTTGAACTCTGCAGGATTCCATTCCATCAGAATATGAAAATTCTATACAGCACTAGGTTTAAGTAAAACAAAAAAAGTTCCTCAGACTTACCATAGACCATGTGTTTTCCTTTTTTTTTTCATTGCTGCTCCTTTCCAGTTCTCTAAGGCCAACAATACTTTGATGCCATTTTAGTCCTTATCTTTTTGCTATTTTTACCCTAGCACTTTATGTTGTTAATTTAATATAGTAATAATATATATATATATATATATTATAGTGACAAAGTAGCACCACTATCGTTATGGGATGAGAGGGGGTTTCTGTGTTAAACCCCAAGTTTTGCACTTTAATAACTTTGCAACTGTTCAACAGATTTACTTTACATTTTGCACGCATGGTCTTAAGGGAAAGTCTCTTGAAGTGTCAAATATTGTTTTGGTTGGATGTGCAGATTCTGAGATCTGGATAAATGAAAAAAGTGAAAAAAAATATTTTTTCATTTTTTTTTTTTTTGTCATCGCATAGTGCCCAGATGGTTTGGAATTTTGTTCTGAATTTTTCACGGGAGAAACGGCTTGGGCCACAGTAGTGCCCTTCACTGGTTTGGTATAAAAATATTAATCCATACCAAAGTTATAATAATTTGACATTTCAGGTCTTTATTTATTGAAATGTTTCACCAGGAGGGCACACACTGAACAACTAGTTGCTCATCTCACGGTGCGACCTGGGGGGAGGAGGTTACATAGGGTTGTGAAGGATGATCAGTTACAATAGTATGCGGGTAGTACAAACAATACAACATCGTAAGATTATGCAACAGTTGGAACACAAGGTATTGTACATAAACAGTAGTGGAACATTGGGTAAATTATAATACATGTCAAAAATCATACAAAAGAACATATAAATATACAAAACAGTAATAATGTGATCAAACCATTTATAGTGCTTGAGTGTACCAGGAGCAGGCTCGAGGTAGTATGCAAATGCTGTTGGAGTAAAAAGGATGGGGTAGGTTGTGCACACGGTTGACCCAGAAGGGCAGGTGGAGAAGAGAAGAGGAGAGGCACTAACTGAATATGAGGAGAAGGGGTAGCCGTTTCCTGATTCCCCCTTCAGAATGTTGAGAACCCTGCTGGGGGGGTCAGGGTAGGAAGGCAGAAACTGGGGATAGGTATTAAGGATGGTTAAAGCAGAAACAGCTGAGGAAGAGGTAATTGTGTAGGGCAGAGGTAAGGGAGTAGTTGGAGGAGGAGTGTCGTATTTCAGGGGGGAGGGAATTCCAGATATTAGGGAAGTGATGGACAAAACCAGTCTGACCGATTAGGGTGCAGCGGCTAGGGACAGCGTGCTCAATACAGTTTTTTAGGTAGCTGCTTGGAACAAAACAATAATTTGGTCCATATGAAAAAATATCCTTTTTTGTATGGGACAAACTTTTTTTCTGAAAAAAAAATTCCTTTTTTGTATGCCCACCATCTTGTTTCCTTTTTTTTATTTTTGGAAACCCATAAAAATGAGATACTGAAGAGACACTAACACATACATATCTTGCTCATCAGGACACCGTTCGATGGATTCTGGAGATACATTTTGGAAAAATAACCCATAAATGTGTTTTTTGTACATTTAAAAAATTATTTTTAAGACTCAGGGCCCGATTCTCAAAGTTTCCAACAAGGTACAAGGGGCTCACACCACTAAGAATGGCGCAAAGTGCCCCTTGTGCCAAAAGATGCACTGGGAGTGACCACAGGCTGCTGCCCCATATGGGGCTTGCACCACCCATGTGCCCAATAATTGACAGTGACTTGGTCCTAGGGGGCATGTGGCAGACGCATGCTGCCACATCCCCAAAAATGAGATTCACAGATGTCTCCTAGAGGGTGAAATTCTAAGTACCCTTAGACCAGCCAGGGCTGGTCTAAGGATACATAAAGTATACTCCTCTGGGAATGGTACTTGTTTGGGGCAATGTGCTGCAGTCCCCAATCCCAAACGATGCCACTATTAATACTAATTAGTAGTCCCCATGCCCCCATACCCTGAAGGTGCCAGTAATAGAATTGCATATTATTATGTCCCATGCCCCCCTCCCCGAACCCTGAAGATGCCAGTAATAGACATATGCAGTTTAAATATGTCCCATGACTCCCTCCTCAAACCTTGAAGGTGCCGGTGATAGAAATATTTCATTTCATCATGTCCCATGCCCCCTTTCCGGACCTCAAAGATGCCAGTATTAATAGTAATGTAATAGAATTCCAGCCCATGGTGGTATAGTGCCCTCCCACTCCCCACCCCGGCAGGTAGTGTTCCCCACCTCGCTCCCCCCATCCCGAAGCAGAGCCGGTGACCAGCACAGCTCACCTCACACCTCTGTGGCTGGCCGCCGACTGAACTGTCAATGAGTGTGCTGTAATGAGTGCATACACATTACATTACATTCATTGACAGTTCAGTCAGTGGCCAGCCATGGAGGTGTGAGGTGGGCTGTGCTGGTCACCAGCACTGCTTCAGGATGGGGTGGTGGGGTGGTGAACACTACCTGCTGGGTTGGGGGGTTGGGGGCCACTATATCACCAGAGCTGGAGTTCTATTACATTATTATAAAATAACTATGCTTCCAGACATATTAAAAAAACACACCAGTTTGTTCACAGTTCACAGACTTAATACAGTAGTGACAACAACATTATTTAGTGGTACATCCCACAGTCAATCACTAAGCTGCCCATTCTCTATGTTGTACATTTAGGTTATGATCTTTAGTATTCCGATGGCCAACCAGTAAGGCCCAAGAGCAAGATGAGATGCTGTTCTTCATTTACTGATGAGTAGTGGGGAATGGTTTTCTTAGTAGTTCAGGAACAGTGGAATTTCACCCACAGACAGTGGAATTTCACCCATGAAAAGCAGAATTTCTCCTTTTGCAAGCGAAGTTCAGCCATTCATGGGAAAAATAACATAGTTCGTCTGCGAAATTCTGCCATTCCTGGATACAGCAAACGGCAGCAGTTTTCTTCAGCCGCTACAGTACAGTTGGAGCCAGAAACTGTGGCATTTGGGGGGATAAATGAATAAAAGGGCAGAAATAACATGGCATGAGTGGAGTCCTCATAAACAGGGGAAACAACAAAGTAGCAGGGTGGGGTTTTCAATCCAAATGCAGAATTGCTATTGGCTAGAATTGGGTGTGAGCTTCTTCATGGGACTACGTGAATTGGAATGAATGCCAGTGACTACTGCAGTGCAAATGCATTTGAAAATGCATTGCAGGAACATTGGATGGGAGCTGAAGGGAGTTTACAGTGGCTGAAAATGCATTGCATATGAATTGCACATGAGTTGATGATTAGTTAAAACAGAATTTGTATTTTAAGCAATTAGAACGATCACGGCATTGTCAGCAGAAAAACATAATGAAAGAGCAGTGAGTTGGAGGAACAGTTTAATGTAACTTGTACTGTAAATGTAACACAAACTATACAAATAAATTAAAACACAAGCATTTGTCAATGCCGAATGTTTGCTTGCTGGCATTAGCATTGGAAGTGCAGGAGTTAGACAGATGCAGGCTAGGAATGGCAGTGAAGTATTGAACTGACGCCAACCTCACCCCACCCTGCAGAGATAGACAGGCATTGGGGTGTGCCTTTGGGTCATCATCCATAACGCTCACGCCATTTCACCTCACCCTACACTTCAGACACCGGCAAGTGTCAAGGTGTGCCTTGGGGTGTTCGGACTTTACACTCATCCAATTCCATAAGGAAATACACTGAAATGGGTGCAGTATAGGAGAATGAGGTGAACTCTGGGGCCAAAGTGTCCAAGGCACACCGTGATGCCTGTCACTGGCTGCAGGGTGGGGGTGGGGTGGAATGGCGTGAGCATTACTGGCAACAATCCCAAGTCACACCCCTGATGCCTGTCAGTCCCTACAGGGTAGGGTGTTATGGTCGGAAACCCTAATGCCCTGGGCGTTTCTTGGTATTTTCACTCCAAGTTTTCAACATGGGCTTTTTGTGACCCCACCACATGAACAGTGACACTATCAATTCATTAGCCGAAAGATGATTTTGCACAGCGACTGTGCCATTTGGTGCCACAGTGTGAAAACACATTTCGGGCAGGATGTGAAAAATGACAGCTGTACTGTTCAAGAGGAGGTGTAATAAAATGGTAATGTTGAAAATCTGGAGTGAAAATATAAAAAAAAAGGTGAAGTCACGAGCGAGCGTAGAAACTGTGCAACACACACCCGTATTGCAATTATTTTAGGGATTTTTTACACCAGATTTTCAACATAGGCATTTTGGGACCTCCGCTCATGAACAGTGGCACTGTGATTTTTTTTAATCTGTCCCAAATGTTGATTTCGCGCAGCCACAGAACCCATTGTGTGCCACAGGTGCAAAACATGTTTCAGTCAGGATGTGAAAAATGACAGCTGTATTGTTCATAAGTCAGTGTGCAAAAATGACAATGTTGAAAATCGGAGTAAAAATATAAAAAAATTGGTGAAGTTACCAGCCAACGCACGTGGTAACACAGTCCTTTTTTGGAATTTGTTCACCAAATTTGTAACATGGGCTTTTTGGGACTTCTCCTTATGAACACTGTCACTGTGATTTTCTTAATCTGTCCTGAACATTGATTTCGTACAGCGACCACGCCACTGTGCGCCAGATTTGCAAAAACACATTTTGGGCAGGATGTGAAAAATGACAGCTGTCCTGTTAATATGGAAGTGTGGAAAAGTGGCAATGTTGAAAATCTGGAGTGAAAATATAAAAAATTCTCGAAGTTACGCGAGTGCATCAGAACTGCGCAACGCACGCTTGTAACATAGTCATCTTTTGGAATTTGTTTACCAAATTTGCAACATAGGCTTTTTTAGGAGCCAACCTCATGAACAGTAACACTGTAATTTCATTAACCAGTCCTGGAAGTTGATTCCGTGCAGTGACTGCGAAATCACCTTTCAGGACCGAATAATGACATGACAGTGACTGAGTTCATGAGGTGGGGTCCCAAGAAATCCATATTGAAAATTTGTTGCCAAAAGTCACAAAATGGCTGAGATATCCACCTAAGTTGAACACCCCCCCCCCATGTCATTATACAGCTTACCAGCATTTCTTTAGTTCGTGGTTGGCTTTGAAGAGTGCAGACATGTTTCCGCTCCACTGAAGATCACGGTGCCAGACCTCTGGAGGTAAGTATGGGGTGAGGGGGGTTGTGAGGAGGTGGGGTGTGCAGAGGGTGGCTGCGGCTTGGGGGAGGGGCTACAATGTAACAGACAGTGAGGGACCGTTTTCTTGTTTACAGGTAAAAAAAACTTTGCGTGAAGGTTTTCCTTTTTCCAGGTACATTTGGCACACTGGGGTGGGCTCTCAGTGTGCCACCTGGGTATTTTAGGGGGGATTGGAGATGACGGGGATTGGGCACACCATTGGCAAAGAAAATGGGTCTGTCTGGTGGGAATATGATGCCGAGTGGGATTGGGCACCCCCTCTTGGCAAATAAATTAAACTAGAAGGACATCATGTTGACAGGGATGGGGCTCCCCCACCAGCAAATGAACTGGGGAGGGGGCATGCCGACAGGGGATTGGGCACTCCCCACATCAGCTTTTGTGAAACTGTGAGAGGTGGACAGCAACAGCCGCCACCATGTTTATTGAAATGTTACACCAGGCAAGGCACACCCTGCAATGAGGGGCATGCCCTCATTGCAGCAGTGAATTTCTTTCTAGTTGGTGGCATGCTTCTGAGCTGATGTCATAGATAGTGTGCTCATTCATTGGTGCCACAGAGACAAGCCCCAAAAAGCAGTGGCGGCATAGGCCACAACACTGCCGCACCTCCACAACCTGCTACTCCAACAAGCTGTCACAACATGTTTCCTGTGCATGCATGCAAGGAAGCATAAAAATATAAAAGAAAGCATCATACATGAAACTAGATGGAAAGTCAAACAACAAAAAGAAAAGAAACAACCTCAGAAAAACACACTTAGAAAACAGACAGAAAAAAAAAGATTTGTACCTGTTTGGTATCAGGACATTATCCAGTTCTTGTATTTCCAATAATCTTTAACTATTTTGGGAGATAATGTAATCAGTTCTTTTTCATGAACGGATTTACACTCTACTGCTCCTTTTTCAATTAGCCCAATATTATCTTATCCTGCTGCTGCAAAACATGCTGACATTGTCTCTGCCAGGTGCTCCACTTCAGACATTCAAAAATTACCCTTAAAGTACCTGTGTGAGATTTACCCTATCCCCCTACTAACACCATATATACCTAAATATCGTATCGTAGCCAAGAAAATGAAACATTTCTATCTGGAGGCTAGTCAACTGAAAGTCTTCAGTACCTGTGCAATGAAAAAATGGACACTCCATTGTTTCCAATTGGAAACACGAGTGTCTTTATTACAGTAATTCTCTCTTCCTCCCACTTATGTTTGTGATTGCTTCCCACATTTAAGAGATCATGGCAGAAAGGTCATATTGTGTCCCATATTTTGGCAGGGATTTTCTTTTCTCCTAGCTGCACTGATGTCCATTGTGCCGGTATCCTGAGAGTGCATTCAAACATCAGTTCTGCTGTAAAGTGCATCCTGAGAATTTCTTCATATAACAGTTTTTTTGTGAGATCCCTTACCATGCTGGTCAGAACAATCCATTGCCAAATACTCCTGCAATATATGCTGGAGTGATTGGGAGAACACCAGAAAGCTTCAAGAGCTCCATTTTCCAATTAGTCAAAAAAAAAAAAACTGAAACACTGTAACTGAAAAAACAGAAAGCCATGGCCAGTTCAGAAACCATGTCAAAAGTCATTGAGTATTATGAATGAAAGAACACCAAAAGGAAACTAACTGATTTGTCATTGATAGACCACCATCTTTAATCAGCTGATATGCTTTATTCTTTTTGACAGGATTCAACCTGCTTCCCCATACTAATCTAAAGAAGACACTTTATATTTGAGCCTCCCAATTTTCCAGAGGAAGATAGACTGTACTTATATATGAAAAGGGGGAGAATGAAGGGTTTGCACATAAATATCCCACAGTAATGTTTTGTTATTGGCCATGATGACTTCCAATTGTCTACTTTAGTTTCAGCTGCCTTTATTTTTTCCTCCAAGTTCACTTGTGCTGGATCCCCTTTCCCAAAGTTAACTCCCCAAATAGTTAAGCACCTTTCTTCCAAATGCACCCCTTCAATCTTCATAGGCCACCCTTGCAGACCATCCCTTTAGTCTTGGTGACATTTACCCATGATCCTGACAGCTTCTTAAAATCTCACCATACAGGTGACTTCCGGTTGGGACGCCTGCTGTATGGCAGGCTAAACCGAGAGCTCCGACAGACCAAGTAAGAATCCCAGGGCATCCTAGTCTAAATTTACCATCCTGTCAACTAAAAGATGAATTTCAGATTACCTTATGCCGTGAAAGCATTGATGGAAAGAAAATCCCCAGAATTCGATGGCAAAACAGAAAATGAGCACACCCTTGAATCAGCAGGAAGAGGCCTCGTTAGTCACGCACTCTCAGTCAGGGAGTCAGAGTGAGGGAGTCCTGGAGGAATCGGAGTGCACAATTACCTCCAAAGAGCTGTGCCTGACCTTAAAGCAAATCAATCAGATGCCCCAGTGACTAGAGATGAAAGGCTCTGAACAATGCAAAGATATTTTGGCACTGGCGCAATGTACCAGAGACATATAAGAGGTACTAACAGACTACACAGTGACCATGGACATCCATAACAAGGCCCTCTTAGATCTTCATCACCGCACTATCACACTTGAGCAGTGACTCGAGGAATTAGAGAATAGAAACCATCGTAATAATATCTGGATAAATGGCCTTCCTAAAGGGACTGAGTCTGGCAACATGGTTAAATTTATTGATGCTTTCATTCATGAGATCTTAAATTTGCCACCTGAGAAAAATCTCAATATAATACGGGCCCACAGACCTGTTATCCCTAAGCCGCGAGACCCCAAAGCTAAACCACGTTCTATCATTTTCACCTTTCTCGACTACCACATTAAAGAGGAGACACTGCAGATGACCTGGTCTAAGAAAACAATCTATTTTGGAGATGTCAGGTTATTTTTTGACCATGACTTTATCCCACAACTGCAGGCACAAAGAAGAAAGATGCTTACAGTAGTCAAACTTTTTTTGCAAAAGAACTTTAAAGCTTTCATTGAATATCCAGCACTTCTGAAGGTTGTCTCTGATGGGGGTCCACTGTGCTTTTCTGATCTCAGGGCAGCTGAAAGTTTTCCACAACAGTTGGATATCTCCTTGCCGGCCAAGGAAAGCAATTCACAGCAACAGCAGCTGGAGGATAGGAACTGGAGTGTAGGTGGAACAAAAAGACTGGGATCTGAAGGCAACATCGCTACATCCATCATATTTTTTTAAAGATTTACTAGCTTGCAGCTGACGCACTGAGAGGTGCGACCTAGGAAGTAGTGATTCCAGACTGTAGTTCGGGGAACTTCTCTGCTAAACTACAACTTTCACCCGGAGTCTTTGTTTTAGTATTAATAGCACTTCTGTGCATACTGAAGCATTAGGCATTTAGCCTTTTTACTAGGGTGTTATTATTTTATAATTTGTGCAGGTTTAGATGTGTGACCTGGGAATACAACTTCCGGGTCACAAAGTAGAAATCTCGCCCCTCTGCAAGCGGCTGCTAAATCGTGTGTTAATTTGTCCTGTCTATGCTGTCTGACAGGTAACTGTGTGGCAGTACGGAGGGCAAAACACAGGGGAGCTATATTTTGTCAAGATTTACTAGCTTGCAGCTGACACGCTGAGAGGAGCGACCTAGGAAGTAGTGATTCCAGACTGTAGTTCGGGGAACTTCTCTGCTGAACTACAACTTTCACCCAGGCTCTTTGTTTTAGTATTAATAGCACTTCTGTGCATACTGAAGCATTAGTCATTTAGCCTTTTTACTAGGGTGTTATTATTTTATGATTTGTGCAGGTTTGGGTGTGTGACCCAGGAATACAACTTCCGAGTCACAAAGTAATAATCTCACCCCTCTGAGTGGGTGAGCACGAGTGGGGCATGCATGTGTATCCGCATGCGAAGATGTGCACCAAGACACATGCATTTGGCGCGTGTCTGGCATGTCCAGCGGGGAATGGCCGGGGACAAGTAAAAAGAAGCAAGTACATGTACTGTGTCTTTGCAGGAAAAGATAGAGTGAAGCCCTGGTACAGGGGGTTAAGGAAACCATTTGAGTTAATAAATTATAACACCCTAGTGTACATGGTACAAGTAATTGATTCAACACCATGGCAAGTGTGGTACCTGGTATAAGTGAGTCAGATCTCTCAACAAGTTTAAGTATTAGTACTGTGCACATGGAAAGCCCAGAATCAAGTTCAGTGTTAAACACGCATACAATGGAGGCACAGGCGGTCAGCAGTAACATCATGATACCAACAGTGGCGCATGAAACAACTAGATTACCCCCAGATATAATTATGACCCTGGATGGGTATGTGGGATACAAATGTGTGGATTGCAAAATGTACTTACTTGCAAATAAGGAATTGATCAAGGAGGAATTTCGATGTGTAAAATGTGTAGCAAATAAACAAATGGCAAGGGAGCTACAGGATTTTATTAGGAGATTAGCTACCCTAGAACAGTCAGAATAATATGGAAACAAGATTTAAAAGCAGCAAGGCAGGACAGCCTGAGCTGAATACATAGTAATATGGTTAGACAGAGTAAAATAAAATGCAGTGCAGAAATGGAAAACAATGACGATGATTGGACTCTAGTTAAAGGAATCCCAAAGAAAAGAAGGGGAAAACAAATATATAGACCACAAGAAGAAAATGACATAAGGTCAGAGAATAGATATTCCCTACTAGATCATGATGAGACTACAGGGACAAGTGGCAATATAAGAAATGATGAACAGTTAGTTCAGGTTACTGACAACAACAATGGGAACTTTCCATTTTTACCCAATAGTGATAATAGTACTACACAAACACCAGTAGAAATGAACAAGACACTGGAAAGGCAAGACTCATTGGGGGACAATAATACATGCAACCAGGACAAAGCTTCTGTTCCAACAAATAACATTATAACAAGACAGCAGCAATGCATTATCATGGGAGAGTCTGTCATTAGATACTGTGATAGAATAATTTGTAGTGTAGATAAACAAAATAGAACAGTAAGTGCATATGGTGGTGCAAGATTTCCGATATAGAGAGGGAAGTGGATAGAGTGATAAAATATGCAGGAGAAACCCCATTAACAATTATACATATGGGGGTGAACAATGTGTATGGGACTCCATTGGAAGAAATTAAATATAACCTAAAATCCTTGGGAAATAAACTATCAAAATGGATGCACAATATCTGTTTTTCAGAAATATTGCCAGTACCACAAATGAGTAAATTAAAAAAACAAAAGATTAAAAATTTTAACAACTGGCTCAGATTCTGGTGTCTCCAAAATGGTTTCTCCTGCCTAAAACATTGGGAAAACTGTGAAAACAACCTATGTATGGTAGAGATGGATTACATCTGAATAGGAGAGGTAGTACTACACGGGGAAATGGATTTCTGCCTATGTAAATAAAAATTTTAACTTCCGATTAGGGGGTGAGGGGCTTCAGTAAATATGGGTTTAGCTGGAGTAACAATCAATAAAATGTCAACACTGATCATAAAAAAAAAAATAAAAGAAACAGAAATAGGAAACCTAAGAAAGATGGTTTAAATATATTACTTACCAATTCACAAAGTCTCAATATTATCAAAAGAACAGAACTAGAGATCATATTAAAGGAAAAAACACATAGATGTGGCAGCTATTTCTGAGACCCGGTGGAATGAAACAAACACTTGGAATAGAAATACAGTATACCAGGTAACAATCTGGTTCATAGGGATAGTTCTAACAGAAGGGAAGGGGGTGTAGCAATTTACATAAAAAATTATATTTCCTTTAATGAGGTCTCTTCGGACTTCATGCAAAATCCTGATACCGAAATACTATGGATCGAAATTTCAAGGCAAAACTTAAATAAATTGACTCTAGGTATCTGCTACAGGCCCCCAGGTACATCATTGCAAAATCATAATTACTTATTAAATCAAATTCGGGAAAAGGCCCACAAGATGTTCTGCTAATGGGAGACCTAAATTTGCCAAACATAGACTGGGAAAACCTAATTGCAAGTAATAAAATTGATAGTACATTTCTTGATTGTATATTGAGCAATGGTTATTCAACAAGTCATAAATGTACCGACAAGGGGGACAAACATCCTGGATCTAGTAATAACAAATAATGAATCAAATCAAATCAAAGTTTATTTATAATGCGCTTTTCAACATATCAAAGCGCAAGTACAAAATAACATCTTACATAATAAATAATAACATAAAACCAAAAAAAAGCAGCAGTAAACCTATTCAAATACTAATTCAAATAGATAACTCTTCAGAGACACCTTAAATGATTCCGTGGACAGGCACTCTCTAATCTGATGAGGTAGAGAATTCCACAGAGTTGGGGCCATGAAAGAAAAAGCTCTGGCCCCAGATGACTGAAGACGAACCCTGGGAATCTCTAGCAATCCCTCGTCAGCAGAGCGGAGTGGGCGGAGAGGGTGGTAGGGTCAAAGGAGATCTTGTAAATAGCCTGGTCCCTGACCGTGTAGGGTCTTATAGGTCAGCAACACAACCTTGAAGGTGATTCTCCACCGCAACGGCAGCCAGTGCAGTTCGCGCAGCACAGGTGTAATATGGCAAGTTCTTGGTAACCCAATCAACAACCTGGCTGCAGCATTCTGCACCAGATGCAGGCAATGGAGATCCATCCCCGGCAACCCTAGATATAGAGCATTACAGTAAAAATATTAAGATGCTAGGACCACTATTTAATAGTGATCATGAGATTACTACTTTCCATTTAAACATATATATAACACCAGTAAAAGGGAACACAATAGTAAAGAACTATGCTAAGGCTAATTTTATACAAATCACAAAAAGGTTAGAATCATGGAGATCATCACAAAACACTGATAATGTCAATGAGTTTGGGGAAGAAATAAAACAATACTTGTTAGATTTAGAGAATAAACATGTACCAGATGAAAAAAAGATATAACAAAAAGGGTAAAATACCAATGTGGTTAACCAAAACAATAGCAGTATAGCGTAGTGGTCTAAGGCTCTGAGCTGCAAATGTGGTGACATCCAGCAGACCAGACCTGGGTTTGAATCCCACAGCTTCCACTTGCATACTGTGTGGCCCTGGGCAAGTCACTTAACCTCCTTGTGCTCCCAGGTCGCTCCTGTAAAAAACCTTCCAGCTTAGTGTGCTATACCTGGTTAAACAACTAAATAAAAAAAATAAATAAGGCAATCAATAAGATAAAGTCAACCTACAGAGCAATGAAAAAAGGCAACAGTAGGCACAATACATCTAAGTATAAAGAGGCATTAAAAAGATGCAAAAAATTAATAAAACAGGAGAAAAATAAAATAGAATCCAAAATAGCTTATACAAGAGATAATGGGAAGACTTTTTTTGCATATGTCAATAAAAAAATTGTGACAGAGCAATAGGACCATAAATAAACAACGGAATCGAAATTGGTGAAGCTGAACAAATGGCTACAGTCTTTAATGACTTCTTTGTCTCTATTTACCGAACATAAAATAGCAACAATAGCATGGATCTAAATCAAAAACATGATAAAGATATAATCAGCAATATATTTATTAGCGAGGCAGAGGTCATAGAGGAATTGAACAAACTAAATATCCACAAATCATCGGGACCAGATGGACATTTTTGTGTAAGAGTGCTTAAAGAAACATGGAATTATATAGCTGCTCCCTTGGCCCACCTTTTCTCTCAATCTCTATTAACTGGAGAAAACCAGAGGACTGGGGGAATGCTATTGTGATACCAATTTATAAAAAAGGTAGCAAAACTAACCTGTCAAACTATAGACCCATCAACCTAACATGCATTTTGTGTAAGGTGATGGAAACTATTATTAAAAACAGGTAAGACACAGATTTTCTGGATAAGACCCACATAGATATAAACCAACTTGGTTTCAAAATGGGCAGGTCTTGTACCCAAACTTGTTAGTATTCTACAATAAAGTCAGTAAGGCCATGTCTTATAATCAGCCATCTATTATCTTCCTGAACTTTGAAAAAGTATTTGATACGATCCCACATCAATACATAATAAACAAATTAAAGCTCCTAGATATAGATACTGCCATACAAGTTTTGATTAACAATTGGTTACATAAAAGGACCCAAATGGTGAGAATAAGAGGAAGAACATCGGAAAAATGGTAGGTTGGCAGTGGAGTGCCCCAGAGTTCTGTCTTGGGCCCTATCTTGTTTAACATGTTCACATCAGATTTTGAGAACTGTATTGAAAATTGGTCAATAAAATTTGCAGACGATTCGAAATTAGGTGTAGTGGTTCAAACAAAAGACCAAACAGAAAGCCCCCAAAAAGATTTAGTCACTGCAGAAAAATGGACTATAATGAATGGCATGAGTTTTAATCTAAACAAATGCGTAACCCTACTTAAGGGTAAAAATAATAAATTAAATAATTATATACTAATGGTAGAAAGCTTAAAAAAAGTTGAGAGTGAAAGTCAGCTAGACGTGTTAATAAACAAGGATTTCAAATTTGGGAAACATTGCACAAAAATAACAAAAAAAAATGAATTACATTATAAGTAGTATTAAAAAGCCTTTGTCTCAAGAGGTCCTGTTTTTATTAGAAAGATGTACACATCCTACGTGAGGCCCCATTTGGATTATTGTTCCACGGTTCGGAGCCCCCATCTAAGGAAGGATGTGGAGAGAGTGGAAAGAGTACAGCATAGAATGACTAGGTTAGTGAGAGATTTCAAGGAAGTAGCATATGAGGATAGGCTGGTTAAGCTGAATCTGTATTCACTTGAGATGAGACGGAAAAGAGGGGATATGCTGCAAATGTATAAAATTATGAAAGATCAAGAGCTGAGAACGTCCATAGATCTAATATTATGTAATGGCAAGAGAATATTAAGATGCCATAATCAGTAGCTAGAGTTGTCCCACAACCAGAACAACAGTAGGAGAGGCCTTTTTACATGTAGGCTGTGAAGGCCTGGAACTGATTACCAGGGCAGATTGTGGAAGCTAAAACACTAAACGATTTTAAAACAAAATTGGATATATATTTGTTGGACAAAAGGAAACAGTTGCCCCACAACTGTGAGAGACAGGTTTAATGGGCAAATGCCTTCTCCTGTCTAGACAACCTAGTGTATGGGACTCAGTGAGAAGCAAAAAACACTTGAGAATGCATGGAGGAGAGAAAGAACTCGCGGAGGTGCTCAATACATCTGTGAATGGCTCTCGGACCCCGCAAGAACAAGCGGCCACCAAAGAACATGGAAGTAACTTTTTTCTTTTCTTTTAACTATTGGTGGGCATTTAGGTAGACTGCACACCAGATGCTGGACACTCAGGATGGATTTCTTTCTTGATAGAGAGGCAAAGGCTTTGAGCGTTGATTTTAAAATATACATCTGAGTCTCTGTTGAGTTCTATTGACACAAAAGTATGAGATGTGACATTTCATTCAAAACGTGATAATGAAACAATAACAGGATGGGGACAAAGTTGTTAACATATCAGAGGTGTATACCCAGATGAGATGCGGGGGGGGGGGCCCGGCTTTGGAGGCTTCTGGATCCGCGTGCCCACCTGTCTCTATGAAAGATGCTTGAAAGGTGTCCTTGAGGTGCTGAAATCAGGAATTGGATCAACAGGTAGGTCTGGGCCGGACTGGAGTGCAATGCCCACTGTACAGTCTGAACAATGAATGATGGGGAAAAAATGGGATTCAATTGACCCCAATGGGTATGTCTAATATGGAAAGGGAGGTTTGGATCCCTACCATAGGGGGATCGAGAGGTCCTCTGGGGGGATTCCAGTCCTCATAGCCCTTTTTTCTTTTTAGAATGGTGGGATCAGTCCTATGGTGCTATGGGTGAGGCGGTGCTCCTGCTTGGTCCGAGGGAGATATCATTAATGAAGGTCTAGACAACATCCTGTTGATTGAGAATTGGATTATCCAAAGGGCACTTTAAAATAATTAGAAAGAGGTGAGCGGTGTTAACCTGTTTAGGGCACATGCCTCTACATACAGTGGGACATGGTGGGCCCTGCTGGGTTTTGGGGGGGGTGGCCCACCCAGTCCTTGGGGGCCGCCCAGCTCAGGGATCCTAGGGGGGCATATGCCAGCTTACCCTTTTCTCTTCCTGCATTGAAGCATATCAGTGTTTTAGATCAGTTCAGTGAAAATAGTCTAAAATTGGTCTGGCTGGAGTTAGATGGTTTTGCCAAAATGAAACAATCCCTATCTGCGTGGACCAGAATATCTAGACAGCCCAAGGGGTGCACATTTAGTTTTACGCCAAGTAGTTAATGTCTCTAAGCCCACTACAACATCAGAGTCAGATAAGAGATCTATTGGGTGTCTTATAGAGCTGAGTTAATCTGTAACAATAGAAGCTCTAGGGGGGAATTCCTCAGCAGCAGAGAGGAAATCATAATCCCTCCTCCTATGCCTAACCCCCCTTATCTTGGAGGAGATCTAGACAGAGATCCTCTAGACTGGATCTTCAGCCTAGGAAGTCAAACCTTGATTCACTGTTAATGGTTATATTGCACATGTATATTAAGAGTTCTTGTTGTAATACAGTTATAAGATTTGAGTTGTACCAAATAAGGGGAGAACAAATGTTGAGAGTGAATGGGAATCAATGTGTGTTGGGGGTGAGGAGTGGTTTTGCTAAAGGATGGTGGACAAAATCATTACTTTACTATGACGGCTAATTCGGGCACAGTGGCCTGTTCATATAATGTAAATGGCCTAACAAATCCTGTTAAAAGAACTAAGGTGTTAAGTCTTCTAAGGAAGTCGTCTGCTGATTATGCACTTCTGCAGGATACATACCTATCAGAGAAAGAGCATGGGAAATTCTTTAAACTAGGGTTCAAAGACATAGCAGCCTCATCTTATAAATAGTGATGGGTGAAGTGGCCCCAATTTGCTCCGGGAAGTGATTCACGGAGTGAAGGCGAATTCGTGGAGTCCTCAGCAATGCTAAGCGAAGGACTTCGCATTATAATGGGTAACACGAAGTCCATTGAAAATCACTGATTTCGCATTGCTCTGCCTTCCCAAACCACTACTCCACCAATTCTTAAGATGAAGTACATTGAAAACAATGTACTTCACCTCACTTTGCCTTGTTTTTAAGCTCCAAAGGCAAATTTTGCAGTGATTCATGGGATTTCAGGTCACACGGGCTCCAGATTGTTCTGCATAGCCTCGGTTTGGGGTAGTGTGTGTAGGAAGCTGTAGGAGACAAGCTGCTCTGAGCGCTCTCTGCGATTCAAACCTTCAAAAAGCTATTAAAAAGCCTTTTTGAGTCATTTTTTTTCTGAAACTTTAGTTCATCGATTATAGGAAACCCTCCTGTGCTCATATCATCGAGTGTTTGTGTGTGGATTTTGAATGTTAATGTACAACGTTCAATCTGTGTACTGAGAGACAGTGGAAGTGTGTTTTGGGGAAGGGGAGTATCTGTGGTGTAGGTAGATTAACTTGGAGAAAGACAGTGCTTTCTGTTTTGGTGATATTTTTCTTGTATAACTGTGTTAATGTACACAGTAATATTTTCAATATTTCTTGCCATTTTTTTCTAATTGTTGTGGTGCAGCAGTGCATAATTTTAGTTTGTTTAAAATATGTGGTTATATTACTGAAGTTTTCAATTTGCTATGCATTACTTAGTGTGTATGTGTGTGAGTATGTGTGTAATGCGTGTCATCAAATCAGACACCTTTTATTGTGCCACATAATAATTTCAGCAATGTGAAGCTGCTATCCACTGCAGCTGTGTGATTTTTGTACTTCTTTGTGATATCTTTACTGGTACTAGTACTAGTGACTGTTACGCAGCAGTGCATAATTTTAGTTTGTTTAAAATATGTGGTTATATTACTGAAGTTTTCAGTTTGCTATGCATTACTTAGTGTGTGTGTGTGTATGTGTGTGTCGCGTGTCATCAAATCAGACACCTTTTATTGTGCCACATAATAATTTCAACAATGTGAAGCTGCTATACACTGCAGCTGTATGATTTTTGTACTTCTTTGTGGTATCTTTACTGGTACTAGTACTAGTGACTGTTACTGCAGCACCCTGTCCCCCCACGGCCCACCCCAACCGGCAAAGGTATTCTTTTCCAGATTTGAATTTCTGATGGTGAGCACTGGTTAGATGTTGTGCCTTTGTGCCTGCATCTTTTCAGTACACAGCGCAATATTAATCTGTCTGTGCATTTGAATCTCTTTAGGGCCCAATCTCCATCTGTAACTTAAGTCACAGTTGTTTCTTTGGCTTTCCTTCAGAGTACTGGACAGGTGTGGTGCTTAATTCTTCATGAACATTGTACTCATTAATATGCGTTTTTAAGTCAGGACCATCATCACGAGTAACTCGTGATACAAATCACGTTCTTCATCATCACGGTCACAAATGCAGTCACAAATCACGATTCACGATCATTCACGTTACGAATCACAACATTAATTTTTTTTCTAGTTACTTGGATGTATTGTAAACCTGTTTTGTAGTATCTCTCCAGGCTTCACCACCCCACCATTGTACTCATTGATACGTGTTTTTAAGTCTGGGAGTTTTAAGCTACAGCTCATCGGGGAAGTACAGCCATAGGCATTCATGTTTCTTCATCATCACGGTCACAAATGCAGTCACAAATCACAATCATGTCATGAATCACAATATTAATTTTTTTTAATAGTTACTTGGATGTATTGTAAACCTGTTTCGCAGTATCTCTCCAGGCTTCAACACCCCACCATTGTACTCATTAATGTTTGTTTTTAAGTCAGGGAGTTGGACAGTGTCTGCAGTACATACACAGACTGGAAAGAAGACTGACTGCAGACATGTAGTTTAGCACTGTATACTTGCACTGCTCAGAATACAAAGTGTCACGCATACGGAAGACAAAACAAAAAAAGGGCATAATTACATACAAGGGTTGGGGATGGTGGAGGAATACATTTTATAACACAGCAAGGAAGGTGTGGGAGGGCACATGGTGTGAGGAAAAAAAAAACTAATGTGAGATCCCATGGTGATCCAGCAGCAGTTCCAGCATGGACATAATTTGCAACTGATGTCCCTCTATGTGATCCAGCCGCTGCTCCACAGCACTCACCCTCTCATTGTTCTCCTCGACAGCACTCCAAAGAACTGCCAAGTCAGCCTGTGTTACATGCAGTTCTCTGGGGTCCACACATTCTACAGGCTGACCTGCTGGTGGTGGTGGTGGTGGTGGTGGGGGTGCTGGTGGACCAGCAGGTGCTGCTGTGGCCCTCCTCTTCTTAGGGATGCTGCAATGCACAGCTGCACCCTCTGCCACAGAATGGCCAGCAGGTGCAGGCATGGTCCGTTCTGTGGCAGCCTGCCACTCCAACTGCTGGTGATTGAGTATATGGGTGTGCTGGCCCCCAGTCCCCAGGTGAGTCCCCCGGGGGCCTCGCCGCACCTCAACCTCACATAGGCGGCGCTTGACCACACTGCTGTCCCCCCCGACACAGTCAAAAAACTGCCAAACAATGGAGGTGTGGGGAGGACCAGGCACAGGCAGGGGATGGCCAGATGAACTGGCAGCCGGCTGGTCACGGTGCTGAACATGGATAGGATCCACACCTGGCCTGGGGGAACAGGCACATCCTGCTCCAGAGGACCTGGTGCTGGACTTGGTGGTGGTGGTGGTTCAACTGCCTCAGAGTCAGGACAGGAGGCGGTGCTGGTCCTGCTTCTGGGGGGGAACACTCACAAGTTTTGAGCAGTCCAACAGGAATGGGCACCCATGCTCCCAACACATGCACACAGTACGACGCTTACCACTACCATGCTCTCCCAGAGCTGCCCCCACCCCAGACATTCCCTCACCCTGGTCCATCTCTCCTACTGAGCTCCCTCAGTCCGAGCAATCACTACTCACACTGTCACACAACACACACACATGCACACACAGTCACACACATACACACACACAGACAAACAACTACTTATAAAGGTAAGAAAAATAAAATGTACAGAAAGAACAAATTAAGTAAAAAAGACTACAGAAAAGACAAAAAAATGTAGCTTTTAAAAAAGCTGTTGGGTATACATCAAAGTTTAAATCTCCTCCTCGCTGTGATCTCAAAGTATTAGCAGTCACAAAACACACTACTCTCTCTCCGTTTGCACAGGAGAAAGTAAAAGTGTCTGCTTGTATGACTCACTTTCTTCCTGCCTAGCTAAAGAGCATGTGACTTACAGTACTGTAAGCCATGTGATGTGTGGGGGGCTACCAAATCTGAAACACCAAGTGGATCACTTAGAATCATAATGAGGAGTGCGAAGTCCATTAAAACAATGACCGCCTTGCTCACGTGCCATTCCACATGTCCCGAAGTGGTAATAGTGAGGAGTGAGCACTTTGCATGGCCCACTCTGTGTAGCAGAGTGGCAACGCGAAGTGCCCACTTCGCATTCACTTTGCTGGTGGAATTTAAATCCGCTGCATCTTGACTTATAAAAAAGGTAGAAGGAGAATGATGGTGTTGATACCCAAAAAATCTTGATTTGAAAAAATAGACACAACAATTGATAAGGAGGGACATTTTGTGCTCATGAAAGGTAGAGTGGAAGGGCAGACACTAACATTAGCATTGGTGTATTTCCCACTGGGATCACTGTTCCAGGACTACTGCACATTCCTGTTGATGTTACAGGAGTGGGGGGGAGGAAGTGATAATCTGTGGGGGAGATTCTAATTTGACTTTTAACCTCTCTTTAGACACAACTTCCAAAATCCCAAGGAGGGCACTGTACATCAAGTGGCAAGGAGACCCTGTGAGTTATTGAGTGAGCTGGGCATGGTTGATGTGTGGCGACAGCAACATGGGAAGGGAAGGGATGATACCTTCTTCTCAGCAACCCACAACATGTACTCCAGGATTGATTCTTTTCTAGTACCCAGGGTTGAAGCTCACAGGATTCAAGACTCTGGACTGAAGACTTTTTACTCACAGGCCATGCACCGCTGTGTATGGAATTAGATGTAGGGGAAACTTGTAGAAACACTTTCTGGCAACTAAACATGTCTTTATTAAGAGAAAAGGAGACACAGGACAAAATAGCAGAGACATATAAAAAGTTTCTATCAGAGAAAGAAGACCAATAGACTACCCAAACTATTTTATGGCACACAGCTAAGGCGGTCCTTGGGGCAAATTTATACAGATAGCTGCAGGGAAAAAAAGGGGAGGGAGAGTAGACGTGGAGCTTTGATGGAGCAAATTAGAACATTAGAGGAGGCACAGAAAAAAAAGATAGACAAAGAAAGAACAAAACAACTTAAATTACTTAAGAACTGGGGGAGATCCTTGATTACCAATTGAGCAGAAACTTATTTTTCTGTGACAAAAATACCATGACGGAGGCCTGAAGTCCTTAAGATTGCTAGCTAGTAGTCTCAGAGCACAAAGGGCTAGGGCCACGATAGTGGCGTTGTGGCATCAAAGGCAGAAGAAGATGGTCTATAGTGCTAAAGAGGTGGCCAAGGCCTTGCGAGAGTTCTATGCTAATCTCTATGCTGAGGAGTTAGTACCACAGGAGGATAAAACTAGGGAATTCTTGAACCAGCTGAGGCTGCCATGTCTGTTGAGAGAACAGGGTTAAATTGATGTATCCAGTAACAACAGAGGAAATTAAGAGGGAGATTGGTAGATTAAGGACAGGGAAATGTCCGCACTCAGATGAACTACCGGCAGAGTTTTATAAAAGTTTGGGGGACCAGGTCCAGCCTTTGCTACTGAAGGTTTTCCAGGAAGTAGTGGAAGGGGAGGGAAGGGCCCCCTTTCTTGGGCCAGGGCTGTGATCTCGATGATACCCAAACCGGGAAAAGATCCTACCAAGTGCATCTCTTACCACGCAATCTTCCTGTTAAACACAGACTACAGGATCCTGATGTCCATCCTTGCTAAACGCATTCAGCAATACCTTCCCTCCCTGATACAGTTGAATCAGAATGGATTTATACCGAGTAGACAAGCCCAGGACAATTTACGCAGAACCTCCCATCTGATTGACCATATTAACCAGACAAAAATCCCTGCCTTGCTTATGAGTTTAGACACAGAAAAGGCATTTGATAGGGTGTCCTGGGCCTTTTTGAGGTGTGTCCTTTCCTGGTTTGGGTTCCCGAGAGAATTTATACAGTCTATATTCAAGTTATGTGAGTCGCCCAGTGCATAAGTTATGGCCAATGGACATGTATCTGGGGCGTTAGACCTGGGTAGAGGAACGAGACGGGGTGCCCCCTATCCCCACTATTATTTGCTCTTTATATAGAGCCTCTTGCCCAATCCATCGGAGAGGATGCAAAAATTAAGGGGATTGAGGTAGGTAACTTTAAACATAAACTAGCATTGTACGCAGATGTTGTGCTCCTCTTTATATCTGAGCCCGGAACTTCATTGCCAGCAGTGTTTCGACAAATCAAGAAGTATTCTAAATTATTGGGATATAAGTTAAACAGAAGTAAAACAGAGGTTTTATGTTTTCACTATGTTCCAGACCCAGAGAATAAGAATAGGTTCTCTATGAAGTGGGGAATGGATAATATTGGATATCTTGGGATTAAAGTAGGGCTAGAATCTAATCAGTTGTTGGAACTTAAGTACCTGTCCTTGATTGGACAGCTGAGGATGGACCTCAGGAGATGGGCCCTTCTTTCCCTGTCCATGTATTCTAGAATGCAAGCACTGAAGATGAAAGCCCTGTCCCGATTGCTCTATTTGTTCCAATGTGTCCCATGTATAGTCCAGCAGAGGGAGTTGGAAATCTGGCAAGACATGTTTTTTGCCTTCCTTTGGGAGAAGGAGAGACCTAGAGTGAGGTGATTACTTCTCTATGCACCAGAGACAGAGGGAGAATTGGCCTTCCCTCATTTACAGGGTTATTGGGTGGCTGCCCAGATGAGGGTTGCCTTGTTTTGGGGCAGTCCTGGATTTGACTCACAGTGGAAAAAGATAGACTTATGGAAACAGAGTGACCCCCCTTCAAGCAATGCTTTTTAGTGATGCAGGACAATGAGGGATATCGGGATATTCAGGAACAATGGTGATCCTAGAGGGGTGGAGATGAGGTACTGGTAGAGGGCAAACTAAAAAACAGCTGTGGCTATTTAGTTGGTGGGCCTATGACCCCCATTTTGCCCCAGCAGGCCTGGACCCTTGGTTTAAAAGATTGGTGGGACAAGGTTTAAACTCACCCTACCAATTATTGACAGGTTCGTCAGTCATGTAATTTAAGGCAGCTCCGCAGAAATTTGGGCTTAAATCAGATGATAATTTCAGATACTACCAATTTAGAGATTATTTATATAAACAAATAAGAAAACTAGATGAAGGGTGGTGGGAGGAGAGAGCTGTCCCATTTCAAGGAATCTGGTTCTTTGTTAAGGCGGAAGGTGCTATTTCCCTACTACAGTATATAAAGGATATATAGCTGACCTGGGCTTCTCCTCACACTACTTTAAGATCAAATGGGAACAAGATCTGGGGGTCTCTATGACAGAGAAACAGTGGGAAATGGTATGGAGAGGCACTTGGAGCACAACAGGGGCACCCATCTGGCAGGAGTTTGGATGGAAGTTACAGACCCGCTTTTTCCGGGTTCCAGCCCAGGTAATACACTATGGCCCAGGGAGGGGGGCATCTTGCTGGAGGAAGTGTGGAGAGGGACATGCTCCCCAGTCACATGTTTTCTGGTGTTGCCATGTGCTAACTCAATTCTGAGCGGAAGTAAAACAACATCTAGGTGATATCTTTCAAATCCAGAGTCCACTGGCCCCAGAGCATCTGATCTTAGGGATTCTTCCCAGAGAAATCAGAGTTAAAGAAGCTATATATTTCTGGTTGATCTTAATTATAGCTGCCATCAAAGCTATTACTAAGAAATCTGGGCAGAAGATCCCACCCCTGATAGAAGATTGGAGGGTGGTGTTGAGTTCCATCCACCTGATGGAAAGAGTAACATTTAACCTTAGACAACAGACTCACCTCTACCAGAATAGATGGACAAAATGGCTCCTGTTTGAGAATATACTGAGCCCAGAGACAGAGAAATAGGTAGAAGGATCAAACATAGGAGAGACTCCTGCTAGCTAGACAAGGTACACTCTTGGGCTGGAGGTAATATACCTTGATACCCATATGAGAGACCATCACCCTTTTTTTTTTACGAAAGACTGTCTAAGGAAAAGAATATAGAGACTAGCTCTTGCCCCTACTAATTTAACACACTGATACATATGTTGTCCTTTTTCATTTTCTGGTTTACCAAATTGTGTTATCACCCAGTACTACTTTGTGTTAGGCTGAAAATAATCTTGAATTGGCTGTTGGTTTAAAGAAGGGAACTGATATGTGGACTCCTTCTAGAACTATGATGTTAAAAATAGATTGTTCAAACCTCATAAAAGTTTATACTGACAAATATGGTCTTTAAGTAATGTATACTATAGCCTGCTAAGGCATAGCACAATAAAGGAAGTATAAATGCTGCTAATTGGCAAACCTCGTTTGCACTCTTCCCCTTTCTTTCTCCTACCCTTTCCAATACTCTACCTTGACAGGCCCCCCTGAGGCAGCTGTGCCATACGTTGCTAATTGGGAATCTCCTCCCGCTGTTTAATTTCAGTTGTCTAGGTTACTCAAGTGTATTATTTATCTATTTTCTGTATTACATAGCAATCTTATGTTTTGTGTTAACTGGCAAATTTTTGTTATGTCTGTGCTGTTTTACATCCTGATGTGGAACCTTTGTAAACGAGTGTATACTCAAAGGTTGTATCCGAATTACCAAATAAATAAATAAAAATAAAAAAAATCTCACCATACAGCCCAATGAGATTTCACCCACTTCTGTGTTAGATGCCAACAGATAGATATCATCTGCATATGCTACTAAGCTGTCAGGCATGGGACCAAGGGAGGATTGTACAGGGCTAATGCCATTATGCTGCTACACTTCTGTGGAGAAGCAGTGGAAGCAGAACTCTATAAAGGTGCTATATTGTTCTATGGAAGGTACGCCACTGTTGCCTCATTATTAGCCCAGAAATTTTTATTTTGGAGGCATTTTCTATCTGCAGTTTACAATATTACAGTCTTTCCAGTCACCAGAATTTGTACCCCGACACTCTGTGCTTCCCAGATATCTACCTGGGGTGAGGAGTCCGGTGGTGGTAGGAGCCCCTCGGGGTGATAGTACTGCGGTAAACCCTATGGAGGATGAATACAGCAGAAGTCTGGGGAAAGCAAGATTAAACAAGGAAAAACGTTTTCTCTCCTCCCAGAATCTGTGGAAAGTTTAGAGTTTTAACTCAATACCTTATTGAGAAGACTTTACTGTTGAGCCTCTATTAAGCTTTTAAAACTTTTAAGTCATGTAATCAGGTTATAAACCCTGAGGAAACACAGAGGAATAAAAAATGTATGTACTAGAATTAATAACATATGGGCTGGAGTGCTAATACCAAAAGAGCTAAAGTTCTAAAATGTTAAAGTGCTAAAATGCTAAAGTGCTATAGTGTGAAAGGCCCTAATGAATAAAATACAGTATGCCATTCCTACGGCGAGAATTTTACCTCAACCAGCACTACAGCAACAATGGTGCAAGGTTGCTGAATTGTCAGTGTGGGACCCTGGCACTGATTTCTAGCGGTCTTGCACCCCCTCCCTGAATCAACTCTGACTCAGAGTTGATTAATTTAGTTACGGGGGTGCAGGGAGAAGAGACCCCCGCAGAGGGGATTTGGGGGCAAAACCCGCCAAAGAAAACAGTCTGAAGTGACTGCCTTTATGCCAACTGCAAATGCGTTCAACATAAAGGAGTCACTGTAACGTTGTTCCACAACGAATTTGTCTACAGACTGTCATGGATCCATAAAATACCATAGCACCAAAGCACATTAAAAATGCTGAAGTGCAAAGTACAAAAAGTATAAAGTGCTTGAGTGCTGAACACTGAAAGCAAAAAAGCTAAAAATGCCAAAGTGCTGCGTGCTAAAGTACTAAAGTGCATAAGTGCTAAAGCATTTTAGCACTACAGTGCCCTAGAATTGTATTTCTGTAATTTTATTTTGTTGAATTGTTATCTTGGGAACTCGTTTATTTTTGATATTGGACCTGAATATTAAATCAAATTGAAATTGGATATATTTACAGTTAAGCAGAACTAAGGTACCAACTGTTTAGAGCATTTTAAGCTGCCATAGCATTGTAGCATTAAGATGCATAGAAGTGCATTAAAGTACTAATGAGTTGATGTGTTCGAAGGTGATCGTACAAGCTGTAAAGCTGTACAGCATTACAGTCGAAATTGGGACATAATAGTAAGACCTAATGGAGTTGATTAAAAATTACTGGCAAAATTCTTTACTATTTAACTGGTGGACAGGCTATGCTTTGTTGCCTCTTAAACTTCACCTGTGTTGCCTGTTTCACCAGTCAATTTGTAGTGAATGCAGGTGATTCTGACTGATGACTTAACAAACCGAGTCAGCTGCCTGTTGCTTTAATCTAAAGACAAGAGACACAGGAGATATTTTACCCTACCCAATACCCAATTTATCAATTCAACTGGGGTTCCAGACATAGGTACACCACAAGGAAATACACAGAGCGTACTGCGCAGGCATTGGCATGTTACTTGAAACAGCGCCATTTTTAAAGTGCCTCAAAAGCCGCGAGTCAAAGGCAAATATAGTAAGCACAGGAGGCAAGACATTTGTAGTCCTTCATCTGGAAACTCTGTGGAAAGCTGAAATCAGAAAGTTGAGACAGCAATAAATTTAGTGAAGCTGAAATAAACAAGCATTTGTCAATGCTGATAGTTGTCTTGCTGGCTTTGGCATTGGGAGTGCAAGAGTTAGAGAGATGCATAATAGGAATGGCAGTGAAGTATTGAACTGACACCATTCCCACCCCCACCTTGCAGAGACTGACAGGCATTGGGGCGCATCTTTGGGTCATCGGCCATAACACTCATGCAATTTCACCTCACCCTACCCCGCAAACACCAACAAGTGTTGTGGTGTGCATTGGGGTCTTCAGGCCTTATGCTCACACCATTCCATAAGGAAATATGCTGAGATGGGTGCAGTATAGGAGAATGGGATGAACTTTGGGGCTGAAGAGTCCAAGGCACACCTCGATGCCTGTCACTGGCTGCAGGGTGGGGGTGAGGATGGAATGGAGTGAGCATTACAGTTGACAATCCCAAGTCACACCCCTGATGCCTGTCAGTCTCTACAGGGTGGGGCGTTATGGTTGGAAACCCTAATGCCCCAGGTGTTTGTTGGTATTTTCACTCCAAATCTTCAACATGGGCTTTTTGTGACCCCACCTCATGAACAGTGGCACTATCAGTTCATTAGCCAAAAGGTGATTTTGCTCAGCGACTGTGCCATTTGGTGCCACAGGTGTGAAAACACATTTTGGGCAGGATGTGAAAAATGACATCTGTACAGTTCATGACAAGGTGTAAAAAAAAAAATGGCAATGTTGAAAATCTGGAGTGAAAATATGAAAAATTGGTGAAGTCACGAGCATGCATGGAAACTGCACAACGCACACCCGTAATGCAATTATTTTGGGAATTTTTTAACCAAATTTTCAACACAGGCATTTTGGGACCTCTGCTCATGAACAGTGGTACTGTGATTTTGTTAATCTGTCCTCAAAGTTGATTTCCCACAGTGACCGCATCATTGTGTGCCATATGTACGAAAACACATTTTGGGCAGGATGTGAAAAATGACAGCTGTACTGTTCATAAGGAGGTGTGAAAAAATGGCAGTGTTGAAAATCTGGAGTGAAAATATTAAAAATTGTTGAAGTTAGAAGCGTGCGTAGAAACTGCACAATGCATGCTCATGACACAGTCATTTTTTGGAATTTTTTCATCAAATTTGCAACCTAGGCTTTTTGGAACCCCACCTCAAGAACAGTTGCACTGTTGTTTCGTTAATTGGTACCAAAAGGTGATTCCACACAGTGAACGCAAAATCACCTTTCGGGACTAGATAATGCAATAACAGTGCATGTGTTCATGAGATGGGGTCCCAAGAACCCCATGTTGAAAATTTGGAGCCATAATTCAAAACAATGGCTGAGATATCCACCTAAGTTGAAACCCACCTATAGATGCCATTATACAGTTTACCAGCATTTCTTCATTTTGCAGTTCAGCTTTGAAGAATCTAGACGTGTTCCCGCTCCACCAAAGATTGCAGCGCCGGACCTCCAGAGGTAAGTATGGGGGGGGTGTGGGGAGGTGGGGTGCACAGAGGTGGGTGCGGGTTGGGGAGGGGGGGCGACATGGACAATGAGGGACCTTTTTCTTTTTTTCAGGTAAAAAAAAAACAGACCTGGACATTGCGGTGCCGACACGGTTGGCTTTGTGTGAGTGGCAGCACACTGGGGTGGGCTCCCAGTATGCCACACAATGTGGGGTGGATAGGGGACAAAACCGGACTAGAACATCATGGTGCTGACACGGTAGGCTTTGTGTGAGCAGTAACACACTGAGGAGGGCTCCCAGTGTGCCACACAATGTGGGGAGGTGAGGGGACAAAACCGGACCCAGACATTGCGGTGTCGACACGGTTGGCTTTGTGTAAGTGGCGGCACACTGGGGTGTGCTCCCATCTTGCCACAAAATGTGGTGGGGGACATGCCGACATGGGGATTTCACCCCTGATGTTGTCTTTGTTTGGGGATTGTGTGGTGCCATCGCCATGTTTATTGAAATGTTTCACCAGGAAAGGCATGTACAGGAGGCGTGTCATCTCTGCCGCTACATGATGAGCTTGTATCTGATTGCAGTGGCACATTTCTTTCAAGTTGGTGGCACTTTACATAATTCTTGCGTCAGCACTAGCATGCTGACTAATTGGGGAACGAGCGATACACTTACTAAAGCCTGCTCAACAATCACCAACACTGACACATCTCTCACTGTGCTATTACTACCACAAGATGTTGCTTACGCGTGCACAAGACAACATAAAAAATGTTCATCTAAACTAGGACTCAAACCTTAAAGGTAATTTTTTTGTGATTTAGGCTCTTGGACTCCTGAGTTTTATAATTAAATCTAAACAACTTCAAACAGTATCATAGACTAAAAGCCTGTGTCTCTTGATAGATGTTTAAAACAACGGATTCTTTATTATTGAAGGGTCTGAGGGTAGTCTTTTCGAAGATTTGGGCCCGTTCACTATATTGCTTGGCAACATTTGGATTTCAAATGGAGTATCCCTCTAACTAAGGTAAACTGAGAATTTGCCAAGCATAAACTTAGTTGCTTTTAGAGAGTGCCAGTTTGTGAATGTGAACCTTGTTTGCCTTTGCCAATTTATCATTTAAGGCAGTAAATTAAAATTAAAATTTTATTTACTTTTAGGAAAGTCATATAATAATCTTAGAGTCTTTAAGGAAGTACAATGAAGTATATCTTATAATATTATTGTATGGTAGTTTTGAGATTTTAAGTCTTCCTTTTTATACAAGCAAAGGAATCGGTTGAAAGGAGAATTATAAAAGGAGAAGGAAAAGGTTGTGTTTGCTCATTGAGAAATTAAGAAACTGAATTCAGGAATTTAATAAGGACAAGCTGGATTTATAAGAGACAGAGTTTGAATTTCCCTAAAGAATCAATTTACATAAAGGCTACATCTACCTATTTGCACAGAGTTTACCTCATCTGATCTACAAAGAACTGTTGGTGACATTAAATTTGGACTTTCTTTGAAGACCTCTTCTTAGAATATTCTGATAGATATATATGAGGAGTGGAGGGGAGGATGAAGGCACTGTGGATGCAGTTCCTGGACCCAAGGGGTAGGAAATTGAGACTAGGGGTGGTGTATAGACCACCAGCACAGTGCAAGGAGTTGGATAGGGAGTTGGCTGGTCAGATTCGATGAGTGTGTAGCAAGGGGAGTGTGGTGATTTTCGGAGACCTCAATCTACCTGGGGTGGACTGGGGAGCCTATGCCACCTCTAGCACCAGGGAAAAGATATTTCTGGAGGCGTTACAGGACAGCCACCTGGTCTCAAGTGCTTAGGCGACGTAACATTACACAGTCATATTGACATGGTTTCAACAAGAAGTGGCAAAAATAGCTCCCTGAATTTGAGCCCTTCAGAGGAACAAGTAGTAGGGAAAGGGAAAAAATATTTTAAAAAATCTGAAAACTATAACAGAGAAAAAAAATACCTACAAAGATATCTCAAGAGATAAACATTAAGCAACCTAAAATAACTGCATTTTTTGCTGAACATATAGATGCCCCAATAAATCTATCAACACCTAAATTTGATACTAAAAAAATAACAAGAGGATGGGGACATTCTAAATCTGGTCTCCCAAGAAAATCCCACAGATATAAAATATAACTTGAATATTCATGTAGCACAAGTGGGGGATATTTCCTTACTTGCATATTAGTGGGAGGCAACAGAATCTCAAATACTGTATGTGGTTAATTCTGGCCCAGACTCTTGTGAGGCATTTTTTCCTCCAGAACATTCTAAATATGGAGAAGCAACTTTTAATAACATAACAAACAATTCTTGTATTCCATTCTTTTCCCTTCCCCCCTGCCACAAAGTGGGAGAGGAGATAGGAGAGATTTGGAAAAGAATAGAGGTGACAATTTGGCCTCAGTGATACAATCAATCAGTCAATCGAGCAAGCAAAACTTTATTTAACCAGGCATAACACCATAGAGCAAGCTCATTTTCAAAGTGATCCTGGACAGGAGAGACAAGTACACGATATATAATAATAATACAAACAATAGATATTAAAAGCATTGTACATCAAATATAGAGTCTTAAGGAACACATGCTAAATCAAATCTAGAGCAAGTCTAGTACATTCGAACACCAGAGTAAATAGTATAAAAAGGCCTCTGGCGTGCACCCTTGAGAATAGACATATAACAATCCTGAGCTACCACACTCAGTTAAACCCCATAAGAAAGAAATCAAGGAAGGGTAACTGGGAGTGGAAGGAGGAGCAAATAAAAGGGTAGGGGATAGCTGATGCAGCTGGAAAAAAATGCAGTTGAAGAAAAGTGCTAGCGTTGTAATGGGCAAAGTTAAGGCTGAATGGAGCCAAAAGAGCAATGAGTGGTCTATATGAAGTCACCTGTAACAGTTGCAGGATTCCCTCTGGCAACCTGCGATCAGGGGGTTGAAAGTGGAGGGACCTGGAATAGTGGTGATCCTTAGGGATCATTGCATAGCATTGCATGGAGGGAGAGAGAGAAGTTAATAGCAGCTTAGCCATGCCACATCTTTATCCTAGGTACATTAAAAGTGACTAGTGTAAAACGTCTCAATTCATGTGACCCCTTGGCATGCTCATATAGACTAGTGATACAGGTTGGCATTTTTTCAGTTAGTGCCCTATATGACCAGAAAAGAGCATTTCTTTGCCTCCTCAACATAAGGGAAGACCAACTCAACTCCCCATACAGAAGACAGTGATGGGTGCGTAGGGGTGATTTCAGGATAAGTCTCAAAGCGCAATGATAAAGGGTGTCAAGTTTACTTAGAGCCAAGTTAGAACAGTGGCTGTAAAGAAAGTTGGTATAGTCGAGTAGCGGCAAAAAGGTTGCTTGGACTAGTCTCTTCCTGGCTTCAAAAGTAAGAAGGTGTCTAATGCGAAAGAATACACCTAAACGTTGTCTTAAATTTTTTGGTTAGTGTGTTCAGGTGACATATAAAATTGAGACTGTTGTCCAGCCAGAATTCCAGGTATTTGAAAATTTTTCACAGTTTCCAATGATTCACTGAGTAAGGTGTAGATCTGATGGCTACTTGACGATTCTGGCGCTGGGGGGGGGGGCATGTGGTGAAATGATCATGGCTTTAGTCTTTTTGGCATTAAGAAGAAGCTTAAGCATTAGGAAGTTATGCTGAAGGATGACAAAATCATGCTGTAGTTCCTTGTGAGCTAATTCCAGTGTAGAATTAGTGGTGTAAAGGACCGTATCATCTGTGAATAAATGTACATTAGCTGTACGTATGTGTGAATCTGTGTTGTTAATGTAGATTGTAAAGCATATAGGGCCCAGAATGAAGCATTGCAGTACACCCTGAGGTAAGGTTTTTAACAGGGACAGGTCCCCTAGGGCTCTAATTTGTTGCATTCTATTAGTGAGATAGCATTTAAACCATTCTATGGCAGTGCTGTCTAAACCAAGGTTACTCAAGGTGTCCTGCAGAAGGCTATGGTTCACAGTATCAATGGCCTTGCTATGGTCTAGGAAGAGCGCATACACATTTTTTTGTGTCCAAAGCATTTTGCCAGTCCATAGACAATTAGCTAGTGCAGAAACCGTACAGTGTTTGCATCTAAAACTCGAATGGTCTGGGTTTAGGAGGTTTTCATTTTCGAGGTAATCTCTAAGCTGGGAGTTAACACTTTTTTCCAGGAGTTTTGAAAGAATAGGAAGTAGAGAAATTGGGTGGTAATTATTCAGATCACTGTGGTCACCAGACTTAAAGAGGGGAATAATCTGCACAGTTTCCAGAGAGGCGGTATCACACCTTGTTCCAGTGAGGTATTGAATAAATTGGTGATGGGGGCAGTCAGAGAATAACAACCTGTTTTCAGAAAGAACAGTTCTAGATGGCCAGCATCAACACTCTTTTTAGTATCCAGTGACAGTGAGAGGTTCTCCACTTGCTTAAAGGTTACTGGGCGAAAAGTGAAGAAAGAAGATCTCAAGTTTGGAGTCAGTGCTGGAGCTTACGCCATCTCTAACATCACTGTGTGAGCTTAGCTTACTGACAGGAGAGACATCAAATGCAAGTCCTGCTGTAGCACAATGATTGTCGTGTTGTTCCAAGATGTCTGCCCTATCTGCATATGTAGCATCTCTGGACATTATCTTGGTGGGCAAGGGAGAGGCAGGTGAATGACCCTCAACCTTTCTGAGGATGTTCCAAAACTTGGCAGAACTATTTTTATTTTCTTCAAGGGCTGCTTGGAAATAATGGGCTTTATCTGTCCTAACTAGATTAGTGCAAGTGTTTCTTGCAACATGAAAAGCAAGCCAGTCAGCATCTAACTTTGACTTCCTTACTCTTTTCCACAAAATGACTCTGTCCCTGAGAACTTTCTTTAAGGAAGAAGAGAACCAGCTGGGTGACCTTTTCCTAGTCTTGATGTTCCTAATCAGGGCATGTTTATCTATCAGTCTCAATATTAGGCTATGAAAAATAGTGAACGCCTTCATGATAGAATGGGCCAGATAGAAATCCTGCCTGATAATATTGCCGAGGTCAGCCAAAAAGGCAGTCTGGCAGAAAGTTTTCAGACATCTTTTTAGCTTGACAGTAGAAGACGAAGTTAGATGAGGAGAGCGTGTAATGCAAGCCATAGCACAATAGTCACTTAGGTCATTGTGAACGAACCCCGCATGGGAGAGTTTGTGCAGCTTGATAACAAGCATAAGGTCCAGTGGAGTGCTATGGTCCAGGTTTTTCCTGTTGAGGCGGGTGACCTCAGGAGTAACCTGTGTTAGCCCATATGTGTCACAGAACTCCTTACATTTTTTGGAACTCTCATTCTTCCAGGTTGAAGTCACCCATTATTATGCATTCAGAAGGCCATTTCAGGTGATGGTGATAACTTTAGGGCAAGGCATTCAAATTATTTCAGAATAGAGGGTCGCTCAATAACTCTAACTATAAATTTGTTCTTGATTTAAATTGCAACTCCCCCCCCCCACCTGGTAGGTCCGTCACACATAAAAATACTATATCCAGGAATATTAATTGTTTTGTCCAGAGTCATATTCATAAACCAAGTCTCCGAGATCATAAGGATGTCTGGCAACACACGTAGTGCCCATACATGAATCATGTCAAGTTTCTTAAGTAAACTGCAGACATTCAGGTGCAGAAAGCTGATGCCCTTAAGATGAGAGAGGTCCGAGGGGGCATTTAAGGTGAGGGTGGGCCAGGGTTAGTTCAACATTCCCTGAGCAAAGTAAGAGAAGAACTAGCAGTTTCCTAAGACAACTTATAATCATTTTAAGTATGTGTGTCTTATGACACTTGGTATGTAAAATTTTTTGAGAAATTAAACTGGGGACAGCGAGGTGACAAGTAGGAGACAGCACATATAAAGCCATTTTTATCGGCAAGCGGAGAGGCATTTTATTATAGTTGGTAAGCATGGGCTGAGGAAAAGGCATGCTAAACTTGTTGGGATCAGTGCCCACTGTATAAGCCAAAGTCCTATTTTGATTAAACACCAGCAGGGAAAGATCTCGGTAGATGAATGGATCCTGGTGCCCAGGAACTACTACTACTTTTGTGGTAGTGTTGAATAACAGTAAAATGTTGCTGAAAAAAAGGGTGGCTCCCATAGATGCCATTGAACATATAGCAACTTACAAAACTGGCAAGAAGGGCCAAGATTAGGTGTGGGATTGAATAACAAGGGGGAGCTAGCTACAGTATAGGAGGGCCGAAAGTAGTAGGATAGAGGGGTTCCTTTAAGAGAAGGCTGCCCAAATGGTGACCAATAACTGAAAGAGGGGAGGGGTTAGCACTGCAAAAAGAGCAATTAATAGAGTTCAGGGTCAGGGAGAGTGGGTGAGACAAAATATAGCAATATAACAAAGATATAGAGACCACAGAAACAAAGTGGAGATAAGGAAAAAGACGTACAGCACTAATAATGGAAGTCAAACTGTCCAATCCCTGTGGAAGCAGTAAAGGCAGCAGCCAATCAGGCTGGTGCTCAGCAAATCAGCGGCCAATCAGAGCCCCAAGAGTACAGTGCTAGTCAAAATAGCAGGCTTATCCAGGCAAGGGTGCTTGAGGGCGGTCAGGGGGAGGCGCGTGGCCAGCTGGCTTCTCCAGTCACTGGTCAGCGAGAGCTGTCCACCCAGTCAAGGGCACTTGAAAGGAGAGAAGAGAGCAGGAGATTAGCTTAAGTGGGAACTAGACAAAAGCATAGCCAAGGGCTAAATGAGGGTGGGGGTGGGGAGAGGGATAAAGAAGACAAAAGATTAAAAAAAAGTAGGTGAGGAGGAGGGAGGGGAGAGGCAGCCAGACAGCTAGGCAGTTAAGGTCGTGTGCCACAAAAAAAAAACAAGTGATAGAAAAAATCAGAAAAGTCAGAGGTGGGGAGAGGATGCAGGGCTAGATTAAGTGAGAGATTTAGCTAGAGGGTAAGAACAGAGGTAAAGGGTACACAACTACAGTTTCCTAATAACATAAGAAATCCCATAGCACATTCTTAACATTTTTGCACCCCCAAGTATAACTCTACATAATTCAGTACAGGTTCCCAAGTTAAAATATAGCAATATAACAAAGATATACAGAGCGCAGAAACAGAGGAAATCAGAAAAAAGACATACTAGTAATGGAAATTAAAAAGTTCAATCCCTACAGAAGCCATAAAGGCAGCAGCCAATCAGGCTGGAGCTCAGCATGTCAGAGGCCAATCAGAGCTCCAAGAGTATGGTCCCGGACAAAATAGCAGATTTCCCAGCAAGGGTGCTTGAGGGCAGGCAGGATGAGGATCGCGGCTGGCTGGTTTCTCCAGCCACAACCACTGGTTGGCGAGAGCTGTCCACCTGGTCAAGGGCACACAGGCAAGGAAGCTTGAGGGTGGGTGGGGGCAGGCTGCGGTCCTCTGACTTCTCCAGCCGCAACCGCTGGTCAGCAAGAGCTGTCCACCCAGTCAAGGGCACCTGAAAGAGTGCCCTTGAAAAGAACTGAGTAATACTGTAGGTGTCCTAAAGAAATTAGACACGGTGCAGTTTGAACACCTTAGGGAGTCTCAAGCAAAATTGGGAACCTGTGCTGAAAGTTCGGGACAGGAAGAGTTGAACATGGATTCAAATCTGATTATGCACCCAATAAAATATAATAAAGAGCAATTTACTTATAACATAAACAGAAACATAGAAACTGACATCAGATAAGGACCGCTAGGCACATCTAGTTTGCCAATTATCCCTGCCTACTGTAAAAGGCACAGACCCTACTTGATCTCCAGCTTTACCTCCTTGTTCTTATTGCTAGGGTTCCCCTATGCCTATCCCATGCATGCTTGAATCCCCCCACAGGGTTTGCTCCCACCACCTCCACTGGGAGTCTATTCCAAGCATCCACCACCCTTTCTGTTAAGAAATACTTCCTCATGCTACCCCTTAGTCTATCCATCCAACTTCATGTCATGAAGGGGATTTTACATCCAATTCAATTCTGTCTAAACAGATGCTTGAGATAATAAAAAAATTCCCTATTATGCAAATGTACTAATTTTGGAGAATATTGCAGCACTCAAGGAGGAGATTGCCTCCCTGAGGGCAGATGTGTTCAGAAATAAGATACTGTTGGACCAGACAGGTAATGCTTGGAGGCATAATGAGCTTAACTCCAGCACGGAAATCAGTATCACTCAGGAGGTACAGTGGCAAGGAACGAAATGGGCCAGTCAGGTGAATTTGCCTCCACCCTTTGTAAGAGAACGCTCTTCCTCCCCGTGTCAAATAAAACTCTGCTTAAGAGAAAGAGTTTGGGCAGGGGAACGAAGAAAGGAATAAAAATAAAAACAAAAACAAGGACATAAATAAAAAAGAAATGAGGAAGAAAAAATAGAAGTAAAGGAAAATGTACAAAGGTAGAAAAAAGGATTGAGAAAAATTACCCTGAAACCAATGAGAATGAGTCAGTTAAAAACTCAAACCACAGGATTCCTGTTAAGGAAGGGTTCGATATTGAAAGAACTGATAGTGTGATTAAAGGATGATCTGGGAGGAAGGCCAAGACCTGGGGAACTGAGACACCAGAAGAAGATTCTGGGGAGGCATATGTCATAAGCAATGACTTTACATATAATCATACAGATGAGAACAGGTATGAATATACCTCTTTTTGCACTTTCAAAGATTGGCTAGAACATGAAACAGAATACCTGGTTGAAATGTATGGAATTGAAATATTGGAAGAGGAAACAGAAAAAATGGACAAGTATATTACAAAATTATTAGACATCAACAAGCAAAAGAAGACTTTATACATTATGAGATTACCAAATCCTACTATTCCAGACTATGTCCTAATATGTTCTCAATCCTGGACATTGATGGATAAGATATGGGCACAGGTAAGAACACTTAGAGCAAAAAGTTTTAATATAAGCCAGCCACAGATCGTTCCTATTATCCAAGATAATGTATCAGGGAATAATTTGAAGCAAAATATGGGGCAGAATAAAAGGAAAGATGATAAAGAAATACAAAATCTTATTAAAACAATTACAGAACATGAAAAGAAACAATACTTGGATTGGGAGAGGAAGATTATCTCTATCTTTGGATGGAATACTCTGGGAGAAGGATCAATAGGGACAATTGGAAAATAGATTATTGCATTTTTAATACGCTCCCTAAATAATGAGATTCCTTTGAATGCAATTGATCATATGTGGATTCAGGATGAGAATTCGGACACATCACGGATAGATATGACATTTAAGAATGCTTGAGTAGTCACAACAATTTTAGATAAGGCAACACTACTGGAGAAATCTGGCTTTCTTATAACAACTCCAAAAGTTTTTACTAAAAAAATAACAAATAACTGGGAGGGGGGACCCTGAGAAATATAGTGGTGAAACAAATAAAGGTTTGACACTTTGAAAGGTAAATGGAGAATTTAAAGATGGAGGTTTATACACAGAAATAATAGAAAATGTAGCTGTACAAGAACCAAGAATTAAATGCCATGAGATGAGGGATAGGGAGAATTACATGGAATGAAACATTTATTTATTTATTTATTTATTTATTTCAATAATCAAAAACACCTTTGAGTAAATGCTCTTTTCCAAAGGATCCCCATCAGAATACAAAGCACTCAAATCGTCAATACAACAATTCAACCTAAAGGGTGACATTCGAATGCATGGCTGACACAGTGATAACAGTACAGAACAGTGAGAATGGACAGTACTCAAGCAGAAAACTAGGTTTAAACAGTAAACCAAATAGCATGACAGCAGGTTATGGCTAAGAGATGCACCGAATAGTGGAAGAAAAAATGGAAAAAACAAATACAGTAACACAAAAGATGTGAACCTTTTACACTCAGGAGTAACTGTAACAGCAGGGGCTACATAGAACAAGAGGATGCAGTCTGGGAGCGAGCTTTGTCAGGGGTAACAAAGAAGTACAGTAGGGTGACATTGAGAGGGGAGGAGAAGCAATGAGGAGAGGGTGGGTTGTGTGCCAGAAGGCCTCTGTTGGTACCCCATGTGGATGAAATTGGAAAGTGCCAGGCAATGAGAAGTGCAAGTCCAAGGAGTAGGGGGCTAGTTCAGTCCCATGCATGAAGGACAGATAGGGTTGGGCTGAGCTTTGGAGTCAATTCAATTCCAGGTCACACAGTTGCAAGACAAGAGTGGTGTGCCCCTGGACCATCTGCCATCATCAGTGGCCCCCCCATAGGCAGTCTTTCAAGAGTAGGAGAGCAAGTGGAAACAGTACTACAATTACCTGCAACTACAGGCCCTGGCCTTAGCCAGGTGACGTTTTAGCTCCACCTTGAAGATGGAAAGACTGTTACGGTGTAAAAGACAAGCTGGGATCTCGTTCAGCCAGGATGGAGCCCTGTAGGTGAAGGACCATTGGCCTAGCACCATTTTTCTGAATGGGTTGGCTAGTGGACAATGGATCTGACCCCTAGTCTGATAACCGGAACTTCCAGAATGGAGTAGTTCTTTGAGGGACTGAGATGCTTTACCGACAGAGATTTCATACTCAGTAGGCACGTCTCATACTTAATTCTGTTGGCAAGATTGAGCCAGTTAGTTAGCTCATAGGGGGAGCAGGTGTGGGTAAGGTTGTTGACCCCAAAAGTCAGCCTACAGGCCTTGTTGAGGGCCATAGCTACTCGTTTGAGTGCAGTGTCAGATGCCGACCCATACACCACGAGTCCATAGTCAATGACAGACAAGATGGAGGAGAAGATGGTGAACCTGAGGGTATCAGGAGTGAAGTACTGCCTGTGCCCGTAGAGAACTCCAAGTTTGGTGTTCACTGCTTTTATGACCTGGTCTATGTGCTGCACATATGAAAAAGGTGTCATCAATGACTATGTCCAGATAGTTGAACAAGTGAACCTGCTCGAGGGGGGCTGCCCTGTTATTTGTGATGATTAGTGCCAGGAGAGATTTCTTGTGCCATTGACTGTCTATCAGCATTGTCTTTGTCTTCTTGTAGTTAAGAAGCAATTTCTGTGAGCTGAACTAGTCCTCCAGGCTGCGAAATGAGCACTGTAGTTCATCCTGTATCTTGGAAGACTGAAGGAGTCAAATACAGATTGGCAAACAAAAAGATTAAGGATTTTCTAGGAATCCATGATGTTCTGTCTTTACAGGAAACGTGGAGTAGCCATTTTGAGACATGTTTTATACCTGGATTTACAGTCCACGGAGTTCCTGCAAGTATACATAAAAAGCAGGTTTGTTTAAAAGCTGAGTTTTTTATTGCCTAAATAAGGACCTCTTTAAACTTTAAAATAACTGAATTAAAATGTTCTGGAAATAATACCTTACAATTGAAGTTAGAAAATGATAAAATCAAGTTAACATTTAATGTATATGTACAGTACCTCCCAAAATTAAAAACACAGTAGATGTATGGTTTGACAGTAAATAGGCCTTGGAAACCTTACTAAAGGTACAAGAGTCTTGGCCAGCTTTAATACTGGGGGACTTTAGTGCCAGAATCCCAGAAGGAAAGCAGATTAGAGACTTGTATAAGGATCTCTTACAGAGCCTTCCAACTATTAACCCCAAAATAGACTATTTTAGGAAATCTGAAGCCAAAAAACATAAGAAAAGAGGAAAGGATTTGTTAACTTTTCTTTTAGAACATAACTTTGTGCTTATAAATGGTCAATTAATTGGGGACCAGAAAGGAAGTTATACATACAAAGGGCCAGATATTAAGAGCAGTTGCGCATGGCGCAACCGAGTTGCACTGGTACAACTATAGACTTGCTCCGTAGAGTGAGATTCAACCACTGCGGCTGTGTGGGGCAAATCTCATTGTGCCATGGCACAAATGTAATGTATGCAGCGTAAGTGCAAGGGGGCGTTCCCATGAATATGCGGTGCAATGGCATATTCAACCCAAATCAATGGCACAAGTCAGGAGCAAACCACAGGATGCGCCAGTCAGACTTGAGCCTATAAAAACAGGTTCAAACACACACACACACACACAGCAGATGCACAACCCTGAGCATTAAGTCCAGCACCATGGACTCAGCACCATTTTTGATGAAGCAGGTAATGAGGGGTGTGAGCAGGAGGAGGGAGGAACAGCAACATGGCCGACAAAGGGCCCGTCAGCAGTATGCTCAACACAGATGACACCATGCCTGCCTCACCTTCGAGTGCTACAATGATGTGGAGTTCATGGGCTGGTGGCTCCTGAACAGGGCAATTCTAAGGCAGCTCTGTGAGCTGTGCAGTGATGAGCTGCAGGCACCCACCAGACAGAGTCATGCCATGTCTCTGGAGACCAAGGTGACAGCAGTGATGTGCTTAATCACCATGGGCACCTTTCAGAGATCAACGGGTGCCACCACAGAGATCATCCAGTCAGCCACGTCCCACCTCCTCACACAGTTCCTCAATGCTCTGCTGCCACATGTGTCGGAGTGCATACGATTCACAAGCACACAGGCAGAGCATGCAGCAAACATGCAGGACTTCCACAGGGTGGCACACATGCTAGGCATGACAGAGGCCATAGACTGCATCCACGTGGCAATACATACACCACCTGGCCCCAAGGGGGCGGTATACATCAACTGTAAGGGATACCCCTCCAACTGCCAGGTGGTGTGCAATGCCACAGGGTGCATCATCAATGTCTGCACCACACACCCCAGGAGTGCACATGACACCTACATCTGGCACAGTTCCATACTGTGCCAGAGGTTCTAGCATGGGGATATTCCCACAGGGCACCTGTTGGGTGAGCAAGACACAGGGATGGAGGTGGCTGCAGCAATGCTGATGGAGGAAGGTGAAGACATGGGGGTGGGGTGCAGGAGGCAGAGGGCAGCAGTGGTGAGGGGGTGGCACAAGCACAGAGATAACCAAACTATTTCCCCACACAGATGATGACGCATACCCGCTGAGGCCCTGATTGCTCACCCCCTACCGGCGAACATCCTCTTCCATGGAGGAGAGATACAGTGAGGCACACACCACTGTACGCAATGTCATCGAGCGTGTCTTTGGCATGCTTAAGATGTGGTTCCATTGCCTAGACAGGTCAGATGGTACCCTACAATACAGCCCATAGAAAGCCTGTGGCCTTTTCATGGCCTGCTGCATAACATGGTCATTGACCATGGGATAGCTGGCCAGGTGGATGAGGGTGACAGCAATGGGGAGGATGGTAAAGATGGGCCAGAGGGGGATGTTCAGACACCCATGGGGAGGTGGGACCCCAGGCTGGTGGCAGAGGCCAGGAGGCACAGGGCCACCATCACACAGGAGCATTATGGAGAACAGAGGCAAGTGTAACGATACATGTGTAGAGGCTGCATGGACCACCACCCCACCCACAGGGCTGGAAGAGCACATAGGGATGCATGCAGGGACACATGCACACACAGCATGCATGGTGGATGCAGTGCCACACAGACGCATACGGCACACAGCACAAGCACGGGCACACACACATGGACTGCAGGACATGGCATGGATCAGATGCATGACACCGGTGCTCAGACACAGCCGGTGCGGAGCTGCCCTCATCACACCCATGCCACAAGGCCCAGCAGTCAGGCCAACACACACAGGGGGCATGTGCCATACCACACATGCACACCACCACATAGACGGAGCACCACCACCACCACCCAAGTGTTCACTGGGCCAGCAGCAGCAGGCAGCAAGGAAGGGAAGCACACACATCAGGACAACTGCACGGTACCATGGCCACCACAGACATGTGGGCAGCTGCATCCAGGCTGGTCAGCAGATGCAGGCTGCACAATGGCCACCGGGGGGAGTGTCCAACACACTCACGAGGGTAGAGGCCTGAGAATGCAACCGGGTTCTTGCTAGAGTGTAGAGCCAGCTGAACAGGTCCATGCTGGGGGTGTCAGAGATGGCCAGGTCAGAGCCCGGCATCTGCCGTGCAGGGGTTGCCAGACGCCAGGATCGTGGAGTAAAAGTCGCACTGTGGGGGGTCCTATGTGCACGGCCGTGCCCAGTGGCAGCCAGCAATGCAAACCCAGCCACAATGGTACTGGTCATGTGGTCCAGAGATGTGGTCCTGGCCTCCCGCAGCTGGCGGAGCTCATCGATGAGCTGCGCAAGTCCACTGTCCTGATGCTCGGCCAACTGATGCACCTCAGCCCGCAGTGCATGGATCTCCATGACAAGCGGCACCTGGTTGTCTACAGATGCCTGCAGCAGCTGGGTGTGCTCTGCCAGCCAGTCACATCCTGTGCATCCTGGTTCTGAAGCTGGCCTGCTGGAGGTGACGCAGCATGCTGGTCAGCACCCTACTCAGGTGGACACTGCACAGGGGACCGCACAGGGGGTAGTGTGGCAATGAGTGCTGTGGCATGCTGCCTGGTGGTGACTGCATCCTGCTGCTGCTGCCCAACCGTCTGCAACAGCACCCCCCTCGTCAGGCACAGCAGTGGCACCACACACCACTGTGCCAGTGTGGACAGGGGGGCACAGCACTTGTCCCAGACAGTGCCTGCATCTGTCCCTGGACCATGGCCAGCACCACATGCCCGGCGCTGTCCAGGATCAGAGTGATATCATCATCGGATTCGGATGCGCCTCCCAGCTGGGTGCCTACGCACAACACAAGCAGGCTCTCACCCAGCAAGAGCTCCGACAGCACGTTGTCCGACTCCAGCCCAGGATGTCCAACAGCCCCACACTGTTGCATCGCAGCCGGTCCCTGCCACTGATGCCCATGGACGTCGACGGCACTACTTCCTCCGGTCCCATGATGGCGTCCTCCTCCTCCTGGACCACTCCACAGAGATATGATGGTGCTGGAAAGGAGGAACACAGAGTCAATAGTGGTGTAGCACCCATGCAGGTGGTACCAACACCCAGGGGTGCACGCTGCCATGGCCACCATCCACCAGTGCACCATGCACAGCTGCAGACAGCGCATGCATGGGCCATGCAGCAATGCGGCAGGTCCACCTGCATGGTACAGCCCATAACTGCCACCCATGCATGTTGTGTGTTGACTCACCATGCTGTGAGGGACTGCCATCCATCTAAAATCCACCACCAGGACTGCCCTCCTTGGCAGCACAGCTGATGGTGGCTGCCACCATCTACTTCCTTGCTGTCAGCGCCGGTGCGGTGGATGGTCCTCCACTAGTCCTGCTGCATGATGCCCTGATGGCTGCCACCTTCTCCTTGATGTGGCACTTGTATGTCCCTACATTCTTGCTTCACTCCTGGGCGCTCCTGTGGTGTCTGCCATGGGCATTCACATAGGTGGCCACTGCATCCCACCTGGCCAACCTCTCCTGTGTTGTACCTGTGGCACCACTCAGCAGGTCCTCCCTGTTGAGGTAGGCCTCAAACAGGGCAGGCTGCTCCTCTTTAGTGAAATTGGGCCTGCACTTCCGGGCTGGCCCACACTCCTCCTCTCCCTCAGCCTCAGACATTCTGCTACCTGTGGAGAGTGACAGCACTGGAGGTCAGTGGCAGCATGGCACAGTACAGTGCTCTGTTGCAGTGTAAGGTATGGGCCTCTCAGTCCCAACGTTAGCATCCCCTTACCCAACAGGCTGCAATACCGGTCCGTGACCCATGCTGTGTTGTAGCACTTATAAGGTGCAACGCATGCAAATAAGCCTGTGCACAATGGTAATGATATGCTAATGCACCCTGTTGCTCAGCGTATAGGCTCATGAGGTGATCTGCATATGGCGACTGAATATCACGTTATTGCACTGAGCTCAATCATGTTGTGCCAGAGCAATCGTGCGGTACATGTTCCACGCATGCAGAGCGCGCATGACTGCAGTGCGCATGTGCACACACTAGTGCATTGGCCTATCATGTGACCATCTGTATTGCACAATATGTCCCCAGTGTGCATGCGGTACTGGTTGCCTATCGCACATTGGCATGTATCATGGAGCACTGGCCCATGGCGCAGCTGCTCGTGATGAGCTATGCTGCATATTGCGCAGGCTGGGATCATGTGTGGCACTGCTCAGGGTCACACTCTGTGCAGTCAGGGTCAAAGATATGACCCCGTGCACCCGCCAGGCCATGCCGTTGTGCGCATGCACGGTGCTGCACAATACACCTCTACAGCATACGTCAATCACGCATCTGCGTGCTGCACAGTCGCGTACAATAGTACGCTATTGTGCAACGTCTGCATGCCACATCACCTGCATGCTGTGTAGGCCATAACATGTCCAACACTCCATTAGTACTGCAGACATGCCACGCACTGCTACCACCCATCGGGCAATCAATTGGTCTGACGTAGAGATGTGCAACCTCGTTGCACTAGTTGAGCCCTTTGCACCCCAGCTGTTTGGGTAGGTCCCACTTCAGCAGACACAGGGCGAGGTGTGGGCCCATGTGGCCATGGCCATGAAGCGCTGCACGGGGGTTCAGCGCAGTGTGGAGCAGTGCAGACACCGCTATGGTGACCTGTGCCACAGGGACCCCTGAGAGGCTGCAAAGGCTACAAGCACGTGTGAAGCATGGGGCTGTGTCACAGCCAGGTTAGTATGTGCATGTGCCATACATTCATGGGGTGTACCTGTAGTGGGCATACGGATGTGCAGCATGTGCCGCTACCAGGAGGCACACACAGTCCTGGCAGTCGCTGTGTGCCCTGCATGGCTGACAATGCTGCTGTGCATGTTGCAGTCATGCAGGCACTGGGCCATGGGGTGGGCAGTTTCCCACCCTGGGCCATGCTGGCTGTGTGGTGGGGGAGGGCTATCTGTGCATGACTGTTCACTCATGTCCACCTCTCTTATTTCCATCTACAGGACCAGAGGACTGCAGGAGGGCCCGGGTGGCTGCAGCCATGGTTCCAGGGTGCGCTGATGGGTCGGCAGATGGGTCGGCAGGACAGCAGCAGCCAGGTAGGCATGTTTACATTACTGTACTGTGCATGTATGGGTCTCTGTTGGTCACAGGGTCTGGACATAGTCACCACAGCCATATGTGGGCACTGCCGTGGTGGGCACAATGTTCAGTGGATGTGCCAGTGTTGCACTGCATGTGCTTGTACTGTGCCCATATCCACTGTGCCACCCAGGGGGGTGGGTTGTGTGCCCGACCTCCACTGTGTGTGTGGCCACAGCTGCCTGAGGTCCACGTCATGTGCCTTGCATGTGCACCGATGTACCAACTGCTTGGCCCTGTGTGCCTGTCTGCACTGGTGTGGTGTGCTGTGTGGATGGCTGGTGTGGCCTACCATGCGCAGGACCTTGGTGGTCCATCCACTGGTGTGTGCCTCTGCTGTCCAGTGCACACTGTGGGTGGGGTGGGCTGGGGCTCATTTGGGCATGTTGCTTATTGCCTGTTCTGCCCCTTCTCCTAGGTCTGCCCAGGGTATGGCCACAGCGGAGGATGGGTAGGGTGGTGAGGGCCCTGTGCAGCATACTGATCCAGCAGCGGAAGATGGCATCTTTGTTGGTGGTGCTGCTGCTGTATGCAATGGTGGTGGTCTGGAGGGAGATGCACCAGCTGGTGGTGACATTACATGGATGACCGTAGCCCTTTATCATTGGGGCACAGCCCCTGTTTGCCCTGACCTTCCCCTGTTGCCCTGCCCATCCCCACATCCCATTGTATAGCTTCTGGACCCTATGTCCCTCCTCCCATGACCCTCTCCAGTCCCTTGTTTGCACTGTACATAGTTGCCCTGTTGGCCCACTTATGTTTGTTACCAGTGTTATTAAAACCTTTTCATTGCTACATCTATGTGTCTGTGTTTCCTTTGCAGGTGGTGTGTGGAGCCATGCTGCAGGTGTCTGTTGTACTGTGCTTGGCCCTGTCCCTGGTGTCCTGCTGCTGTCTCCTTGAGCTGCTGCGCATGTGTGCACTGGGCATGTGTGCCATGTCCCTGTCCTGTGCGTGGCCCTGTGTGGTGTGTCTCGCAGTGGCCTGTGACTGCCCCTGAACCTTGTGCCCTTGTCTGCCTGCCCTGCCCTTCTGTCCACCTGTCATGCTACCCACTTCTGCTGTGCCCCGCAGTGCTGTGCCCTTCACCACTCTGGGTGATAGACTGTGTGCCCCTGGGTGGCCTGTGCCTCCCTCGCCCCTGGACCATGGACCTCTGCGTTTGTGTGTTCTACTGGCACCATGGCCATGGCACCCTGTGGCTTGGCCTGTTGGGTATCTCTTGTGTGGCTCTGCCATTGGTGTGCCAGCGATGCCGGTGTGTTGGCCTGGTGCTTGTACCATGGTTGGTGGGCTGGAGTACTGTGTGCGCTATCCCCTGGTGACCTGTGTTGCCTTCAGGACTGTGCACCCATTCTCTGATGTGCTGTGCTGGTGGGGTACTGTGCCCCTATGCCCCTCTGTGTCCTTGCCTGAGTGTCCCTGTTGCCTGTTACCCTTGCTCAGCCCACTGGGTTGTGCATTCTGGCCTGGTCCCACACATTCATGGTTGCACCGGCACATCTGTGGTTATGCTGCAGTGCATCTTTGCTATATTCAGCCTGGTTGCACCAACGCATTTCAGTAGCACATCTTCTGAATATGGCGTACTTTCCCACATGGTGCATTTGCATTGTGCTATGCCATCATTGCACAATCCTTGGGCACAAATCTGAATATCTGGGCCATGTGGTTCCTCCAGTATTGATCTGGTTTGGGCCAACGTGGAGGCATTCAGAATATTACAGAATTTTACAGTCCTTGACCATCCACATTCTTCTCATTTTCCAGTTCTAACTATGGTTCAGATACAAAATACTAGCTTACAACAAGTTAATGCCTCTAATAACAATGAAGCTATAGAAATTCTGACTCTCTAAAGGATCAAGTGGCAGAAAGATACTATTAGTATATTTCACAAATTGTTTACAGAAAGTAGTCTGAAAACACAAAAACATGAATTTACTAGAAAATGCTAGTTGCACAACTATAGCTAAAGAACAGCGAGATGTAAATACATATATAACTTCTTGTAAAACAAGTAGGTTAGAAATACAGGGACAAAAAACACAGTTTAGTAATACTTGTAAAAAAGCTAAACAAAATTTAAATTGGATGGCTAGAGCCATAAAACAAGGGAAAACATGAAGGAAAATTAAGGATTTAAATAGGGCAAGAAAGACATATAAGCAGTTGTTGGAACAAGAAAGGAATAAATATAACATGAAACAATGAGAGAAATTGAGAAAAGCTGCTATTGCAAAGAATAATAAACATTTTCGAAAATTGTCAGTGGAGGCTAGGACCAATACTCAACTAAATTTGAAGCTTATGTGACATCAGAAACTTGGAAGACTTACTGTATTATCGGAAATTATATTTCTCAGGAGAAGAGGAAAATAAGATAAACAACAAAGTAATGAATAATTTGATTGGAGTGAATATATTCTACCCATCTCTGATGTACTGTATATACATGAAGAAGAAATATATCTAGCACTAGTTACTATAACCTTAAATAAAGCCCCTGGACCTGATTGTATTCTGGGTGATACATATAAAACTTTTCCAGATCGGTGGATACCGATCTTTAAAATATTGTCTAGTTCTTTAATATGAGGACATGACATTCCAGACAGCTAGAAAGAGAGTACTGTTGTTCCCATATTAAACAAGCATTTGTCAATGCCGAATGTTGATTGCTTATATGTGCTGTTTATGTATTTGGAAGTGAAAATACCATGCCTAAGAACTGTCATGTGCCCCCCCACCCCAACGACATCCAGTATGTCTTTCTGTTCAGTATTCACAGAAGAGGGGGAGGGGCAAGGGCCACAGCAGTTGCAAAGGGGTGAAGAGGTGGACAATAGTCCATTCAATGGCAGAAGAATCCTGCAGAAGGTGAGTAAATTAACGGTGGACAAGGCTAGGGGATCAGATGGCATACACCCAAGGATATTAAAAGAACTGTAAAGGGAGATAGCAGTACCTCTGGCAGCCATGTTCAGTGAGTCATTCAACACAGGGGTGGTACCAGAGAATTGGAGGAGGGCACATGTGGTCCCTGTACAGAAATCCAGCAGTAGGGAGGAGGTGGGGAACTATAGGCCAGTCAGCCTCACTTTAGTAGTGAGGAAGATCATGGAGACATTGGTTAAAGAAAGGATAGTGGGGCATCTAGAAGGCATCAGAGGCCAGGACCATAGGCAACATGGATTCACAGTGGGGAGGTCATGTCAGACAAGTCTGGTTGATCTCTGACTGGGTGACAAAGGAAGTAAATCAGGGTGGGACTGTGGACAATGCTTACCTTGATGCAAGCAAAGTCTTTGACACCATCCCACTTAAGAGGCTGATAAACTAGCTAAGTTGGCTGGGTATGGGGGAAAGGGTGATAATGAAGGTTAGAAACTGGGTAAGAGACAGGAGGCAGAGACTGGTGGTAAATGGGGCACAGTCTGGGGAGAGGGGGTGACCAGGGGGGTGCCGAAGGGATTGGTCATGGGGCCAGTCCTGTTCAATGTCTTCATTAGTGACAGGGCTGAAGGGAAAGGTCTGCCTGTTTGCAGATTACACCAAGATCTGTAACACAATGGCTACCCCAGATGGGGTGGAGAAAATGAGGAGGGACCTGGGGAAGGTTGAGAAATGGTCTGGGGACTGGCAACTGAAGTTTAATTCAAAAAAGTGCAAAATTATGCACCTGGGACACAGAAACACTGGGGAAAGGTATAGGATGGGGGGGGGGGGAGTTGGTGAAAGTCACAAAGAAGGAAAGGGACCTGGGGGTTCTTATTTCAGATGACCTGAAAATGTCAAAGTGGTAAGGCAGCTGGGAGGGCCAGCGACATGCTGGGGTGCATAGGCAGGGGTATCACCAGCATGAGGGAGGTACTGATGCCATCATATAAAACCATGGTCAGGTTTCACATGGAGTACTGTGTGCAGGTCTAGAGGGCGCACCTTTGTAAGGATATTAACAGGCTGGAGATGGTCCAGAGAAGGGTGGATGAGATGGTACAGAGCTTGCAACACAAGACCTATGAGGAGAAATTAAGGGACCTCAATATGTGCTCAGTGAAAGAGAGGAGGGAAAGAGGGGATATGATAGAAACATTCAAGTACCTCAAGGGTATAAATATAACTACTGAGAAACAGGAGACAGCTGCTACAGGCATATGCGCCAGCTTCTGTGTGATATTCTTTTGTTCTTACAAATCTGTAATCTCCAGTATTTCAGTAACCACATGACCACACTGCCTTCTTTAGGCAGTTTTATGCTGGCTGATGCCTGGAGTCAGATGGCAGACAGAGGGCTCACCAGCTTGTGTTGCCATATGGAAAACTTCATAGAGTGTTCTTTTACTGGTAAGCATTTTGGAAAGCTGATGAAGGTCTCACAATTTTTATTATGATTCTATTTCCTTAGATCTGTCCCCTTTGGTCCCCCCATCCCCACACCTGAACAGTCATCAGTGGCCACAGCTACAGCCTTCTTCTTGCCAAGATGGTGGGTGAGAAACATAGAAACATAGAACTTGAAGGCAGATAAGGACCGCTTGGCCCACCTAGTCTGCCCAGTTCCCCTACCTGATGGATAAGTTGCAGATTCTAGTTAATCAACAGCTTACTTCCTCCTACCCCCAGTAGAATTGCCTTATGTCTGTCCGTGAGCAGCTGCCTTCACAGTCTGTGAAGTCTGACATCTTTCAGTGCCACTTATTGGTCATCTTCCAACACAGGCGAGGCACTGCCAGCCCAAAAGTAACTCAGGACAAGCAGTTTTCAAAGTGGGGAAGAAATGGAGTGAGGAAGAATCAAATACTCATTCAGATGTGGTGTCAATTTTAAGATCAGCATACAGGTATGGACACTGCAAATAGAACCCCAGCTCTTTAAGCAGCCTTATGAAGAGTAAAGGCTTCTCGAAGCACTGGGGTTCTGTTTATTGTACTGTAAGTGGACTGCATCTAATTCGGTAATTTACTGTACCTTACATCTGGATGTACGGTAGGCCCAACTTTGAATGAACACTGCACCTGAATTAACACATGATGCCATAGAAACATAGAATTTGTCAGCAGAAAAGGACCGCTCAGCCCACCCAGTCTGTTCAAGTGTTCTCTACCTACTTGTAACTCCTGCCTGTATATGTTACTGCATGTCTTATTCTACATGTGTCCATCAGGACCTCCTTATGAATGAGCTTGCTTAATGGATTTTTCCTGCAATGTACTTGAACCTACTCCACTTCCATAGCCCTATTGATCTCTGTTGTCCTCCTCCTTCCCCCTTTTCTAATATACCCCTATATTTATCCCATGCATGCTTCATGCCCCCTACCACTTTTGTTTCCACCACTTCTCCTGGCAGTCTTTTCAATGCATCTACCACCCTTTCAGTAAAAAAAATATTTCTTCACATCTATCCTGAATGCCCCCACAGCTTCATTGTATGTCCCTTGGTTTGGGTGCTCATCCTCATTTGAAGGAAACTCCCCAACTGTACCCTCTTTACCCCTGTGAGGTACTTTGTAGGTCTTGATCATGTCACCTCTCGCCCTCCTGTCTTCCAGAGTGTACATGTTAAGATTTTTCAACCTGTCCTTGTAGGGATTTCTGTGAAAATTCTGAACCATTTTAGTTGCCTTCCTCTGGGAAACCTCCACCTTATGTCCTTTCTGAAGTGTGGACTCTAAAACTGGACACAGTACTCCAGCTGGTGGTATACCAGGGAGTGATACAATGGTAGCACAACATCCTTCTTCCTCCTACTGGAGATGCCACTCTTTATGTACCCCAGAATCCAATTTTCCCTGCCCATAGCCTTGTCACACTGTACTGCCATCTTGAGGTCCTCTGATATAATAACATCAAGGACCTTTTCATGACAAGTGAGTATCAGTACCTCCCCCCATCCTATACCCAGCATCGGGGTTCCCATGCCCTAGGTACATGATTTTACACTTGTTGGCATTGAACCCCAAGTAAGTAAGAAAATGGAACTGATTTGAATGAATTACAGGCTTTTAAGCAGCTGTTCGGGGAGTGTATATGTGTGTGTGTTTGTGTGGGGGGGGGCTCTGCTACTATAACTATTTGCTTTTGATTTGGTATAATGTGCGAACAGACTAACCCTGCTCCCCACTCCGTGTGCTATATCGGACATAAAGAGCCCAAATAGCATTGGGCCAAGCACTGAGCCCTGTGGCACCCCACTTGTCACTGCTGTGGGTGCCAAAAGCTACCCCACCGCCACCCCCCTCTGCATCCTCCCCTGTAATCAGTTCTCTATCCATGCAGTGAGATCACCTTCCATCCGTTCCCCTCGTTCTCCTCACTCTTCTCCTCCATAGCCTGTGTCCATGCTCCCAGTAGTCCACACCCTTTCTCCTCCTTATTCTTACTGGGTGGTGGTGCCTTCTGTATTACACTCAGACCGCTCTGCCGGCCCCCTTCCAGGGTTACTATGCCTCTGCCTTTACCTATATCTAGGGTGGTGAGCTCATCAAGCTCCCCTGTCTGGACCTTTCTACCAACTTCAGTCTTTTGGCCACCCCACCCCCTGCCATTTGTTTAAATCCATCTTAGTAGAGATACGCCCTTCTAATCCTGTCTTTTTTTTTTTTTTTAACATATTTTTGTCACTGGGCTACGGTCGGCTTGGTTATCCCTACCGACCCCCCCTAGCCCTGCCCTCAACATCAGGCTGACCTGCTCACATCACAGATTAGCCCCATGGTGGGGTGGAGAGAAGCTTCCCAGGTCGACCCACGGGCAGGATCCAGTTGAGGAGGCACCATTCAGGGTGGGCGGGGGGTCGGGCTCCTACTGCCTGACCCGTGGCACATTTTCACTTTTCTCCCTTTTTGCGGAGTGCGGCCGTGCAATGACACTTAGGCACACCGTGCCAACATCTGCCACAGTCCGCCACCCTTTACTACATCACTGTAGCAGCGCCCACGGTCATCACCAGGGGCCGCTACAGAGCAGTGGGTCCTTGGATTCCACCCCAGGATAGGACAGCAGTCCTCTGGACGCTCAATCCTATCCTTCCCTTGTCAACCCTGGCAGGCCAGACTTGCGTCTGAACCCGGGTCGCCAGCGTGGCGTGAGGTGTGGCGTCCAGCGCCTCACCCTCAATGCCAGTGGCCCGGCAGCAATGCTGCCTTTAATACTCCCCTCCTCTTCCTACTTCAGTGTATCATCCCCGTGTACAAGTCAATATCCCCCAGCCTACCCCAGTTAGTCACTGACCCATAATGTTTCATGTGGTACCAATCCTCAGCCACTCCGAACTCCTCAAGCCTTCCTTCCTCTCCATGCTTGCACATGGTACTGGCAGTACCTCCAAGAATGCCACCGACTTTCCCACCCCCTCACACTGCCTGCCCAAGTACTTAAACCTCCCCCCTCACTGCTTCCACAGTGTCCCCCACCAAGTTGTTTGTACTCACATGCAACAGTAAATGAGGTTTCTTCCTCCCCCTCACTGCACGCTTGAGCAGTGCCTGCCCTGCCACTCCTACAGTCAGCCTGGGGACAGCTTCAACTCAAATATGGCTATGCCTTCCCCCTTTCTGTCCCATCTCACCCATTTCAGTATAGAATCCCACAGGATGGATACCCCCAACCCCTTACCCCCTTTCCCTTCTAATGCCCCTTCCACCACCCCAGTATTCATTCTTCCCTGTCCCTTACCCCCGCCAACTGCACCCTCTGCGACTTCTGTATCTGTACCCCCTACTTCTGCCTCACACCTTTTCTCTGCCTTATTCCTCCCATCCCCCTTGAACCTCTTCCCAGCCTAACTACTTCCTACTGGGCTTCCCATGTCGACCTCACCTCCTCCTCTGCTGATTTCCAACCCCTCTCCTATCCCCGCTGTTGTTGATTTAGAGCCCCCATTCCCTTCTACCCTGATAGGGATGCCCTTCCCATCCTTCCCCCTTCCTGTAGCCTTCTCTCCTTCAGTCACCACCCCTCCTTCCTTACTAGCCCCCCCTTCTACCCTTTCATCCTCGCTATCTCTTCCCCTACCTGTTGCCATCCCTCTCATGCCCGGCTTGTCTTCCCCCCTTCAGTATGTTCCTGCTCCCCCTCTCTGTCCCATCTGTCCCATAGCAGAGGTTTGAATCTATCAGTAGTCGATACCAGTCTTACATCTCTTGCCCGTATCAGTTTCCCCTTCCTACATGTCCCCCTCCGTGCCACCCCTAGTCCCTCCCTACCCACAGTCATCTGCTCTCTCCCCTGGTTCTCCCCTGGTGGTACTTGTCATCTCATCCTCCCCCATCAGGAGGACCCCCACTCTCACCTAGGGTACCCCCTTCCATTCTTCTCTCTTTTCTGCTAGTGACTCTGATACTGGGGTCAATTTCAGTCCCTAGTTATTCTTCCTCCATCCCCATTTGCCATCCACTATTCCCCCTCTCAGAATGCCTACCATACTCATCTGCCCTGCCACTTACACTCCTCCCTAACCTCCATAGTTCTTCCCTCAAACTAGCCAGTCATCTACAGACCATACACCCCCCCATCCTCCAAGCCCAGTCCAGGATCATGGTACATCCACACCCTGTACACCCCTCCATGCTTCCAAAGGTACCCGCCCTATTGACATGTGGCACCTGCCCCATTTTGGCCCCCATCTTATGTTATGGGCTCTTACTCCCAGGTTCTGTACCATACTACAACTGTTAGGCCCCTATTTAGTCAAATTCCTGTCCCCCTCCCACACTAGTCCCCCTACTGACCCCTTGCTGACCAGGGTAATTCAGTATCAAATCTCATCCATCAGATACTGTATTAGTGTAGCAATCCTAAAGCCTTCTTGTCCATTTTTCACCCCTCAGCTACCATACTTTTTGTTCTCGGCTCTCATATAGTTTCACTTAGCCCAGTTAGAAATCCTATTGCACTCCAAGTATTACTCAGCTCAGTTAGAGAAATAAACAGAACAAATAAATTTGTATTATTACAGCAACCCTAAAGTATCCAATCATTGCTTTGTCTCAACTCCAGAGAACCTGCTGTAATATAGGACAACAGAGGACCTGGGTGGGAGGTGGGCAACTCTAAAGTCCTGGCAGAGCTCCATTGAGCTCTCTCACTCCCACCTCTCACTCGCTCATTCTGTTTCTCCCGATGATGCAGGCTGCCCTTTTGTACTGGGCTCCTGCCTGCGTTCGCACCTTTTTCTGCTAAGAAAGAAATCTGCAGCAGTCCTGACACAGCTCCGTTGAGCTTGCTCGGTCCCCCTCTCTCACTCGCTCATTCTGTTTCACCCAGGGCTGCAAGCTGCCCTTTTGTACTGGGCTCCTGCCTGCATTGGTGCCTTTTCCTGCCCACAAAGAAGTTCACAGCTGTCCCAAAAGAGCTCTGTTGAGGTTGCTCACTCCACCTCTCTCACTCGCTTATTCTGTTTCTCCTGTTGCTGCAGGCTGCCCTTTTATACTGGGCTCCTGCTTGCAGTGGTGCCTTTTTCTGCCCACAAAGAAATCTGCAGCAGTTCCGGTAGAGCTCCGTTGAGCTTTCATTCCCCCCCTCTCTCACTTGCTTGTTCTGTTTCTCCTGCCACTGCAGGGTGCCATTTTGTACTGGGCCCCTGCCTGCACTGATGCCCTTTTCTGCCTACAAAGAAATCCACTGCAGTCCCAACAGAGCTCCATTGACCTCGCTCACCCCCCCACTTGCTCGTTCTGCTTCTCCCACCACTGCAGGCTGCCCTTTTGTATTGGGCTTCTGCCTGCGTTGGTGCCTTTTTCTGCCCACAAAGAAATCTGCAGCAGTCCCGACAGAGCTCAGTTGAGCTTGGTCAGTCCCCCTCTCTCACCCACTCAATCCTAATCTGTCCCAAACAATGATTTCCCAAAGTGACTGTGCTCTTCTGCACCTGAAGTGTGAAAACACATTTTGGTCAGGATGTGAAAAATTACAGCTGTACTATTCATAAGGAGGTGGGAAAAAATGCCAGTGCTGAAAATCTGGCGTGAAAATATTACTAATTTGCAAAGCTACAAGGGTGCATGGAAACTGCACAACGCACGCCCATAACACAGTCATTTTATAGACTTTCATCACTAAATTTTCACCATAGGCATTTTAGGACTTCTGCTCATGAACAGTGTCACTGTGGTTTTCTTAATGTGTCCGGAACACTGATTTCCCACAGCGACTGCGGTATTCTGTGCCTGAAGTTTGAAAATACATTTCAGTCAGGATGTGAAAAATGACAGCTGTACTGTTCATAAGGAGGTGTGAAAAAATGCCAGTGTTGAAAATCTGGCGTGACAATATTACAAATCTGCGAAGTTACAAGGGTGCGTGGGAACTGCACAACACACGCTTGTAACACAGTCATTTGATGGACTATTGTCACTAAATTTTCAACACAGGCATTTTAGGTCCTCTGATTATGAACAGTGTCACTGTCATTTTCTTTTTTTTTTTCACTTTATCTTTTTATTGAAATTAGAGTATATAAAAAAGCACACATCTTATACAATAGAAGACTATCCTCCATGTAAGGTATAAAATATCACTTAACAAAACACAGTATTTAGGGTAAACATATTGGAGAAGACTTATATACCTGTATTGATAATAAAACACAAACCTAGACAGGATGTAAGCGGAGAGCAGAAGGGTTACAATCAATAGGGTATTATAGGATCAGAAATAGCAACCATGTATGAAATACATGCTAGGGCAGGCTATGGCAAGGCATTCAGTAAATTGCAAAAAGTGATAAATGTGGTAATATGAACAATGTTCAGTAATGGAGAGGTGAAGATAAAAGTGTGCAAGGAAAGAAAGAAGAGAGAAAAAAGCAAGGAAGAAGGGAAGGGGAGAGGAAGAAAACAGGAAAGAAGGGAAAAAGAGGAGAAATCTGTGCACAAAAGTTTTGAGAAAACCTAATCTAAGAGCAAAATAAGAAGGAGGGCTAAATATCCCTAAGAATTAGGGTCTAGAAGAACTAGGTTTGATGTACTTAAAGAAATCCTGCCAACATCTGTCATATACAGTGAGTCGGTTATGAGTAACATGAGATAATCAGTCTAAGGAGGCATACTGAGAGGGGCTTTGAAGAATATCTGAAAGAGAAGGCACCAGAGTTGATTTCCATTTCATAAGAATCAGATGTTTGACAGAAGAGAAAGTATGTTTAGCCATCGTGAGAGGAGTGAGCTATTGGGGATAAGAATGCCTAGAAGGAATAGCTTGGGGTCAAAAGGTAGTTTTTGTCCTGTTACTCTGGAAGCAAGTAAACAGACTTTATGCCAGAGCTTATTAATGGGAGTGCAGGACCACAAGATATCAAGCAGATCCCCATTGGCCAAATTGCAGCACCAGCAATTATTATTATTTAATAGGCCCATTCGTTGAAGCACAGAGGGGGTTCTATACCAAAGATGTAGGATTTTAGTTTGCATTAAAGAACTAGAGGCATCTTTAAAGGTGGTATGTGCAATACACCAACAATTACTCCCTTGTACATCTGAACTATTGTAGTTAAGAAGAGTACTCCATTTATGTTTGGCCTGTATAGTCTGATCAGGTAGATTATCAATAATGTCTTTATAAATGGAGCTATTTAATTTTACTGATAAATTAGTCCAGTGCAAGATGCATGGGTTTAGAAGAGTATGCCTATACACTAAACTAGAGAGAGTTATAAGCTGCCCGAATTTGTAAAAACTTCCAGAAGTTGAGTTTAGGAAGTTTCCATGTGACCTGCAAGTCTGAGAATGATCTAAGAGTGAGTGAATTCTGGTCCAAGATATCTCCGAGAAATAAAATGCCTTTGTTCCTCCATGTATGACAGAAAATTGGGTGATATTCAAAAGTGAGCAGTGGATTGCCCCCTAAGGGGGCATAAAACCAGGGTATTGGATTGGATTTCAGGAATTTGTGGGTTAGTTTCCAATAAAGAACAGAGGATGATATAGTCAGGTGAGATTTTAGTTTAGATGAAATGGGATTAAAAATGAAGGAAGTGGGAACTCCTCCCGGGCACAATGCGTATTCCATTGCAACCCATAGTGGTGAGTGAGGGGAGGGTTTCTGAAACCATTTAATGGTTTGGGCCATTCGGAAAGCCCTGAGGTAGCCTTTGAACCAGGGGAGTCCGAATCCCCCTTTTTTCCAATGTGATCAAAGTTTGTTGCTGTTAAATCTCGGTGGTTTCCCATCCCAGCTAAAGCTACCTATTAATTTATCAATTTCAGCAAAAAAGGAGGATGGTAAGACTAAAGGAATATTGGCAAAGAGGTAAAGAATCTTGGGAGAAATGGACATCTTAATGGCTGCAATTTTCCCCATGAAAGAGAGATTAAGAAGCTTCCATCTGTTCAGAATTGTTTTGATGTTATCAAATAAGGGGTTAAAGTTAATGTCCCATATGTTTCCTAAGTTACTAGTAATTTTGATTCCTAGATATGTTATACCCTGTGGTGACCAGCGGAATCCAAGAGGTACGTTCATAAAGGCTTCACGGTGGTCTTTAAGGGACATAGTTTGTGATTTGCCATAATTCAAAGCAAGGCCAGAAATTTTAGTAAAATTATTAAGCAAATCAACCAACAGGGGCCCAGCCTCATTCAGGTTTTCGAGTAAGATTAAGAGGTCATCCGCGTAGGAGAGAGAAACATATCTTGAATTGCTCACAGGTATGCCCATAATGCCAGAAGACTGACGTAAACAAGCAGTCAGGGGTTCCATGGCTAAAATAAACAGGGAAGGTGACATGGGACAGCCTTGTCTAGTTCCCCTTGCTAGATGAAAGTAAGAGGAAAGGGTGGAATTAGTAAGTACTTTAGCAACAGGGGAGTTGTGTAATAGCTTGATCCAGGAGCAAAAGGTATGAGAAAGACCGAAATAAGATAAAACTTGATGAAGGTAGTCCCAATTTAAGGAATCAAAGGCCTTCTCAAAATCAATAACTATGGCTGCAGCTGGTGTCTTGAAGGATTTGGCTTTGTGAATTAAATTAAATAAGGAACATAGGTAATTAGAACCAGATCTATGTTTAATAAAACCAGCTTGCAAACAATGAGTTAGCTTGCGAATCAAGGATTCAAGTTGAGAAGTTAGTAGTTTAGCAAATATCTTCTCATCCGTGTTTAATAAAGAGATAGGCCTGTAACTTGCGGAGTGACTAGGGTATTTTTCTTTCTTAGGGATTAGGGTTATGATTGCTTCAGTGCAAGATGGGGGAAGCTTGCCAGTATTGGAAGCTTCTTGATAAACATTAAGAAGAAGGGGACATAAGGTGTCAGAAAACATTTTACAGAAATCGACAGGGAATCCGTCACCCCTAGGGGATTTGCCGGGTTTCAAGGAAGACAAAGCATTCTGGATTTTCTGAAGCGAGAAGGCTTCATCTAAAGAATTTGTTTCAAGAGTAGAAAGATGAGGAAGATGTAACAATTTAAGGAATTGTTGAATTTGTAAAGTAGATGGAGGATTTGTATTAGAGTATAGTTTTTGATAAAAGGTTTTCATGATACGGTTTATAGAGGTGTTGTCGGAGTGAATCGTACCCTGTTCATCTTTTAGGCTTAGGATGTGTCGTTCCATTTGTTGTGCTTTGAGCTGGTAAGAGAGGAGTTTCCCATTTTTATCGCCGTGTTCCCAAAACTTATATTTAAGTTTAAACAAGGCCAGTTCGGTTTTAAGAGAAATTAATTTGTTAATTTTAACTCTAAGTTGAAGAATTTCAAGATGAAGATGAGAATCAGGACAGTGCTTATTAGAAGAAAAGTATACATTCACTTTAGCCTTAAGAGATGTTTCCAAGTCAGCCAGCTGTTGTTTCCTTACATTTTTCCTATGTGCAGCACAACTGATAATTTTCCCTCGAATCATAGCTGTAAGAGCTTCCCATACAGAGGACATAGAAGATTTGGTTGCGGTATTGTGAAAGAGGAAGCCCTGAATTTGTGCTTTGATCATGGATAAGAAATTGAGATCCTTGAGAAGGAGAGGGTCCAGCAGCCAGTAAGAAGATTTAGGTGCTAATGGGCCCCACAAAGGTTGCAATTTGACAGGGGAATGGTCCGAGATTATGATGGGAGAGATGGATGAATCAATAGTTTTTTCCATTATAACAGGAGAGGCTAACCAGTAGTCAATTCTACTGTATGTCTTATGTAGAGAGTAATAAAAAGTAAATTCTCGATCACAGGCGTGAACGAGGCGCCATACATCAGCTAATCCAACATCTTGAATTAGTAATGAGAGGGCTTTAATACTTCTATGGTGGGCCTCTGTAGTGGGGCTACTTTTGTCAATGCTGGCTTCTAAAGCTAAGTTAAGATCCCCTCCATGAATAACTTGTGTATTATCAGTGTTAAAGGATAGAATCTGTTGAGCTAAATTATGAAAAAACTCTGGGGAATCGGAGTTGGGTGCATAGACATTAACAAGCAGAAGAGGACCAGCGTTGGTATTCAGTTTGACCATCACCCATCTGCCATCAGTATCAGAAACGGAGTTTACAAGGGACCATTTGAGACTCTTATGAATAAGAATAGCAACTTCTCTTTTTTTTTTTTGAGGTATAGGATGATCCATAGATCTGACCGTCCCAACATTTTTTAAGTCTATGAACATCCTCTGCTATTAATTTTGTTTCTTGAAGGGAAGCAATTTGTGTTTTATGTTTTTTGAGATGTGAAAGAATTTGCTTCTGCTTACAAGGAGAATTAAGTCCCTTCACATTCCATGTATATAAAAGTATGTCACTCATATTATTAGTGTTAAGGAAAGGGAATAATCGCTGGAGTGTGAAGGGACAAATAAATGAGGCAGAGGATGATTAGAATACAATGTAGAGAGCTTACATATATGCAGAGAGTGGCAGGAACATTCAAGCCAAAAAAAGTGAGATGTATGATACATGAGTAGCACAGATATCTTATTAAAGTTAGACTAGAGATGGGGAAGGAGAAAAGTCATTAACAACAACAATACTAGTAAGCTAAATAACAAAGAAAATGTTTTATGGATGTAAGGAGATATGACTCAGCCAACTGGCTAAGAGACTGTCTCACCACACTCTGGTGCGTCAATGTAGGGAGGAGACTAGGGAGGACTGATCACAAATATCAGCCCAAACCTAAGTCTGATCCCAGTAATATAATAAAGTAAGTATTCCTGATATGCTATACTGAAAGGGAATAATACCAAGAAAGGCAGGGGACTGTAATAACCTCAGCTTAATTCTAAGCTAACAGGACAAGGTATAAGGATAAAGCTAAACACCAGAACTTATTTATAAACAGTAGTAATAGTACAAGATATACCAACTTGAAATAACAGTAAATTAAAGAACCATATACAAGATGCCAGTACAGCTTAGACATAGAGCAAGGAATTCAGGGAGCCAGGTGGAATGCAAAAGAACAAATATAAAAGGAAAAGTAGATCATTACCACATTAGAGAGACTCTGAGTATACTTTGCAGTGCAACAGAATAAGTACATAATGAATACAATATTGAGGGGGAAAGAAGAAAGGGGAGGTCAATTTAAGCCCTTATGCCCTGAGACAAATGCAAATCAGGATTATGTGGAGAGGTATAGGCTTCGGTGATAACTGTAGACAGAAGAGATAGTCATAGTAAAGATCAGCTCTGATTACTCAGAAATTGCCTAAATAGGTGTTGTATGGAGTGACTAGGTCTAGAAGATTAGGCCCAGTGAGCCCCAAAACAGGAGGGACCACACAGCAGTGGATTTCTATAATATCTGTAGGCTTTGAGTAAAATAAGGAGCATAAGGAAGGTGTAGATTGACAATCCTTTGCAACAGTATGCCAAACATAGCCCCTCCTCTTTGAGTGCTAATGATAGTTCCATATTGTAAACAGGAGGCAGTAAGAATAATAAAGGAATAATGCCCGACAGGGTGGGTGTTATGCTGGGATAACATCCCACCATGGGTGGTTGGGCCCGAGGCCAACGGCCGTCAACCGGCGGGATGTTATCCCAGCATAAACCTCCACCCACCCTGGAGGGCATTATTCCTATTATACAGTGGCTCGCTTACATTTACATTAGAAAATGGTTAAAAATAGTGTTTTAATTGTATTTTTTAGTTTTTTTATTGTGGAAGGATGTGGATTTGAAAATAGTGCCTTATACTGTTTGTACAGCAGGTGGAGCTGTTTTTATGTGTGTCTGTTGCAGGTCTCTAATAGGTGTGCCCCCACAACCCGCTCCTCTAGGTGTTCTCCTACTGGGTTCCTTTCTTTACTGTTTTTCTCCTGCTATTGGTTCATGTATTTAAAGAAAAAAGACGAGAAGAAAACCATGAGTTGAGCGAGCTGTGAGCAACGGGCTAATGAGGCGGCACCTGAGAAAGAGCAGGAGACTGCTGCTGTGACGGCTTTTGATTTCAGGTTTTCTTTCTTTTTAGAAATAAATAAAGCTTGTTTGGGGAGCGTGTGAGAGCTGTGCCTACTGTTTTGCAAATCTATAATGCTGCTTTCACTTTCAGTGCGAGCAGATGATGGTGTTGGTGCGGGGCACGGAGAAAGAGCGGCAGACTATTGTCACGCTAAACGCCGTAATCGTGGAAGACAGCTTTGATTTTGAGTTTTTTTTCCTGTTACGAAATAAACGAGGCTTGTTTGGGGAACGTGAGAGCTGTGCATGCTGTGAAGCCGATCGAAATCCGGCTTTCACTTCTAGATGCGAGCAGGAAGCAGCGGACAGCTGTGGATGGATTTTTAAACTTTCGATGCGGCCGTTACTGTACTGGGACTAGAGCCGGGATGTTATGCTGGGATAACATCCCGGGTCCAGTCCCACTCTGACCAATCAAGGACCAGGATTTTCTCTTGCCATTGTATAATGGAGCGTAGGGAAGGAGATAGATTAAATGTAGTTGGCAATATTACTTAAGAACCTGTCACCAGGAGAGGAAAGAGGTAAATTGCCTTGTTATATATAATAATTCACATATAAAAAAAAGAAAAGGCAATAATCAGGATGCATACTGATTGAAGATATGCAACTGAACAGCCAAAAGACTATAAACCTGATGCACTGCTAAATTGGAGAGTAAAAGGCTAGATACAGAGAATCTGTCTAGTGAGGTAATGTATAAGATCTAACACTAAAATAATGGGTTAGAAAAGCATTGCTGATATACCAAAGTTCCTTTGAAGACCTTTCAGCTGCTCGTTTAAACATTGCAACAAAAAGTAAATTGATTGCGCCGTTATGTACAGCCTTTGCTTTCTGCACCCCCTGGGACCCAAAGCAACCAGGTAGCATAGATTGTAGAGAGGGCAGTTAGGCAGAAAAAGTGTACTGGCACTCCCTTTTAGTATCCTGGAAGCAAAACCTACCAAGATATAGCAACTGTAACCACATTACGGATCATATAATCTCATGCCACCTTAGATTTATTAGCAGGATTGTGACTATTGAAGTTCTTGCTTTTGGTCTTTGCCCTACGTTTCTCTTTGGGTGGCTCTAAAGATCTGAGAGGGGAACTTGCAACAACTTCTGCCCGTTAAGTATCGGCAGAAATACATCCCTGAGGCACAGGACATAAATTAGAGGGATGTTCTGATGAAATTTGCTGGGATAGATCCTTCTGCGAGGAGTGTATGGCATCCTCCAAGAGAGCAAACTTACTGCTCAAGGGAATAGAGGAGTTGATTTGAAGGTGAGAGGCTGCAACTTGGGGTGTTTGGGGCGAAACTTCAATAGAACAGCATGAAAGTCTTGAAGAATTATGCCCCGACAGAAGTTTCCCTTGCAGCCGTGTTGATTGCCTTGGGGTGAAATCACTTGTGGCGTTGCTGCTTGGGGCTGTGAGTTCTGCAACACTTTCCCCACATTCCTGTACCTCGTCATCCACCCTCTGTGCGGATACCAAAGCTGTGTTCAGGTTGCCAATTGCTGCTGAACCTCCCAGGGTAAGATTACAGAGAGAGACCTCCAGATAGTTGGCTTAGGCGTCAGGGGTTTCAAAATCCTTGAAGGAAGAGCCTGACAAAATGCGTAGTGTCATGGGGTAACGTAGAGCAAATTTAATGCTTCTTTGGTGGAGGATTTGTTTAAGTGGATTGTAGGCCTTCCTTCTGTTGGTTAAATCTTTTAAAAAGTCTCTGTAAACAGAAATATTAAACTCTTGCCACTGAAGTTTCCCCATTTCTCTGGCTCGTTTCAGTATTAATTCTGTATGGAAATAGTTCAAGAAGCGAGCAATGATAGGCCTTGGTCAATGGTCTGATGTTGGCCTGGGACCCAGAGTGCGGTGAGACTGCTCAATGATTAACGTTAGGTCAGGAGGCAGTTTAAGCATTGCAGGCAGCACATGCAATAAAAGCGCAGTAATGTCTCCTAATGATACACCTTCAGGGAAGCCAAAAAATCGTAAATTGTTGTGACGATTATGATTTTCAATATCATCAGTTTTGGCTTGTAGAAATTTAATAGTTCGATCTTGATGGCGGACAATAGCCTGGAGGACATGAATAGTAGTGGTGTTACAGGTCGTTGCTTTCTCATTAAATGCAATTTTCTGGCTAAAAGTTTCAAGAGTGGTCGCATTCTGTTGAGTGGAGGTTTTCAGATCATTAATCTCAGCCATCAGTTTAGAAAACATTACTTCCACTCTAACAGATGAGCTTTGCTGTGCTTTAAGATCTGCCATAATGCTCAAGGATGAGGCCTAGTGTGCTGCAGCACAGTGTAGAATAATTGAATATCAGTAGACGATGGATCAAAAATGACTTACAAACTGTGTCAGGCAGTAAGATTACAGGATGGTCACAGGAGCTGGTACCAAAAAAAGGTCTGGTGAAGGTCAGATGAGGTTAGACTGCAGTCATTCCTGCAGAGATTCTGAACTATGCTGCCATCTTCTGCCTGGCCAGGCCACCCCACTGTCATTTTCTTAATCTGTCCCAAACACTGATTTCCCACAGCGACAGTGCTATTCTGCACCGGAAGTGTGAAAACTCATTTCGGTCAGGATGGGAAACATGACAGCTGTATTGTTCAGAAGGAGGTGAGAAAATCTGGCGTGAAAATATTGCAAGTTTGCAAAGTTACGAGCGTACGTAGCAACTGCACAATGCACACTTGTAAAACAGTCATTTTTTGGATTTTTTCCACCGAATTTGCAACATAGGCTTTTTGAGAGCCCATCTCATGAGCACTGGCACTGTCATTTTGTTAACTGGTCCCGAAAGGTGATTCCCTGCAGTGACCGTGAAATCACCTTTCAGGGCCAAATAATGCCATGACAGTGGTTGAATTCATGAGCAGGGGTCCCAAAAATCCCATACTGAAAATTTGGTGCCAAAATTCCAAAAAATGCCTGAGATATGCATCAAAGTTGAAAAAACCCTATTTATGGCATTATACAGCTTACCAGCATTTCCTCAGTTCGCAGTCAGCTTTGAAGAATGCAGACGTGTTCCCAGTCCACTGAAGATCATTGCACAGAGCTCCGGAGGTAGGTATGGGGCGAGGGTGTGTGTGGAGAGGTGGGCTACGCAGTGGGTAGGTGTGGGTTAAGGAAGGGGGTGTGCAGAGACCGAAGGATCATTTTCTTCTTTTCAGGGTGTAAAAAAAAAATGGACATCGTGGGACGGTTTTTCTTTATACAGGTACTTCTGGCACACTGGGGTGGGCTCCCAGCATGCCACCTGCATGTTTTGGGGTGGGGCATTGGAGCCGATGGGGATTGGGCACCCCCATCAGCACATACTTGGGGGGTGGCTCATGAGCTGAGGGGGATTGGGCAACCCCCTTGGCACACAAGAAATGGGGGGGAACATACCAATGGGGATTGGACACCCCTGTCAGCAAAGAAAGAAGGGGGGACATGATGCCGAGGGGGACTGGGCACCCCCTCAGAACACAGTAACAGAAAGAGATGGGTACTGGTCTCCCTGTCTGGAAACTGGATGGTAGGAATGCACGGGACCACCCTACAATGACGGGTCGCTCCCTCATTGAGCGGATGACGCTGCAATGATGAGGCAGCCCCTGATTGCTGCAGCTAAAACTTTTCAAGGTTGTGGCACACTGGCTGAACTAGTGTCAGCAGCAACGTGCCACAGCATTGGGGAATAGGGGCCAAGCCTTAAAAGGCAGTGGGGCATTGGCCACAACAGTGCCACACCTCCACAACCCGCTTCTGGAGCAAGCTGCCACAATACATTTCTTGCGCATGCGTGCAATCAACATAAAAAGGAGACCCAATGAATCCCAAAATGTACAGGCTCATATGTCGGATTGATGTTTCACAGAAAACATTCTGTAAAATTCTAGTATATCGACTTCAATCTTGGATTAGTAAAAACTGAATATTGAGTGAATATCAGAATAGTTTTAGAGCTGGAAGATCTACAGTTCAGAATTGTTATGTTTTTAATCCACTTATTTTTGGATATATGTTGCAGTTAAAAAAAAGCAACCTATGCTGCTGCTTTGTAGATCTATCATCAGCATTTGATAGTATCAGCAGGGCACTGTTATGGGAAAAACTGGAAGCTCTTGGAATGGACAGCACTTTTGGATATCCTTATTAGACTGCATAGATATACTTGGGCTAAAGTACAATATAACCATCAGGGACTGACAACTGCAAAGACTGATACAAATGCAAGGGTACGTCAGGGTTGCATATCGGCTTCAACCTTGTTTAACCAGTATATTAATACCATATTGGAGAATTTGATAGTCCTGATTTTCATTCACCAAAAAATTAAAAATAATAGAGTGCCGCTATTAGCATAGGAAGATGATTTGGACCTAATTTCTGCATCATTTTTAGGACTTCAAAGGAAGCCGGATAGTGTCACAGAACTGTGTAGTGCTAATGGATTAGTGATTAATAGGGAAGAAACAAAAGTGGTAATTTTTAGTAATAAATCAAAGTTAACGCCTAAAGCAGTTATAAATCACAAATGAATCATAACTTTATCTGGGCTTACGTTTTGCCCAAAATAATACTTGGAGGAGTCATATTACACTTATCCAGACCAAGATGAAAATAGCATCTAGTGCATTAAGGTTGTTTAATTCAAAACTGGGTAAAGGAACAGTCAAAGGAATTGTTAGGGTCTTAAATGTGAAATTCAAGGCTAGTATATTGTACGCAGCAGATGAATGGGGTGGCACCAACTTAAAAGACCTTGAATGCATTATCAGTTTATTTATTGGAATTTCGGAAACGACCTTTGAGTAAGAACTCTTTTACAAGGGGTCCGCATCCACGTCCATTGAACAGTACTAATACAGACAGCGAATCAATAAAGTATGTTATTATATTTTGATGGTGCCACAATCCGTACCTTCTGAAATCTTAAGGGTGGAGTTGAGACAGTTTTCGCTGGAAACAATGGTATTGGAAAATGTACACTATTTATGCTGGGACTTTTCCAACTCCCTGAAACCAGGGTGCCTAGATGGTACCTGGAAGAGGAAATTACTTACACAAGTCTCGATTTTACTTCTCCAAATATTAAATTGATTCAAAAAGAACTTTATCCAATGGGCTTGGGTTATCTTTTGCATGAGATTTATTTAAGACCAAAATAAGAAATTTCTCTGATGGTTAAAAGAAGGACTAGGGACTTAGCAATAGCAAAAGATTCAAACAGAATTCTGGAATTAAAAAACTTCAGATGGTACAAAGAAATTAAAGGAACAGTGTCAATCTGTTTTTTATCATATTATTTCTAGTTAAAAACCTACATTTTATGATCGCTTACCTTCTCTATAATTCATTGATGTTGTTGTTGTTTTGCCTGTCTCCTTGTTTGGTAGAACTGAAATGCATGGTAATGTATATTTATAAACAACCTTGTTTTGTTTATAATCCTGGATCTGTTTTTACTGCAGACTTCCTGAGCATTAGAAACACCCCCAAACAGTGCAGTCACTCATGCTACAATAGCCTCCTAAATGCCCACTGCCTCATGAGTGGCTAGACTGTGTTGTGGAAACATGCAGTGGGAGCTGATCAAGGAATGTAAATAAACCTGTTTTTGTGTGGTAACGCCAGTATGTTGGGCATCTGTTTTTCACTTTTTTAAAGAAAACAAGTATCAGAATGAAACTACCAGCTACATCAACAGTCTTTACAGAATGTTGGCAATCATAAAATGTGTTTTTATGTTGATTGCACACATGCGCAAGAAGCATATTGAGGCTGCTTTCTCCAGAAGCAGGTGGCGGAGGCACGGCACTGTTGTGGCCAATGCCCCCACAGCCTTTAAAGGCTTGGCCTGCTTCCCCCAATGCCATGGCATGCTGCTGCTGACACTAGTTCAGCCAGCATGCCACCAACTTGTAAAATTTTAGCAGCTGCAATCAGGGGCTGCCTCATCATTGCAGCGTCAGCCATTCGTTGCAATGAGGGAGTGACCCGTCATTGCAGGATGGGACCTTGAAACACTGATATTGTTTGTGAACATGGTGGTGGCTTGCCACTGTGTTCACAAACAATATTAACCCCTCCTTCCGAGGGGTGCACAATCCCCCTCGGCAGCATGTGCCCCCCCCACGTGTTTATTTGCTGACAGGGGCCCCAATCCCCATCGGCTTCAGTGCTCCAAGGTTTATGTTGCCAACCGGAGCCCACTCCATTGGCATTATGTAACCCCCTACTTTTGTTGTCGCCAACGGGTGCCCAATCCCCACTGGCATAATTCCACCCCTTTGTTGTGTGCTGTGACGGTGCCCAATCACTTGGCATAATGCCAACACCACCCCTTTTGTTGTGTGCCGATGGGGGTGCCCAGTCCCCCATCGGCTACAGCTGCCCCCCCAAAAAGACGCTGTTGGCACACTGGGAGCCCACCGCAGTGTGCCACATGCCCCTGTAAAATCAAAAATGGTCCCATGATGTCTTTTTTTTTTTTTAACCTGTAAAAAAGGAAACTGTACCTCGGCGGTCTCCTTGTCCCCTCCCACAACCTACACCCACCCACTGCGCACCCTGCCTCCCCACACCACCCTCACCCCGTACTTACCTCTGGAGTCTGGTGCGACAATCTTCGATGGACCGGGAACACGTCTGCACTCTTCAAATCCGACCGTGAACTCTGGAAATGCCGGTAAGCTGTATAATGAAATAAATAGGGTTTTTTCAACTTTGATGCATATCTCAGGCATTTTTTGGAATTTTAGCACCACATTTTCAAAATGGGATTTTTGGGACCCCTCCTCATGAATTCTGCACTGTCATGGCGTTATTCGGCCCGGAAAGGTGATTTCACGGTCACTGCATGGAATCCCCTTTTGGGACTGATTAACGAAACGACAGTGCCAGTGTTCATGAGGTGGGCTCTCAAAAAGCCTATACTGCAAATTTGGTGGAAAAAATCCAAACAACGACTGTTTTACAAGCGTGCATTGCACAGTTGCTATACACGCTCGGAATTTTGCGACTTGCAATATTGTCACAATTCAGATTTTCAACATTGACATTTTTTCAGACCTCCTTGTGAACAGTACAGCTGTCATTTTTCACATCCTGGCCGAATTGTGTTTCCGCACTTCTGGTGCAGAATACCGCAGTCACTGTCAGAAATCAGTATTTGGGACAGATTAGGATCGAGCGACTGAGAAGGGGGGAGTGACCGAGCTCAACTGAGCTCTGTCAGGACTGCTGTGGATTTCTTTGTGGGCAGAAAAAGATGCTGACAGAGGCAGGAGCCCAGTATGAAGGGCAGCCTGCAGCACCAGGAGAAACAGAGTGAGCAAGTGAGACAGGGGGAGTGCGCGACCTCAATGGAGCTCTGTCAGGACAGCTGTGGATTTCTTTGTTTCATAAGTTTCATAAGTTATTCAAGCCAGAGGACAATATCCATAATGCTTGCCTCATTTTAATTTAATAACTATATTTATAATCATCTGTCATTATTAAATCCAAGTTTGTTTTGAAAGCGTCTATGCTTGTACTATCTACGACATTTGTAGGGAGGCTGTTCCATATTGCAATTGATCTTATACTAAACCAATTTTTCCTCCTTAATGAATACCATTTCCCAATCAGTAACTGTTTATTATGTCTCACGGTTGCTTTGTCTAAATTCGGATTTGAATAATCCTGTACCATTTAGAAGTAAGGAATGGTGTAATAAACCATATATATGTATAGGTCTCCCTAAGTCTTCTATATTTTAGGAATACAATTTTAATTCCTTAGCCTGTGTTCATAATTCTTCCTTTCATTCCTGTTATTGTCCTGGTAAACTGTCTCTGTACTCTTTCTAAGTTATTAATTTCTTCCTTGGTATATGGGGACCACACTTGAACACAATACTCAAGGTGAGATCGCACCAGAGCACTGTACAGGGGCAGCATAACCTCTTTAGTCCTACCTGCCACATGTTTAAATATACAATTTAAGTTCTGATTAGCCTTTTTAATTTGTTTAGAACAATGTTGCTTAAATTTCATATCTGGAGTAACAACAAGCCCAAGATCTCTTTCTTCTAAGGTCTGATGTAATATTTGATTTGCCAATGTATATGTACATTTGGGATTATGTTTACCCATATGCATCACCTTGCATTATTTAATACTAATTTCTTTTCATGGGCCCATAAAGTGACTTCATCTAAGAAGTTTTGCAGGATAATGCTATCCTCACTATTATTAACAATGGATCCCAAATGGCAATGTGGGCAGGAAAAGGTGAGAACACAGGCAGGAACCCAGTACAAAAGGGCAGCAGCGGGAGACACAGAATGAGCGAGTGAGGGAGGGGGAGTGAGTGATCTCAACGAAGCTCTGTTGGGACTGCTGCAGATTTCTTTGTGGGCAGAAAAAGGCAGCAATGCATGCAGGGGCCCAGTACAAAAGAGCAGCCTGCAGCGAAGGGAGAAACAGAATGAACGAGTGAGAGAGGGGGAGTGAGTAAGCGAGCTCATCGGAGCTCTATCGTGACTGCTGCAGATTTCTTTGTGGGCAGAAAAGGGCAGCAACACAGGCAGGAGCCCAGTACAAAAGGGCAGTCTGCAGCACTGGCAGAAACAGAATGAGCGAGTGAGACGGGGGAGTGAATGAGGCCAACGGAGCTCTGTCAGGACTGCTGCAGATTTCTTTGTGGGCAGAAAAAAATGCCAGCAGAGGCAGAAGCCCAGTACAAAAGTGCAGCCTGCAGCGCCAGGAGAAACAGAATGAGTGAGTGAGACGGGGGAGTGAGTGATCTCAACAGACATCTATTGTGACTGCTGCGGATTGCTTTTTGGGCAGAAAAAGGCAGCAACGCAGGCAGGAGCCCAGTACAAAAGGGCAGCCTGCAGCGCTGGGAGAAACAGAATGAGTGAGTGAGAGAGAGAGAGTGAGCGAGCTCAATGGAGGAAAATCGTGACTGCTGCGGATTTCTTTGTGGGCAGGAAAAGGCAGCAATGCAAGCAGGAGCCCAGTACAAAAGGCCAGCCTGCAGCCCCAGCAGACATGGAATTAGCGAGTGAGAGAGGGGGAGTGAGCAACCTCAACAGTGCTGTGTCGGGACTGCTGCACATGTCTTTGTGGGCAGACAAAGCTGGCAATGCAGGCAGGAACCCAGTACAAAAGGGCAGCGTGCAGCAGCGGGAGACACAGAACGAGCGAGTGAGGGAGGGGGAGTGAGTGAGCTCAACGGAGCTCTATTGGGACTGCTGCAGATTTCTTTGTGGACAGAAAAAGGCAGCAATGCAAGCAGGGGCCCAGTACAAAAGGGCAGCCTGCAGCAGCGGGAGGAGAAACAGAACAAATGAGTGAGAGAGAGGGAGTGAGTGAGCCAGCCCAACGGATCTCTATCATGACTGCTGCAGATTTGTTTGTGGCCAAAAGAAGGCGGCAACGCAGGCAGGAGCCCAGTACAAAAGGGCAGCCTGCAGCACCAATAGAAATGGAATGAGCGAGTGAGAAAGGGGGAATGAGCAAGCTCAACGGAGCTCTGTTGAGACTGCTGCAGATTTCTTCATGGGCAGAAAAATTGCCAAAAGAGGCAGGAGACCACTACAAAATGGCAGCCTGCAGTGCCAGGAGAAACAGAATGAGCGAGTGAGACAGGCGGAGTGAGCAACCTCAACAGAGCTCTGTCGGGACAGCTGCAGATTTCTTTGTGAGCAGAAAAAGGTGCCAACGCAGGCAGAAGCCCAGTACAAAAGGGCAGCCTGCGGCGCTGGGAGAAACACAATGAGCAAGTGAGAGGGGGGAGTGAGCAAGTTCAATGGAGCTCTATCATAACTGCTGTGGATTTCTTTGTGAGCAGAATAAGGCGGCAATGCAGGCAGGAGCCCAGTACAAAAGGCCAGCCTGCAGTGCCAGCAGAAAGGGAACGAGCGAGTGAGAGAGGGGGAGTGAGCTACTTCAATGGACCTGTGTCAGGACTACTGCAGATTTCTTTGTGGGCAGAAAAAGCTGGCAATAGAGGTAGGAGCCCAGTACAAAAGGGCAGCCTGCAGCACCAGCAGAAACAGAATGAGTGAGTGAGAGAGGGGGAGTGACCCACCTCAACGGAGCTCTGTTGAGATAGCTGCAGATTTCTTTGTGGGCGGCCAAACGTGCCGACGCAGGCAGAAGCCCAGTACAAAAGAGCAGCCTGCAGCACCAGGAGAAACAGAATGAGCGCGTGAGCGAGACAGGTGGAAAAAGCGACCTCAACGGAGCTGTTGGGACAGCTGCGGATTTCTTTGTGGGCAGAAAAAGGTGCCAACGCAAGCAGAAGCCCAGTACAAAAGGGCAGCCAGCAGCGCTGGGAGAAACACAACGAGTGAGTGAGAGAGGGGGAGTTTTCACTCGTTCTTGTCTTGGTCTGCCGCTCATTGTACTGGATGTGGCATTCTCCTGCAGAATCTGTGCATAGCTCTAGGTCTCCCCACTTAAGGCTATAATGCTCACTAGTACATAGACTGAAATATAGACCAATGTTGAAAAATAACATGTTTAACAACGAGGTAGGGTTATGTAGACCTATGGTACCAGTTGAATACAGTATGTCTATATCCTCATCAGTCAGGGCTTCTGCTTTGTTAGGCTTATTACCCTTGCCCTGATGTTTCAGGTGCTTTTGTTTGGCTTTCAGTGTTTTTAGTGTCTCCTGAAACTCTGTCATGTTTCCGTGAAATATGTAGTGGCCATAGTTATTTTTAAGTAGGTGCCTATCGATGCTACCCAGGAAACCTTGTAGGCTACTAGGCTCATATTCAGAGCCATCGATCCTTTGTATTTTGAAAATGAATTCGGCTACTAACTTGTCCAGCTCTGTGTGTGGTATTTCTGTTATGGGTCTGTGCTCATCGTTATCGTGGAGGAACATATTCAGCAAGCGGATGTCATATGTTTTCTCTTTGTTAGTTTGTTTATTCTCATTCTTGAGAATAAATTGCTCCCATTCTGATAACTGTTTTGAAAAAAACCGCCGCAGCCATCTTTGTAGACACATTCAGTGAACTGTTTAATGGTCGCGTGGCAACTTATTCTGAATTAGAAAACAAACACCCTCATGCTTGCATTTGCTGTGGAACACTGTTCTACCCCAGAAGGGTTGAACGGCATTCTAGGGATTTAGCTAACTTTTTACTGTGGATAAAAAACAGAGGTGAACAACATTCTAACATACACTATTGTGCTGTTCAATCTTTCTGAGTAGAGGTTCTAACCCCAACACATATAAGAGGGGGCTAAGGGGGAAGCCTTGCCTAACCCCCTTCTGTACCCAACATGGCTTGCCTAGTTGTCCATTTATGAGGGAAGAGACTGCTGCAGCATCATGTAATGACTATAGTTAACCCACAAAAATTGGTGGAAAACTATACTTTTGAAGAATTTTAAAAAAGTATGAGTGTGAGATGTAGTCGAAAGCCTTCTCCTAGTCAAGAGCCATGAGAAGGCAGTCTATCCTCTATTTTACACATTTCTATGAGCTCTCTAAGTAGATAAAGACTATCAAAAATATTATGGTCTGGTACTGAGCAGGAGTGTGTTGGTGTAATCAGATGTCCTGCCACTTTTGCCAACCTTTGACCAAGGATTGTCCTTAAAATTTTTCCATTCAGAATTGAGAAGGCTAACTGGCCACCAATTCTGGAGCTCCTGTCTTGCCCTCTTTTTATATAGAAAGATCAGCAGTCCTTTGCTAAGCAGCTCTGTAATGTAGTTTGCTTCAAAAAGTTATTAAATACCATTGCTAACTCTGGTAGTGTGTGTGTGAGGGGGCAAGATTTTATCAACCTCACCTGGTATTCATCCTCACCAGGTGAGACCCCTGTGTTTAAAGACTGGATTGCATTGTGTAACTCCTCACCTGTAATATCTTTTATGAGCCAGGATGTTTTCTATATCTGATAGAAATAAAATCTCAAGATCTGAAACAAAGTTCTCAAAGGATTCTTCTACTTTTGCAAGAGTCCCCCCAAAACATTTGAATATGGGTATGCACTACCCACAAAACAGATTTTTGGTCAGTTTGTAAATTGCCTTCTGCATCTTTTAGTGCATACACAAATTTATTCTGCCTTCTATTGGCACAACTCTCAAAATGGTTCACTTGCTGAGCTTTCCCTTGTGTCCCAAATTTTTCTTCCACTAAAACCAATTGTGCCCTATCACACTGAAATTCTTTCAAGTCTATTTTGATCTTCACTATCTATAATGAATGGTTAGCATCTATATCTATTGCCAAGGGCATTAGGTTTTGCAACTGTGATCTTAGAGACAGATGTTTGATATATTTTTCATTATTAAGTCATCCAGGTTGTGATTTATAAAAGTCTCTCATATCTGCATTGATGTCCTCCCACGAATCTGTGGGATCCTCATCCCCACACCAGGCACTTGGGTTAAATCCTAATACTGACACTGTAGTGCAGCATGAGGGGGGTGCTGCACTTCTGAGGTACCGTCTTTCAGATGAGGTGTTAAACCGAAGTCCCATCTGCCTGTTCTGGTGGTAGTTCAGGTGGATGTTAAAGATCCTATGGCACTTCTTGAAAAGAGCAGGGGAACTTTTTATTGGCAAAAAATAACAAAATAAACAGAAACATAACAATTAAATAGTCACCAAAACAAAAAGATGTGTAACATTCGCCACCAGCAATTCCCATCACCATGTGAGAATAGGAAAAAAATTCTGCAATAAACACAGTCATTAAATGACACCAAAACATAAAAGCCACAGACTCCTTGTCTGCACAGAAAATGAAATCACATAAAGGGAGGGAAAAAAACGTCACTACACAAAATACAGCGGAAAAAGAAGCAGTCCAGACACTCTAACCAGCGAGTGTCTAATGAATGAAAACAAATACAAAGACAAACATCCTTCACTCTATCCAGGATCCCATGCCACCTGCCTTGGAATATGCCTCCACCAGGTGGTCACGACTGGAACAGGCAAGGTAACAAGATCCTTAACATAAACTTTATGCACTTCCTTCTGAATTTGTTTTTTCTAATTGTTTTATCAGATGAGACACACTAAGCTGAAAGCTTGTTTACAGGTGCAACCTGGGAGCACAGGAAGTTAAGTGACTTGCTCAGGGTCACACAGTATGCGAGTGGGGGCTGTGGGATTCAAACCCAGGTCTCCAAATTTGCAGCTCCGAGCCTTAAACCACTGTGCTATACTGCCTCCTTAAATTCTTGCCAATAAGCCAGAAATCGGAACCAATTTCTGTTGTAGAGCATGCTGGCAATGAACCTGCCAGAATGTCCATTTCAAAATTGTGAAAATCACCCTTAACGTCCCTGGGTTATATAAAGCCCATATGCCCTCAATTATTTATTTATTTATTTATTTAAACTTTGATAATCGGGTAGGCTCACTGAGATCAGAGGTCCCTTTTTCAGGAGCGACCCGGAATTAGTTACAATACATTAATTACATACATTGCTACATATTTTGATTACTTATAGAGTTTAACAGTTCACGTACAGTATGTTAGTTAGGTACACAATACATATTACACAAATCACATAAGATACGTGGATGAGAAAGTAACAGTGGTGTAGTTAAAATTCAGTTTCAGGGTATGGTAATCACCGCTCTATTCACTAGGTGGAAGGATAAAGACAATATATAACAGAGTTCACATATGATTGAAATGTAGACCATACTGTATACCAAGGCTTCATACGACATCTGAGAAAGTGGTGGAAATTACAATTTGCTTGCTAACAGAGTCCAAAAAGGCTTAAAGCAGCAGTGCAATGGAAATGGGTTAAAATTTGACCCCACCTTTTTTCTTCCTGATCAATGCCAAATGTCTTCCAGTTTATTTTGGTGGTGACATTTTAAGTTTTCATTATCATTTAAGAATTTTATGAAAGTTTTTAAGTAATTATTTCTCTAGAAAAAAAGATGGTTGTCTCATTTTTGCTTAGAAATAATATTGAGGACCTGAGAAGGTTACAACTCCAGACAAAAATGCAAATGTACAGTACACAGCATCCAGAAAACCCAAATCAACAGTTCTGCCAAAATTTTTCATAACCACAGCAGAAAATTTGATTTTTGGAATAACTTTTTTCATTGCACTGCTGCTTTAATATATAGACACTCAAAACACAAATGAACCATAGTTTCCAATTGCCCATCACACCCCACTCTAAGACAATACCTCTTCTGCAGGATGCTATGCTTGTGATTAGCACGCACATTAAGTCTATTGTGACAACACAACCACAGGGTGCCCCACATTTTTTGTGATACTCTTGTCTCTGTTAATTGTCTCTGTAAATCCAATTCCAGAATACCAGGTGGACAGATGAAGCATGAGGATACTAAAAAAATGTTTATATAACAGCAGAATATTTATACCTTTCCTAGTTGTACTTAACACAGCCTTTTCGGAAAGTTGCCTTAAGCTTTTTAAAAAAATCTATCAGATACATTGCAGTGCCTGATGGTACAGTTCTAAATGGCCTCCATCTGGGAACATTATCCCATTTCTGGAAAAAATAAGAACACCTATTATAAAACTGACCACACCACACTAAATTCTTACCCTGAAAAAGTGGCACTATATTGTCATATAAAAAGATGGTAAAGAAAAAAATTACGGGACTAATCATGTTTAGGCCCCTCTGTTTAACAGGCCAATATGTTACAGATCTCTTCACCGGATTCAGTTGACTGCCCCATAACAGCTGAAAGAAGAGGTTGTACAGTTGTGCTTCCAGCCTCTGTGGTACAGGGAAATTATAACTTACAGTTAAAAACAGCGGAGCTATGAAGGTTTTTAACATAAAGATCCATTTAACCCATGTCATAGGAAATCCCTTCCATTTCCGGACTTTCAAATCTGCCACAGCCATGGCAGATGCCCACTTCTCTCCATCCAGGTCTGGGCCGCCAAACAGAAAGCCCAACAGCCATATAGGCCCGGGCGGTATCCTAATCCTAGCGATTTCCGTGGCTTGTGGGGCCTGTCTCAGGGCAAGGGATGTCCCTCTACATTTTATGTGATTAAGGGTCACACCTGATCTATCAGAATACGTCTGGACTATGTCCAAGGCCTGTCCAGCAGAAACATCATCACCCACCAACAGACAGATATCTTCTGCATATGGCAAGGTAGTTAGAAACAGACATCCTGAAGTAGACAGCAGATGCTGAGTCAACGGGTCAGTCTCTAGTTTCCTCAAAAGTGGGTCTATTGAAAAGACATAAAGTAGGAGGTTTGGGGGCACCCCTACCTGGCCCCCCATCTAATAGCAACATGGCTACCCCTTATCCCATTTACCAAAGGGCATTTAGAGGCCTTGCCATACAAAAGATTAATCCAGTTTATAAAAACCTGAGGGATACCATAATGTCCCAGGACAGTGAACAGATAATCATGTGACACCTGATCAAAAGCCTTGTTTTGTTCTAAACTCAGGATGAACCCGCTAGAGGATGAACTTTCGTACACCTCTCTTAACAATTTAAGGCTGTTCATCATCTTCCTTTAAGGGATAGCACAAGTTTGGGTCTCAGCAATCACAATGGCAGCCACCTGGGAAAGTCTGGAAGCAAGCAGTTTACACGATATCTTCCAGCCAACATTCAGCAGACTTAAAGGTCTCCAATTATGTAAATTCAGCTTATCTCCCTGTTTAAAATATAGATCAACAAGCTGTCTGCCAACACAAGGGGCAGGGAAAATTCACCGGACACAATAGCATTATAGACCAACGTTATATATGGTAATAAAGTGTCAACCATTTTCTGATAAAATTCTCCCAGCAGCCCATCAGGCCCGGGGCGGTCTTGCATTTCAAGGTAGTGATTGCCGCCCTGACCTCCTCTGGGGTTATTGGGAGTATTAAGCTTTGTGACATGTCATTCTGTAAGGTTGGCATTGACAAGCCATTAAGAAATCCCACCAGGGTCTCATCTACTGGAAGCTCATGTCCAAAAATTTTATCTGTAAGTGTGACTACCACCCTTACAATATCCAAATTAGAATTAACCACGACCCCCGTCTCTGTCAGTTGGGCCATATATTTAGCATCCACCCTGTTACTACAGTTATCATATAGATTCACTGTAAATGCTGTCCCCTGAGTTCCAAATTTCTGCTTCACAAATAGGGAATGCCCCCATCATTTTGATATGCACACATGTCCTGCTTCACTTGTTTTATTTGGGAGGAATAATCCAGGCCATGCTCGGCCGAGAGTGACAACAACCATTGCAAGTGACTACGTAACTTCAAATATTTAAAATAGGTAGACTGACTTGTGTGTTTAGTCACAGAATGAAACAAACGTTGGATTTCCACTTTCATATCCTGCCACCAAAGAAGAGGATTCGAATACAGGTCAAAAAGTGAAATCCTGGCTTCCATAAGCTCTTGTAATGCCAACCCTGACAAGGAGTCTGCTAATAAAGATGCATTTAATCTCCACCAGTTGTGGGTTACAGGTTTATTCTGAGAGAACCCAAGATGGGCCACAATCTTTGAGTGATCCGAAGTCTCCACAGGCAAAAGCTCATGTTTAATGCAAGGCGACTATTTGGACAAGAATCTAAAATCAATCCTGGTAGTTAAAGTGCCCTTGTGAAAGGTATGATCTGGTGGAATACTCTCTGACAGTGCCCCATCCACTAAATGGGCAGATGCAACCATTTCATTAAGGAAGTTAGAATCACTAAACAATTTCACTGTGGCCCCCGTCTTGTCCGTTAGGAACAATACAAGTTAAAATCCCCTCCTAATCCTAACAGATCTGGTTGTATAAAGATAAGGCCGTATGGCTGTCATTAACTGAACTCTCAGAAATTTGGACTGTGGGTTATGGACATTAATAAATCTATACTCCTGCCATTGGTAAATGATGTCCAAAATGAAAGCACGACCAGGGATCAAGTCAACCAGTCGTGACACAGACAGCCCCTTAGCGTTAAACGAGATACCAACTCCAGTGCACATTTCCTCCCCCAGAGACCAAAAGGATGCTCCACCAAACCATTTCCAAGATTCAACAGCAATTTTATGCAAGATATGCAACCTAGTGTCTTGCAAACAATAAACTGATTTCTGCAGTTCCCGTAAAACAGAAAAGGTGGCAAGCCATTTCCTGTGCGATTTTATGCTATTCATATTTAACGAACCTCAGGTTAAGGCAAACGACTTCATGGGTTAGAAAGGCAGAAAAGATACTATAAACGTATGCCTAGGGAGGTTTAATCTTCATTCGCTTCCTGCTAGAGGAGTGAGAGTCATTCAACATGCCTTCAGTGTCTGTAATTGCCTCAAGCATGTGAGAATGCCACCGAAGAGGCATCCGAATCCTCCTCTGACTCAGGTGGCTGCTTCCTCTTATCCAGGACCACAAACTTATTCCTGGTACTAACCCGGGGAGGTAATGCCCGGTGTCCTCCCTGTGACACTCAGGACCCAGTGCCCCTTTGGGACGTCTGCCTCTCTTTTGTTCCCATGCAGGTTCAGTTGGAGGAGGCATCTCAGAACTTTGTAGGGCAACAGACACCTGTACCAGTACATCAGTAGTGTCCCTCTCCATCTGATCCTGCATAGCGTTCACAGTGAATGCTGGTTCCATCAGATCCCCACATGTAGGAACCTTACCTGGATTATTATCCTGAATATTCAAATCAGAAGAAGGAAGGTTATAGTCCTGTGACTGTGGGATCAAAACCTCCTGGTCTCCCATAGACTGAGCAGGGGATCCCATGACCAACGGTGGACAGGCCGCTGTACGGAGCACAAGTCATTTAGTGGCTGCCTGTTGTTGAGTCCTGGTCACCACTTCATCCTGAGCTTCACCATCCTTAGCAGGGGAGTTATGTGTGGCCCAGGGACAATTGGCATACATGTATAGTGTGTCTTCACACAAATTACAAAATGTAGGATTGGGACAAGAGATGCCAGTATGCCTAATACTGCCACACAGGAAACACTTCAGCTTATCACATGCACAATTCAAGTGCATATATACCCCACAACGAAAACATGTTTTGGGCTGTCCTGCATAAAACAGGAAACCCCTATCCCTCCCCAGAAAAAAACAACTAGGGAGGTGCTGAACAGAGCCATTATTGAGAGGGAGTCGCACCGGAATGTGCCAACCCCCAGTCCAAATACACAGGAAATACATTATAGGGTCAGGGGCCCCCAAAACAGTACATTTAGAATTCAGTCTATACAGAATATTCCCAATGGCCACCCCCTCATTCTTAAACAGAACAGTTATTGTCTGTAATGCCAGCTTGGGCAGGGGGATAACCACGAACGGGGACCATATCACAGTATGCCTCACCTCCTGGTATTTTTGCCAGAAGGTTTCCAACCCATCAGGAGTCTTAAAGCTCAAGTCAAAAATCGGGTCCCCTGAGGTGTGTATCAGGGCATACAATTCCATGGCAGAGAATCCCATACTACCTAAGATAAGGGTGTCCCCCAATTACAATCTAGCTGGGTAAGTCTCCAGGCCTCCTCGATACCTAATGCAGACAGCATTTCTGTGTTTCATAAACTCAGGTGGGGTTTGAAAGAGGCCCGCATATGTCCTGGCCTGTGGTCCAGCCTGAGCTGAGGCTGGTGGGGGTTTACTTCCAGTGCGACCCGAGCTCAGGTCTGGTCCATCACTCAGGGGGGTGGGAAAATGGCATGTGGACCTTGGGCTCTGGTCTCTAGAGTGCCCATGTCTCTCCTCATCATCATGGGGGGTGCTATGAATGTCCTCGGCATCTACAGCCACACTGCGTGGTAAAATAAGCACAGGGTGTTGCGTGAGTTGCAACGTAGTAGGTAAAGACAAAGGATCCTGCACTTCTTCCATATCTGACTGTGCAACACAAGAACTTTTCACGGGTGACATCCATGGCTGGTTCCCCTGAGGCCTGACCCAGTCTGCATTATGGACAGCATCCACAATAGTGACCACTGTACAGGACATATTATCGTCAAAATCGGGGGGGGCAGAATGCTCAGATCCCACACTGGACCCCCACGAACAGTAGTACACATACTCAGAACTCCCATCGTAGAGGGCATGGCCTCTTTATACAGTTCTGTAGGCAGTACCACTCCCATACTGCCTCCGTCAGTCTCCTCACCTGTGCTAGGGAGCTCCACAGAAAAGCAAGAGACAAAAATGTTACCTGATTGTAGCAAAGTCTTAGCCCCAAGCACCATAACAGATGATGTGTTGCCTTCCTCATTCATCATCGTGGAACCTGGTTCCGCCAGCTGTGTGGAACACCGACTGTCCGCAAGCTGTTCCACCTGCACCAACACACCATCCTCAGATTTCTGGCTTCCTCCTATATTCTGTCTTGCTCTCTGAGCCAACATCATGGATTGTTCTGCTGTAAAACCCTGCAACTGGCATCACTTACATTCCAAATCAAGAAAAATATCATCCTTCACATCCTCTGGGGATTTTCGGGCAGGTAACGGACCATTAAATTTTCCAACATCAGGATTTACACAATCGCTTGCTGTCTTGCAAGCAGCAACTCCTAGGAATCCAGAAGCAGAAGGGGGAGCAAACCCTCCTGATTCCTCCACAGCTAACTCTACTCTGACACTGTCAGCAGCCATCCAAACAGACAGCAGCACCCGCTACTGAAGAGTAGGAGAATTTCCCCGGTGTCCTGGTCAAATTTCCCCCAATTCACTAAAAATACCACCAACAGCTTAATCTGGTTCAAGGTCAGTTGGCATTCATCTGTATCCCCTTCCCCTGGGTCGTGCCTGAAAATAGGCAGAATATATCTAGTGCACTTACCCGATCAACAAAAAATAAATAAATGTACATCAACAACTGACTTCCTTGCTGACACTAAGGAAATAAAATTTGGAACAAATTTAGGATGTTCTAAAAGAGCTACATAGAAACATAGAATTGATGGCAGATAAGGACCGCTTGGCACACCTAGTCTGCCCATTTCCCTACCTAACGGATAAGCTGCAGATCCTAGTTAACCAACAGACTACTTCCTCCTACCCCCCACTAGAATTGCCTTATGTCTGTCCCATGCATTCTTGAATTCTCCCACTGTTTTTGACTCTACGACCTCCTCAGGAAGGCTGTTCCACACATCCACAACCCTCTCTATGAAGAAATACCTCCTCACATTACCTCTGAGCCGTCCCCCCCCCCATCTTCAAATTGTGCCTCCTTGTTTTTGCACATTTTTTTCTGAAAGATGCTACCCTCTTGGTCTTTAATTCCGTTGAGGTATTTGAAAGTTTCTATCATGTCCCCCCTCTCACTTCTTTCCTCGAGGCTATATATCTTTAGTTCCTTTAGTCTTTCTTCATATGTCTTCTGATGCAGACCCTGCATCATTTTGGTTGCCCGCCTCTGGACAGCCTCCACTCTGTCTATGTCTTTACGGAGATGGGGTCTCCAGAACTGTACACAGTACTCCAGATGTGGTCTTACAGCTGTCTGTACAGAGGGCCAACAACTTCTTGTTTTCTACTGGCGATGCCTCTCCCTATGCATCCCAGTATCCCCCCAGCCCTCCTTACTGCCTTTTCACATTGTTGGCCCACCTTTAGGTCATCTGATATGACTACCCCCACATTTCTTTCCATTTTTGTTGTTGTCAGTATCTCACCCCCCATCGTGTACTCTTCCCCTGGGTTTTTGTTTCCCAGGTGCATTACTTTGCACTTCTTTGCATTGAATCTAAGCTGCCATACATGTGACCATTCCTCCAACCTTGTCAAGTCCCTTTTCATCCTTTCCACCCCCACCTTGTGTATCAACCCTGTTGCAGATCTGTGTCATCTGCAAAGAGGCATACTTTCCCTTCCAGTCTCTCTGCAATGTCACTTATAAAGACATTAAAAAGGACCAGCCTCAATACTGAACCCTGCGGTACCCCACTAGTAACCCTCCTTTCTTCACTGTGGACTCCATTTACTATTACCGCTGTGTCCTGTTGTCCAACCAGTGTTTTACCCAGGCTACCAGACTGGCTAGTTTGTTTATTAATATTTTTTGTGGGGCTGTCAAATACCTTGCTAAAGTCTAGGTAAGCCATGTCCACAGCCCCTCCCTGGTCTACTGCTTTGGTCACCAAGTCAAAGAAATCAATTAGATTTGTCTGACATGACCTTCCCGCTATGAATCCATGCTGCCTTCGGTCCTGTGCCCAACTGGCCTCTAGGTACTCAACAATTCTTTCCTTCAGAAGTGATTCCATTATTTTCCCTACCACTGAGGTTAAACTGACAGGTCTGTAGTTTCCTGCTTCTGTCTTGTTCCCACTCTTGTGTAGGGGAATCACATCCACCCTCCTCCAGTCCTCTGGTACCATACCATCCTCCCATGATTTATTAAAAAGGGTAGTCAGTGGTGTTACTAGTTCTTCCCTTAGTTCTTTTAGAATTCTGTGGTGAGTCCCATCAGGCCTCATTGCTTTATCCACCTTCAGTTTTAAGAGTTCTTTCAGAACCCTTTCTTCTGTGAAAGGACTAATATCAACTCCCCCTATCCAGAGTGCTTCTATTGATCGGATTAGGTATTTCCCCCTGCATTTCCATTGTGAATACTGAGCAGAAGTATTCGTTCAGTATCCCTGCTTTTTCACTGTCACTCTCTGCCCAACCACCTTCCTCTTTGTTCAGCCTCAGTATCCCTGCCTTAGTCTTTTTTCGCTGCCTAGTGTACCTATAAAAGGTTTTATCCCCCTTCTTAACCGAGTTGGCTATCTTTTCCTCGGTTTGGGCCTTGGCTATTCTGACTGCCTTACCCCGCTTCCTTCTGTTTTAACTGGTACAGTTCTCTGTCCTGCTCCTTCTGTGTTTCCTTATACTTCCTGAATGTTATCTTTTTCTCCCTTACCTTCTCTGCCACTTCTTTTGAGAACCATAGTGTTTTATTCTTTCGTTTTGATTTATTTGCTGCACCCAAAGGCTTGTTGCCTCTGTGATGGCGGTTTTGATGTTTCCCCATTGTTGCTCCATCCCACCTTCTTGCCTGTTTGCTAGTGCTTTTCTGAGGGGCACTCCCATTTTGTCAAAATCAGCCCTCCTGAAGTCCAGTACCTTCACTTTTCTGTGGCTTGACTCTACAGCTAGGTTTATCGTGAACCACACTGTTTGGTGGTCGCTTTTTCCCAGAGCTGTGTTCATTCTCCATATTATAGTTTTTTTTTGGGGGGGGATGTGGATTTTGTGTGTTCCAGCATTTACTTTAATGTACTGGTGATCAATTGTTTCCATTGGAATAGTATTAGCTTTAGAGAAAGGGATCCAAGGGGACAAGAACCAGAAATTAATCCTTGATGAAAGCTGTCCTTTGAAAAATGTATAGTCGGGCCTGCTAGTCTGTATCAACAGGGGATCTATTAATCCCGCAGTCTTGATCATAGAATTCAAGAATGACATATCATTATAAATTTTTTTTTGCTTCCTCCTTTGTCAGATATAGTTAGCCCACAGTTAGTCTCTCCCTATTAGTGTGCCTTTAGTGGTAAATTAAAAAAAAAATATTTATATGTTTAAAAATGTCTATTCTAATTGCTTTAGTATGGGGAGCATAGATGTTAATAAGTCTCAAACAATAGTTTGAGATCTGTACTGTATATCTAAAATCAAGACCCTGCCTTGAATCAGGCGAAATTACACTTTGGACCTGTACTCCTGTAATTCAGAAGAGGATGGCCACTCCCGAACAGCAGTCTGTTCCCATAGACCAGAGAGACGGGCCTTTGTGCCAGTATTTTGTTGACCTTGCTATTTCACTAGTGGTATGGGGCTGGTATACTGTAAAAAAATAATGTAATTATTTAGAGTCTCCTCAGGATTTCTTCAAGGAAAACAACTTGTATTTGTTTGATATCGTCACTGCATCAGATCTGACTAGCCTGGCTTTTGGTTGCCCTTTCCCTCCCCTTTTTCTGGTGACCATATGAAATTGCTCTGTGACAGGGGGCATTTCCTTCATCCTGCAGCCAGGTTTAGGGGTTGACACCTCTCTATCTATACTGTCTGAGGGTAATTCTTCAGGTACTAGATTTGGTGCAATATCCACTGGGGCTGGATCAGAGGATAACTCACTAAAAGGTCTGACTTCAGACAAGTGGGAGGACTCTTTAGTGTTTGGGGGGCCTCTATGAACTGTAAAGGGTTCTGATGATGGCTCAGGCAGTGGTATTGGTGAGGAGGGCCTCTGGAAGGGTTATGTTCTGGATCAATCCTGATTCTTTGCTTTGACCTAATGTTTTATTTTTTGGGGCTAAATTGACATAGTAGTCATGCTTGACTTGATCCATGAGGTCTTCTTTATTGTGTGAAGCCCACAAACAGCTTTTAAAGGTGTGCCCTTTTTCATCACACATATTACAGGTTACTACATTCTGGTGGGACAAACTCAGATGACCAGTTCCCCCACACATGCCACATTTAATTCTATCACAGGTGTTATTTAGGTGAAAGTGTGACCCACAACTAAAGCAAGCTTCCCAGAGTAGAAAACAAAGCCTCTATCTTTCCCTAGAAAGAAACAATTAGGCAAGGGATTCAAGCCAGAGCCCATCTGTGGTACGTGGACTTTCACTCTCCACCACCACCCCCAATCTAGCTGTTTTCCAAGTCTATTATTGGCACTGGTGAGCCCAACACTGTATACTTGGATTTTAACCTACAGTGGCGTGAAAAAGTATTTGCCCCCTTCCTGATTTTCTCTATTATTGCATATTTGTCACACTGGATGTTTTCAGGTCTTTAGACAAAATATAATATTAGATAAAGGGAACCTGAGTGAACAAATAACACTTTTTTTTTTTTACTTATTTCATTTATTTAATGAAAAAAGTTAACCAACACCAACGGGCACTGTGTGAAAAGTAATGCCCCTAGTTAAATCAACCCAATTAAAGGGATAATTAGAGTCAGCTGATTGAACACAGCCAGGCTTGATTACAGCCAGCCCTGCTCAATATAAATCTCACTTATTTTGACCCTTACCATCAGAGTCACGTTGCCAGCACAAAGATTCAACAAGCACATTATGCCATGATCAAAGGAAGTTCCTGAAAAGATCAGAAAAAAATGTGTTGCCCTCTATCAGTCTGGAAAGGGTTACAAAGCTATTTCTAAGGCTCTGGGACTCCATCAAACCACAGTGAGAGCCATAATCTCCAAATGGAGAACACTTGGAACAGTAGTGAATCTTCCCAGGAGTGGGCGGCCTGCCAAAATTACTCCAAGGGCGAGCGTAAATCATTCAGGAAGTCTCAAAGGATCCTAAAACAACATCCAAAGAACTGCAGGCTTCTCTTGCCTCAGCTAAGGTCAGTGTTCACGACCCCACAATCAGAAAGAACTGGGCAAAAATGGGCTTCATGTGAAGTAGCAAGGCAGAAACCACTGCTAACCAAGAAGAACATAAATGCTCGTCTCTCATTTGCAAAAAGCACCTGGATGATCCACAAGCCTTTTGGGAAAATGTTCTATGGACAGATGAGTCCAAAGTGGAACTTTTTGATGACATGGATCCATAATGTCTCACTAAAGCAAACACAGCATTCCACAGTAAGAACACCATACCAACAGTCAAACATGGTGGTGGTAGTGTGATGGTGTGGGATGCTTTGCTGCCTAAGGACCTGGATGACTTGCCATAATTAAAGGAACCATGAATTCTGCTCTGTACCAGAAAATTCTTAAGAGAATGTCCGGTCATCCTTCCGTCAGCTGAAGCTGAAGCGTAGTTGGGCCATGCAGCAAGACAATGATCCAAAACACAAAAGCAAGTCCACATCAGAATGGCTAAAAGAAGTAAAATGAAAGTTTTGGAGTGGCCTAGTCAAAGTCCAGACTTAAACCCAATAGAGATGCTGTGGCAGGACCTGAAGCGAGGAGGTCATGCTCGAAAACCTACCAAATGTTGCTGAATTAAAGCAGTTCTATGAGGAAGAGTGGGTTAAAATTCCTCCACAGCGGTGAAAGACTGATATTGAATTATAGGAAGTGTTTGGTTGCAGTCATTGCAGCTAAATGTGGCATAACCAGTTATTAAGTGTAAGGGGCAATTACTTTTCACACAGTGCCAGTTGGTGTTGGTTAACTTTTTTTCATTAAATAAGTGAAATTAAAAAAAAAAAACAAGTGTTATTTGTTCACTCAGGTTCCCTTTATCTAATATTACATTTTCTCTAAAGACCTGAAAACATCCAGTGTGACAAATATGCAATAATAGAGAAAATCAGGAAGGGGGCAAATACTTTTTCACGCCACTGTATATAATATGTCAGCAATATTTACCCCTTTGTTTTTGAACAGGATAGCAACTGTCTTAAATGCAGGCCTGGTAAGGGGTATTGCAAACGAAGTGGACAAAAGGAGGGTGTTTTTCAATTTCTGGAACTTTTTCCATAATCTCTCGAGCCCTGTTGTGGTTTTATTTACTTACTTATTTATTAAATTTTGGTGACCGGGTAGGCCCACTGAGCCCCGAAGGTCTCTTTTTCAGGGGCGACCCGGGATAACAATACAAGTTATAAGAATGAACAAGGACATAAGGAACATTTGAGGCATTGTGAGTTACATTATGAGGTGGTTACAGTAAAGAAAAATAGAGGATACAGGCATGGTTACAGGCATGGTAAAAGAAAAGCAGTGGATACAGGCATGGCTTACAGGCACGGTAAAAGAAAAGCAGTGGATGCAGGCATGGGTACAGGCATGGTTATCATAATGACATGTAAGCAATTGGTAGTACTTTACATATAGTTTATTCAAGGGTTACACATGGCCTCTGGCGAGCAGTCTGTATAAGGCAGGTAGTAGGAAGGTTAAGCTAGGAGACGGGAGTTGGAGAGGAGGGAAGGGGAGTACCTTAGGAGCTTTAAGTGCCATGACAGTGGCATGCGCTTGAGGTCAGCAGATGGGACTTAAGCCTGGTGCGGAAGTTCATGAGTGAGGAGGAGGCCTGGACCTGGGGAGGGAGCTTGTTCCATTGGCAGGTTGCTTGGGAGGAAAAGGATCTTCCGTCAGCATTTCTCCTTACCCTAGGGACTTCTAATAGCGTTCTATCTGAGGTCCTTAGGTTCCTTGGGTTGTGTTTGAGGGTTATGGTCCTGGCAATGCTTGGCAGAGCATGGGGTTTTTGAAGCTTGTAGGCCTGGACAAGCAAGGGGTGTTGGAGGCGGGCGACCAATGTGGGCCAACGAAGATTGGCCAAAGTGTCACAGTGGTGACGTATCGGGTGGTCTAAGGTTGCGAAACGAGCTATTTTATTACATAGGGTTTGCATCCTGGTAATCTCTTGTTTAGCCATGCCCTGTATAATAGGGTCCGCAAAGGCCAGGTTGGGTAGAAGGATGCTGGTAGCTATGGAGGGCCTGGCTTCAGGGATGAGTTGGTTCCTGAGTCGGTAGAGTCCTGGGGACCTGGTCCACATGTTCCTTGTATGTGATATTCTGATCCAATGTGAGGCCTAAGTATTTAAGGGAGGGGACTACGTTAATGGCTTTACCAGAGAGTGAGGTTAAGGAGAGGGATGAGGACCAGTCAAATCCCAGGGATCTTGGCCTGAATAGCATTGCCTTGGTCTTGTTGGCATTTAGTACCATTCTGTTCTTACATAGCCAAGTGTCTAGTGAAGTGAGATCCTTTTGGAGTAGAGGGCCTAGGGCAACCATGTCACGTAGTGGTCGGAAGATGGCAGTATCATCAGCGTACTGCACAACCAAGCTCTCCCCGCAGTGGGTACATAGGTCATTGGTAAACAAGGAAAACAGGAGGGGGCCTAGAATTGAGCCCTGAGGTACACCCTGGTTTAGGGTAGTGGGTCAGACATGGTTACTCATAAGACCTCTGTGCCCTGCCTGATAAGTAGCTCCCAAACCACTTCAGGGCATGATTGTCTAGGCCTATATTTTGCAGCTTCTGTAGCAGCAAGTTGTGGTCGATGAGGTCAAACGCCTTGAATAAGTCTAAAAAGACTGCACCAGTGGGTATCCCTTTGTCCATTGCCTTGAGAACTTCATCCATGAAGTTAATGAGGGTAGTGTCAGTACCATGGTTTGTTCTAAATCCATGTTGGGAGGGGGCAAGGAGCTGATGAGCTTCCAGGTTGTCCCTGAGTTGATTGTAGATGACTCTTTCTTGCACCTTAGCAAGTGAGCAGAGGAGGGAGATGGGCCTGTAGTTGCTGAGTTTTTCCCTGAGCCCCCCTTTGTGAATAGGGACAACATTGGCATGTTTCCACGGGTCAGGGACTGCTCCTTCCCTCAGTGATCGATTGAGGAGCATGGTTATAGGCCAGGCTAAGGAGGTAGCTCCTGCCCTGAGTAGCCGAGGGTTGATACCGTGGGTCCCCTGACCCTTTCGGTTTCAGGTTCCTTAGGAGGTTTAGTACTTCAGTGCGTTTAGTCAGTCTCAGGTGAAATGGAGGTCTTTCCATGTGAGGTGGTTCATCTGAGGTAGGAGGGAGAGTCTGGGGAGACAGGCAGGTCTTGTAGGCCTCGAGGTCTGAGAAGTGCCTGTTAAGGGCAGCCGATATTTGAGAAGGGTCAGCTGTGAGCTGACCATTAATCTCCATGGGACAGGACTCAGGCTTTTTTGCTGCCCTTGATCAGGTCATTGATATGATTCCAGAATTGCTTGGGGTTGCCAAAGGCTGGTTTTCTGGAGGTGTTAGGTAATCTCTCTTAGTGAGTTTTATGGCTCTCTTGGCTTTGTTCATCAGGGCTTTGTATTCAGCAAGATCTGCCGGGAGAGAGGAGCCCCTAAACTTTTTCCAGGCTTTTTCCCCCCGAGTAGCCATTAGGGCTTTGAGGGAGGGAGAGATCCACTTGTAGCAGCTGCCTTTAGCCCACATTCTCTTCATTGGAGCAAAGAGGTTGGCCGCTGTGGTTAGTTCGACCTGGAAGTATTGCACAGCCTCAGTAAGAGTAGAGAGAAGATTTATGGGGTTTCAGTCCAGACTACCTAGGTAGCAAAATTGTATTGTAGTTCAGAGAACTTGGAGAAGTCACGGGCGGAGAGAATTCTAGGTTGGACCTTGGGTGGTTTGTTTTTCCATATACAGAATATTGGGGAATGGTCACTCAGGGAGTCTGCCATTGTGCCCGCACTCTGTATATTAGTGGGGTTAAACACCAGAGCCCAGTCAAGGTTGGTGTGGTTCCCAGTTTGGTAATTAAGTCTGGTCGGTTCAGAGATGACCTGCGTCAGACCTTTTAAAACTGATGTCAAACTGTCTCCTGCCGTGTGTATCAAGGTGCAGATTTAATTAGCAAAAGACATCATGCTGTCCTTTAAAAAGGTACAGGCTACACATATCCTATCTGGTGCATCCTCCATCCCTCTTTTATATTTTATACATGCTGCTTTGCGTCATCTCACTAGTTTTGCACTGGAGTGAAGTAAATCAGAGAAAAGTCTGTGGGCTGTGCCTGTCAAGTTGGTAGGTTTACTGGGTGCAGGTGTTGCCCTGTCTGTAGGAATCAGAGGGATTTCAGCATTAGAAGCCTCAGGGAGCATTGTGCTAGGCTGCTTAGCATGTTGTTCTGGCTGTTTGTTGGGTTAGGGTTTTGATAGTTAGCATTATTTCCTAACTGCTGAGGTAGTGGTTCGGTTACCCCAGTCAAGTCTGTTTCTACCACTGCAGGTGACTTTGGCAGACCTTCACTTACCTGTGTTTCATGTAAGTTACCTTTTACTAGTTCTTTTTCTGCCACCTTGCTATTCAGTTCTTCAGTGCAAATTTCAGAAAGAGGATCACCTATTCCTTCCACAGAAGCTTTCTCACTACCCTGGGTGAGGAGTGAAGCAGTCTACTCCTCCATGGCCACCGTTTCTCCACTCTCCTCATCGACATCCACCTTCTTCCCACAGGAAGCAGCAAACCCGCTGCACGTAGAGTAGGGATGTTTTTCTGGTATCCTAGTCAATAGTCCCCCTATCAAAATAAGAGGTCCATGTACCCCCCAACACACATACAGGAAGCAGTTCAAAAAGAGTTGTCATAACTCAGTGTGCCTTTCTTGATCAAAAATGCAAGTAAACAAAATAATACAGAAATAAAAAAAATGATAAGCTGAGCTCATTTGCATGGAACATGTTATTACAAGAAACAGCTATCTTTTTGTGTAAGGCACTTATTTATGAAAACTATGAATAGCGTTATCTTTTTAAGCCACATTAAAATTCAAGAAAACCTTATTTTTGAAGAATATTGAGTACAGCATTAATGATGTATTCATCTGCAAAGGCTACAAAATTCAATTAATGAGACATTTTAACAGTACTAGTAAATGATTAAAAAAAGTTTAATCATTATGTGCAGCAATAAACTTTTAATATCAGTAGCATAGCAAGAGATCAAAGCTAAAAGGGGAAAGAAAACATAATTGTACAAACATTTTGAAGGAAGACAAAGTTTGGATGTGCTAATTAAGGTTTGCCATGAAAAGACATCAAAAGAGTCACTTGAGGAGTCCTTTCATTCTTTCTACAGCACCGCTTTCCAATGGGGAGAGTGCATTAATTCAAGTAATGAGTCAGAGCCAAGAAACAATGAGCATTTCCTTCTTGGACCTGCAGAAATGTTATTTTAATTAGGAAAAGAAATAATTATTTTTTAATGTATCAGAAATTAGAAGCAATCCAAAAGGAACTACTAGCAATCCTGTTTTTTCCTACAAGACTTAGAAATCTTTCTACAGGACAGTAAAGGCAAAATAATATTCCCTCAACTTAAAAACATTTACTGATTTAAGATTCCCCTATGCCTATCCCATCATCTCTTGAAGCTACCCCCAGTCTTCAACAAGACCATTTCTTCCGGCAGTGCATTCCAAATTTCCACCACCCTCTCTGTGAAGAAGTACTTCCTGACCTCCTTCCTAAACCTAACCTAACCCAAGACTGTGCCCCCTTAGCTTAAAGTGACCCTCAGTATCCACCTTATTTATCCCTTTCAAGTACTTGAAGGTCTCAATCATGTCCCCCCTCTCTCCTGTCTTCCAGTGAGTACATGTTCAGTGCCCTCAACCTCTCCTTATATGCCTTACCCTGCTAACTCACCATCATCTTTGTAGCCCTCCTCTGGACCTTCTCCAGCAGGTTAATATCCTTTCTGAGGTGTGGGCACCAGTACTGAACTTCATACTCTAGATGTGACCCCTTCAGTGTCCCTGAAGCTGAGATGAGCTTTGGTCACCCTACATTCACACAGAAATGAGTGGTTAAGGGAAATCTGTTTCTTGAATACCAGGATCCCCCCAACCCCACACACTGACACACCCAAGTCCTGGCTACCCTCATTTTTATTTATTTATTTGAAAATTGGTGACCTGGAAAGGTGCACAGATCCAAGGCTTATTTCCAGGGTGGAGGAAGGGGAGAACAGATAAAATATAATGCAAAAAGTGATGCAATGGTACAATGTAACATGCAGGCAGAGATCAAACTTACAAGCAATGAGCATTAATTTATAAACAAGAAGCAACCATGTGTTAATGCAAAATCCATCAAAACATTAGTCAGAAGCAGGGGAAGGTAGCATTTTTCCCCGTAGTGTTCAACAAAAATCACCCTTGCATGCCTCCCCTCTTATAAAGGGGCCTGGGGAATTCTTTCCCCATCCACTGAGGTTGTTAATAACATAGATCATTTCACTCAAGAAGGCAGTGCCACACACGGCTGCCAGCCAAGGTGGTCCACTCCCGAATTTAATGTCCCTTCATATGCTCGGTCCCAGGTCTGTGCCCTGTCTGTTCCCCAGCCATTTTTATGGCTGTGGCTGGAGCCTACAGCCATGTTGCTGTCTGTAGCTGGAAAAATTGAGTATAGTGGAACACATTTTTGGAGTTTTCAATGTATCCTTCCACATCTACAAATCACTATGCCAATTGAAATAAAATACTCCACTCTTTCTGTTTAGAATGTTGGAGATGTAACTCCAAACTGCTTATAAAGATGGACATTAGGAAACTGAAACAGCTTGTTAAATATTGGTTGCCTATTAAACTGGAGATTTGTTTACCCCCTTCGAAATGCAACAACTTGCATTTTTAAAATACTTAGCTTTTAAACATTTTCTTGCTTCTAGCTTCAGTTGGGCAGGTATTCTCTTTCAAGAAAGATTCATACCTCATAAATGTCACCCTTTCTCAGCAAGGAATCTCCAAAAAAGATTTACACTGTTTTTCAGACCTCTTAAGACACTATCTGATAAGTACAGTCTCAGACATATGCCAGGTCTTCTGTGAACTATCCAGGATAAATATATATCAATCAGCATGCATTTTTAACTATACTTTTTGGGGAAAACTGTATTGAGCTACAGCAAAGACAAACACAATGGTTCTACGTCATAACGGTGACTGACGAAAGGTGATCGCCGTTGCGGTGAAGTCGTATCACTGAAAATCAGTTTCAGCTATGTGACTCCCCGTTACACAGGAAAATGGGACTTACAATTTTAACATTTTATGTGGAGGGCTGTGCCCCTGCACTGTCTTAAGGATTCTCAACTGCAGGTGGGTGCATGACCGGGGGGGTGCAAAATGTGGGGAAAAAAATTTGGGCTGGGCACAACAAAAATGTACCTGCGCCTGGACCCTAACCCAGCACCCTGTCCACCCAAACCACAAACCCACCCACCACACCATGGGGCCAACTCAGCAGTCCACCATGGCACCACTCCTGAAAAACCCTCCCGCCCTTTGCTGAGCATGCTCGCTTCTACCACCCCGTACATGCATACATATAGCAACTTCCTGTCACTATATGCACAAACCCACTCCCGTCTGGTTGCCCTTCCTCATCGTAGCCCCCATGACATGTGCCGTGACTGAGTCGCCATTATTGGTTTCGCTCAATCACAGTCACACATGTCACGGGCTACCAACACACACACACACACATTGTACACACCATCCTCATGGCTACAACATTCAAAATAAAATAAATGAGGAGACACTATGGAGCAGTGGTTTAAGGCTCTGAGCTGCAAACCTGAAGACCTGAGTTTGAATCCTACAGCCACCACTTGTATACTGTGTGGCCCTAAGCACTTCACTTAACTTCCTTGTGCTCCCAGCTCTCCACAGCCATTTTGGCCCTGACCAGAGTTTCTTATGTTTACTTGTACACCCATGTATAGCAAATGTTTTCTTACAAGAACCACATTTCAGAGGCATGTCACTATCGGATCCAGTGCAGCTCCAGCTGCAGTGGACTCACCAGTGACAGTGCAATGATCCACCAGGCTGATTATGACTTGGGAGTGTGTTCTCCCATAGAGAAACCCAGTTATAATTCGCCGTTATAACCTGTGGGTTATAACAGCGAACATGCGATGAGTTTCTCTTGCTCCGCACATGCACACACTGCTCCTTGCCTGCAAGCATCACTTTAAGTTGGCATTTTGACCACACTTTTGACGAGGATCAGTTCATAACCCAGATTATGTCTTTACCTCCCAGCACTACAGACTCCTCTTCCTTCAAGAAGATCGGGATTGCAATCTCCGACAGGAAAACAAAGTGAAAGTAAAGCTGGTGACCGCCTCTGACCTAGTGCTGCCACTGTATCTACAGTCAGTACATGATGGGCCGGGGGGGTTGTGGCTGCAGAAAAAGATAAAACAACTCCTCAAGCCATTTTTTTGTGGGGGGGGGGTTATTAAACACTAATGTAGCTGCTACTGCTGTGGATTAAATGGCAACTCCATGTACTGACCAAACTGCAACTTTTTTTAGTGGAATAATGCAGGCAAGAAAGCATTCCCCAGCAATTATAAAAAAATAACACATGGGTAGGTGTGAAATACACTTTAATTTTATACACACCCTCAGTGTGTGATGCTATTATAAACCCCTCAAGCTTCGCTCTCGGGGGTTTATGAAGCATCACACAACTCGGGTGTTTATAAAATTCTCATTAAACACACCTACCCATGTATTATTCTATATATAATGTATGTTAGAACGTTGTTATATGTTGAACTTCATCTTTTACTAGCCTTATTATACCATTGATGTGATGTCACTAGGTTGTTAACCCATCAATGGTATGTCACATCGATGGTATACCAACCGGGATCACTCTGCGCATGCGTGCAACTTAATCCGATGACCTACTTGAAATGGCCGTGGTGGTGACAGCATAACCCAGAGCAGAGCAGCGGTGACTGAAATAGCTACAGAAAGGACCTGTTTAATTGGTTTTTAAAATGTTATTGGTACCATACATTATAAAATATAATGTATGGTACATCGATCATCAACCAGTTTGTTAAGCCATCTTGAGGTTGCCATGGTGACACAAACCTCTCGAGCTTCGCTTTCGAGGTTTACATGGTCACTCTGGCAACCTCTCAATGGTTGAGAAACTGATTAATGATCAACGACCATACATTGTCCTCTATGTTCAGTGCTTGTGGTGTGGAAACTTCTTGTAAAGAAAGGACAGGGACTTTCCAATGAGAGAGTGGATCGGTCCTTTTATCTGTATGAAGCCGCCCTACAAGCAGCTGGGAGGTGTCATCCATAATGTTAGGAAAAGATCACACTGCTCTAATTATTTTCCATTTGCCAAATGGAAGGATTTGGTACATGTCCATCCATGAGAAAGTTGAGGCTATCCTGACACGAGTAGGCGAACAAGGTTTCAATAACCACTACCATGACTTGCCCTGTCAGCAATGAGCAAATGAATTTAAGAAAATGCTCTGCTTATGTAATGGCTTGAAATGTGGACAAAAAGTCAAAAATATGTTATTTTTATTTCTGGTTTATCTAGATTTTTTTCACTGAGACTGTACTTAATGGCAATGATATATGTGCTTTTGTCTTTTGTCTGACTCCCTATAAAATCCCTATCAGATGATCAAGAGCTCTGCTGATGCCAGAATGCACTTTCACATTCATGCTTATGATCTCATATCACTACCTCTGCCCATAACATTTTGTTTCTCCAGGGCAACTAAAATGGTACAGGGTCTGCACCAGAAGCCATAAGAAGAGAGACTAAAGAAGCTTAATATGTATACCCTCAAGGAAAAGAGAGAGGGAGGGACATGACAGAAACTTTCAAGTACCTCAAGGGAATCAACGAAGTCCAAGAGGGTAGCATCTTTCAGAAAAAGAGATGTGCAGTAACAAGGGGCACAATTTGAAGATCAAGGGGGGATGGCTCAGGGGCAACATGAGGAAGTATTTTTTCATGGAGAGGGTGGTGGACACATGGAATGGCCTTCCTGAGGGAGATCATGGGGTCAGAAACAATGGGGGAATTCAAGAACGCATGGGACAGACATAAGGCAATTCTGGTGGGGGTTAGGAAGAAGTAGGCTGTTGATTAACTAGGATCTGCAGCTTATCCAATAGGTAGAGAAATGGGCAGACTGGGTGGGCCAAGAAGCTCATGTCTGCTGCCAAAAGTCTATGTTTCTATCTCCAGTCACAGAGACAGAATTATCAGACTTATAGTGTCAGGGCCATGCAGCCAAAACATCCCTGCAGTCACCAATACACCCACCATCATTTTGCATCGAATATCAATGATTTTTTATTAAGATCTTTCATAGGGCGCCGTGAGCAGTGTTGGTAATAAAATTACAGCATGGGAGCATTGTTCCTATGAATGGCATTCCGTGTCTATAACGATTGGGATAAACTTAAAAGGTTTAAAGAACATTGAGACTATCCTATCACAAGTGGATGAGCAAAGTTTCAATAGCCACTATTATAACTTGTGCAATGTCCCACACTACCCTGGCCCTGTGAACATTGAACAAATCACTAGCTGCTTGTCACAGCAACACGAGTGCTACAGATACTTTCAGCACGCAGATTTGTTTTTGTATTTAGCCTCCTGAATACCTGCATAAACTGTATTAGCATTTTAGCTTTTAGCTTTTTGAACTTTGCATCTTTTGGCAAATTCTTATCAAAGATGCTTACAGACATAATTGTTAAACTTAAAACCAAACTGTGCTCCAGAGCTAACTTGCATACAGTGTACTCTTTAGAATTTGTACTCTCCTATTCAACCCATATCCTTTTGACTGTTGACTCAGAGAAAATCAAACCCTTTAATTTTGTTGGTTACTTATGGCTGATATGAAAGCTTAAGAAGTGTTCCTGCTCGTTATAACGATCCCTAGTGGCTAATGCCCTGCTCAAATAGCACATGCACTTATTCCCTATGAGGGTACCTCTGCCCTAACAGCACTTGTCCCCCTTCCTCTCTATTCCCATGACAACTATTTCATCCCTCTTCTCCCATCACACCTCTCCTCATCCCTCCTGCACAATCCTACTTCAATCTTCCCCCTCCACACACCACCCTCTTCTCCCTTTTCAGAACCTCCCTCTACTCATCCGGCCTCCTGCATCTCAGCTTCCTTCCTCAACCTCCTACTTCCACTTCCCACTCAAAGCTCCATGACAATGGGTATCAATCCGTGCTTTGCAGAGCTCAGTATTTTCATATTGTCCTTGACTGCATCTCCCTCATATGCATCATAATTTGTCTAGCCTTAGAAATGTTTGTTCACCTGAAATTATCGAACTCTCATTTAATGTATATTGTCTGTTGTTTATGTCTGTTCTGTACAATTGCCATGGAACCCCTATAAATGAGCTCCCAGCTCAAAGGTTGAAATTCCAAGAATAAAATAAATAAATGAAATGAATAAATAACCCTGAGTCCCTCATTTATTTGCATTTAAGTCGCTCACTAGTAAGAAAGTTTTTACTACTGACATTGCCCCACAGACTCCTCTGTGTATGGTGGCATTCCCAACTCATTTCTGATGCTAATATGCAAAGTGCATCATTTTATACTCGTGGTGCTGATAATGATTAGACTGCCACATGTGGTCTATTATATTTCTGTACACAGGGGGTACTCAAATAGTGGGTAGCGTCTGCAGATTTCTGTTTGCTTGTGACCAATTTAATTGCTTTATTACATTTTTCTCACACTTCTGAGTAGTCGTTGATGACTGAGCTTTTGCTTTTTGCATTTATGTAATGTGCTAAATACATAATTAAAAAAAAACTCTTTCAATGTGATTGTTAATAGATGGCAATTCATTCACTTAATTTATACACGTAATGCTAAAAATACCTCAACTGGAAGCACTATAGACTTCTGAAAATACATTTTTTTTATACTGAAATAGGAATGCAGTTTAAATGGTTTATAAGATTGAATGCTGGAATTTGTAAACAATTGCATGGGAAAACGTTGCCACAGACCAGATCATTTAAATGTGTACAGTTTTGAATTCAAACTATATCATAAAAACATTTTTCAAAGCGCTAAATAAAATAGGATGAAGATTTGGGGGTTATGATTTTTATTTGTGAACTTCTAATTTCTTGTGCTTTTTAAATATATTGTGTATTTAACCATTGAATGTGCTTTGCTTTTGGTTACCAGCACAAGTGTTATATTCATTTATTTTGTGACATCCAGAGTCAAGCCTTTTACTGTACAACTATGACAAAAATGGTCGAATGGTACTAATGACCGCCATGCAGAAAAGATACTTGGAGATAATATTGGATGTAGTGCTGTGTGGAATGTGGAATTCCGCTGGCAGAATTAACATGGAATGGCCATTCTGCCATCAGAATTTCTGCTGAAATTTCTTTCGTTTTTCAGTGGAATTCCACCTACCGTCATCTGCGGAATAATATTCTGTGGAAAAGCAATTTTTTAGTGGAAAATTATTCCTCAGATTTTTTCTACCATGGAATTTCGCCATTTCGTTTGCGGCAAAATTCAGTGGAATTTTGAAAATTTCATGGAATTTCATTCCACTGGAATTTGAAAATTCTGCACAGCACTATATGGATGACCTAAAGGTGGCCAGTCAATGTGACAAAGCAATTGAGAGAGCTATTGGGATGCTGGGGCGCACAAGGAGGGGTATCACCAGCAGAAAGAGGGATGTGGTGTTGCCCTTGTATAGATCACAGGTAAGATACCACCTTGACTACTGTGTCCAATTTGGGAGACAATGGGCTCAAGTCTCAAAGGTTGATTTAGGCTTGTACAAGTCCTGCGTCAAACCCTTCGCTGCACCAAATGCATTGGTGCACCTTGTACTGATTCTAGAAGGTCTTGCACATTTGCAACACTTTACCCTTTTTACAGTGGCTTGCACAAATTATTTGGCATAAACCCCATAAAAAGGTCAACAAAGTTAGTAGAAAAAGCTGGTCTAATTCGGGGCACGTGTACAAGTACAAAGTTTTATTGATCTGCAGTAGCCATTACAATATACTAATCATAAAAAAACACATTAAAATACAATGAACTGTTCTGTGCAATACAATACTACTTGCCATTTCATTAATAGCATGATATAAAACAGCATCTCTTAAAGGTAGTAATTCCAGAGAGAGACTGAACTATCCAGTGGATATTCATTTGCATATGGGTAGTCATCAAAAATCTAGCTAATTTCTCTTGAACGTTAAGATCCTGTGAGATAAATAAATAGAATATTATGTTATCAGGAGGGAGACCACCCAATATTTCCCCCAACCATCGCTTCCTGTTCTTTTCGTAAAGAGGACAAATTAGAACCACATGTTTAAGATCATCATATGTCTTTAATCCACATTTCGGGGCAAGTTGTGCATGGGATTGAGAATCCCAATTGCCAGCCAAGGAATGCCACAAGCCCAGTGTGTTTGGTGTTTGATGGATCCAGGGTTTGCAGCATTTTAAATCCTTTGAAAATCAAGACCCACATCTCCAGAAGGACAGAGACAGAGTGGAGGCGATCCAGTGGAGGGCAACTAAAATGGCGCAGGGTCTGCACCAAAACCCCTATGATGAGAGACTAAAGGACCTTAATATGTACACCCTGAAACAGAGGAGGGATAGAGGGAATATGATGAAGACATTTAAATACTTCACGGGGTGGGGGAGTTAAATAGGGTACAGAAGGGAAGCATTTTTCAGAAAAAGATCAAGAACAAGAGGACATGCTATGAAGTTGGCAGGTGTAGACTAAGGACAGATGTGAGGAAGTCCTTCTTCACAGAAAGAGTGGTGGATTCCTGGAACAGCCTTCCAGTGGATATGGTAGAGACAAAAACATTTGCAGGGTTCAAGAACCCATGGGACCAGCACAAGGGAATCCTAGCAGAAAGAAAGGACGAAGGGAGAAAGAGCTGGAGAAAGGGTCTGTGGTGATACTATGGGGAGGGAAAAATGGGCAGACTGAGTGGCCCAAGAGATCCTTAGCAGCCATCAAATGGTATGTTTCTATATGCAGGATGCTGCATGGGAGGGATATGGTTAAATTACATTTCTAAAGTGTTTTGAGGTACTGAATACTCCACCCACAACATTGCCTCACTGCTACACTTTTTTTGATGTACAAATACTCAGTTATAATTTTTTCCAGTGATGTTTCACTTAACTTGTGGAGGTATGTGAGCGTGCGTGCGTGCGTGTGTGTATGCCCATGGTCCAGTGCACTAGTTTGCTTCTTCCTTATTTCAATGGATATTGCATGCTAGTATCATGGCCAATTTTTATTTCAAAAGTATTTATTGATGGGGGGTGTTATGGTTAAACTATCAGCAACTGTATACAGGACTGGGCCTGCTTTTTGTCTGTCATTGATAGTTGAATGAAGCTGGCAGCCATGCCACAACAGCCACTGGTTAAACTGGCAGCACATCTACCTCTGAGCCGCAAGTTCATGGGTTCTAATCCCACATGAAGACTTGGCCTCTGTAACACCAAATGCCAGTGTAGTACAATTGGAAAGATTTACTGCCAGAGTGTACCACCCTTTGCCAAGTTTGGAGGGGCACGGAAGTAGTACCTTTAATGGTGAGACGGTGCAGGAAGGGGGCCCATGGTTACTACTGCGCATAGGGCCCCTGACAATGTACAGTAAATCTCCCTTATGTACAAATATATTAATATGTAGCAGTTTTTAGATGTAACCCCCAGTGGGGGCTTACCTGCTTGCCCCTCGAGGCTGACCCATTCTCCCCTTTTGCTCTGTTGTGTCCCTGCTCCTGGCCCAAGTCCCTGTGTTGCCCCTGGAGTCACCTTCTGGCCCTTGTATTGATTTGCAGCTTGAAATAGAGCCAGAGGAGTTGAACTGTGGAGCCACCAAGCATCAGCTGCAATTGTCTGCTGGCTGGTGGCCCTCACATGTGCAGTAGCACATAAGCATTCTTGGGCCACTATAGCAGCCAAAAAGAAGCCTCTCTGGTGCTCCTGGTCCCCTTATTTAGCTTATTGGGGACCAGAGACAGGGAGGGAGCACATAAGGAGTGGCAAAAGTATTTTGTAGAAGAAAGCCAATGAGTGCTAATTAGGGGGAGCCTTATAAATATTAATGAGGCAGGGGGAATGTTAAAAAAGGAGCCTGCCTGCTGCTTGGGGGTTATGAATAATGGCAGCTGTGACAGGCGTAGGGACAAATAAAAATGTTAAATGCTACACTTGTACTTCAGGGCAAAGGGACTATTACTAGGCTGCGGGGCCAAATAAAACTAAGTGAACTGGTTGGCTGCATTAGAACTTTGAAGTGGGGACTTGTATGTGTTCAGTTTCAGGCTGTTTTACATCAGTTGCCATATTTGCAGCCTAGTGACCACAGTACAGCCAATCAGTAGGTCAGGATTTTTGAAAGGACTTTTGGGACTGTTAAAAGGACATATGGGAGAAGCATGGGAAATACTTGGCACCCTTTTGAAGGACAGTCAGGCATTGAGGGAGCATGATTCATACTAATTTTTGGAAGGGACAGTTGTTTTGGCTAATGGGGAGCTGCCAGAGAGCTCACAAAAGCCAAGGACTGTTGGTTCTGGTAACAGTTCAGCAGGAGCCCCTCAGAAGAAATAGGGCTGCAAGGCTTGGGAGAGTCCTGCCTGGGGTAGCCAGTCACTTGTCCTCCAGGGTCTGTGTCTGCCTTCCCCCATGGTGGAGGAATGCGGTCAAGAAGTTTTGCTTTGCAGTTCAGCAGAGAGAGAGTGAGAGAGAGATGCAAGGTCCCGCAACAGTAAGCTATGGGAGACAGCTACACCACAGCTGTGAAGGTTTTGTCTAAAGATTTTCAGGGAAACGGTCATCTGGAATTTCTAGGAAGATGGAAATCTGGGGAGCTGAGGAGCCCTTGTCTCATGGCAAGGCTGAATTTTGTCTGCAGCCTTGATGACAAAGCATCGCAAGAAAGGGGGAAGGACATTAGTTAAAGGAAATGGACATGGAAGGTTCAGTTTATGGAAAATGGTTCTGGACTATGGAAAATGGGATTGCGGAAAATGGTATGGTAGTCTCCCTGGCATGCAGAGGTTTGCAGATAAATCCAGTTTTATCTGCAAATGGAGAAGGGAGAGCTTCTTCTAGTTAGTGAGTTCCTGCATGATAAGGAAAGCAACTGCCTGCATCAAGGGACTGGTCAAGTGAAAGGTGTGTTCGGTTAGTACCATGTTCAGGGTCCTCGGAGGAACCCATGGTGTGTGTGTCCTAGGCTCACTGAGAGTGTGTTCTCAGTGAGAGTCCAGAGACTGTGTCCTGTATGCAACAGGCCTCAGCTGCCATGATGGTAGTATTTATTTTATTTTTATTTATTTTTATTTTAGTGTTTGGTAACTGGGTAAGGCCCACTAGGCACAAGTGCCTATTTTCAGAGGCAACCTGGGAGCACTGGGCGGTTAAGTGACTTGCTCAGAGTCGTACAGTATGCAAGTGGAGGTTGTGAGAATCAAAACTCAGGTCTGGTATGTTGGATGTACTGAGCCTGTTCATGCCTTGTTTCTCTAACATCTAGGCTATACTGCCAGTGTGGTTGAAGATGTCTTTAATAGCCGGATATGACTACATTTCTAAATTAAAATTGCCAGCTTGCTATGGTGCTAAAAGAAACTGAAAATCTGCTATCTACAACCTGGAGCCAGGTAGGGAAACAGCCAACCCCTATCGAGTGGGGCCCACTGGGCCACAGGGAGCCACGGGCTTGCACCTGGGTGCTAGGGCACCCTGGACCCATTTGGGGAGCCAGACCATGGGGTCATTCCTGGGTCTGGGTTCATTTGTGGCCTGGAAAGCCTCTTCGCTCTGCAGCTGGCCTAAAAGCAGGCTGAAGATGACAAGCTGGTAGACGTTCAAGCAAGTCAGAAGGTTCAAGCTGCAGAGCACCTGTGCCATGTCTCAAGCTTCCCAATGATCCCAAGTTCTACTGTTCCATCTCCCCCAGGTCTACAGTCCCATTGCCACCTGAGACTGTCTGCAGAACTGTGAGTAAAGGCTGAGATTGCCCTACACCTGGGGACTGTACATAGTTGTTTTTTCAGGTATGCCCAATAGCGTAGTAAAGTCTCGAAGCAAACAAGAAAAGGTAAAAGTTTAATCTGTTGTACTCCAAGTGCACCAATGCTGGCTAACAAGCTGCACCACAGGCCTGCAACCTGTTAGTACTGGGTATCCACAGACAGAGTTTTGGGGTTTTTAATCTGAACCAGGGACTGGTGCCAGAGGTTGTGTGTAATGTTAAAAACTTGCAGCAGCTAGTTAGCTAGCGAGCTAAATCTTTAATGCCCTCTATAGATTGGTGGGTGGATTAAAGGAAAAAAGTGTGTGAATTGAAAAGAATGCAAATGTGTGTTTCTATGCTGATTTTCTAAAGTAAATCTAAATTGTTGCTTAACCTCTACTCCATCTATCCATTCCTAACCTTCCCCTTGTAAACAAGCATTTGTCAATGCCGAAGTTCTCCGTTGGTATTGGTATTGTATCGGGTGGGGCAAGACTACATTTCCCCAGCACAGGCTTATTTACATGCATTTGACAAGCAGCATTTCTCACTAACAATACAAGGTTCTTAGTCACAATTTATGGGGGCAATATACTGTATGCAGTAGATGGGTAGGCCGTGTAACCTTGGGATGTACCACACAGCAGTTAACCAAGAGACCGAAGTTCAAATGCTATGTGCCACTTTCTGTGTGGCCCTAAACAAGTACACTGCCCAATGCTAACTACTGTTAAGAGGAAAGTAAAATGAGAAGTTGAGCTATCCAGAGCAAATACTTTATTTAAACAAAAATGTTGTGCCACTGCCAAGGAGGCAGTATAGTGTAGTGGGATAAGGCTCTGAGCTGCAGATCTGGAGACCTGGGTTTGAATCTCACAGTCGCCTAGGTGCATACTGTGTGATCCTGAGCAAGTCACTTAACTTCATTGTGCTCCCAGGTCAAATCTGGAAACAAGCTTCAGCTTAGTGTCCTACTCCTGGTTAAACAATGTCCCCCTTACATCATGAGGACAAGGTGATGATAAGGAGCACAGAAGAGGCACAGAATTAAGTAGTACAGATGCACTTTCCATTACAGTAATCCCACCACAATATAGGTGAGAGAGAGAGAGAGAGAGAGAGAGAGAGTGTTACCTGAGTGCAGGGTGCTACAGGGTAGTCCTGTGGAGATACCATGCACTGCACCTGTAAAAAAAAAAAAAAATTGACAAGGGAATTACAAAGGATCCGTAGTTCCTAGGAGGGTTGAATATGGAGGAAAGGACAGGAGAGAAATAAAATTATACTTATCTGATGGGGTTGGAGTCCATGTCCTAGCAGACCTGTAGAGACACAGAAGAAATAATAGGTTAGTTAAGAAGGGGAAAGATGTAAGAAAAGTAAGAAAAGTAAAAGCAGAATAAAGGAAGTGTGCCTTGGGTATGGGAGCGTAGCCGTAAAACCCTTTTTCCATAATGGTGGCCGAGTGGCCAGTAATTTATTTAGTAGCCTAGGTGGCTAGTGATGGCTAATGGGGACTAATAGCCCCTTCTGCCTAAATAAGGAATGGCATTTGCAGTTTTAAGGTCTAGGAAATGCCTTAGAAGTGAGCCACTTTGTAAAATTATGGCGTGGTGATTTACGGGCCAAACGCAGACTCTCCTGGGTTTTTTGTGGTTTTATTAAATATCTTAAGTCAGTTTCATCAGCTTCGATAGTGCTGGGAGGACTGGAACTTGCTGCTCACCCAGATCTGGATAAGGATAGTAGAGAGTTAAAGGTCTATCGCCTGCTCAGAGAGCTATTAGGGATCTGGTTGATAATTTGGGATTATGTGACCCATGGAGGGTTTTGAACCCTTCAGGTAGGGAATACACTTTTTTATCAGAGGTTCATAAGTCTAGATCTAGGATAGATTATTTCCTAGTGAGTAGAGGGTTGTTGTCTGGCCTGGTGTATTGTAAAATTGTACCTGGGATCTTTTCGGATCATTCCATGGTCCTTTGTTCCCTCAGCCTGACTACTAATACCCCTAGACAGACTATTTGGAAGTTGAATAATCAGTTACTATGTTCTGCAGATACTAGGGGTATGTTGGATGTCGGATTGAACAGTATGAGAGGAGAATAGTCATTTAACCATGAGGGAGATTTATGTGGTGTGCTCTAAAGTGTGTGTTAAGGGAGAGTTCATCAGTTGGCGGTGGAAAGAAAGAGGAAGAGGGAGGAAAGGTTAGATCTTTGCTGTCACGAATCAGGGATATAGAGAAGGATCTGTCAATGAATACGCCAGAGGGACTAGGAGCTTCTAATCAAGCTGCGTCACAGTATGAGGGATCCTGGGAGAAAGGGCAGAATATGCGATTCTGAAAACTAAGGCCCGTATTTGAACCAGGGAGAGAAATCAGGTAGGCTTTTAGCTTTGAGGCTAAGGGCTGTGGAGGCATCTAGAATAGTTCAGAGTATCACGCCTAGTGTTGATGGGTCGGTTAAGATCACCCACTGAAATTGTTAGGGAATTTGAAGATTACTATAAGGCCTTATACAGCCTAATGACCCCTGGGCCTAGTAGGCAAGAAATAGAGGACTTTTATCCGCTTGTAATCTCCCCCAGGTATCAGAAGGTCAAAGGCGGGAGCTTTTAGTTCCCATCTCTGAAGCGGAGATTCTGGAGGCAATTAAATGCTTCCCAATGATAAAGCTCCCGGACCAGACGGGTTTACTCCTAATTTTTACAAAACTTTTATACCTTGTTATGTCCCGGTTAAAAGACTATTTCAAAGTATTTTGACTCTGGACAAAGCAGATGGTTATTTATTCGAAGCCTTGATAGTACTTATTCGAAAGAAGGGAAGAGTTAGATAAAGTTACAAGTTGTGACCTATTTCCCTGATTAATTATGACATCAAGATTCTGAGAAGATTTTGGCCTCTAGGTTGTCCAGGGTCATGCCCAAGTTAATTCATCATGACCAGGTGGGATTTATGAAGGGTAGACTGGCGTCGGACCATCTGAGGAAACTGTCTCATGTCTTCTCCGTTTCCAAGGATAGTAAATTCCCGTGTGTGTTGGTGTCGGTGGATGCGGAGAAGGCATTTGACAGAGTGGACTGGAAGTTTTTAGCCATTACCATGGAAAAATTCGGTCTTCCGGCCCAATTTATCAAATATGTGTTTGCTTTGTACACGGATCCAAGAGCCAAAATATACTGTAACGGGGTATTCTCTGCAAGTTTCTCGCTTAATTCTGGTACCAGGCAGGGTTGCCCCCTGTCACCTCTCTTATTTAATTTGTATCTGGAGCCTCTCCTCACCAGAGTGAGATTAGACCCCAGGATTATGGGCATTAGAGTCGGGTTACACGAGCTCAAAGTCTCTGCGTATGCGGATGACATCTTGTTGCATGTTGCTCAGCCAAATAGCTCAATCCGAGTGGTGCTGGAAATTATGGGAGAGTATAGCAGACTGTCTAATTACAGGATTAATGTGGGGAAAACCCAAATTCTTCCACTGAATATGAGAGTGCATAGGTCAGAGGTGCTGGAAATGGGTATGCAGTGGACACCGCATAGGCTGAAGTACCTGGGTATTTACCTGGCCAGATCGGAACAGAAATTAGTCAATCTTAATTTGAACGCCACTAGGAATATTATTAAGCAGGATTTGCAGAGGTGGAGTGGATTGCCGCTATCTCTCTAGGGCCGGATTAGCATAGTTAAAATGAATATCCTGCCTAGGATTTTCTACCCACTCAATATGCTTAATGCTTTTCTACCCCTAAGCTGGTTTAGTGAGTGCTTGTTAATTTCTGACTTTATCTGGAAAGAGCGACCCATAGGGCTTATAGTAAGTTGGCGGCTCCCAGGAGAAGCGGTCTGAGACTCCACATTTTGGGCTATATTATTGGGCAAGTAGCCTGTGTAAATATTTGAGATGGGTGGTTCCTGACAGCAAACTTGACTCTTTGCCTTATGTTCCTCGTGGGTTAGGCTAGAGATAGAAGCGATCAGGGAGGCAGGAGTTGACCGGTTGCGTTGCTTTATTCCACTTCTAGGAGACTGCCCCCTAGGCTGATTACTAATCCAATAGTTAAATTTTTGCGTATACATAGGCAGATTAGCAGTAAGCTTGGTTATGTCCCGACAGGGACAAGCATCAACCGGTATGTCAAAATCTGAACCTGCGAATTGGGGGGAAAATGATTTCTGGTAGATGGATTCCCCAGCTGGAAGGATTGCGAATTGAGGACTTAATGGAAAATGGTAGTATACTCCCAGTTAGGGCGATCCTGGCAAAGTATAATATTGATGATAAGAAGGTCTTTAAATTATACCAGGTGACTCATTTACTGGCGCAAGTGGGGTCCAATCTCCGAGATGGGCGTGTGGATGGGAATTGGTTTGAGTCATTAGCGCAAGTTGTGTGGGAGCATCGCCGCCCCCTAGAGTATATAAGAAACTTCTCGACCAAGTTTTAGTCGATTTGGACCATAAGCCCAGATATTGGATTAATTGTTTGGGGGAACAGGACCGGGACTGGGAAGCTGTTTGGAGGCAGATGTACAGGTATGTCAGACAGAATAGGCTGAGGGTGATGCAGTTTCACTTCTTGAATAATTTATTCTGGATCCCTTCCAAACTATTTAAGGTGGGTAGTAGGTCAGATCAAAATTGTTTTCGGTGTCATCAGGCAGTGGGTGATTTGTATCACATTTTTTGGGATTGCCCACTGATAAAACAGCTGTGGATGCAGATTAGGCAGAGAGCGGACCGTCTGTTGGGTATTGACCAGTATTTCACCCCTGATATATGCCTGATAGGGGATTACTCTGGTATCATGTTTAGAGAGCGTAGATTTTACATGGCCCTGATTTCATGCTCTCTCAAAAAGGTAGTTTTGCGAAACTGGATGACTGACTCACCAATCACGTACACGGAATGGCTGCAGGAAATGTTGTTTAATTTAAATATGGAGAAATTGGGCGCGGGAAGGGATAATAGGCTTCATACATTTGAAAGGACTTGGTGCAGCTTCAAGCGTTATACCTTCTGGGCGTAGCCAGACAGAATCAAGTAGGAGGTGGGATAAAGGTGGGTGAGCAGATCTTCTCTAGGGGTTTGAGGTAGTGAGGGGGGTGAGTTAGTTTAAGGGAGGGGGTGGTTCTGTTAATGTGGGGGGTGGGGGGGAGAAAATCGGTGACTTGATTTGAATTTGCCAATTGATATGATAGTATAAAAGGTGTGTGTCTGTTCCTATGTACAGTGTATCCGATATGAGATTTGCTCACAATAAAAATTTGGAATTTAAAAAATTATGGCATGGTGGTATAGTGGCATCGGTCCCTAGGGGGGTGGGGCCAGTATTCTTTTAAATACTTTAATACCTTCCCTGGGGGTCTAGTGGGGACTCCCTGAGCCCCTTGATATTATGTGAGCATTGTTTGAGGGCTTATTGGTGGCAGCAGCAGGAGGATAGGTTGGGGCTCCGGCTGCAGCCTGATGCTAGCTGTACTGTGCTGATAGTGAGAGTTCCTGTCGGTACTGAAAACTCCCAGCCCATACGGAGCTTAGGCTGCAGCCTACCTCATACAGCTGGGAGAAGAGAAGGAAAAAGAAGTCAGCGGGAAGTGGAGCAGACATGGGATGATGCGCCTCCTCCCACCATCCCGAATCGCTGCTTCGGCGGTATTGTGACTTTCATATAGTGATTCTTCCTCCTGGTGCATTCGGCCAAGCACGGGGAGGGAGCTGCCACAGCAAGGATAGGCAATATAACTTGGGGATAGATGAATATCACAGATAGGCAGAAGGCAAATGTCCAGAGAGATGAGAGTCCAGCAGGCAACGGGGGATGCTTGGAGACTTGGAGAGGGGCATGAGGGGGCGCCAAGAGGTGAAAAAGAAAACAACTTCTGGAAATATATACAAACTGAATCTTTTCTAATAAACTGTAAAAATAAATAAATAGGCGGAGTAAGGACATAGGAGCCGAGTTTGTCAAATTTTTGTTGGGGGTCAGGCAGCAAAGCCCCAAATGGGGGTTTGTGGGAGCAGAGCCCCCTGTACTTGGGGGTCTGGGGGTTAAGCCACATGTAAATATGCCTTATATAGCTTAAGTCAGAAGTTAAAAACAAGTATTTGCCAATGTCGAAAGGTCGCTGTTGGTATTGCCATTGCCATATATTTACCCCGATGCCTCCCATGACCTAGTTGGAAACGAGGCTTTTGCCTTAATTTTTTTTTTCCCGGGACAACAAACGTCAATCAGTCATCAGTCCATAGTGAGTGGTGGGAGCACAGGGCCATCCCATGGGAAAATAACAAAAATGTAAATCGTTTAACATCCATGCCTATTGCAATGCATAGGTCACATGTGGCCCATGTGTTACAAAGCAGCCATTTGTGTACAGGGCCTGGAAACAGGTGAAACCGCATAGTACACCTATGCTGTGAGCAGTGCCAAAGCCATATCTCGAAGTGTTTTCGAGATATAGCATCCAAAAGGTACCCCAACCATCTCAGTGTTATCCTATGGGAAAGTAATAAAACTGGAATTTGTTTAAAATTAGGTCGCTGCGCTCCCACTTATAGGACAGCAGTGACCAGAGTGTCAACATAGCCATGGTATTACCCCACCTCATGTACCCAGTTCAGAAAACATTCAAATCTCAGCTAAAACATAACTGTGCGCAACTGCGCTGCCATTCCAAGCCAAATGTTGTACAAATTGTCTGTATCTTGTATCAGCTACTACTCTCTGTACAAACTGTACCCGGGTCACACCTGGAAACGAGCCTCGGCTCAGTGTGCCTTTCCCAGTCATCAAATTTTAAATAAAATAAATAAATAAATAAAAACATGTGAAAGAGCTGCTGATACCTCTAAGAAAACTCTGGAAAACATATTAAGGTAGAATTCAGCTTACATTCCACATATATTCTATAGATTTCTCATGCACATTACTTATTACTAAGAAAATTTGCATGAATACATGATCTTTATACCTCAGAGTTCATCTGTCTCTATAACTTAATCCCTACTTCATGTCATAATCCTCTGTTGTGACATAACAATCTGTTGCCATGGGAGTAACTGTGATCTCACAAGCAGTGTATTATGACCTCAAGTAAGAAGAAAGCAACAGGAATAGATTAACTATTTAGGAGTAAAAATCCTTTTTTCATGCAAATTGCATCAGTAATTAAATGATGGGGTTGGCCCCATGGAGTGGAGGGCTGAGGCACCCTGCCTTACCTAACTCAGGTACAAAAACACATTTTGGTCAAGATTTGAAAAATGACAGCTGTGACATAGATGAAGTGGGGTAATAAGAAGGCTATGTTGGGGTCAAAATATTTAAAATTACCCGAGTTACGAGCATGCAAAGCGCAACTGCAACAAATGGTCATAACACTGGCATTTTTTTTAATTTTGCCCCCAAATTTGCAACATAGCCTTCTTATGACCCCACCTCATCAACAATATGACTGTCATTACACAAATTCCCCCACAAAGGTGAAGTCACCAGCCAACCACAAAATCACCTCTCCGGCATGAGTTACATAATGACAGTTGTATTGTTCATGAGGTGGTGTCCCCAATAGACCGTGTTGAAAATCTGGGGTATAAATCTTAAATAATGGCAAAGTTATGGACCACAGCTGAAACCCCCATTGAAATACATTGAACTACATTTACCTTAGTTTATCATATTGCAGTCCTCTGTTCCAGCAGCAACATGTGTCTTCCATTGGGAGAGCTGTTCTCGAACCTGTGACCCCATCAAGTGAATGAGTGTGTGGGTGTCAAGGGGGGGTGTGGGGAGGTGTCTGCACAGTGGTGATCGGGTGGGGGAAGTGGGTCTGATCGGTGACGGATGTTTTTTAAAAAGTGGTAAAAACAATTACATCAAGGAACAGTTTTCTTTATTTCAGGATTAAAAATAATGGGTAAAGCTAACCACTGGCCACCAATGCCTGGACTGGGGAATGGAGGGAGGTGGGTGGGATTGCACACGGTGGGTGGGAGTGGGAGAGTTTTTAATGAAATATGAAGTGGGGACCATCGGACCGGGAAAAGGAAGGGGGACAAGTGGGGAAAGCATAAAGAGGGAGGGAGTGGAATTTTTTTTTTTTATTAAATATGAAACGGGGACAGTCTGACCAGCAAATGGAGGGTGGCAGGTGGGATAGCACACAGTGGGAAGGAGTGGGAGGGTTTTAATTAAATAAGAAGTAGGGACTTCGGACTGGGGAACAGAGGGTGGCAGGTGGGAAACCACACAGTGGGAGGGAGCGGGAGGGTTTTTTTATTAAATATGAAATGGGGACCGTCCGACTGTTGAACAGAGGGTGGCAGGTGTGATTGCACAGTGGGAGAGAACGGGAGGGTTTTAATTAAATATGAAGTGGGGATGGTAGAACCAGAGAATGGAGGGTGGCGAGTAGGAAAGCACACAGTGGGAATCTTTTTAAATTAAATATGAAGCGGGAACCAGGGAATGGAGAGTAGTGGGTGGGACTGAACACAGTGGGAGAGGGCGGGAGTTTTTTTTCCTAATGTCTAGGACAGTCAAAACTGAAAGTGCTAACATCAGTCTCCTTACAACACTGCTCAGCTGTTTGCTGAGTGGTGGCCTGTAGATCAAAGGAAAAAAGCCACCGTATTATTGGTTCAGCTTTTCCTTTTGATCTCCACACAGTTTCCACCCACCAATGCGAAACTGCTGTACATAGAAACAGAAGAAATGCCAATTTTGACAGCAGATAAGGACCGCTTGGCCCACCTAGTCTGCCCATTTCCCTACCTAATAGATAAGCTGCAGATCCTAGTTAACCAACAGCCTACTTCTTCCAACCCCCCATCAGAATTGCCTTATGTCTGTCCCATGCATTCATGAATTCCCCCACTGTTTTTGACTCTACAGCCTCCTCAGGAAAGCTGTTCCATGCGTCCACTACCCTCTCTGTGAAAAAATACTTCCTCACATTGCCCCGAGCCATTCCCCCTCTTTCTTCAAATTGTGCCCCCTTGTTCTTGCACATCCCTTTCTCTGAAAGATGCTACCCTCTCAGACTTTGTTGATTCCCTTGAGGTACTTAAAAGTTTCTATCATGTCCCCCCTCTCCCTCCTTTCCTCGAAGCATTAGCATTGTAAGCATTAGTGCGGCTGATGATTGGTCTGGAGCTGTCTTGCCCATTGCATACCACTCTGAATTGGATAGACAGTATCACACCCATCTCAAAGCTACTCTGTAGCAAGACATTCATGTGTGCGTGCGTGGCGAACTTAATAAATGGTGGTTTCCTGTTTCTGGAGAATTCTGACTCCTGAGCATATTTCTAGTGCACATATTATCACCGCAAGTCTTTAATTCAAAGTGTTGAAATTGGGGGGTTTGGTGTATGGTAAATCCATGTGTTGGGATGACTCTATGGGGAGGTGAGTTAGTACAGCATCCCAGGGGGTGGTGCTGCGAAATATCAGACCCACTTAAAATGTACTCTGGGTGGAGGCACCATGCTACATTATTTCAGCATGGGAAAGAACCCCCGTAGCCACAAAATGGGAACCCCAACCTTGAACTGGCCAGCAAGGCAGGAGTAGGAGCCTTCTGTGGACATGCTGCCAGGGCTACATAGAAGATAGATAGCTCCTTATAACACTTAACTGCAACAGCCATGTAGTCCATTCCCTATCCACCCACTGCAGTCTGCTCTGACATTGCTCAATCAGGTCTGACATTGCTCACCCACCACATGCAAGTAAACATTTGGCTTGTTAATTCCTTGAGCCGCCAACGCCCAGATGGTAAAAGGCCCTTTAAATTCACATGCTGAGAACAAAGAAAAACAGAGTTAGAAATGATGATTTTGCTGTAAAGCCTCATCACAGTTACAAAAAAGCAAGTTAGCTCTTTTTTCTCCCTATCGGTTTCCCTGATAAATGATTTCCAGCCAAACTGTCATTTCTAACACGTTTTTTTTTCCTACACCATGAGACTTTACTACCCCATTATTTAACATTTTGTCATGTCTTATTTTCAACTCCTACACTAACACAGAGCCAAATGTTATTTTGTACCTTCACCTGAGGCTTAATTGAAGCCATCAAAACATCTACACTCACTTCACCTTCCCACTGTGCTGGCTGACACCCTAATAGTGTATGGTTTCAAATCTCTTTGCATTAATTAATATTAAAGAGCTGCTGACACCTCAAAGAAAATTTTGAAAAACATAATATTTAGGTAGAATTCAGCTTGCATTCCATATATATTCTATAGACTTCTCATGCACATTGTTTATTACTAGGGAAATTTGCATGAATACATGATCTTTATACCTCAGAGCTCATCTGCCTCTGTAACTTACTCCCTACTTCATGTTATAATCTTCTGTTGTGACACAACAATCTGTTGCCATGGGAGTAACTATGATGTCACAAGCAGTGCATTATGACCTCAGGTAGGGAGAAAGGAACAGGAATAGATGAACTATTTAGGAGCAAAAATCCTTTTTTCATGCAGATTGCGTCAGTAAATAAATAATGGGGCCAGCTTGGTGGTGTGGAGGGCTGAGACACCCTGCCTTACCTTCTGCCAGGCCAGTGACCCATGTTCACGATGTGAGCGGGTTGCCAGTGGCTGGCTGAGGAGGTGGAAGATCGAGCATCCCAAGGACAGCCCTCCTCCTCCAAGAAGGAAGGATCAGTAATCAGTGCTTGCCTTGCCCCTAGCAGAGGCTGGGGGCTGGCACACCAATGCTGTACATGGTGGGCAGAGGTGGGGCAGACACCCCCATTGGCGTCATTGCATGCCCTACCTCTGGAAGGGAGAAAACCAGAAAACATCTCCAATGACTGAATGAAGGAGGGGCTCGGAGGACTCACTCCCTGACCAGCCAGGGTGCCGACCAGAACTGGATCCGGTCTTTGGTAGGGGCCTGAGGACACCCCCACCATACTTGCTTTGGGCAGGGGAGCAAGTCCTGGGGGAAGATGGTTGGTGAGGTGCAGTGGACATCAGGGGGACAGGACTGGTGCACCCTCCAGAACGTGGGCCATCAGAGAAGGGAGGAAAGCAGAATACCAAAAATAAGTAAATAAATAATGAGGAGGAGGAATACAGAGCTGATGTGAAATACAAGCTGAACTGTGTCTAAATATTATGTTTTGTTAGAGTTCTCCTAAGGGTGTCACCTGATCTTTAAGTTTCTCACTGTAAAGTTGCAGCATCCTGGATGTACAAATCTTGAGCATTTCAATACTAAATCACTCCATAAAGGTGGGCAGAACCTTGTTCTACGGATGGACTCCATAACTGAAACAGGAAGTGCTAACCTGGAATAGTATCGCTACTCAGGGCAGGACCATATTCAGAGGCCTCTAGAGCGTGGCGCTCACCTGGCAGCACAGCAAAATATACCACTGCACCCATGCAAAAATAATGGCTGTTGTGGCATATTCATAGGTTTTGGCAGCAATAATCGGCTACCATTGCAGCGCTGTTTACTGCCACTGAAACCCTTGCCTTATCTGGGCGCAGTGGCTGCTCCCCTAATTGCCCATGTTGTACAAAACTGTTCCTTAGTCTGGTAGTCCAGTGGTTCCCCCTTCCAATTGCAGTGTTGTAAGATAAACATCTTTACCCCACTTATCTAATGGACCACCAACCCCCCCCCCCATTGCCCATGTTGTAAGCTGTTTCTACAGTACTCAGAACTGCGCTCATTGAAAGTCAAACTGTCACTGGCTGAGGAGGGGAGTGAACGGCTGTGCCAATCACCCAGTGTTGAATGTAAAACAGGTGACTGAGGTGATGGAGGGTGTGGGGCCGTCAGTTCTAATCAGGAGGGTGGGTGAGGGATGGCACTTAGTCAGATGTTTGGGGGGTCTTCTAGACTACCAGGGAAAGGATGTTTATTTTACAACATGGGCAGTCAAGGTCAGGGTGGTCCACTATGCTACCAGGGTAAGGACATTTATCTAACAACATGGGTGATTGGGAGGAAGGGGGGCCTCACTAGACTACCAGGGTGAGAATGCTTATCTTACACCATGGGCGATCGATAGGAGAGTGACCCACTAGACACCATAGAATCTGTATTTTCTAAGCCCAGTATGAGTACTAAGGGGCAGTGCGGCATGTAAATGAACTACCGGGTCATACATGCATGGAGAAAACCGCACACAGCACGGCCAAGCTATGAGTAGAGCGCATGCCTTTAGAACGACAGGGGAATTACAGTGATATGAAAGTATCGCTACCCCTGGTGCTCACCACGAAGGAGGAAGTGGATATGAACACTGACGGTCAGGTGCTCAGTCGAGCCACTCCCATGGTGGAGTGGCTAGAGCACCCAACCCTGCAGTCGATGGGGTTGAGGAATGAGGTTTCATTCCCGACTCGGGAATCTTTTACTTATATTATTTTTTTTCTTGCCCCTATGTCCACACCCCCTCGGAGTTGATTATAATAAGTCCGGGGGTGTGGGGGGGATGAAGGGGGCAAAGTACCTCACAAAACAAAAGGAAAACGGTTGAGCAGGTTTTCATGCTTTTTGCTGCTGCGTGGTTGTGGTGTGCACAGTGTCGTCCACAACATTATAACCCTGTGCCCAAACTCTGGGGTAAATTTCAATTCGTATAAAGAATAGATCCTCATACTCCTCTTATGAATGACATATTTGCTTTCAGAGGTAGTCTGACAGTGACCATTATCGCCAGCAAAAAAAATGGTATTTTTTTTATATAGCCGCCATCCCCAATATCTAGGGGTATGATGGTGATATGTACTGGGGGAGAGGGAACCACAACAGAAACTTTGAGGATGACTTACATTTTTTTTCTCAGGGATGGGGCACAGGCTTCCACCATGGGGTGCTGGGCGAGAAAGCAACTGGGTTAACATCACCACATAAGCAAGGCAGGCATAAAAAATCAAACGGCAATTGGAAACATCCAAAGATCAGGCTAGTCCACTATATCAGACAACAGAAAGAATGATCTCACCCATCTGCAGATCTCCAGTGTCGGGACTCGGCAAACAGCAAATCTAGATACTTCATGCCTCTCAGTCCTTTACACCATGCTTCTTAGCAGTGGACAAAATAGTACTGGAGATCTGGCTTGGTGCAGGGTTGTCCAAATGGTTTTATGTAATAAAGGCGAGTCTGAAAGACTACCTATTACATAGAGTGAGCAAACCATAGCCCATAGTCAAAAGGGCGACAGATGTTGTACCGACCATTGCAAATAGCGACGGTCACTACAATACTTAAGTAAATCACACAGGAATCTTTTGTTTATGCGGGGGGCGGTGCCCCTGCACCCCCCCATATGGGGGTCAAGACCTCCCAACCCCCCAAACTTAAATAACCAACTCCGAGGGGCGTGCGGACCACAGGACAAGTTAACGGATTGTGTAAAAAATAAAGGTTTTTGCCTGTAGCTGGACCTGAACCCGGGTCTGCTTGCATCGCAAGTGGTGGTGTACACCACTACGCTATGCAAGCAGCTCAGTGGGAATTGGACACAAAGGATGCTATATCCTGCTGTAGTGAGTACAGCTCCTTGCTGTACTCGCTATACAGGATATGGCGAGGTATTGCACCACTCACTTTCTTGTAGAGCACTATTATTAAGTCGCTCAAATGTGCAGCGCTCAATAATAAGCGCTCTACATGGGTGCTACCTGTTCAAATGAGTCTATGGCTTCCCCACTGCACCTTGCTCATACTCCATCAAAATCCTGGATCAAAGCATATTTCATGAGGATCAATCCCTCATAAGCACTGCTCCACAAATCCCCTTCATGACCTTCTGAGCCTCCTGCAATACCAAAGTGGAGCTGTGGGTATCCAGGCCGTGCTTTCGGTAGATCTTCTTCAGCATGGTCCTATACACCCATTCCTTCCGTTTCAGCTCTGTGACATCCCAGTTTGGCTCCAGCAAGTACAGATAGTTATACTGGGGATAGCCCTGTCTTACTTGACTCTGGACTATTCTCTCTCAGCCTGGGACCACTCTGGTATGCTCTGTACAGTTGTTCGAGGTGCTTTTCCCAGAGGCAGCCACTCCCCCTCCTGGTATTGTCATTCTTGCCACTCTCCAATTCTTTTCTAAGGATCCCAGTATGAGGTCTGGTTTTTGGGGATCATATACTGTCGAGGGTCCCCAAGCAATGAAACAGCCTCAGAATACCAGTCTGCAGTGGTATCATGGGCCAACTCTTCCTCCCACATGGCCTTCACCTCATTCTTAGGTTTATCTTCTTTAGGAGCTGATTCCTTGTTGCTGGTGGGAGCAGGTTCTTGCACCACTGGTGAAGGGCTTGGCTGGATGCTGGCTGGAGAAGCTACAGGCTGTGCACCCTAGGGGACAGACTGATGGGAAGTAGGGGTTTCAAGTTACAGTAGCTGTTCCACTTTACTCCCAGACGAGTGAGTGCTAAAATCCTCAGGGGTCAACAACTTTTGGAATGGTGCCACCTTGAGGATGGGGGAACTATGGCCATAACCTGCAAACTGTTTCTTTTCCAATGCTGCACTGGCTTGGGGGGCAGGCTCCAGTTTTTCGGTGGTTGCAGCCGATCTCTCTTCTTCCCCATGGGGTGTCGGCCCCTGGAGCCTCTCCCATCCTTCTACAAAGGTTTCCTCTGATTCAGCAGTGGGAATAGATGGGCTCTCCCGCCTCCATAGACCAAGGGGAGGTAACAGGCCACCAGCTTTCTGCCTTACATCCTGGTACCATGCACACGCCAGCATGGGCTCTATCTCTGGGCCCCTGTATTTACACAGTTTACACTCCCAGGCAGGAACATATTTCTCCACAGTCTTGCAAAGCCACTTGAACAGCTTCATGGGTGCTTTAATGTCCATCTCTGAAGGGTTCTAGACCATGTTGTGTGTGGGCCATAACTTGTTTACCCTCTGAAACAGTAAGGAAATAAATTGTCACTTTTCAGTCCCCACTCACTTGCTACATCTTTCCTTTCCCCATGAGTGTCTTATACAGTCTCAGTGCAACAAAACTGATCAGGCTTCACTTTGCACTAGGCCTCCTCACTTCTGTCCAGCAGAATGAGTAAAAGTACTTACTGAGAGAAAGTATACTAAAAGTCAAGGTGCGTGGACACAGGTCACCCAACGGGGCACAAATGTAATGAGGAAGACACTTTATCTTCGGCAACAGAAAATAATAAATCTTGAACAGGGAACAGATGCTGTCTTTGTCAAACACACAGCTCCTTTGAATTGGCACACCATAGCAAATGGTAAGCAGTCTTCCACCACGCTCCGTTCATATGCTATAATCCAATTTCCTAATGTGTTGCTGTTGATTTTCCATCCATTAGCATACCCCTCGCATGTTCAGGCCTTAGGTCCGCTTCTACAAGTCCAACAAAGTGTGAAATTCCTCAGCTCTCCAGTGCCATTTTACATTCAAACTTTCAACAGCAATAGTCCAAAACAGTTCATAACTGTGGGTTTACCTGGTTGCAGTGGGACACCCCAAATCCCGGACAAGCCCCCACTTGTAGCCCCTTCCCTGGTGTCTAGAGGGTTGGTGATGAGGCACGGAGTCATAATGTCATAAAGACCTTTATGTATGTAAAGGGAACAAAAAAGGCAGGCACTGAAGGGATACTCAAGCTGAGGAGGGAGAGGGACATGAGAGGGCATGGCCTTAGATTGGAGGGCAGAAGATTTAGGACAGAAATGAGGAGATGCTTTTTCATGGAGAGAGTCATGGCAGAATGGAATGCTCTACCAGAGGAGGTGGTAGCCTGCAAGACAGTGGGTAGTTTCAAAAGGTGATGCGACAAGGTGAGTGGGGAGTTAATTGGGATGGGGAGGGGATGGGGCAGCTGCAAGGTAAGGGTGCTAGCTGCACACTCAAGCAGACTTGATAGACCAGGTGGCCTTCTTCTGCTGTCAAATTCATATGTTCGTATATTGATCTCAAAAACTGCTCAACAATCAATGCTGCAAGGAGAACAGCGATGCTAGAAATAGCGATGAGAAACACCGACCCACCAAAAGGCGGCACACATGGCTTTTTTTTTTGTGGGGGCCTCCACCCACTGCATCCCCTGATATGGGGGCTATGCCCCCCACACTCCCAGACTAAAGATAATGTACTCTGAATGGGTGTGGACTTTGGGGAAGTGAAGAATCTCGGAGGGAGTAAAATTCTTTGTAAAAAAGAAAAACACAAGCATAGAAACATAGAAACATAGAAACATAGAATTAGACAGCAGATAATGACCGCTTGGCCCACCCAGTCTGCCCATTTCCCTGCCTACTGGATAAGCTGCAGATCCTAGTTAACCAGCAGCCTACTTCTTTCTACCCCCACCCCCTAGAATTGCCTTATGACTGTCCCATGCATGCTTGAATTCCACCACTGTTTTTGACTCCACGACCTCCTCGGAAGGCTGTTCCATGCAGCCACAACCCTCTCTGTGAAAAAATACTTCCTTAATTACCTCTGAGCCGTCCCCTCTATCTTCAAATTGTGCCCCCTTGTTCTTGCACACCTCTTTTTTTGAAAGATGCTACCCTCTTGGACTTTGTTGATTCCCTTGAGGTACTTGAAAGTTTCTATCATGTCCCCCTCCCTCCATTCCTCGAGGCTATACATATTAAGCTCCTTAAGTCTCTCTTCATATGTCTTCCGGTGCAGACCCTGCACCATTTTAGTTGCCCTCCTCTGGACAGCTTCCATCCTGTCTATGTCTTTGCGGAGATTGGGTCTCCAGAACTGCACACAGTACTCCAGATGGGGTCTGACCAGCTGTCTGTACAGAGGGATAATAACTTCCTGTTTTCTACTGGTGATGCCTCTCCCTATGCATCCCAGTATCCCCCAGCCCTCCTTGCTGCCCTCTCACATTGCTTGCCACCTTTAGGTCATCAGATATGACTACCCCGGTCCCTTTCCATTTTGTTGTTGTTAATATCTCACCCCCCATTGTGTACTCTTCCCCTGGGTTTTTGTTTCCCAGGTGCATTACCTTGCACTTCTTAGCATTGAATCTAAGCTGCCATACATTTGACCATTCCTCTAACCTTGCCAAGTCCCTTTTCATCCTTTCCACCCCACCTTGTGCATCAACTCTGTTGCAGATCTTTGTGTCATCTGCAAAGAGACATACTTTTCCTTCCAGTCCCTCTGCAATGTCGCTTATAAAGACATTGAAGAGGACCGGTCCTAATACTGAACCCTGTGGTACCCCACTAGTAACCCCCCTTTCTTCAGAGTGGACTCCATTTACTATTACTCTCTGTGTCCTATTCTCCAGCCAATTTTTTACCCAGGCTGTCATCTTGGGACCCACTCCCAGGCTAGCTAACTTGTATATTAATCTTTTGTGTGGGACTGTGTCAAATGCCTTGCTAAAGTCTAGGTAGGCCATGTCCACAGCCCCTCCCTGATCTACTACTTTGGTCACCCAGTCAAAGAAATCTATCAGATTTGTCTGGCATGACCCTCCGCTGTGAATCCATGCTGCCTTGGGTCCTGTGCCCCTCTGGCCTCTAGATACTCGACAATTCTTTCCTTCAGAAGTGATTCCATCATTTTCCCTACCACTGAGGTTAAACTAACAGGTCTGTAGTTTCCTGCTTCTGCTTTGCTCCCATTTTTGTGAAGGGGAATCACATCTGCCCTCCTCCAGTCCTTGGGTAACACCCCATCCTGCCATGATTTGTTAAACAGGGTAGTCAGTGGTGTCATTAATTCCACCCTTAGTTCTTTTAGAATTCTGGGATGAATCCCATCAGGCCCCATTGCTTTGTCCACCTTCAGTTTTAAGAGTTCTTTCAGAACCCTTTCTTCTGTAAATGGGCTGGTATCAACTTCTGTATCCAGAGTGTTTCTACTGTTTGTTTTAGGTACCTTCCTCTCTTCCTTTGTAAATACAGAGCAAAAATATTTGTTTAGTATCTCTGTCTTTTCACAGTCACCCTCTGCCCCCCTCCCCTTTATTAAGCCTCACTATCCCTCCCTTGGTCTTCCTTTGCTCCCTGATGTACCCATAAAAGGTTTATCCCCTTCTTAACTGAGTTGGCTATCTTTTCCTCAGTTTGGGCCTTTGTGTTCTGACTGCCTTCCCAGCTTCCTTTTGCTTTAACTGATACAGTTCTCTGTCCTGTTCCTTCTGTGATTCCTTGTACTTCCTGAAAGCTTTCTTTTTCTCTTGAACCTTCACTGCCACTTCCTTTGAGAACCATAGTGGTTTCTTACATCGTTTAGTTTTGTTTATTTGCTTCACACAAAGGCTCGTTACCTCTGTGATGGCAGTTTTTATTATTCCCCATTGTTCTTCCACCCCTCCTTCCTGCCCATTTGCTAGTGCATTCCTTAGGCATTCACCCATTTTGGCAAAGTCAGCCTTCCTAAAGTCCAGTACCTTTGCCTTTGTATGGCTTGACTCTATTGCTGTGTTTATTGTGAACCATACTGTTCGATGGTCGCTAGCTCCCAGATGGCTACTCACTTCTACAGCTGTGATCCTCTCTTCATCTCCATTTGAGAGAACCAGGTCTAAGATTGCTCCCTCTCAAGTGGGCTCCAATACTAGTTGTCTAAGGCATGCCCCCTGTAGGGTATCTAGAATAACCCCACTCTTCGAAGTGGCTGCTGCAACTGCACTTCACTTAACATCTGGCATATTCAGATTGCCCATCAGCAATATCTCCCCTTTTTCTGCCTTACTAAGTATACTTTCTATCATTTTCTTGTCCATTTCCTCCCCCTGAGAATGGGGTCTATATACAACCCCTGTGCGGATTGTGGTGCCATTGCCGGTCTCCAAATTTACCCACAGTGCTTCTTCTCTTCCCCGTTTTCCCTTTTGTTCTGCTGCTTTGATTCCTTTCCTTATGTAAAGAGCTACTCCTCCTCCTCTATTACCCTCTCTGTCCCTCCTGTAGATAGTGTATCCTGGTATGTTTACGTCCCAGTCATGGTTTTGTGTGAACCATGTTTCTGTGACTCTACAATATCCAGATGTTCCTCCTTCATCACGCCACTAATTCAGGAAGCTTGTTACTCAGACTACGGGCATTGGTACTCATTGCTTTCCATTTTTGATGGCTTTACCTTCAGTTGCAGCATCCCCCACTGACCTTTCTACCTTGGTCTTTTCTCATTTAGTACCCTGTTTTGTAGGGAGGCTGGGATTTTCCTGCTGCTTATCAGTGCCTCCCCCTTGACTAGTTTAAAAGCTTGCCAATGAAGCATTTAAACCGATTGCTCAAAAGACTTGTTCCTTCCTGGACAGATGCAGACCATCCTGCCAGTATAGGCTGCTGTCCTCCAGGTGGAACCCCAGTCACCAATGAAGCCAAACCCCTGTGTTCCACACCATTTTTTCAACCATTCATTAAACTGCATGGTGCAAAGTACCCTCGCCGCACTCATGCCATTGACAGGCAGCACCTCTGAGAAGGATACTGTGTGTGCTACTTGTCTTAGGCCCCTCCACAGTTCTACAAAGTCCTTCTGCACTGCTCTAATCTCATGTTGAGCCAAGTCATTTGTCCCTAGGTGGACAGTGATGTCCAGCTCAGACTCCCATGCTGCTGTTCTCGTGATCCTGAGGATGGCGCTTCCTGTCCCTCCAAACCATGGCCATGGCACAAGCAAAGCTTGTACTACTCGGAGACCTGTGTGGAACCAAACCATGGTCCCAGGTCTCTGTCCCCATCGTGTGCTGTTGCCCTAGCCACTCCACCATGGGAGTGGCTTGGCCAGGCACCAGACCACATGGTTACGTCACCCTTTCTTTCTTGCAGCACAGAGTGACAGGGGTAGTGATAATTCCCCTACTGCTTTTAAACCCCAGTTGCTCTAATTCCTTTCATGCTTTCCATAGCATGGTTCCTTCTGTGCTATTGTTGTAGCACTATATTTGCTTGGTACCGGATGGTGATACGTCTGGGAGGAGAGGGAACCACACAGAAAGTTTGAAGATGAATTATGTTTTTTTTTTAATTTATGACTTTGGTAACTGGGTGAGTGTGCTGATCTCAGGGACCATTTTCAGGCATGACCTGGGCCACCATACAGTGGCACAGAGTTACAAACAGCAATGCATAAGACTGCCGACAGTTAGACAATAAAGCATGATTACAAATAATGTACAGTTTACAATAAACAGGTAACAATGGTACACTGGAATACAGGGTAGCTTGAGGGCAGAGTTCCACAAAAGTACAAGGTTTGTAATACATGGATCTACTAAGCTTATACCTGTACTAGAAGTAAAACAAAATTCATAAATATTTACATGCTATATACAGCAGTATATGGACTATCCAGGGAAGCAATGACACCCAAAGGTTGCCATGAGCCACTCTTTGAGGCAAGATTTGAAGTGGCCGTGGTTGTCGGTGGAGTGGAGCTCGGCAGGTAGTTGATTCCATAACACTGGGGCAGCTACTGACAGGGCTGTACTGCCCATATTTGTGGATACCCTGGGAATATACAGAGGGGGGATACTGTGAGATTGTAGGTGATGATGAACTGTATGAATTGAGAGGATGGCCGCAAGGGGGGGGGACTCCAGACCTGTCCGGATGACGGAGTCAACCAAGCTGCCAAGGGTGAAGGATCAACAGCCTTGCAGTGGGAGCCATCCTAGCATATTGTAGAGGACGCAGTGATGGGGTGCTGGCTTCCTCCATGGGGCGCTAGGCTAGAAGACAAATGGGTTTGCATCACAGCATAAGCAAGGTAGGCATCAAAAAATCCAATGGCAATTGGAAACATCCAAAGATCCTTGAATAATAAGCTTAATTACTCCATGGAGTATTTTTCTAAAGAGATAACACACAGTCCCATTGGGGGAAAACTAGGGCAATGGACCTGGGCTCCACTACATCAATGTCAAAGCATTGTCTATGAGTCCATATGTGCAATGTTCACATTCAGTGAGAACTGTCCCTTCTGGCTACACCCAGTAGCTCGGCAGCATGTGGTTTACCCCTTCTAGGTTTCCAACAGAACAAGTCAGACAGCATTGTTTCTCTCACTGGCAGATTCAAAGCCAGCTTTTCTTTCTGGCTACACTCTCTCTGGCAGGATCCCACTAAGCCTACCATTCCTCTAGAATCTCCTCTCATTACAGGACTGCAGTCTTAGAAATCAAACTAACTGAAATCCCCCATGGTCACTTCGGAGAAGCACCACTCCTTTCAATACGGGTGGCACATTCCCTGGGAGTCATCCATCTCCAACACTCCCAAATGCCTTTGTAGCTGAACTTCCTAATTACCCTCCATCTCCCAATTTAGCAGGCAAGGGTGGGGAACCATCCCCAGGAGGTCCATGGTGCCACTGGACAGCACCTGCCACCTCCTGGCAAAGAACTAAACCCCATGATCAAGAAGTTCCAAGTCCGAATTACATTCTTCAGTCCCTGCTGGCTCTAATTTGCAGTGGGAAAGGAGGGGCCAGAATCTCTGCGGGGTCCACAGTGCCACATAGGTCCAAACCCCCACCCTCACCCAAGAACTGACCCCCATGATTGAGGGTCCCAAGGTCCAAATTATTTCAGCTGACACATTTTTTCCTGTGCCTCCCTAACTCCTGAATGCTTAGTAGTAGTGGTGCTTCCCACCATGGGTGTGAAATTCTGACTGACTTCCATGTCCTTAGCTGTAATGTTACGGTGCTCAGATTCAAATCCCATGGTAGCTACTTGGCAAGGGACTCTGCACTCTTCCTTTTTATTGCATCCTCCCCCCCTCCCTTGAAGGGGTCTCATGTACTATGGCCAATGCCACATCCTCACTGGTCCAGACAAGACCTCCCTTCCCAATGAAAATCAGCAGGCTCTCCCGAAGCAGGCAATCAGCCCTGCTCCCACCTTTTTTTTCTGACTCCTTCGGCCCGTGCTCTTCCACACCAGGCAAACCAGATCCAGCCTCCAGGGGTACTACCATTCAATGGCTGATCAGCTCCCCCAGAGGAAAGGCAAATTTACCCGTTATGGGTTTTAAGCCCAGGGACCTTAATGGTAAAAGGTACTTTCAGCTAACCCACTGTATGTTTTGTTCCTATGGGAGTGAGGGGGGGGGGGTTATATTTACATTACCAGTAAAATGCTTTTTTTTCCCTTGTTCCAGGCCTCTACAATAGATTCATACTTAAGATGCTACAGCCTGGTCTACCACCAGAGTTTGAGAAAATAAGGCCCAGATGAGGGCCACAGCGATGGGGATGGCCTATGAGGGTGGGAACTGTGGGCTGAATGTAGGGTTCCCCCGCCTCTTCAAACCTGTTAAAAATGCACTTTCTGTCCCTCTTGTTCACCCCCTGCCTGTTACATGCTGCAACATAACAATGGGGCATGTTCAGGAGCTTGTATCGTAGACCATCACTGCCATCCTACCTACAACTTGAGAATGCAGTCTCCATAATGTTCCACAGGAGTAGAAAAATCAGACCAGGAGACAATCGTGATTTATGTCAACTGTAACTTGCGGTCAACATAAATCTTGTTGCTGTGATGCCGGTCGATGAAAGTGTTGTCGAACAGGCATCGTACAGCCTTCCACAAGCCTGAGAATGTGAGTCCAAATAGAAATTATTTATTTATTTAGCTTTTGTTAACTGGGTAGGTACACTAGACAAGTTATATGCCTATTTTCAGGAACGACCCGGGACAGTACAACAAGTAATACAGATACAACAGAACATAACAGCAAGTAAAGCAAGTACATTGAGTAACAAAATGCATTGAGTCACAAAACGGTAAGGCATAGAGTGAACTGCTATGACAGAAATTGATAACATACATATGATCAACAATATATAGTCTTGAACATACATAGCGCCGACGAATGCCTTGGAGAGAAATGGAATCAGGAGAAACGAACAATAGATTATTAGCAGGTCCTCAGAACAGTTGGGTTCCAAGTATGTGACCACATGTGAGTCTGGTGCATGGGACATTAGGCTAGAGAGGCTTGGGACACTCGCACGCTGAGGCCAGCTTCAGATACCCCCACAGGGACTTCCGGTGGCACTGATGGGAGGAGGCGGAGCGAACATGGTCAGGAAAGGAGTTCCAGAGCCTGGGAGCACATGTAGCAAAGTCCCTGTCCCCCATGAGGGTTTGGGTGAGGGGTACTTTTAGCATCCCAGGACCCTGGGACCTGAGAGGGTAGGAGGAGGGATCAGGAGGTGAGAGAAGCTGTGCCAGCCCGGGGGGTGCCAGTTCTGATCGCTTTACCACGAGGCATCCCAGCCCAAAGTTCAGGTGATTGGTCAGGGAAAGCCAACCTAGTTTATCATAAAGCTCACAATGGTGGGTGAGATGGGGGGCGGCCAATGGAAAGCGGCAGATATTGTTGTCCGTCATGTGCCACCGAGTAAGAAGAGCTTTGGAGGTACGAGCAAATTGGTGGAGACCATAGCTAAGGGAGGGAAGTAGTTCACCTCTAGCAAGTGCCAGACGAGCAGCAGGTGTCAGGTTATTTTTGGCCCTATAGGCCAGACCCAATTTACAGTTCACAGTTCTACAGACATTTAGGATATGACTCCCTAGGTCCAATTGGGGGTCAAGTGTCACCCCACGGTATTTGATGGAGTTCACAGTTAGGAGGGAAGCTCCATCCACACAATTGATATGCAGAGGGGCTGGAGAGGCTTTTATCTTGGCTGATGATCCAAATAACATAGCCTGCGTTTTTTTCAGGTTGAGGACCAGCTTGTGTTTGGTTACCCAGGACTGAATGTTCTTAAAGTCCTCAGAAAAGTGGTGGTTGAGCGTCGCAATGTCCGGGGAGTGGGCCAGGATAACCAGATCATCCGCATAAAGGGTGACACTACAGTTTGTTACTGTTGCTGGGAGATGGTTAACAAAGGGAGAATAGAAGGGGTCCCAAGACCGAGCCCTGAGGAATGCCTGAGATCACCGGTGAGGGATCAGAGAGGACTTTGTTGAATTTGGTCAGCTGTACTCTGCCCTGCAAGTAGCTGGTTAGTCAATTTAGAGCAGGAGGGGACAGACCAAGGGACCGCATCTGAGTGCAGAGCAATGCATGGTCTACAAGGTCAAAGGCCTTGGACAAGTCAATGAATATCACTCCAGAGAGTTTCCCCGGTCCATGGCTGCTCTGATGCTAGATGAGACAGAGCCTAGGGCCGTGGTCATGCTATGCCCTTTACGAAAACCGTGCTGGGCTGGGGACAGCAACTCATAGGCTTGAACGTACTTTGAGAGTTGTTCTGCCACAGCTTTTTCAAGGAGCTTACTAATAGCTGACAGGATGGCGATCGGCCGATAGTTGTTGGGAACTTTGGTATTTCCCTGCTTCAGTACGGGGACAATCCTGGCCACCTTCCAAATGTCGGGAATAACGCCCATGGCAAGGGACAGGTTGAGGATGTGGGCCACTGGGGAGGTGATGTGAGGGGCGCCTAATTTCAGAAGTTTGGCTCCAGGTTATCCGGGCCAGCACTGGAGTGCTGGGAGAGGCCAGAGGGGAGACTCAGCATCTCCATGTCTGACACAGCCCTGAGAAAGAATAATGGTTGGGAGGGGTGAGACTCCTGCCAGGCAGGGGCTGAGGGGCCACTAGTACACTCGTCAGCAGGGAAGAGTGAGGAGAGTGCTGTTAGGTCAGAGAAGTGGGAATTAAGAGCATTTGCAATTGTATATGGATTGTTGCAGGAGACCCTTCCAATAATCATGTTGGATACCCCAGAGTTAGAGGAGCCACTGACAAGAGTTTTTATATTTCTCTAGAACCTTCTTGGATCACTGGCAGAGCTAAGTAGAGCAGACTCGCAGAAGTCACTTTTTGCTACCCTAATAGCTTTTTTACACTCATTTCTGAGATTTCTATATTGTTGATAAATGGTCTGATCAAGGGAGCATTTGAAGTGGGCCCAGCACTTGTCTCTAGCCCGCATAAGGGCAAGGCGACTCCCATGCAACCATTTTGTGGCAGACCCCCTTACCCTATGCCTAATAGTTGGGGCATGCTTGCCCTGCAGGGCACCAAAGGTGCTGAGAAACTGGGTAGCAGCTGTAGAGGGATCGGGGCACTATACACCCCTGACCAATCAGTGAGCCTCAGATCCTCCTGGAATGTGTCCAGATCAAACCTGGAGAAATTTCTGATGTGGATGATTTTGTGGGGAATTTTTGGCGAGGGGATTTTCCAAACGCAGAAAACCGGGGAATGATCTGAGATGGAGTCAGATAGGGTTCCGGCAGAGGAGTTCCTCTCTGGGCGATTAGACAGGATCCAGTCCAGTAGAGAGCTGGAGGATCCATTGGCCGAGCTTCTGGTTGGCTCCTGTAAAAGTTGTGTCAGGGTTAGGTTTGCAAGTAAAAGCTCAAACTGATTTGTGTTGCCACCAGCCCAGTTTATCGAGGTGTGCCTTGCACTCTGCAGCCCCAGACTACACCCCATTCTCCTGTACTGCACCCATTTCAGCAAATGCCCTTATGAAATGGGGTGACTGTGAAGCCGAACACCCCAAGGCACACCTCAACATTTATTGGTCTCTACAGGATAGGGTGAGGTGAAATGCCGTGAGCATTATGGGCAGTGACCCACAGGCACACCCCAATGCCTGTCCATCTCTGCAGGGTGGAGGTGGGATTGGCATGAGTTCAATACTTCACTGCCACTCCTATTCTGCATCTGTCTAACTCCTGCATGTCCAATGCAAATATCCGCCAGAAAACATTCGGCATTGACAAATGCTTGTTTAAACATAGGTTCACCCTATTTTGGTTTCACCCCCAGCTGCTTAAAATAACCCTGGAGAGAAACACTGTTAGCTTGTTCTGAAAGAAAATCACAATCAGTGATCAGTTTAGTTTCAGCATTTTAATATGTTAAGCCCTTATGTCCATCAGTCTTTTGTTGCCACTGTTTCTTCAGGCATTGTCTTTCTTTCATGGGCTTCCAGATCTTGGAGCTGTGCTCAAACAAGTCTGAATCAAAATCAGTGAAAGGAAAAGAGTTCTCACCATCTGAGATTTTCTTTGCCTGAGCTCTTGTCACAACAGCTGCTGAAACATCAAAATTGACTCCCTCTTTGATTAACTCAGTAAATTCTGGAAAGTCATTTCCACTAATCACAGGTACAGGTAACTTAGGTACTACCCACGCTTTCATTTGGTGCAGCACCCCATTAACAGTCAGAGTCACTTGGCTGGTGGGATAGTACTGAGTGTCCCTGTGGATGCAGATGACACCAGTACCTGGTGCTTTTGGTCATTGTTTTCCCAGCACTTCAGCATGCACTAGGGTCTGTCTGCTTCCTGAATCAATAAGTCCTTTCATAGTCTTATCTCCCACCTTGATATCTCTTAAGTACTTGCCCCAATTTGGGGACACTATAAGGCAGTATGGACTGAGTTTTCACTGCTATGCAGATGATACTCAGCTGCACATGTCCTTTGCACCCCATCAGGAGTTAGCAGTTTCGGTATTTAACTACCACCTCTCCAAGATCCAAGACAGGATGTGTGCCAATTGGTTGAAGCTGAATTCAGACAAGACTGAGGTGTTGGTTGTGGACCCAGGTCATCAAACTGAGGGGTCTTCAGTAGGACAGGCGACTGGTCTTGTACTAGGAGGCTGCCAGCTGAGGACCTCTGATCGGGCACGAAGTCTGGGTGCTATTCTTGATTATGGGCTGACCCTGAAATCTCAGGTGTCATCCATTGTCAAGACCTCATTTTATCATCTGAAGAACATTGCCCCGATTAGGCACCTGGTCCTGCCCGGCGACCTACCTACACTCATCCACGTCTTTATGACCTCCCACCTGGATTACTGTAACTCCCTGTACCTAGGGCTACCGATAGTGGTTGGTGAAGTAGGCAAAATTCACTCCATGAAGCAATTCGGGGAGTAATGAGGAATCCGCGAAGTATTCCACATCATGAAGCGGAATACTTCACTCCATAATGAGGATCACAAAGCCATTGTTGTTAATGGACTTCATGTTTCTCTGCCTTCCCCGACCACTTCTGTACCAATCTTAATGTGAAGCACATAGAAATCAATGTACTTCACATCACTCTGCCTTGTTGGTAAGTTCCAAGGTGAATTTTGAAGTGATTCATGGGATTGCAGGTCACATGAGCTCTAGATTGTTCTGCATAGCCTCAGTTCTATGTAGTGTGTGTGTGTAGTGGTAGCTGGAGACAGTTTGCTCTCAGAGCTTTTTTTTTTTGCTCAAAAATTAGTACATTGATTGTAGAAAACCCTCCTTTGCTCATATCATCGAGTGTTTATTGTTTGTGTGTGGATTTTGAATGTTAATTTAGAACATTCAGTCTGTGTACTGACAAACACTTGAAGTGTGCTTTGGGGAAGGGGCGTATCTGTGGTGGAGGTAGATTAACTGGAAGAAAAAGGCAGTCTTTCTGTTTTGGTTATATTTTTCTTGTATAACTGTGTTAATGTACACACAGTAATATTTTCATTAATTCTTGACTTTTTTTCTGATTGGTGTGGTGCAGCAGTGCATAATTTCAGGTTGTTTAAAAGATTTGGTTATATTACGGAAGTTTTCAATTTGCTGCGCATTACTTGTAGTGTGTGTGTGACGCGCACCATCAAACCAGACACCTTTTATTGTGCCACAGAGTACTTGCAGCAGTGTGAATCTGCCATCCACTACACCTACATCATTTTGTACTGTGTTGTGGATAGTGGTATCTTGGTTTTGGACTGTTACTGCTCTGCACTGCCCCTCCCCAGCCAGCAAAAGGTATTCTTTTCCAGATTGGATTGTGACTTGTGAGTGCTGGTTAAGGTGTTGTTGTGACTTTGCGTCTGCATCTTCTTGATTGCGCAGTGCAGTCTTAATCTGTTTGTGCTTTTGCATCTGTTTAGTGCCCAGTCTCCATCTGCAAGCCACAGTTGTTCTTCTTGTCTTCACATCCACCGGCCCAGACTGAAAGTTACGAAATCTAAATTTGTTTACAATTTTCTTAGTGATCCCCCAAAATGCCTGCAAAGAGACATGCAAGCAAAGTTGTTTCTGGCCATGGCACTGTTGCCAGTGGTAAGATTGTGGGTGTGGTAGTACACAGAAGTGCATAGCTGCTGATGTCAGTAAAGGGATTTCTCCATCAATGTTTTTTACAGTGCACTCTGTAGCTTCTCTCATAGTTGGAGGAGATGATGTTGTCCCAGTTGGTGGTGTTAATGCAGTTTCTGCTGGCATGAGTATTGCTGCCTCAAGTCCCACTTCTGACCAGTTAACCATTTCAAAAAATATAGTTGAGTCTAAAGCTGTGAGTGACAGTGTAGATGATGTCATACTCCCCGTTAACATCCCCATGGTAGGTGAACATGATTCTGATCCTGGTGACGATAACTCACAATGCCACATTTCTTCCACCGCGGTTGAGGTCATGTCTTTGCCATACAATGATTCAAAGTGTGGTGCAAAAATATTGGGGGATGATGATGATGATGATGCTGTGGTTACAACATGTTCCCCACATGACAGCATCCAAGCTGAAAATGTAGATGCGAATGATGTTGATGAATATGATGATGATGTCAGTGACCCCTGTTGGGAACCGGAGAAAAAGAAAGTCAAGGTGGCTGTGTCTGGGTCACTTGGCATTAAATCCCTCCTCTTCAAAAAAGTTGTGATTTAGCAGCTCCTGTTGATGATGACCTAGTAATAATCATAGGTAGTCATGGTGGTCAGTTGGAGTCCAAGTATGTCCAGCCTGAAAAATCATGTAGCACCCCCCCACCCATTTCAGGGGTTAAAAAGACAGAATCCAATAAGCAGCATCAGGGACATGTTAAAAGTAGGGGATCACAATTCCTTGTTTGGGATTTTTCTGTCCAAGATGCAAATGATGAGTCAGCTGCAATCTTCCAGCTTTGCCATGTGCGTGTGAGTCGCAGTAAAAAGGGGAGTCATCTGGACAAGGGGGGCCAGCATACACAGCTTAAGATCAGGCACATGGCACTGTGGACCTGGCACCAGATGGCAGCTAATGTCATAGTGGGGCGTTCACCCTTGTCATCAACCTTACTGAGCATGTTATCCCCTTCCATGAGAGTAAGACCAAGTAGGAATGTCTGCAGAAGTGATGAAATAACACCAGAGGATTACTACAAGCATGATATGTGGGGGGGGATAATGATTTAGAAATCTTGTCAAGTGGTGGTCAGAAAGAGTAGCAGTGGTGGTGGTGGTGGTGGTCAATGCAGTATGTCTAGTGCAAGTGGTACATCAACTCCTGTATGTAAAATGGGGAAAATAACTTGATTTGTGGATTTGGCAAACCTGTGCACCCCTCTTCATCACATGTCCACACCCCACCCACAGCCAATCACAAAGCAGAGCCATTTGTCACACCCCATGCAAACCGTGTAAGTTACTGCACGTTACAGAGTGTTTTTGCCCATAACCTGAAGTACCCACCCAATCATGCAGTGTCACGTGAACTTAATGCTGCTGTAGCTGAAGTGCTGGCAACTGATCTTTTGCCCTTCTCCCTCATGGAGAATTCCAGATTCCAGTGGTTTGCGGCACGCACCTTTCCAAAATGGAAAGTCCCATCCAAGACATACTTTTCCACCTGTACTGTCCCCGAGTTATACCATACTTTGGCCGACTCTGTAAGACATGCCCTTCAACATTCCTCCTCTCCATTCACCCATTTAAGTATGGATATGTGGACAAGTGGCAAAACAGCGGGGAGTTCATATTTGTGTATATCTGCACATTGGACACAGGTGCCAGGGTGTTGTTTGTGCTGGTGGTAGTGAGAATAATCTGTAGTAAGGGGGACTGTCATGGTAGCAATCTTCTGGGAATTCGACAGCATGCAACCCTTGCAATACACAGTGTGGCCTATTCCCACACCAGTGAAAACATGCTGGACTGGCTACTGACCAAAACTGATGAGTGGCTGAACCCCCTGTCCCTGAGAGCTGGATTTATATCAAGTGACAATGGGTCAAATGTGGTTAAATGCATCATGAATAGTAGCTTTGTTGGGGTTCCATGCATGGCCCACTGTTTAAATCTAGTCATCCAGAAGTTGCTGCAGCACCCTGATGTAAAGGAAATGTTGACAGCTGCATGTTGTGTGCGTTCGTACTTTTCAAGCTCTGCAAAAGATCATGACCAACTTCGGCAGCTGCAGATCCAAAACAGCCTCCTACAGCACCGCCTCAAGCTGGAAGTTGTCACCCGGTGGAACTCCACTTTATACATGGCAGAGAGGTTGTATGAACAATACAAAGCAATCTTTGAATATCTCATCATGCACACTAGCTGTGATACTTCTGGGGCCTCCATGTCTCTCACAACTGAACAGTGGCACCTCATGGACTCTGTTATAACAATTTTGAGGCCTTTTGAACATGCCACACAGGCAGTGAGTGGCAAGTCTGCCTCCATCAGCCAATCAATTCCACTGCTGCAGGTGTTGAGGCAGACATTGCTGAATCGACAGCATAGCCTTGATGGTTCCAGAGACTGTGGTAGTAGTGTGTTGCTGAAACACATGCTGATACTATTTGACCGCAATTGGCACATCTTGACCATTCAGCACAGTGACGACTTTGCAATAGCAACAATGCTGGACCCACAATACAAACATGGAATTGCGTCACTACTGAAGGGGGGGCCTGAACAGGTTAAAAATGTCAGTGGGCAACTGGTGCGTTTGGTTCATGGTGCATAGAAGTCATGTGCCAAGGTCAGCAAACTTCAGCAGCATAACCAGGCTGAAGGTCAGTTTGGAGTAGTATCAAGCACATCCTATAAGGCGGCTGCAGTTCCAGGTGGGCTGTCATCAAAACCAGTTGCCATTAACCCACTTTGGGGTGCTTTGTCCCAAGTCGGGATTTGTGACATTAATGAATTTGGAGAACAAGATGATGAGTCAGCCACCGGATTTCGTGCAGCACAGCGAATGGTTGACTCATATTTTGCTGAAAACAGGCATTTGTCAGTAATTGATGATCCTCTGTTATACTGGAGTGGAAAGGTCAGTGAATGGCCAGAGCTGACCTCAGTGGCACTGAAGTACCTGACATGCCCACCCTCCAGTGTATGTGTCGAGAAGGTATTCACTTCTGTGGGTGCAATAGTTTGGGATCATCATACAAACCTCTCTCCTTCAAATGTCAGCTTGCTGACATTCATAAAAATGAATGAGGGGCACATGCCAGCTCGAACCGCAGCCTCTGTATTCGTACTCTGGCATTGTCATGGTTGTGGTGATGGGGGAGAAATGGACCATCCTTGTGGCACTAGCAGCATGAAACGGCCTACCATTGAGGTAGATGACGTCATGGAGAAAGAATTCCCTAGTGAACACAATTCAGACACTGATGACTGCAAAGGCAGCTTTCTGTATGATGAGGATGAGGTTGATGTCGGTAGGTTTTAAGTTCAGTGGTTAAAAGGTTGTCACATTTTTTCTATGGTACATGTTTTGTTTTCATAACGTTAAATCAGTGTCCCACTCAGAATTTCTCAAATTCTATATGTCATATTGGCAATCTGGCACAAGTAAATTCACTGTCCTTCAATTTTACCTTCCCAGCCTCTGTATTACTTCTGATTAGACTTAACAGAATGTGTCCTGCTGTCGTTAGCAAACACAGTTAGCATGTTAGACACAACTGCCCATTTGTAGTGATACTAGGTGTTAGCTGCTTAAAACCTACAGATTCAAGATATCTGCCTCCTGACTGAGAGTGAAATAATGTAACACAATGCACACTATGTCCCGCCCGCCACCCACCCATGTGTATCTGACAGTGATAGGGAATGTGTTGCAGGCTGCAGCTGTTCCCATGACCACCACCACCAGAAAACCGCTGTTAGCCAAAGCCACCAGATAGTGAGAGGGAATGTCATCATGTCCCCCACGACCACCACCAAAAAGTCGCTGTTAGCCAAAGCCACCAGATACTATCTCACCCAGAGGAACTGTGATTGTTTTCCATCCTGTGCCCTGCCCATGCCCTAGCAGATGGAGAGGAGACGGAATCCAAGAGCCACAGCCACAAGGCTTTTTACTATCACTTTACAGTGAGTACTGTATGTTTACTACTTTTTCTGAACTTCCTTGAGCTGTGTTATGCTTCATGTTGCATTTCTGAGATGCAGTTGAGAAACACATATGGTCAGCTTATTTCCTTTTTTTACAAGTTAAAAGTTTCAAGCACTCTCCTGGACTGGATGACTATAGTATTTCAGTACTGTCTACAACCACCTATAGGATATCCATTTCCGGTAAGTATATCAATTTCATTTCATCAGTTCTTTTTTGTAGTTCATTTTTTCAAAAGAGTGCAAATCATAGTAAGTAGGTGACATGTAAGTCACATAAGAGATTTGTCATGCACATCAGACAGTGTATTGCTGCAGCAGCCATGGCGGTGTTGAACAAAGTTTTATCCAGGTCATGACATGACAAGACTTCTTTTAAAATGTAACTTCAGTTAAGACATTGGAACAGTGTATGGATTAGCTGTACTAAATTTGTGACTGTGAATTGATTTGGTTTTGTTGTGGCCTACTGAAAGCTTGCTATCTGTTACTATAGTCTGGATAAATGACAGGAACAGCCACACTTTAAACAGAATGTGTTACTGCAATCAAGTACTAATAATTTCTTGTTTATCTGTTTATGCAGGAAATGTTTTGATGCTGTGTGCTGCCATTGGTGCTTTCAAATAACAAATTCAACATCACACCCCAGAACACACGCAAGAACTAGTATGAATCCTGACTATCAGTACTGGACTGGAGGATGCACGGAAAACCTGTGAAGAATTAACAGAAAAGAAACCATTAATGAAACTTGCTTCCAAATGATTCCCCCCCCCAAAAAAAAACACTTACCTTCACTAGCTTGACTGTATTCCAGTAACAAAATTCCTCATCAACCCAAGATATGTGCACCACAAATTCGACTATGTGACCTGTGATACAAACAAAGCAATGATTACATATGTGTGTGTGTGTACATATATATATATATATATATATATATATATATATATATATATATATAAATTAGACATTTAAGGTCAGCTTCTGTGGAAAACCATAATGGTAAAAGGTACATTAACTTACCAAGGGTAGTATTAGTGTACACACAAAAGGCATCCTTCCTGTTGGGGTCAGTTCAGTAGACTTTGGGCAACTGACAACATTATCACCTCATCATGGATGGTTAACTCAATGGTCGGGTTATCCTTCTAGCACATCATTTGGCGAGACACTGTACATCAGCCCAGTCAGGTCAAGAAGCATTACTTGAAACTACATTTTATGTCCTCATTTCTCTTCATCTGGAGTCTGGAATTTTCTGGACATAAGACAGCAGCATTTTGTGGGTGCACATTAATTCTGGGGACTGGGGTGCACAGCGCGTATGACTGAGTGTGGCATGAATTAATGGAGACTTTTCTTTACATTTTATGCTCTCATTTCTCTTCATCTGGAGTCGGGAATTTTCTGGACATAAGACAGCATCCCAAGATTTGTATGAACACAGGCCAAAAACATTCTACAGAAATTAAGATAAAAAAGTGGTATCCTTCCCTTGCTTGTTATATTCCAACTTAATAATCTCTGTTTCCAAAACAAAATTATGTTACTGGTCTCACTAATGTTTTATTTCTGTCTTGCTGTATGCTTTTGTGGAAAAGCAGGTGTGAGCAGTGTAATAATCTGATAAACAGCGTAGAAACATGGAAGTTGATGGCAGATAAGGACCGCAAGGCCCATCCAGTCTGCCCATGTGTGCACTGTCAGGTGCACACTACCCAGACGCCTGAAAACATATATGAGTTGGTCCGCTGTTACTGATGGTACAAATAAAATATACATTGTATATTCTTAATTCTTTATACCATCAATAGTGGAACTAGTCAGCTATCATATATGTTTTCATGGGGCTGGGCAGTGTGCACCTGACAGTGCACACATGCTGTTTAGCACATTATTGCACTGCTCACTCCTGCTTTTCCGCAAACAAACCATGACAGAAAGGAAACATTACTGAGGCACAAAAAATATTTAATGATAAACAGACATTAAGTAGGAATACACAAGGTCCAGAAGCACTCTGCGCTAACATTGGGGACAGGTGCTGGCAGAGACTGAGAGTAGCTTGCTCAAAAAGTCCAGGAGAAAAACAGAAAGCCAGCACTCCAGACAAATAAATGGAAATAAAAAATGTTCACTGTTAGTGCAAATGTATTGATGGTAAAACAAGTCACACAGAAATTACCCCCGCACTTCAGTGCTGAGGCCTTCATTAGGGGGCCTTGACCAGGCCACGGACCCCTCTATTTCTGGAACCTAAACAGTTTTTCAGAAATCCTCTGTACTGCAAGGGATCCAGCGTGCCTTGACCAGGCCACAGACCCCTCTATTTCTGGAACCTAAACAGTTTTTCAGAAATCCTCTGTACTGCAGGGATCCAGCGTGCCTTGACCAGGCCACGGACCCTTCTATTTCTGGAACCTAAACAGTTTTTCAGAAATCCTCTGTACTGCAAGGCATCCAGCGTGCCTTGACCAGGCCACGGACCCTTCTATTTCTGGAACCTAAACAGTTTTTCAGAAATCCTCTGTACTGCAAGGGATCCAGCGTGCTTTGACCAGGCCACGGACCCTCTATTTCTGGAACCTAAACAGTTTTTCAGAAATCCTCTGTACTGCAAGGGATCCAGCGTGCCTTGACCAGGCCATGGACCCCTCTATTTCTGGAACCTAAACAGTTTTTCAGAAATCCTCTGTACTGCAAGGGATCCAGCGTGCCTTGACCAGGCCACGGATCCCTCTATTTCTGGAATCTAAACAGTTTTTCAGAAATCCTCTGTACTGCAAGGTACTAGTCCTGACTTTTGGATTTGGTACCAGTGGAAGCTGATTTCCAAGTGGCCCATACTATCTGCTGCTGAACACACCTCTAACTACTGGATCTCCCTATGTGTCTCTAGTTGAATTTATGTCCTAGGGTTTAATGATTTGTTTAATCCTTAGTCATTTTAAGTTCTGAGTGGATATTAGAAGTGAATTTAGAGCTTTTTTTTTTTTGACTTTTCCATTAGCAGATTATATCCTCTCACCTCTAGAGGGTTATATCTCTATCTCTTTATCTAGTACATAAGCCATGTGGTCTCTCTCTGCCTTTCTCTTGCCTCTCCTCCTCCTCCTCCTTGCCCTGGTCCCCCTCTTCTCTCTCTCCCTGGTCCTAGCCACCCCCACCCCACCCCCGCCACCCTCTACTCTGATTTCCACTGCAACTCCAAGGGAACTCTCCACTTCCACTCGAGACTTGTGCTTGGTGCACCGTTTGGATATTCCTGGTTACTTAACACGACCACTACTCTCAACAAGTGTGGCCACCTCTCTACACTGTACCACCTTGCAGTCCATATGGGACACCGCCTGGAACCTTACAACTTCTACTCTAGGAAACAACAATCAAAACTATCTCTCAAAGAGCTGCGACTCTGATCCTTAAAACTCCTGCTCCTCCTCCTCCTTCTCATCTCAGGCAGCGCCATCCCAATCCTGGCCCTAGAAGTTCAGGCCACACACAAACTCCAGGTGCCCTTATCCTTGCAACCATTAATATCTGCAGCCTACCTCAAAAGCTGGATGCACCAAGCCTTCATATGCCAACACAACCCTGACATCCTTGTAGTGGTGGAAACTTGGTTGACACCTAAAGTTCCTGACTCAGCAGTAACAATACAGGGCTACAATGTTCACAGGCTGGACCAGATATCCAAAAAAGGCGGTTGTTGTGCAATCTATATCAAAGACTCCCTGTCTTGGCACCCTGTAGCAACTCCATCACTTTCTGCGTCAGCCCAGATTCTGCCAATAAAAATCATCCTAGGTCCCAACCATAAAGCTCTGACTATTGTCTCCATATACATCCCACCCAGGGACCCTAAACATGGATTCAATGATGTTCTAAACTTTATCAACTCACATCCTCCCGAAACTGAACTTATTCTACTAGGGGATTTCAACAAACTGGTTAGCATCAAGTGCCAGTGCCTATAAAGACTCCATCTCAGCTGCTAACCTCATGCAAATGGTAAACTCCCCTACTAGGATTAACTACAAGACTGGCACCAGTACCCTCTTGGATTGGGTCCTCACCACTCACCCCACAAGGATTTCTCGTACGACCATTCTCCCAGACTCACTCAGTGACCACTCCCCAGTCATGTGTTCATGGTCTAACAAATTCCTTAAGCCTCCTCCAAAAAATTATCACTAGCAGAGTCCTTCCTCGTGGAAAACTTCCACATCTCAAACAACACCTGCTTCTACAAGACTGGCTACCCATCTATGAAGCAACAGATGTTAACTTGGCTCTTGATCACTTCATCTCAATTTTCAACAAAGCTTGCAACCTCTTTGCCCCTGCTAAAAGGTGCAAAACAAAATCTCTCTCTAACCCATGGGTCACCGCGGCTCTTCTCTCACAGCTGAAACTAAGGGATCACCTTTGGGCAGTTGCCAGGGCCACTGGCAAACAACTAGACATTGAAAATTACAAACAAGCATGAAATGCCTGCACAAAAGCCATACGGCTAATGAAATCCACCTATTACAAAGATGCTCTCACCAATACATGGGGAAATGGCCATGCTTTCTGGGACAATATCAAGGATGTCACAGGGAAGCAACCAAAAACCTCTCTGGCCATGTTAATGGTTGATGGATCCTCAACCCTTGACCCCAAGGTGATCGCAAACATCTTTAACACGGCTTTTTCAGACCTTAGTGCTGTTCTACCCCATGACTTTTTTGAAAACAGGGCCTACTCCCCAATACCTCAGCCCTCAGTCTAACCATCCCTCTTCTACTTCAGGAAGTAGGCTGAATGAAGCTCACTGCATATTACTGCAGCTATCTCTAAATCTAGATCTAGTAGCTACACCCTGGACCTTAAGCTTCTTTTGCTCACCCTCGATGAGGTAATTCATCCATTAACAAAATCCTAAACCTCTCTCTCAGCTGTGGAAAATTCCCAGACCTATGGAAAACAGTCACCGTGACACCCATCCATAAAAGTGGGGACAAGACGATTCCTCAAATTATCGCCCTATCTCCCATACTGCCCCCACTCTCTAAGGCACCTGGAGCGCATGTGGCTGATCAACTTACCGACCACTTGGATAAATACAATATACCTTGTCCACAACAACACGGCTTCTGGAAGGGTCACAGCACCACCACAGCCCTTCTTGAGTTCACCGGGCTTTGCACAAATCCCTTGACAATGGCCTTCTCACAGGGGCCGTTGATCGACCTCTCAAGGCCTTCGATACAGTACACCATGGATTATTAATACACCAACTACTGAATGCCGGGCTATCACCTAACTCTTCTCTCTGGTTTAAAAGCTACCTAGAAAACCGGTCACAAAGAGTAAAAATTGCGGACGCTCTTTCTAACACCCTGCCTGTTCGCTCGGGTGTCCCACAGGGATCCATACTGGGACCCCTCCTTTTTAGCCTTTTCTTAAACTCCCTCCCTTACCACTGCTCTGAGCAGATCATACTATATGACGATGATGCTCTTGTATTCTCCACTCACAAAGATCCTGCAACTCTTCAACACAACCTTCAACTTGGTTTCAGTTCTGTAGAGACATGGTTTCTTAATCATAAACTGGTCCTCAATGACAAGAAAACCAAATCTATGCTCTTCTGCAGCTCTCATAACCCACACAAGCTACACCACTTGGCTATCTCCACCACCCAGGGGAACACTCTAGATCAGGTGGGGTCCTTCAAATACTTAGGGATACAGCTTGACCCTAATCTCTCCTATGGACTTCATGTAGATAATGTAGCTAGAGCTGCTAATACACTTGGTCTCCTCTACAAACACAGGCCACACCTCACGCCAGAAGCTTTGAAGGTTGCAGTCCTGAGCTCTGTGATCTCTGTAATAGACTATGGTCTCATCATTTATAGCTTGGCCACAACCACAACCCTTAGATGCCTCTCAACTACCTTAAATAAAGCATGTCAGCTCATCACTGGTGCTCACCGTCTCACCCACACATGTGACCTGTACACTCAGACCGGCTGGCTCCAACTATCAAACCCATAAGTTTCTCACCTGCTCCATGGTGAAAAAAATCTACCTTGGCCTTGCACCTTCTGGGGTCTCAACTCTGTTACAACACCGAATTAACAAATGGCACCTTAGGAGATCCACGCTACAGCTACTGACAGTCCCCCACTGTCACACTTCACAAGGACAAGGCTCTTTTGCTTATCGAGCGCCACTCTGGTTCAATGGCCTCAGCCCAACCATCTCCTCTGCTCCAACTATTGGTATGTTTAAAACTAGGCTCCGGGACTATCTCACTACCAACAGCTCCTGTGACTGCCCAACTTAACCTTGTTCTCCACTTCCTTTTCTGCTCTAGTTGTCCCCCCCCCACTGGATTCTACCCTCACATCTTGGTATACCCAGTGCTGCACTTTTCACCCTCTTGCCACCCTTCCTACATGCCTTCCCCCCACCCTCTTCCCTCTCCCTATGACTCTGGCACTTCTTATTCTGTTGTCTGTCTTCTCTGACAAATGCCGCTGGCTGCCTTGTTACAACGCTACCCTTGAACTGTATTAATCTGTACTCTGTTTGCAATGTCCACATTGTTGTAATGCCTGTCTTGATGTTCCCCATAATTTGTATTTCTCTGATGTGGAACCTTTGTAAAAGAGCCATGGCTCAAAGGTATTTGTAATCCTAGACTTGATAAATAAATTAAATAAATAAAAGGCCTAACCACTGAAGTGCAAGGGTCATTAGTGTGCCTTGCTTTGCTATAAATAAATTTGCACTAGCAGTGACTTTTTTTTCTTGGCATTTATTCATCTGGAGTGCTGGCTTTCTGGTTTTGTTAAGTATGAATATAATGAGGGCAAGGACACCACTTTTGTACTTTATTTTATTTCAACTGTTTTTGGGTGTGGTTCTTACCATTTTTGGAAGGTAAACAAGGTTATGCAAAATAAAAAGACGGAACACACACTTAACATTATACACATAACAGTGCACGGGGGGGATGACAACAACAAAAATGGACAGTGACCTGTGTCACATGACATAAAGGTATGCAAGAAATGCGAGAAGGAAGTAGGGAGGGCTGGGGAACAGGGTATACTGGGATGCATTGGGAGCAGTCACATTAATATAAAAGTCCAAAAATAAAAGAGACACTAAAGGACATTACGTAGAACCTAAAAGGAAGGGGGGGCATATGAAGTACCAAAAGGGAATAATCAACGTATAAGAGGGTAGCATACAGAATAAAAGATGTGCACAAAGAAGGGGGACAAAATTTGAAAACAGATGGGTGTTGGATCTGGAGGACTGAGAGACAAAACCAGGAAGTAATATTTCACACAGAGGGTGGTGGATGCAAGGAGTCAGGAAGGACAGACATTTTAAACAAAACTAGGTTGCTATGTTCTGGTTGGAGAGCAGCAGTTGGAGCATCCCCATTATCTGGAGCTGGTGACCTTCAGTTCTATCCAACTGCTGCTCCATACTGTTGCGACGGTGGTTAACCGCATCCATCTCACTCCACAACAGGGCCACATCGGCCTGTGTGGCAGTGAGTTGAAGTAGTGGGTTACCACCATCACCTCAACTGCTGCAGGTTGTGGTGGTGGTGGTTGTCATGGAGCAGCTGCAACACCGCTTGCAATTCCCCGCATTACACCACGTCGTGCAGGTGCATGATGTGCCACAATATCTTAGCCAGAACTTCCAGAAGGGCCAGCAGGTGCATTTTGTGCAACTTCTGCCACCTTGGCATCCCACATTGATTTATGATGGTTAAGCATGTGGGTGCGCTGTCCCCCCCAGTTCCAAGGTGAGCGCTCCTAGGGTCACGGCTCACCAGGGCATCACAGATGATGCATTTTGCTACACTGCTGTTCCCCAGGCAGTGGAGTGAAAAACTCCTAGACCACAGAGCTGCGGGGAGGATCAGGCACAGGTGAGGGGGGCCCAGGTGTTACTGCCACCTACTGCTTCCCAATTGGGGCCGGGGGGACAGAAACATGCTGCTGTGGCGCAGCAGGTGCAGTGGCCATAGCAGGTGGTGCTGACATGGGGGGGTGCTGCTATGTGCCACGTCCAGAGGTGGTGCTACCAGCTCTGAACTAACTGCCGCTGGGGGGAGACCTCCGCGAATGGTGTTGCGGTTTAATCAGAGCCCACCACCATGGGTGCAGACTCCGACACAATCCCCCACTGCACCGCACCTAAACCCACCTCTTCCTTGACCTTGATCACACTCCATTAGTGTCTCTCTCTCACTCTCTCTTTCACACAGACACACACACACTGACATAAAAAATTTCACACACAGCTAACAAAAAATGCACCCAAGCTGCAATATCCTCTCACACTCCACAAAAAAAACCCAGCAAATTCAGACAAACAAATCAACTTTTATATTTGCTTTGCTTTCCAGCAGCTTTCACCTGCTCAGCTAGCTCCTAATCCTGCTGCAGCAAGGTGAAAATGAAACGCTTTCACTTCCTGACTTCCTGCTGCAGCCTGGTGGGAAGCATGTGACCTGAAGACTGTAAGACTGTGTGAGCCATGTGATCTGTAGCCCATTTATCACTCACTTCGCCTTATCTTACCGCAATGCGGAATAAGGCAAAGTGGCACAACGTGAAGTGCATTCAAAAAGGTGAAATTCCACCTTTCCAAATACATTTTGCGTAGAGCTCCGCGATGCGAAGCAAGGGACTTTGCGTCCACTTCACAGGGGGAATAATACTTTGCTGCATTTCTAGCTGCCAGGGGTGGAAATCTGTCAACTGCAGTTGGTGCAGAATGCGGAGGCCAGGTTACTGACTGCTTTCTCGATCTAGCCATATTACACCTGTGCTGCATGAGCTGCAGTGGCTTCCAGTTCGGTGGAGGATTACCTTCAAGATCAGTTTACTGACCTAGAAAACCTCACACGGTCTGGGACATCACTACCTGCAAGAGCTTTTGTACCCCTACTGCCCCTCCGACCACTCCGCTCCACTGACGAGGGATTGCTAGAGATTCCCAGGGTTCGGTTGAAGTCTTCTGGTGTGCGAACTTTTGCTTATGTAGCCTTAACCTGTGGAATTCTTTACCTTGCTGGGTTCAAGAGTGCCTGATGGTGGAGAGCTTCAAGGCCGCTCTGAAGACTCATCTTTTTAATCTTGCATTTCTGTGAAGTTATAGTGGGTTTAATTGTTGTGATCAGAATTTTAATCATTTATGGTTTTTATACTGTCTGTATTTTCCTTTTGTAAAGCACTTTGATTTTAAGAATTGTACTATGTAAATAAGTAAGCAATAACCCATGACAGGGTGTGTGGTTGGGGATTAATCAGCACAACGGGTGCATTGTGAGGCACGAGACTGCAGGCTGAGTGTCCTCACAGCACACAGAGTGTTGATTAATCCCCAATAACAGCCCACCCTGAGGTGGGTTATTGAGCTTATAACATGGACCAAATGTGGAGAGAAATGGATAAAAAACAGTAGAAAAACAAAAAGAATATGTGGGAACTCTTTTGTGTTCTTCCACCATTTATGGTTGCAGTACCACACTTTTCTGTGTTCTGCCACAACAAAAATAGTTCTACACACTGAAGTTTGCGGTAAACATGCCTACAACATATAATCAAGGAGCAACCAGATCTTGTTTTACTGTCAAAGGTGATATGTGTATTGCTGTTATGTGTTATTGATCTTGCTATGCTGCTTTAAGACAGTAAAATAGCTGCAGGAACAGTTGAGATGTGTCACGTGACACTGCAGAGGGAGGGAGGGGGACACACATACCGACAGACAAACAGTGCCCTGTTACGTGGTGTCACCTGGTGTACAGAGACAGTGAAATACACAATAATGCAGATCACATAGAAATAAACAACACTGCACGCACTTTGTTAGCCTACCTCACTACGAATGGAAATTCCTGGTGTCTCTCTCTCTCTCCAAGTACTACTCCAGTAGTAACAAGCATTTGTCAATGCCGAATGTTTGCTTGCTGGCATTGGCAGTGATATTGTAGAAGTTACAGAGCAGGAATGGCAGTGAAGTATTGAACTGAAGCCAACCCCACCACCACCCTGCAGAGAGTGACAGGCATTGGGGTGTGCGTTTGGGTCGTCAGGCATAACGGCCACGCCATTTCACCACACCCCACCCTGCAGAGACTGACAAGTGTCACAGTGTTCCTTGTGGTCTTTGGCCCTTATGCGCACCCCATTTCATTAGGAAATATGGTGAGATGGGTGCGATATAGGAGAATGGGGTGAAGTTTGGGGCCGAAGAGTCCAAGGCATACCTCGATGCCTCTCACTGACTGCAGGGTGTGGAATGGTATGAGCATCACAGGCAAGAATCCCAAGTCACACCCCTGATTCCTGTCATTCTCTATAGGGTTGGGCGTTATAGTTGAAAACCCTAATACCTCAGGCATTCGTTGGTATTTTCACTCCAAATTTTCAACATGTTTGTTTTGTGACCCCACCTCATGAACAGGGGGAATATCAGTTTGTTAGCCGAAAGCTGCTTATGCACAGTGACTACAGCATTTAGCACCACAGGTGCAAAAATATTCCGAACAGGATGTAAAAAATCACAGCTGTACTCTTTCATGGGGAGGTGTAAAAAATGGCTATGTTGCAAATGTGTAGTAAAAATATTTAAAAAAATGGTGAAGTCACGAGCGTACATAGAAACTGTGCAACGCACACCCGTAATATAATTAGGTTGGGGATTTCTTACAGCAGATTGTCAACTCAGGCATTTTGGTGCCTCCGATCATGAGCAGTGTCACTGTGATTTTCTTTATCTGTGCCGAACAATGATTTCCCACAGCGACCACGCATCTCTGCACTCAAAGTGTGAAAACACACTTCAGCCACGTTGTGAAAATGGCAGCTGTACTGTTCATAAGGAAGTGTGGAAAATGTCACTGGTGAAAATCTGGACTGAAAATATTACAAAGTCATGAACTAACGAGGGTGCGTGGAAACTGTGCAATGCTCACCGTAACACAGTCATTTTATGGACTTTTGTCACCAAATTTTCAACATAGCCATTTTAAGACCTCTGCTCATGAACAGTGTAACTGTGATTTTCTTAATCTGTCCCAAAGATTGCTTTCACACACCAACAGCACCATTGTGCTCTACATGTCGAAAACACATTTTGGCGACATATAAGAAAATTGCAGCTGTACTGTTCATAAGGAAGTTAATAAAATGGACATGTTGAAAATCTGGAGGAAAATATTAAATTTGCAAACTTACGAGCATGCATAGGAACTGTGCAACGCACGCTCGTAAAAGTCATTTTAAGGAATTTTTTCACCAAATTTTCAACATGGCCATTTTAAGACCTCTGCTCATGAACAGTGTCACTGTGATTTTCTTAATTTGTTCCGTACATTGATCTTGCACACCAACTGCGCCATTGTGCGCTACATGGGCGGAAACATGTTTTGGGTGGGATGTGAAAAATCTCAGCTGTACTACTCATAAGAAGGTGTGGTAAAATGGCAATGTTGAAAATCTAGAGTGAAAATATTGAAAATTCACGACCTTACGACCGTGCGTAGGAACTGCTCAATGCACGCTCGTAAAACAGTCATTTTTAGGACTTTTTTCACCAAATTTTCAACATAGCCATTTTAAGATGTCTGCTCATAAACAGTGTCACTGTGATTTTCTTAATTTGTCCCATACTTGATTTCGCACACCGACTGCACCATTGTGCGCTACATGGGCGGAAACACATTTTGGGTGAGGTGTGAAAAATGACAGCTGTACTACTCATAAGAAGGTGTGGTAAAATGGCAATGTTGAAAATCTGGAGTGAAAATATTGAAAATTCGCGAACTTACGAGCCCGCGCAGAGAACTGCGCAATGCACGCTAGAACAGTCGTCATTTGATGAGACCATCATGGGGACTCGATGATATCACTGTCATGAGCAGTCACCAAGGGTGATTTCGCAGTCACTGCGCCGAAATCACCCCTTTGGGCCCGAATAACACCATGACAGTGACATCATTCATGAGAAGGGGTCCCAAAAACCCCATGTTGAAAATTTGGTGCAAAATTTCCCAAAAATGCCTGAGATATGCAACAAAGTTGAACCCCCTCCATCTAGCCCATTATACAGCTTACCGGCATTTCCTCAGTTCGCGGTCGGCTTTGAAGAGTGCAGACGTGTTCCCGGTCCACCGAAGATCGTCGCGCCGGAGTCCGGAGGTAAGTATGGGGTGAGGGGTGTGGGGAAGGCTGGTGCGTGATGGGTGGGTGCGGGCTGTGGTGGGGGGGGAGACTCGCCGTGGGACCGTTTTTCTTTACAGGTAGAAAAAAAAAGAGCGGCGTGGGGCGTTTGCCACGCTGGGGTGGGCTCCCAGCATGTCACAAGGGCGTTGGGGCATTCAGCCCGGCAGAGTTGGGCACCCCCGTCGGCCCTGAGGAATAGATTGCCACGCTGGGGTGGGCTCCCAGCGTGGCACTTACTACTCGGGAGGGGACAGTGCAGCCGACGGATTGGGCACCCCGTCGGCTATATTATTAGTTGTCACGCTGGGGTGGGCACCCAGCGTGGCATTTGGAAGCCTTTGGAGGGGAGGCAGGGGAACACAGCACAGCCGACAGGATTGGGCACCCGTCAGCTATACAGTGCGTGCGGAGGGGGCACGCCTTCGTCGTGGGCGCAGCGCTGTGTGTGTGGGGGCTGCGCGCAGGCAGGCGATATCTTATCGCTGCTCACCTGCCGTGAGTTCTCTTTTCAACTGTATGCCACTGCATTTTGAGCCGTGTCATAGACAGCTCCAGAATGCATTGGCTTACAGGGGCTGCACCTGCCAGCACACTGACTGAATTGGAGGAGGAGGTGACACACCTCCGAAATCTCCGATGATGGCACTATGTTTCTTGCACATGCATGCAAGCAAACATAAAAATGACTTCCCGAGCCATGCCACACACACACCTTACTGTATGCCTTGGGTCACAATTGAATGCCACTAAAGGTGAGAGCAGCTGAATCGGGAGGTAGGCAAAAGTATGACAAGGAGCGGCGGGGAATCCAGCCAACTGCCACAGAACACATGTCTCTCACTACTACCACAGAACAGAGTCGCTAACAGTCCAGTAAGATATCTTTTTTTTAAAACCCTTATGCGATGCTTCTTATGAAGAGGCTTAGTGTGGTCGATGTGTTGTGATGTTGTTTTGCGACACTAACTCGGGGAGAACGATAATCACTGCTATGACACTGCTACGATTGAATTACATGGTTGTACTGCACATTGGGCTACTGGCTGACATACATTTTGAGAGATCACCTGCTGCTACAGTGTCCACAGGGTGGGTGAGAAATATAAATTCCGATGGAATCTCGCTACAGAGGAAAAACAACATGGCTACATTTAGAAAATTTCTCATGCCATATTAACAAGATCTGGTAGTGTGTATGTATTTTAAGCAGGAGATTGATTACCACAAGATAAGAAGCTGACTGATTAACAGAACTTAAAGGGGACAGGGAATCTGTGCTAACTGGCAGCTGTTAGCAATGTTCTTAGTAAAAGAAATGATAAACTTGCCTCCAAATTAACCATAGTACCTTAATAAACATTAATGTGAAAAGCTGTGTTTTCAATCGTTTTCTTTTTATGAACAGCATTCTGAACAGTTCTTTTCCTGGAACCAGTAATTTGGAGTGTTTACTATGTCACGGTTTGAGTACAGAATGCTAAACATGAGCTATTGTCCTATCAGAACCATGCTTACAGTTCTCTCCTCAAACCGTGACATAGTTAAAACTCCAGATCACTGTTTCCATGAAGAGAACTGCAACAGAATGCTGCCCATAAAAACAAAACTATGCAAAATACAGTTTTTCATATCACTTTTTTTTCAGGTACAGTTACATGTGGATCATTTCGGCTTATGGATATAATTTCTGTAAACTGGAACATTATAAACAGCTACCAATTAGAAATCATTTCCTGTCCTCTTTAATCATCGGTCACCTGATTAATCTCTGCCAATCACATCACACATACATCCTTGCCCATGTTATAAAGTATATTATTATTATTAATAATTTGCTAATGACAAATCTGCTCCAGTGTCACTCTTCTTACTATGGCAATTTCTTGCAATATGACCTGGCTTATTATAGTTAACAAATAAAGTCTTTGGGTGTAGATTTGTTACAATCACCACAGTTTTTATCAGACTTTGAGTTTAAATGGGAAAAAGAATGTCTTACCAGTGCTTGGCTGTTACCTCACTGCTGTGGTGTCTGTCTGGCTTTTTGGTAGTCTTCAGCCACAGAAACAGCCTTTTCCCCACTTTCTGGATGGTGTTCTTTTACCTAAAGCCGTACGTCTGTTGGTAGGTTGTTGATGAACTGCTTCATTACAAATGTTTTGATGATCTGTAGCAGTGTTTTGCCCTCTGGTTGGAGCCATTTCATAAGGAGTTTTCTGAGTTGGGTGAAGGCTTCTCAAGGATTGTTCAACTGAATTGTACTTCAGAAACTGGAATCTTTGCCTGTAAGTCTCTCTTGAAATGTCATTTCTTTTCAGGATTTTGCTTTTCACCAGGTCATAGTTTTCCAACTGTGCAGTGTCCATATTGTTGTAGGCAAGTTGGGATTGCCCTGTCGGGTAAGGAACCAGTCTGATTGCCCGTTGCTGCTTTGGCCACTGGCAGGCTGCGGCAACTCTTTCAAAAGTTGTCAGGTATGCTTCAATATCATCTGAGGGACACAACTTTGAAAGTTTAAGGTCTTGTAAGTTGTTGGTTGCTCTGCTGGACCTGTACCAGAACCTCCAGCTTTGATAGCTTGTAAGGCATCCAGCAATCGTTGCTCCAGTTGCTGCATCTAACATAGAAACAAAGAAAGATAGAATTTGATGGCAGATAAAGACCACTTGGCCCACCTAGTCTGCCCATTTCCCTATGTAATGCATAGGCTGCAGATCCTAGTTAACCATTAGCCTACTTCCTCCTACCCCCCACTAGAATTGCCTTCTGTCTGTCCCATGCATTCTTCAATTCCCCCACTGTTTCTGAGTCCACTACCTCCACAGAAAGGCAGTTCCATGTATCCACAATCCTCTCCATGAAAAAATACTTCCTCACATTACCTTTTGAGCCGTCCCCTCTCTATCTTCAAATTGTGACCCCTTGTTCTTGCACATCTTTTTCTGAAAGATGCTACCATCTTGGACTCTGTTGATTCCCTTGATGTACTTGAAAGTTTCTATCATGTCCCCCCTCTCCCTCCTCTCCTCGAATGTATACATATTAAGCTTCTTTAATCTCCCTTTGTATGTCTTCTGGTGCAGAACCTGCACCATTTGAGTTGCCGTCCTCTGAACAGCCTCCATCCTGTCTATGTCCTTGTGGAGATGGGGTATCCAGAACTGGACACAGAACTCCAGATGGGGTCTCACCAACTGTCTGTACAGAGGGATAACAACTTCTTGTTTTCTATTGGTGATGCCTCTCTCCATGCATCCCAGCATCCCACCAGCCCTCCTTACTGCCTTCTCACATTGCTTGCCCACCTTAAGGTCATTTGATATGACTACCCCCAGGTCCCTTTCTATTTCTGTTGTTGTTATTATCTCACCCCCCATTGTGTACTCTTCCCCTGGATTTTTGTTTCCCAGGTGCATTACTTCGCACTTCTTTGCATTGAATCTAAGCTGCCATATATTTCATATATTTGACCATTCCTCCAACCTTGTCAAGTCCCTATGCATCCTCTCCACCCCACCTTCTGTATCAACCCTGTTGCAGATCTTTGTGTCACCTGCAAAGAGCCATACTTTTCCTTCCAGTCCCTCTGCAATGTCACTTATAAAGACATTAAAGAGGACAGATCCCAGTACTGAACCCTGTGGTACCCCACTAGTAACCCCCCTTTCTTCAGAGTGGACTCCATTTACTATTACTCTCTGTGTCCTATTCTCCAGCCAATTCTTTACCCTGGCTGTCATCTTGGGACCCACTCCAAGGCTGGCTAACTTGTATATTAATCTTTTGTGTGGGACTGTGTCAAATGCCTTGCTAAAGTCTAGGTAGGCCATGTCCACTGCCCCTCCCTGGTATACCACATTGGTCACCCAGTCAAAGAAATCTATTAGATTCATCTGACATGACCTTCCTGCTGTGAATCCATGCTGCCTTGGTTGCTGAAACTTCTTTTCTCTGCTGCTCCTGTCGCTGCATCTGTTCTTTTCGCTGCTGCTCCTGTCGCTGCATCTCTACTTTTCTCTGCGGCTCCTGTTGCTGTACCTCTTCCTTTCTCTGTTTCTCTGTCTCTTGTTGTATATCCCACCATTTGAAAAAGGCAGTCAGGCTTTCGGGTTCTGTCACTGCCTGCTCTTTTTTCCATGACTAGTGTATTCTCCGTTTGGACTTTTGTTTCTGCTTCTAGTTTGGCTGCCATTCTTCTGGTAATCACTCCTGGACTTGCTGCTACAGAATCCATACATTTCTTCTATGCTTCCCTGGTACCAGGTCTAATACCCACACACAAAACTCCTGGCTAGGAGTATGCATGGCGTACATCCTACTTAGGCTGACACCATCTGTCATCGAGTCACAGGTCAGGAAGCATAGGAAAACCAGGAGCAGTTTCAAAATTCACAAATAGCATTTTATGTTTCTCAATAACAGCAAAATAAAAAAATAAAAATTATTCAGCATAACTATTTACAAAGGCAGTACAAACAGAGAAAACTAAGTCCTTCTTCTGAGGGTATCTCTTAATTCTAAGTTGCAGTTTCTCACTCTCCTTGTCTCTAGCAAAAGCATTGCTGCTTTTTTATGTCTTTGTCTGGTAATTCATTAAAAGAGCCTGCTTCTCACAGAATGTTCTTGTCAGCTTCTTTCCTTGCAGGTGCAGCAAAACAGTACATGGTGTCACAGAACTGACCTATTTTTGACAACTCTGCAAAGGGTTTAAAAACTGCATCTTAGGTTAATCTCTTGAGTTCCAAATAGCTTTTTGCAATCATTTCAACAATATGACTATATACAGTTTTAAACAAAGGGATCCCAGTATTAGTGACATTTCCACACAAAGATTCACATATATTTTTATAACCACAGACATGCAAGGGGAAAGAAAAGTCAGAAATAGCATAAGACAGAGAGAGATAGGGAGAACGAAGAATTGCAAAACTGTCAGAGTGATCAGGTCCTTGGTCTCACAAGAAAATTTGGTTGTGCAACCAGACAGCGAAGAGACAGAAAAGGAGAGGATAGAACATACCCTTGCATTTAAACTCTTTCTGCATAACATATTCCTTTCTGCATAACAAATGGAGCAGGGCCTTATTCAACCCTGTCACATTCACACCACCTCATGAATGTGACAGCTGTCATTTCTTAAATCCTACCCAAAATGTGTTTTAACACTTGTGGCGCAGAATGACATTTCAGCCTTTGTTTCATAAATGACACCTGCCATGCTCAGATGGAATGGTCATAAAAAGATTATATTGAAAATTTAGGGTAAAAATGTGAAAAGCCAACTAAGTTCTGAGCATGGGTCGATTGTAACATTGCTTTATTATCCCAGAACCAAGTGCAAATTGATCAGGGCTAGTGCAACTAACCCTCTACTTGTCTGTCTTGACTATTGTAGGTTTTTCCTGACTGTTCATGAAGTCAATAAAGTCCCTGCTTTAGCAGGCTGTAGTCCTCATATTAATCTCCCTCAGTGTTTCAGGTGGACTGATGTGATTAACAGCTCATTAGGAGATTAGCTCATTAGGTCGCACCTGGAAACCAGCTCCAGCTTAGTGTGCCTTTCCTGGTTTAACTATTTCCCCTTTCCGTTCCCTACAGGACACATACCTTCGTTCCACCTAGACAGACTGAGACAGACATCGAGCTTTGGAGAAAATGGCCACAGCCAAGTGTTTACAGTATTTATTAGCCAATTATTCAATCAGTACATTAAAACTCAGCATGATGTGCACCGTGTGGTCTTGGATGGTAACTCAATCAGCTTGATCTGATTGAGAAACATTGGCTGACCCCATCTCTGCAGGGGGCCACCTGCCAATCACCAAACTCTGTGAGGACACCGGCTCCGGGGCATAAGGGATGACTGTCTGGGCCGACTATGAATGTGTCCTCCCCCATCAGAGGACCCCACAATGCCGTGAGTGCATGCTTGAAGAGGCTGTCTTCCTGATTATCCCCCCTTAATGGGGGGGAAACTTCCGCTATCTGGCACTGACCTCCAGTCAGCCTTAAGGAATATGACTGCATGAGACTCATGATCCCCTTTTACTCCCTCTGCACAGACCTTCCAAGATTATTGGACTACTGAGCCACCCACCATCGCTTACACATATTCATGACTTTGACATCCTATTCTAACCTACCTGCTTCCTATCCCCCCCCCTTTGCTGGAGAAGGTGAAAAACCAGAAAACCCTGTGGGAAAAAAATTGGGAAAATTCCTTCTTGACTAGAGATGCAGTGAATTTAAATTTCGCCGGCGAAGTGAACGAAGTGGGCACTTACGTGCCACTCCCCTACGGGTGAGCAGTGCAAAGTGCTCACTCACGCTTGTCATACCACTTCACGTTAAGGCGGAATAGCAGCAGTAAAGGCAAAGTCATTGTTTTAATGGACTTTGTTCCTCATTAGGATTCTAAGTGATCCACTTGGTGTTTTTCAGATTTGCAGCCCCCACACATCACATGGCTTACAGTACTGTAAGTCACATGCTCTTCAGCTAGGCAGGAAGAAAGCGAGTCATACAAGCAGAGACTTTTACTTTCACCTGTGCAGACAGAGAGAGAGTAGTGTGTTTTGTGACTGCTGATACTTTTAGATCAGAGCGAGGAGGAAATTTAAACTTTGATTTAGACCTAACAGCTTTTTTAAAAGCTACATTTTTTTGTCTTTTCTGTACTCTTTTTTACTTAATTTGTTCTTCTGTAAATTTTATTTTTCTTACCTTTATAAGTAGTTAGTTGTTTGTTTGTGTCTGTGTGACTATGTGTGTGTGTTGTGTGACAGTGTGAGTAGTGATTGCTCGGACTGAGGGAGCTCAGTAGGAGAGATGGACCAGGGTGAGGGAATGTCTGGGACGGGGCAGCTTTGGGAGAGCATGGTAGTGGTAAGCATCGTACCGTGTGCATGTGTGGAGGGCATGGGTGCCCATTCCTGTTGGACCACTCAAAACTTGTGAGTGTCCCCCCCCAAAGCAGGACCAGCACCGCCTCCTGTCCTGGCTCTGAGGCAGTTGAACCACCACCACCACCACCACCAAGTCCAGTACCAGGTCCTCTGGAGCAGGATGTGCCTGTTCCCCCGGGCCCAGGTGTGGATCCCATCCCTGTTCAGCACCGTGACCAGCAGGCTTACAATACATCCAAATAACTATTAAAAAAAATGTATGTTGTGATTCATGATGTGATCGTAAATCGTGATTTGTGACTGCATTTGTGACCATGATGATGATGAAGAAACATGAATGCCTATGGCTGTACTTCCCTGGGCCCCCATGAGCTGTAGCTTAAAACTCCCAGACTTAAAAACATGTATCAGTGAGTACAAAAGTGGGGTGGTGAAGCCTGGAGAGATACTACAAAACAGGCTTGCAATACATCCAAGTAACTAGAAAAAAAATTGTGATTCGTAACGTGAATGATCGTGACTCGTGATTTGCGACTGCATTTGTGACTGTGATGATGAAGAACGTGATTTGTATCACGAGTGACTCGTGATGATGGTCCTGACTTAAAAACGCATATTAATGAGTACAATGTTCATGCAGAATTATGCACCACACCTGTCCAGTACTCTGAAGGGAAGCCAAAGAAACAACTGTGATTTAAGTTACAGATGGAGATTGGGCTCTAAAGAGATGCAAATGCACAGACAGATTAAGATTACGCTGTGCACTGAAGAGATGCAAACACAAAGGCACAACACCTAACCAGTGCTCACCATCAGAAATTCAAATCTGGAAAAGAATACCTTTACCAGTTGGGGCAGGCCACGCGGAAGGGGGGCAGTGTACTGTACTGCTGCAGTAACAGTCACTAGTACTAGTACCAGTAAAGATACCACAAAGAAGTACAAAAATCACACAGCTGCAGTGGATAGCAGGTTCACATTGCTGAAATTATTATGTGGCACAATAAAAGGTGTCTGATTTGATGACACGCTTCACACACATACACACACACATACACACTAAGTAATGCATAGCAAATTGAAAACTTCAGTAAAATAACCACATATTTTAAACAAACTAAAATTATGCACTGCTGCACCACAACAATCAGCAAAAAAATGGCAAGAAATATTGAAAATATTACTGTGTGTACATTAACACAGTTAAACAAGAAAAATGTCACCAAAACAGAAAGCACTGTCTTTTTCTCCAAGTTAGTCTACCTACACCACAGATACACCCCTCCCCCAAAGCACACTTCCACTGTCTCTCAGTACACAGACTGAATGTTGTACATTAACATTCAAAATCCATACACAAACAATAAACGCTCAATGATATGAGCACAGGAGGGTTTCCTATAATCGACGAACTAAAGTTTCATCAAAAAAAATTACTCAAAAAGGCTTTTTTAACAGCTTTTTGAAGGTTTGAATTGCAGAGAGCTCTCAGAGCAGATTGTCTCCTACAGCTTCCTACACACACTACCCCAAACTGAGGCTGTGCAGAACAATCTAGAGCCCATGTGACCTGAAATCCCATGAAACACTGCAAAATTCACCTTTGGAGCTTAAAAACAAGGTGAAGTAAGGGGAAGTACATTGTTTTCAATGTACTTCACCTTAGGAATTGGTGGAGTAGTGGTTTGGGAAGGCAGAGTAATGCAAAGTCATTGTTTTCGATGGACTTCACGTTTCCCATTTGTGTAGCGAAGTACTCCGCTTCACGTAGCGGAGCACTCCGCGAACTCGCCTTCACTCCGCAGAGCAAATTGGGGCCACTTCGCCCACCACTATTTTTAACCCCTAAGGCAATATCCCATAATGGGACAGCAAGTTCCCTAACCCCCACCCCTCGCTTTTACGAGGGTGAGGTTAGGTGCATTCAAACTTGAAAGCAGGAAAATGAGAGCAAGTCTCTCCTGTGTAGCCCTTTTTTATGGGCTACTCTCCTCCCCCTGATCTCAACTAACTTTCCCTCTGGGAACCTCCCACCTGCCGGCACCCCTTAGTCCTAGTGGGCAGCTATCTCCCCCTACCTGCCCAGTCAGGTGTCACTCAATATCTCCCCTCAGACAAAGGCCCATCTCCTGCAATGCCTTGTAGGCACCTTTATTATCTGGCAGTTTAAGAGGGGATCTAACAAAAGACTCAATGTGAGTCATTATCACGCAATTGTTAGGACAGTCAGTTAGTCTGCATGTTGCGATCAAGAGTAGAGTGCTGTTCAGTCACTAGCTTCAAGTTTTCTGAACTTGTCTTTATCTAGTGGTGATTTGTCCCACATTATTAAGACCAGTGTGCCCCGATCTCACACAAATGTATCTCTGTTACCTAACCTGTTCCATTGTGTATCATACTGTCCAAATCTTCTCTGATTGTAATTGTTGTTGTGCAATCTTTGTAATTAACTCTGGGTCAGTCCTTAAAAAAGGGACTCTCTGAGGCTCAGTGGGTTTGGCTGGTCAACAAATTTCAATAAATAAAAAAAAAATTCCGAACATTTTGAGTGTCTATATCCAACATTTCAGTGACAAAATGCTAAGATGTATACAGGATCTGTCCTGCAGGCAGTGGGTTTTATCCCAGCCTCACCATAGGTGCGCCCTCTCACCTCCCAGTGTCTCAATTCTATACTTTCACTGGACACCACTGCAGAGCAGACTCTGAAGTGATCATTCCTAGATTCATAGCTGCCATTACTGGCAGGTGTAGTGGTCCAGAGCTTTTCTTAATGGACCACACCAGTCAGTGCCATCTATTCAGTCCCACCCTGTATGTCATTTCATCCTGAAAACAATGCTTTGGAGCATGTATGGTACAAAAATAAACCTTAGTGATGTATAACTTGAATGGTTAAAATAGGTATTCCTGGGATGCATAGATCATCCTGTATAAAAAGAGAGGTAGTATAGCGCTATACCTGTGTATTGTTTCCCTGGGCTGAGAAAGGACAATGTTTTGAAAAAAATGTGTTATAGATAGGGCAGAGCATGTTAAATTAATACTTTTGTGCCTGGTATATATAAACAGAAATGTCAAAGTTTTCAACATCCCAAGCCCCCTAGATTTGTGTAGCTCCTTCCCCAAAGAAATCATATATCTGCCCTGGGTCACTTCGCAGTGTAGGACAAATTACAAAAGTGAGGATCTGGTTGGTCACAGGGTGGCTGCTAGAGTGTCTTTCTCTGCCTGACTCTGTTCATTGCCCTGCGAGTGGGGGTGAAATTGGGGTGAGGTGCATGATGATGTCGGCTACTGTGTGTGCAGAGCTAGAACTGCTTCACCGAACAAGTGCTGATGTGTTATCCTCTGGTTTGGTATGGAGGGGGGAGCAGTAAGAGGAAATGGGGGGGCCAAGGTACAAAACAATGGGAGTGCACACTGTCTGTGACTTCACATTGCAACCTCTCTTGTTTTTTTGCTGGGGCAGGAAGCAATGTGGGAGCAGGATAAATATACAATTTGGCTTGCATTTTTTCTTCCCTGTATAAATGTTCAGAATTTATGATTATTATTGTAGGCTGGTGCAACCATTTGCGGGCTAGTGCAATTTTAAATCAGCTTGTCCGGCTGCAAAAAAAGGTTAAGATTGATCACTGGTTATGAGCAAAAAAATTGTTCCAACATTTATTCATAACTTAATTTTTTGAAGATTTTGAAGAAGAAGAATCAGCATTTATATAGCACTTTTCATACACAGTGTATCCCAAAGTGCTTTACAAGCAACGCTAGACTGGTAGTGAAGTGACTGAATGTGTGATTTAATTTAATTTAGTTTTTGTTGACCGGGTTAGTGCACTAGACAAATCCTGCCTATTGTCAAGCACGACCCAGGGGCGGGGGATACAGATGAATGCCAACAGACCTTGAACCAGATTGTTGGTGGTATTTTTAGAGAATGAGGGAAATTTGGCCAGGACACCAGGGAAATTCCCCTACTCTTTTCGATAAGTGCCACGGCATCTTTAACATTTACCTGAACTACCACCAATCCAGGCAGATGGGACCTCGGTTTTTAACGTCTCATCCCAAAGACGGCTCCTCAGAAGTGCAGCACCCCCCTCGTGCTGCACTACAGTGTCAGTAATGGGATATTAACCCAAGTGCCAGATGTGGGAACTGAACCCACAGCCCTCTGATCTCCCAACCTCTGAGGTGAGTGTGCTACCTACTGAGCCACTGACACTGCTGATGGTGGTCATATCGGACATCAACACCCACACACAGTCTGGACAATTGCATGAACTGGTTTATGGGAAGGGGAATGTTGGCCAGGACACCAGGAATGTTCTCTACTCTTTGTGAAGAGTGCCCTGGGTTCTTTTACTTCCACCTGGACACCCACCAGGATGGGTAGAAGGGACCTCGGTTTAATGTCTCATCTGAAGGACGGCACACCCCATCAGTACAGCACCCCCCCCCAAATACTGCACTCGGATGCCAACATTTTAGGTGCAAGTCCAAGTCCAGTGTGGGACAAGAACCCATGACCTTCTGGTCCAGAAGCAGACGTGCTACTGACTGAGCCACACTGACACCTGCTGACATTTTGGCCCCTAATGTTCAGCCTATCTCTTGTGTTACCCCACCTCCTGAACATGGCAGGTGTTCTTTTTTCAAATCCCTCCAAAGCTTGTTTCTGCAGTCACACAGCAAAATTACCTTTTGGATGGGAATTTTAAAAATCCACCTGTCTTAATCACAAGTTATAATGTCAGGGCATAAAAAGAATGTTGCACATTTGGGGACAAAATGTGGGAGCCCACTTAAAAGTAGATATTGCCTCTCAACTGCCCTGTCCTGTGTAATTACAGTCTAACAATGTGTCAAAGCAGGACACCACTGAAAATTAGATATTGCAGCTCATCTGCTCTATGCTAGGTAAATATATAGTAAAAATGTGTACACGCAAGACCCGGTACAACAGCAATACCAGCGGCAAACATTCAGCATTGTCAAACCTATGGGGTTTCCAGTCTTGTTACTTTTTATTTGTTCTGTTGGGGATTTATTTGATATGATTATTTCGCTTTCCCACCTCTATATTCTGTGGTATTTTTATTTGTTTTCTCCATTCTCCCCTTCTCCCAGGGTGCATCTGGAGATTAACTGCATCTAGCTCAGTGTACTCTTCTGGTGATAATCTTTGATAGACAAAAACTAATGTTAAACTATTCTATGACTCTATACAACAAGCTGAGGCCCCCAACAGGATGGGTTGTCTCAGTGTCTTAACTTGAGTAACTGAGTTGGGGGCCTATGCCTTAACGCTGTATACTGCATGTCCCCAGTACTTCAGATTCCATACTGATGTTTTCAAATGATTTCAGCTGACAAGGATTTTTGAATTAGACTTTTATGTAACTATATCTATTTCATTTTTTTTCCAAGTCTGGCTGCCAATGCATATGTCTTGGGGGAGAGAGAGAGAGAGAGAGAGAGAGAGAATTTCCTTTATTATTTGATTTGTAAAGCCACTAACATGAGCTAATTTTACAATTTTAAGTTAGTGTGGATGCTATTAAAGAACTGTTTTTGACTTTGTAAATTAATCATGGAATCTTGTTTCTGCCAGCTCACTTATCATATCTGAAATATGAATCTGTATGAAAATCAAATCGGACATATGCAGCCAGCCACACTTGACCCTTCTGAATGAACCTACGCATTGATTCATTAATTGCTGCCAGAACTCTGCATCAAAGCAATTTACTATTTTTTTCTGAATAGTTATGCATGCTTATAAATGGCTTTTATGTTCAACATGTCATATCTGACTAGAAAATGTTACTTTAGTGATTACATTTAGGAGCTTCTGTTCTTACACACCACACATAGCATTATTTATGAAACTTAAATATGACAACTCTACCCAAGCCCCTTACTTGAGTAAATCCTCCCCAAATCATTTTGAACACAAATATACAGAATGACGTATGGGCAATTATACAAAACAAGGCTGTGTTTCCATCCAGGGGCTGACAACATCTGAACCTCAAGAGAGAAACTCGAGAGGTCCATGCTGTCATCTCAGCCCCAAGATGGAAACGCATATTAAGTTGCGCAAGGTTGCCTACATTTTATTTTATATACTGTATATGGGTTTTCTTACATAGGAGTCACAGAAGCATCTCCGCCTGTCACAAACTTGCATTTCTTTCTTCATGAAAAAGGGAAACTCACCCTGCATCCAGCGGCTTATTACCTATAGGGCTTCCAGTCTTGTTACTTTTTACTTGTAGAAAGTTATAAAATTTAATTTCTACTATAGTAATGTTCAGTGCTGCGTGACAGTCCTGTGCTGGCAAGAGCTCCCATTTCCATAGCTCTTATTCATAAGACAGCAATACTGAGAAGGGTGGGTGAAGGCTCTAACAAAGTGATTTTTAGCTGTTAAAGAGGGAAGCACTTGTTTCAAATCACGATATTCACAAAGGGAAGGGCTCTACTTGATTAACTGGGGCTCACTTTGATTACCATCCTTTAATTTCTATGGTGGGGATCTCAACCAGATTACAGCGTCCATTTGGGACACGCTTTGTTTTAATTCCTTCAAGGTACACAGCAGGGAGCTCTATTTCATTTAACTTGGTGTCGGCTTGATTTAGAGTATAATTAAAACACTGCTGGGGTTAGACTTTTTATCTATTTTACCCCCTGTCTTGCTCAAGAGCTGCCTCTCCTTTGTGCTGACATGACCCCATAGACATTCCTCCTACTATCTCCCACACAAGCCCTTCCTTGCCTCAGATCCATAGCCAACCACAGGATAGCCCGGCATATCCCTGTGCTGGAAGGGTCCCTCCCCATGAGGGGGAAGGCACTGGCGGGAGGAGACCAGCACACTATTTTTTTATCCTTCGGTCATGGGCACTGCTGAGGCATTCGGTGGCCCTGCAGGAGTCTTTCGGAGGTGTCGTGGGCTGTCAGCCGTCATCCAGCAAGTCCAGAGCAGTATTTCCATCTTTCTGGTGTTCCCCTTGTGGTGATACCTCTGCAATGCTCCCGGTCTCCACTGGGTGCTGCTGCAGAGCAACAAGGCATCCTCAACCCACCACAGGGGAGGAGAGCAGTCCCACGGACACTCGATCCTTCCCCCTTCCCTTGCTGACCCCTGGCGCCTGGACTTTTTTTTAATATATAAAGGTAACCTTATTGTTGTGTGGGGGGGGTCACTCTCAAGGGATACTAAAGTAATAGGACCTACTGGATGCTGAATACTGCAGAGCTGAGCTGGAAGAATCATGAAATAGAGGCTGGACACGACATCGAAAGGGAAATGCTTCTTGTTTCTAAGTGCCTAGGTGCCTTATTACACTGTATACTGTGCTAATGGTACTTTTCCTTACTTTCTGTTCTAGGTACATGGAATACTGTGCTGGGAGTGCTTTTTTTTTCATTACCTGCTGCCTAGGGGCCTTGTTTCGCTGAATATCGTGCAGTAGTTGAAGTGCATGTTTTCCTTTATTTGTTCTGTAAGGGCCTTGCTATACCAAACTCTGTACTGAACTGTGGGCAAAGGGCGGAGCTGGAGTTGCTCCTAAGAAGGGCTGATTGTTTTTCATTGGGCCACTGATGCTGGTTAATCCCACCCTCCCTCCCCATACCACCCTCCCGTGCTTGTCCACCTTTATAGGAGAGGTGCTGTGTTGTGGTTGGTGGTAGACACTGCCAGGTACATCCTCCACAAGTCTTCTTAGCTAAACATCTAGGGAAAGTTATTACATAGCATGGCAGATGCTATAGCAGATTAAGGAAGTAAGGCCGAGGGGAGAAAAACAGATAAAGGTATCATTGGAGAAGAGGGTTGGTTGAAAACAGGATATATTTGATATACCTAGATGGTGGGAAGGTTCCAGGGGATGTGGCAGGCAGGCATCATCTGGGGGCATAGGGGTGGGATGGAGGTTTGGTACAGATGGGGGGATGTGGGGAGGATGGTAGGCTGCAACAACTGTGGGGCGGTTATCTTTATAGGGATTGTATGGAGGGTGGGGGGTGCTTGGTGTGTAGGTAATTTGAGTAGCTTAGAGGCATGATTAGTTGGCTAAGAACAGAGCTGGGAAGAGGAATTGAGGCAGAATGATGGAACCATCAGAGACCTAGGTCTCATAGGAATCAACAAAAGATGGTAGAAATCCCAGACCCAGGGAGGAAGGTTAAGTGGACCAAAACTGCCACCTCCTTAGGAACCCATGCAAACAGAACAGAGGAAGTGAATGAGTATTGGGAATAGGAGCAGAAATGGCCCTAGAACAGGTAGTAAATGGAAGTCACAAAACAGTTTGCCAGGAGAAGATTGGGGCAGGGTAGAGATGTCGAACAACAGGTACTCAGTGCTGGCTACCCTGGATGGTAAGGAGGGGGAGGAGCGCATAGATGGGGCTGGAGGAAAGGGGAGTGCTAGCGACACAGAGGGCAGCAGTATGGCAATTGGAGGGGGTAGGGCGTTGGTGGGTCACGATAAGAGAGTGAAGACCAAAGAAGTGGAAGGGGAACTGAGACTAAGGAGAGGGAAGGGGGCAAGGGCGTAGTGGAAAGGGGAGAGATGATGCTGATCCAGGTAGTTCAGCAGAGAGAGATGATGGTGGGCCAGGTAGAGGACACAGAGGGGTGGGAGACAGGATGGGCTGGGGCAGGGAAAAATCCTGGTGGGGCAGGAGGCAACAGTGACATGCAAGATGGGGTAAATTCTCAGAGCAAGGCCCAGGAAATCAGTAAGGTTATGGGGAGGAAGCACGAAAAAGGAGGTGGGGTCTTAGTTCTAGGAGACTCAATACTAAAAGGGATGAGATAGGGAAGTAAGAGTGAATGGTAGAGTCACGTCTGGGTGGAGTACATGCTGAGAATGACAGCAGGGAGGGTGGGGCAGCTTATTCTTAAGTATGCAAGATGAAGAAGGGGAGAAACCTCATATCATGATGCACCTGGGCATGAATGACTTGGAGGGGAACAAGGAAGAGGAGGTACAGGAGAGATTTTTGGAGCTGGGGAAGCTATGCAAGGAAGCAGGGAGTTCAGTGGCTTTCTCAGAAGTTCTCCCAGTACCTAGAGCAAGTGCTGCAAGGAAGCGTAGAACACAGGAGTTTAATACATGACTGGGGGGCATGGTGTCAGACCAAAGGGTACGGGCTGGTGGGGGGGTGGGATAGAACTTGGGATAAGAACACCCTGTATGCCCTGGACAGGTTACACTTGAGCAAGGAGGGCTCGAGGGTCTTAAAAAAAAAGAAGCTAGGGGAATACGTTGCTACCAGAGTAGATTTAAACTAGGTGTGAGCAGGAGGAGGCAAGTGGGTGGAAATCAAACAAAGTCACCAGATCGGAGAGCCCAATGCGCTCACCACCCATACCAGTAGGAAAGGAACAAGGGAGAATTCATGTAGTGTCAATGATAAAAGAGTTCAATGGGATAAGGAAGGCAGGGTACATACTGGAGTGTAGTTGCCTTGAATGCAAAGAGCCTGAGGAACAAGGTAGCCGATATGCAGGCTCTAATGGCAGAGGGGGAGGTGGACATAGTTGCCATCACTGAAACATGGGCCACCCAATATCAGGACTGGGACCTGGTGATCCCGGGGTATGGGCTTTACCGCAGAGAGAGAGAGAGAAAGGGAGAGGGGTTGGGGTAGCTTTCTGTACCTCCTTTGCAAATCCAAACAGATACCTCCCACCCGAGCCTGGGACTCCCTTTCTCCCCTACATGGACAGGGTGCTGCCTCGCCCCTTATTCCACCTGAAACTTGTTGAGCCTGAAACAGTACTTCCCCTCCTACGCAAAATAAACCCAGACTCTTCCCCTGAAAATGACCTTCTAGAACCCCAGCTTTTGAGGGTCGTAGCCCCGGCCATTGTCTATCCTGTCACCCTGCTCATTAACAGGTCCCTCCACGAAGGAATGGTCCCCAGTAAATGGAAGGTAATGACCATTGTCCCCGTCCACAAAAAAGGAACTCGGGATAGAGTGGGAAACTATAGGCCCATCTCTCTTCTCTGCCCCCCTGGGGAAAATTCATGAAAGGCTTGTCTATAATCAACTCCAAGACTACCTAGAACTACACCTACTTCTCTCCAAAGTACAGCACGGCTTTAGGAAAGGCCATGGCACTGACACCACCCTTATCCATCGAACATCTGACATTCTTAAGGCCATGGACCAAGGCATCCCAACGGGCGCCCTATTCATTGACCTATTCAAGGCCTTTGACCTGGTCAGCCATGAACTTCTCCTTGCCAAACTTCATCGTCTTGGCCTGGATCAGCTCTCACTCTCCTGGTTCATGAGCTATCTGACAAACAGATCCCAAAAAGTCCACTGGAGAGGAGTACAATCTGACTCTAGACCCATGATGTCTGGGGTACCTCAGGGCTCCACCCTGGGCCCCCACTATTCTCTCTGTTCTAGCGACGCCGAAGAGGACTCGCGCCCTGCAACCTTATCCTCTACGAGGACACCATCAAATCTACTGCAGTGACCCCAACCTCTGTTATCTCCTCCAAACTTCAGGCCAGCCTCTCAGCTCTTGAAGTCTGGTTCACTGCAAACTCACTAAAACTGAATGAAGAAAAAACAAAGACAGTCCTCTTTGGGACACGACCCCTGGGCAATGATCGTAGAGGGCTACTCCAGCTCTCAACAGTCCAAGGAAGGAAAGTAGATGTCGCTGACCAGTTCAAGTATCTTGGGGTTCTTCTTGACCAGGAGTTGACCTACAAACTAAACATCGATGCCTTAACTGGATCCATACACCAGAGGCTAGGCCTTCTATATCGCTTGGGAAACTCCCTCTCCGGAGAAGCACGACAAGCCATAGCGAACTGTAACCTTCTCCCCTCCTTGTGTAACCCCTAGATGGCGCTATCCCAGGGGCTACTACCCCTGCCTGATTTGCCACTAACAGGTTGAGGGGCCTGGATCCAATGGCGGGTGCCTCCACCCAGAGGTCAGGGTTTGCAATAGTTAAACTAACTTGGTCACAGCCCTCTGGGACACTGCAACCCCCCTTTCTTCCCACTAGTGGCCCACACAATATATCAGAATTACCTTCACAGTATACACTTACCCCCAGGTCTGGTTCCGGCACTGGGACCTCCTGTGAAATGAGATACAGTGCAACAATCACAGTACAATACCTCAGGTTAATTAGCTTATCACTCTAATAATCTACCTATGGCTCTGTGCACAGGCCTATCCCTATCAGTTATTGTCCCTGGGTACCCAAGCCCTAGTGGCTAGTCAAACCGTGGCAGCTGGTAGGGCCCTTTCACACAGAAAAGGAGAATTAAACAGTTAGCAGTACAGTAATTCCATTTGGATTTAATGTGGCAATTAAACAGGAGCGACCCTGAATTAGTACTCACGACCTCCAAATAAGATAGGGTCCTTCAATGTCAGCAGGGCTCACTTGAGGTACACAAACCTCTTCACACATCCATATAAAGAAAGCACTATACCAGGCAGGCTGCATCTGTATCCCGATCGCAATTACTGCACAATACCGGAGAACACACAGCAGATTCAGTTCCTGACAGACCGAGTGCAATTTTCAGCAATTCTTCCAGTCTTCTACAGGGTGAGCCTGGTTTCTACTCTTCAGAGATCCTTTGATTCTTTTCACAGGACGGATTCAGTCTAACAAGCTGTTACACAAGCTGCAGACGGAACTCTGGGCCTTACACCGTTTTTGACTAAAACTGCACACTGAAAAAGCACAGGGCTCCTTCCTTCTTCACTGCCAAAGCTCAACTGAAACTCCAACCGACAAAACCGGGCACTTCCTTTGAGTTCCTCCCAGTTCTTGACTGGATTGGCTGTCACTCACAATAGACTGCTGCTGTTGGTCCAAAAGGCACTGAAGTCTAAACTACATCTCCCAGAGTCACTGCCCATACAATCCTCTTGTGGCTGGCTCAGATTATGAGTCCAAGTTCTGATTCGTCCAAGGCACCATTTTAGAGCTAGCTTACCCACACTGATTGGTCCAGTTCAGCAGTTCAAAACTAGAATGGGGAACTAGCAGACACAGTTCTGACTGCAAAGAAAGCAGGTTAGACAAACTGTAATTTCATTATTACTCTAAATATTTCTGGCAAACAGTTACATCTTTCAGATAGGTTCCCTTTGCACTCCTAGTGACTGCAAAAATGAAGTGAATTGGCAGCAGCTTGAGTGGTACTCAATCAAAGAAACACACAGTCCCCCATACAAACTAATTATGTCTGCAAGCAGACAGCTCTTAAAGAGACAGTACCAGAGGTTCTAAAAACACTCACTGATAAATGGCTTAAATGCCAAACACCATTCAGGCTTGGAGCATTCAAGCAAGCTCCTGGAAGTCTTTTGGGAACCCCCATTTGCAGTGGGGTTACACTTGCTATACAGTTCTCCCTTACTACAGTCTCTCTGGGAACCAGAGTTAAACAAACTTACTGCTCTCTACCACTGAGTAGCCCGCTTTGGAACCAACTCCTCCCCACGAAGGCATCACTGTGAGGCCCTCATTGACCTACACTGGCCCACCCTAAGGCTTAAGCTAGCCTATCCTACTGCCTGCCTGACCTATAACTTCACCTCCCTAGGCCACCCACCTCACCTGAGTGGCCTGCTCACTCCCAAAGTCCCCTGCCGAACCCTCCGGTCCACAGCAAGTCGTCTCCTCTCCATCCCCCGTGTTCGCACCAACCAAGGAAAGCGTTCCTTTCAATATGCGGCTTCCCACTTATGGAACACACTCCCAGCAAGCCTACTTGACAAACCTTCACTCCTAGGGTTCAAATCTGGCCTCAAAGTGTACCTTCTTGAACTAAGCCTCTGTGGTTGTAATCGCTAGATCATTTCCTAACCCTACCTCCCTCCTAAGCCAGCTGACCTATGCTCTTCTGTCCTTGGATCGCCTATGGTTAATGCTAAAAACACTGTAGACCTGATGTAAGCAACTGTTTCAGCCCTGTTGATTCCAATGAATTCCTGTTTCTCCTTGTATATTGCCTACTTCCTGATCTGTACCAACTTTTGTCTAATGTACCCCTATGATTACGTATGTACTCTCTGTAACTTAATATTGTATTTCACTCAAATCCTATTTATAATTTTCACCTAATGTAAGTGGGCATTGTAATTAACGCCGGGTCACCCCTGAAAAAGGGATCTCTGGTCTCAGAGGGTTCACCCGGTTACCAAAATCTAAATAAATAGCTATACATGTGAGGGACAGGATAAGATGTACCAGGGATGAGGGAGTGGAGGGGAAGGCGGAATCAACATGGATGCAATTCCAAGATTTGAGAAGCAGGAGAGTCAGGTTGGGGGTGGTGTATAGGCCACGTCTCAGTCAGAGGACTTGGACAGGGAACTAGCAGAGCAGAAAAGGAGGGTCAGTGGGAAGGGCAACACCTTGACTGTGGGGGACTTCAGTATGCCAGGGGTAGATTGAAGCACCCCAGCCACCACGAATGCAGGGGAGCAGGTCCTCCTGGAAGCTTTCCAGGACTGCTTCCTGGTACAGATGGTAAAAGAGCCAACCAGGTTAAGAAACATTCTGTACCTCATGCTCACTAATGGGCAGTCTGTCAGATGACTGGGGATGGAGGATCCACTGGCAGGGAGTGACCACCACACAGTGTGGTTCTCACTTAACATGAGCAAGGAGGTTGTAGGAACAGGAACCAAGGTGTTAGACTTCAGGAGAGCTGACTTTGGCAGGATGATGGACTTAGTGGCCATACACCTTGCCAGCATCCACCCACACATGGATGCTAATGAGAAGTGGGAAACCAACAAGTTAGGGTTCACAGAGGCCACTAGCTCTTGTACAAGGAAATAAAGCAAAAAGGCTAGGTCCAAGAAACTTAGTTGGTTAAGCAGAGAGGTGTTGGAAAAGGTGAGGGTAAAAAGAGCATCTTTTAGAAGATTCAAGAGATCCAGTCAGGGGGAGGATACATAGATACATAGATACATAGATACATAGACAGTGTCGGCAGATAAGGGCCTATGGACCACCCAGTCTGCCCATTTGAGCTTGTAAGTTCAGTTTGTTTTCCTAGAAGTCTGTTGCCCCTTACCCCTGACCTCCAGAATTCCTTTATGTCTATCCCATGCATTCTTAAATCCGTGATTGTTTCAGCCCCACCACTTCCTCTGGCAGGGTGTTCCACTTGTCCACCACCCGTTCTGTGAAGAAATTCTTTCTCATGTTTCCTCTGAATCATCCTCCCTCCAACTTCATCCCATGCCCTCTAGTCCTGGAACATCTTTTGCTTAAAATAGTGTTTTCCTGCACCCTGTTCCTCCCTGTAAGATACTTGTATGTCTCTATCATATCCCCTCTCTCCCTCCTCTCCTCCAGGGAGTACATGTTCAGTTCCTTCAACCTGTCTTCATAGGACTTGTGATGCAACCCATGCACCATCTTTGTTGCCCTCCTCTGAACCTTCTCTACCCTGTCTATGTCCTTACGTAGGTATGGTCTCCAGAACTGTACACTGTACTCCAGGTGGGGCCTCACTAGTGTCTTGTATAGCGGAATTATAACCTCCCTTTTCCTGCTGGTGATGCCCCTGCCTATACATCCCAGCATCCTATTTGCTTTACCTGCTGCCTTGTCACACTGTTTCCCTACCTTGAGGTCATCAGAGATGACAACCCCAAGATCCCTTTCCTGCTTGGTGCATGCTATATCCTCACCCCAACTGATATATTGTGCCAGGGTTTTGTGCCCCATATGCATTATCTTGCACTTCTTTGCATTGAATTTCAACTGCCAAACCCTGACCATTCTTCAAGTTTCTGCAGGTCGCTTCTCATTCTGTCTACACCCTCTGGTGTGTCTACTCTGTTACAGAGCTTTGTGTCATCAGCAAACAGTGAAATTCTGCCTTCTAGGTCCGCAGCAATGTCACTGATGAAGATGTTGAATAGGACCAGTCCCAGCACTGATCCCTGTGGTACCCCACTGGTCACTCTTCCCTCTGTGGAATGACAGCCATTTACCACCACCCTCTGTGTCCTGCCACCCAGCCAGTTACCTACCCACCACACTACTGTCCTGCCCACACCCATATTCCCCAGTTTGTGTAATAGTCTTCTATGTGGCACAATGTCAAAGACCTTGCTGAAGTCCAGATAGGCCATGTCCACTGCCCTCCCTGATCCACCTCCCTAGTCACCCAGTCAAAAATTCCAGCGAGGTTGGTCTGACATGACCTCCCCTGGTGAAACCATGCTGCCTTGGGTCCTGTAGTCCATTGACAACCAGATGTTCCACCAATCTCTCCTTCAGTAGTGCTTCCATGATCTTTCCCACTACCGAGGTGAGCGGACTGGTCTGTAGTTCCTGCTTTCTCTTTGTTCCCACTTTTATATAAGGGACTACATCTGCTGTCCTCCAGTCTTTGGGTACCTCCCTGTTTCCAGTGATCGGCTAAACAGGATAGCCAGAGGTTCAGCCACCACCTCTCTTAGTTCTTTAAGGACCCTGGGTGCAACCCATCTGGCCCCATTGCTTTATCAACTCATTACTTCCAGTTCCTTCAGGACCCTTTCTCGTGTAAAGGGACTTGTGTCCATTTCTGCACCATTCTCACCCTTGTACTCCCTTCAGACCCATTACCCTCCTCTTCCTCAGTAAAGACTGAGCAGAAATACCTGTTCAATATGTCAGCTTTACTGTTGTCATCCTCCATGCAGCACCCATCCTCCCCTTCAGTCTCACTATCCCTCCCTTGTCTTCTCTTTTTCACTTATGTACCTGTAAAAGGTTTTGTCCCTCTACCCACTGATTTTGCAATGTGTTCTTCTGTCTGAGCTTTGGCTTCCTTACTGACCTCCCTGCCTCCCTTTGCTTCTCCTGGTACTTCTCCCTATCCCCTTCTGCCTGTGTCTTTTTGTATTGCCTGAATGCAATCTTTTGGCTTTCATTTTCTTTGCTACCTCTTTGGAAAACCATAATGGTCTCTTCCTTTTCCTCTTGCTAACCTGCTTAATGCATAATTCTGTTGCTCTTGTAATCCCCATTTTAAATACTGCCCACTGTTCCTCAACCCCTGATTCCTGTCCCATTCCCCTTAATGCCTCTTTCAAGTATCTCCCCATTTTCCCAAAGTCTGCCCCCCTAAAATCCAGGATACGTGTTTTTGTGTGGTTTGGTTCTGCTCTGTGATTTCAAACCACAATGACTGGTGGTCACTGTTTTCCAGGTGCTCCCCCACTGTTACCCCATCACACTGTCCCTGTTTGTGAGCACAAGGTCCAGTATTGCCTTCTGCCGAGTTGGTTCCATGACCAGTTGCTTGAAGAAGGCACCCTGAAGGGAGTCCAGGATAAGTCTTCTCCTAGTTGATGCTGCTGCTGGGATGCTCCAGTCCGCGTCTGGAATATTGAAGTCTCCAGCCAGTACTACCTCACCCTTGTCTGCCATCCTTTGGATGGCTAGCATCAGCAACCTATCTGTTTCTTCCTCCTGGGCTGGTGGTCTATAGACCACACCTGTGGATGGCTGGCCCCATTTTCCTTTCCAGCTTAACCCAAAGTATCTCTCCCCATTTTGTTCCTCCTGGATCTCTGTGCCCTTATGTCATTTTTCATACAGTGCCACTCCTCCTCCTCCTTCCTGCCTGCTCTGTCTCTTCTGAATATGTTGTAGCCAGGTATGGCCATCTCCCAGTCGTGGTTATCATTACACCAGGTTTAGTGATGGCCACAATGTCCAGGTCTGACTGTACCATGACAGCCTCCAGATCTTCCATCTTGTTGCTAAGGCTCCTGGCATTTGCACACATGGCTTTCCATGATTTGACCTCCCTAGACTGTTTCACTGTTCTACTCCAGCCCCTTCCTTGGTTGTCATTTATCCCTGGTTCTCCTTGCTGTCTGCCCTTCTGCTGCATTTTGCCCCCTTTTCTGCTTATCCACCTCTTGGGCACTAATCTCCATCTTTTGCACACTGCTTTGCAGAGATAGCCACTCCTCTGGTTCACTGGTTCCACTGCTAGCTGTGGGGGGTGAGCAAGTAGGTACCCTCCTTGCTGGCCTGCCACCCCCCTTTGCTAGTTTAAATGCTTGTCAATGTAGCATTTAAACTTATCATTGAGTGCTTGGATTCCCCTCCAGGATGGATGCAGGCCTCCATCCCTCCATGCCGTGGCACCTGGTAGGCACCTCACCTCCCTGTCCTCCCCCTCCTGTGTTCCTAGCTGGATCCCTCTTATGATGGAGTCCCCCACCAGGATTCGCTTCCTCCTCCTCTGGGGTCCACTGCTTTCCCCGCTGAGGTCACCTTGGCTAACCTCCACATCCTTTCCTTCCACTTCTCTGGGTACCTCTATTTGGTTGTCCTCATTTGCCAGTGTGGCATATGAGTTCTTGAGTGGAATAGGATCTGGGATGTGCCTCTGCCTGACCGCTCTAACCCTCCCTGAGCCCACTGTCATCCAAGTGCTCCTCGTTCTCGGCATCCTTTGAGGCAGTTGCATTGGACTGGGTGGTCCCTGGATAGGGGTGCTGGTACTCCTGACCCAGTTTACTTCCATTCTGAGTCTGGCTACCTCCTCCCGCAGTCCACAGAGATGCATGCAGATAGGGCAGCACCTCAGTGTCCAGAAGGTCTGCCTGAATATGGCTGCCCCACAGCCACTGCATTGCACCACTCCCCACATTATACTGCAATTCCACTACTTGTTTGCTACTGAAGCTCTCCTAGTTCCCTTTTTATTAATTTACTGTCCTAAAAATCCTGCCACTGATCCTCAGATAATTTTTTTTTTTTTTAAGAAAAAGAAACCAATAAATAAATGAATCAAAACACTTGTGAGGATAAGGAGGAGTTCCTGAAGAAATCCAGAGAAGTGACCAGAGTAGTCAGGGCAGGAAGGCTTCGAGACAGCTCGAGCTGGCGCAAGGTGTAAAGGAAGTGGAAAAGGATTTCTTCAAGTACATAAGGGACAGAAGGAACTGCAAAGACCAGATTGTGAGGATCAGGAAAGAAGGGGAATGGGCAGAGAAGGGGGCAGACAGGTGGAAGCATTCAATGAATACTTCTCTTCTGTGTTTACTAGGGAAAGGGTTGGGCTGCTGCCACAGGGGATGGGCGGGGGGTAAGCATGGGGGGATAACAGATGGGATATCCCAGTGGCCAGGGTACTAAAAGACCTAAGGGCTCTTCGGGTGGATAAGGCACCTGTCCCAGATAGTATACACCCCCAGGTACTGAAGGAGTTGGCCGAGGTTCTGACAGAGTCAAAAGCAGACTTATTTAATACCTCTCTGGGAGCTGGATGCATACCCCAGGACAGAAGGATGGCACACATGGTGCCCTCCACAAAAGTGGACCCAAAGATGAACCAGGCAACTATAGACCAGTCAGCCTTACATCCATTGTGGGGAAGCTAACAGAGACAATATTTTGGTAACATTTCTAGAAAGTAATCACCTCCAGGAAGGAAGGCAACATTGGTTTGTCTCTGGCAGACCCTGTCAGACCAACCTAGTTGACTTTTATGACTGAGTGACTAGGGCACTAGGCAGGGGCCATGCAGAGGATGTTCCATATCTGAATTTCAGCAAGGCCTTTGATTCAGTGCCACATGGGAGGCTGATTAGCAAATTGGGATACCAGGGAGCAGGGACAGAAATAGAGGAATTAGTCAAGAACTGGCTGCAGAACAGGCAGCAGAGGATAGTGGTGGAAGATGAACTCTCATCTCCAAGGGCCATAACTAGTGGAGTTTCACAGGACTCAGTACAGGGCCCAGTTCTGTTTGGCATTTTTATCATGGGCATCTCACATAGCATTAGGAACAAGATTAGACTTTTTGCAGATGACACGATCAGTGCAGTGGTGGATGATACAGAAGGGTGGCAGGGTTCTACAGGATGATCTGGCAAACTTGAGTACTGGTCAGACACATGGCAGGTGGGGTTCAATGCAAGTAAGAGCAAGGTCATGAACTTGGGAGCAAGGAACCAAAGGAATTATTATCAGCTGTGGGTACAGTTAGGCACTACAGAGGAGAAGAAATATCTTGGGCTGATAAAAATGTCAAATGAACCACTCAGTACAGTATAGAAAAGCAGCAGCTAAAGCTAATAAGATGCTGGGGTGTATTGCCAGATGAATCACCTCCAGGAGAGGGGAGGTAATCCTGCCACTATACAGGTCATGGTGAGGCCGCACTTAAAGTACTGTGTGCAGTTCAGGCACCCGTACTTAAGAAAAGATGTTAAACTGCTGGAAGGGATCCAGCGAAGAGCAACAAAGATGATCCTGGGGATAGAAGATAGACTCTATGAGTAGAGGCTGAGGCAGCTTAACATGGAAGAGAGGAAGGATAGGGGGATATTTATTTATTTATTAAATTTTGGTGACCGAGTAGGCCCACTGAGCCCGGAAGGTCCCTTTTTCAGGGGCGACCCGGGATAACAATACAAGTTATAAGAATGAACAAGGACATAAGGAACATTTGAGGCATTGTGAGTTACATCATGAGGTGGTTACGGTAAAGAAAAATAGTGGATACAGGCATGGTAAAGGAAAAGCAGTGGATACAGGCATGGCTTACAGGCATGGTAAAAGAAAAGCAGTGGATGCAGGCATGGTTATCATCATGACATGTAAGCAATTGGTAGTACTTTGCATATAGTTTATTCAGGGGTTACACATGGCCTCTGGTGAGCAGTCTGTATAAGGCAGGTAGTAGGAAGGTTAAGCTAGGAGACGGGAGTTGGAGAGGAGGGGAGTAAATGATAGAAACCTTTAAATATATGAAATGCATAAACGTGACTGATACAAAGGGAATCTTTAAGTTAAAGGGATCGGGGAGGGACATTGGGGGTGTGGTCTGAGACTGGTGAGTGGAAGATTCAAGAGGGAAATGAGAAGGTACTATTTTTATAGAAAGAATGGTGACAAAGTGGAACGCACCGCCTGAAGAGCTGGAATCCTGTAAGTCAGTAGACAGTTTTAAGAGGGAATGGCACACAAGGTGAGTGGAAATGTCACAGTTATGTGGGTAGGGGAGGGAGGGCCAGCTACAGTGTAATGGACTGCTAGCTGCACATTCGAGCAGACCTGATAGACTGTATGGCCTGTATCTGCTAGCAGTTTTGTAAGTTCATATGTCTGCATGATTAAAAGGTAAGAACTTGATGTAGCCCCTCTCTGGCGCTGTCATGGCCACTGCACCTGCCTTGTGGGTCCGACCAAGGGCAAGGGACCTGGGTTCCCATAGCTCACCTACAGGGGTCCTTTCCCAAATGTTGAAATAAAATGGTGGTGCCTCCTCCCAGAGTACAGATTCGGTGGGTCTGATTAGCAGCAGTACAACCCCCTGGGATGTCATACCAACACACCTCCCCAACAGTTACCCCAGGCATGAACTTACTAGCATTTGAACCTCCTCCACTTTAAGTTACAACATTTACCTTTCCATTTCATCCATAAACAGGCTCACTAATATTAGGTTCTGGAATCATCTCTGCTGCAAAACAATAATTTCATGATTTATTTATGGGGAAGGGTTTAGAAATGGTGTAAGTAGAACAGAGTTCAAGTAAGCATTTCCCAATTCACATTTCCCTTTTCCAATTCCAATCCCATGTTTCAGTCAATGCAGCCATCATCTCTGTCTAACTAGCAACATGCTGCAGGCACCCAGTCCTTTAAAACCCCACAGTCCTTCACTGGGTATCCAGATTTTAGTTGCAGGCCTGAGGTGCAGCTGGTAGTTGACGTTGGCACGCTTACTTGATTTGAGCTTTAACTTTTTACATTTTCCCTTGGCTTCCCCTCCAGCCCTAGAGGGCATACTTAAACTATATACACTACCCAGATGCAGGGCAATTCCTGCTATTTACTCATGGCTCCACAGAATCTTCCTCAGTTTGCACAGTTCTCTGACATCTTGGGGATTGGTGGCACAGGCAGAACTGGGCATAATGCTTGATGTTCTGTCGCCCGCAATCACCCATCTCTTCAACATGTCCCTTACCCAGAGCTCACTCCCGACCATCTGGAAAACTGCCCACGTTATTCCACTATTTAAATCTGGCAGCCCTAGTGATCTTAACAACTACTGCCCCATCTTCTTACTCCCTACCATCTCTAAGCTTCTGGAAAAAGTGGTTAATATCCAGCTTAGACAGCACTTCAACGACTTGGACCTTCTAAACCCTGCTCAGTCTGGTTTCCGACCCCACCATAGTACCACCTCAGCGCTTACTAAGGTCACAAATGACTGGTTGAGAGCTTTGGATGCCAGAAGTTATGTATGCACTCTGTTTCTTGACCTTAGCAAAGCCTTCAACACGATAGACCACGCCTTGCTCCTGGTTGCCCTATGGAATATTGGCATCAGTGACATGGCCCTAGAGTGGTTCTCTAACTACCTCTCTGATCAACACCAACAGATCAAGGCTCGGGGGCTCTCTCCCCCCTAAAAACACTCTCTAGAGGAGTACCGCAAAGGTCCATCTCGGGTTCTTTCTTGTTTCCATTTACATAAACGAACTAGATACTGGAGTCAAGTCAGCTGACATACACCTCTTTGCGCATGACACTGTGTTGTATGTAGCCAGACCTACTCTGGAACTCACATGTAGTGACCTTCAAATAGAATTTAACCACTTACAGAACAATCTCCTTTACTCTAAACTTCTGTTAAACACTAAGAAAACAAAGGCCATGATCTTCTAACCTGTAGTAAAATCCCCCTACTCTAGCACGGTGGGGACAGCCCCTCAAATCCACACCTTGCTCGGCGAATCGCTGGACTATGTAGATTCATTAAAATATCTGGGGGTGTGGATTGATTCCAAGCTTTCCTTCAAAGTCCATATTGAGGAACTCTCCAAAAAGCTTAAACAGAGTCTTGGGATTTTCTTCAGAATCAGGCATCTATTAAAGCAGGAGGGGAGAACCAGATTGGTTCAAACAACATTCTTGCCTCTCATTGACTATGCAGACCTTCTGTATGGGTACTGCTCTAGTGTGGCCCTTGCCAAACTAGACACTCTGTACCACCGGGCGCACAGGTTTATTACCGGTGCCCCCTACTCAACACACCACTGTACCCTCTACAACATTGTAGGTTGCGGCTCCTTTAGTCTTAGATGACAAAAGAATACCATGTTCTGGATCTATAGGGCCATCTCTAACAAATTGCCTCAATATATTAAGGATTGCCTACCTCCTTGCATTCCTGGCAGCTATCTGCTGAGAAGCCAGACTCATATCACACGTTACTTACCCAGAGTTAGGACGCACTTTGGTCAGGCGGCAATTAGTCATGCCTTACCAGTCCTCTGGAATACTGCTCAAAATTTACAGCAGCTCATTTCACCTGCACCATTAGCTGCCTTCAAAAATCTTATTCAACAATCACTTCTGGAGTCCTACAACTGCTTCCGGCACTGAATCTCTGATTCTCCCTCCTACCTGTCTGTCACCTCCCCCTACTAATGGCACCTTTTCACCCCCATACCCTCCCCGTTACACTTAGACCTACAGCACCGACTAATGCAGGTATGACAATCCTGAAGGTATTACAGTTGTTCACTCCCACACCTCCTAACCTCTCCTCCCTCTACTATCCTTGGCGCATCCTGTGCCCTTGCTTTGTAGTCTTCTTCCAGGCCACGTAATGCTTTGCTGGTCTAGACCTCATCCAATATAATATTGTACTCTACTGTCTATCGGAGGCTTGCCTTGCACAGAACTCACACATAGCGGCATGCTGACTGCCTTTGGTACCACGCCTGTAAATTATGCTGCCTTTTTCTGTTCTCAGTGTCAAGTATTATGCTGCTATTTGTAAATTATTGTACACCACTGTGCCAAGCTACACCATTCTCACTTGTAATGACTGTACATAGGCTGCTAATGTTGCTACGCCTACTCCAAATTGTTGTATTGTGACTTGTTGTTGTTTAAACTACCAGGTCCAGCTTGTAAATGAGCCCTGCTCAATGGTGTTCTGCCTGGCTAAATAAAGATACTGATTGATTGATTGATTGATTGAACAGGGGCACAGAGGCTGCAGCTTGCTCTCTCTCTCTCTCTCTCTCTCTTTCTCGTTTGCTTGCAGATTTTGCAGATTGTCCCCTTCGGCCCATTACAGGCCCCGTTGCAGAGCACGTGCGCAAGGCCTGCCAACAACAGAGGACCCAGACCAGCAAGTGGATCCGCAGCCCCCCTACTTCCAATCAGAGCACCCTAGCACTCAGGTACAAAACCAGTAACCCCTGCAGTAGCAGACCTCACTTGATGGAGGTTAGTGAGTTCCCCACCTGGCCCTGGGTGTCAGCAGAAACACATTCAGCACATTCTCTTTTGCTTCTTCTCTTTCTTTTCCTGCCACGGTGTGTAGCCACAGCAATCCATTTCTCTCTTTACTGTATCTCAGGACCAGAAAACAGGTACTCTAGCTTCTGAAAAGCACCTATCCATCCTTCTGCATTCACAGTCTCTCAACTTTAATACAGCCACATTTTCGCTCTGGCTCACACATCATCACCTGCACTCATAGTCCCTTTTCTCACTGTGCAGGTACTTAGCAATTTTCTGATTTGAAGAGGGTCATGCTTCCTTTTCTCTTTCTCAGCACATTTATACTCTCTTGTTCCTCATCCTCTGTATCCCCGTCTTTTTCCAGGCTTAGATGCAACCTTGATCTTTTCCCAGGCTTAGACCCTACCTTTGTCCTTTTAGTCAGACTAAGGACACAACCTCTCTCTTGCAATCTGCAGCTTTCCCTGTTCCATTCTAGCTGTGCTTCTCCACCACTGTGGGGCAACTTCAGAACAACACAGAACTTTCAGCATCCTGCAGCTTTCTTGTTCTCTTTCTACCGAGCTGCTGCTTCCTTTTCCTGATGGGGCAGGCACTCCCTACCCTGGGGGACAAATTGCTGGCAGCCCCAAGGCAGGTCCATCCTGCAGCCCCATTCTCTCCAGGGGCAGAAGCCCCTTTCCCCTGGAGGAGCTCCCACTGAACTGATTCCAACTACAACTGTCCCTGCTTAATTGGGAGCCCTTTCCTCACTCCCCATTGGCTGAAGCCACTGTCCTTAGGCAAAAATTAATATGTATGTGGTTCCCTCGATGCTTCATCAGTGCAGAAAAAGGTGCCAAAACATTCCCCATTTTTTTCCCCCAAAAGTCCTTTCAATCAGTCTCAGAGTCCTTGGCAATAATCCCGGCTCAGTGGTTGGCTGACTGGTGTCACATGGCTGCCCAACATGGTGGCTGGAGTAAACAGTGTCCCACATTTACACAGTGTCCCAAGTTTCAGAAGTTCCTGCAGCCAAACCTTTTACTTTTATTTTTATCTTTCCCCTGCATTTAGTAGCCACCCCGTGCCTTGTTAAGCAACTGCACTCCTTCTCACATTCGTTCATCCCTGGCTCAGTCACTGCTGCTGTTCTTTATTGCTCCTAGGCAGCTCACACACATAGACCCATTGCACAGCTACACTCTGCTTCCTTTGGCTGCAGACTGAGGACACATTTTGAACATTTATTTCTTCCACAGGCTGGCAACCTCTCTATCTCCCTTTTACACCATTATTTTATGTTTTTTTTTCACTTTTCCTGCCTGTCCTAGGGCTACACACTATGCCCTTTTCCAGCACTAGATAGGCTCCCATTACTTCAAAAGGACACCACCGCATGAATAGTAATAAGGCATCTCCTAAACGCCTGAGCATGATTGGCACTCACAGAAAGTATATTTCCTTGCTCCCGGTTGCCTCTCCCTCTAAATAAAGTCTCTGATCCCTCTCTTATTGCCCAATGGGACTAGGACCACCGGAGAGGCAATCCAAACCGGCTGCAAATGGCCAAAAGAATTTGCGTTATTGCACATGCATGGAGCTTGCTAGCACCACAGTGCCATTTTCAAAGCTGGCGGTTCCATGCTACAGCTCCTCCAGCCCCACTCTCTCTGGAAACCAATGAGGGGGCTGGCAGGAGAGACCCAGGACATAAGGACAAGTCAAGAAAAACTGGGACCCAGGCAAAAAAAGATGGGGGGGGTGGGCTAAAACCCTCCAGAGAAATTAGCATTTTTTCAGGGGCTCACAGGTACTGTATGCCCCCGACAGGGGGGGGTTACATTAATATAGTAGGATCATCACCCAATGCTAAATTGTTCTATGTTGGAAATGAAAAGTATTGACTTTTACAAGTGAAATGGTATAACTCGGGTACTGGTTGGTTAGTAAGCAGCTGAGTGTGCAGGGAACAAGGAATTTTCAATTTTATTATTTTTGAACAGTGTAGAACAACTGTTTGGAATGTGCAGAATATCACTTTAGAAAGCATGCACCAGTTTGGAATGCACACACTGTAGAGCATAACTAACCCCCTCCATGAAGAACAAGTTAAGTTCACACTGAGTGAGTGTGGTGACAACATGGGCATGAGAGCAAAGCTTGAGTGCCCGTCTGATATCACCACACTTACAAGGTGTAAATGAAGTGTGCCAAGTCTTCAGTCAGGAATGAGAGATGAACCAACCTGCCCAACACACGTACCTTGCTGAGCATGCCAGGTGTAGCGAGCCAAAAACAGAGAGGGCGTGAGTCTGTCTCTTGGGTGGAAACAAGATAAATCAACTTGAGGGTAAGGTGGTTCTTTGACTATTTGGCTATGTGATGAAAGTTTCACCAAAATGGAGAGTCAGAAATCACAACTCACAAAAAGGACCACTTTGTTAAGCAACTGACCTGCAGAATTTAGAACAATGAAAAAGGGGTGATTAACAAAGACTTTTACTTCTAAACACTCTAAAACTACTTAAGAATATTGCTATGACTGTATACTGTACCAAACACTTGCAAACTTCTATACCTGTAAAATTTGTACTTTCCACTCCAGAGTTCAGCTGAAGTCATTGGGCACCATAGGGGGTTCCAGAGGAATGTGAATTAGGAAAACCCCTGCACATGTGCTTTTATTGGCCATCTTGTAGAACAGATGAGTCAATAACTTGATCACTGGGCAGTAACATAACCCAGTGATAGGAGCAAACAAACACACCTGTGTTCCACACAGGACGAAAGGCCATCACAATGGACTCTGGGAAAGAACAGGACACTTATATTTCCAAGGGCTCATGCAAACTGAAGAGCATCCAGTTTGTTACCACTGACCCCTGAAAAAAGATTTGAAGAACTGCAGAATCAAAGTGCTGATGATCTGGAACACCTCCAAGATGTCACCACTGACCCCCTGAAGAGCTTTGAAGAACTGAAAACTGAAGATCTGGAACGCCTCCGGGCAATCACCACTGACCATGGGAGACACCACTGACTACTCTCTTTAACAAATCATGGGAGGGTGGGGTGGTGCCTGAGGACTGGAGGAGGGCAAATGTGATTCCACTTCACAAAAGTGGGAGCAGGGCAGAGGCAGAAAACTACAGACCAGTTAGTTTGACTTCAGTGGAAGGGGAAAATGATCGAATCACTTCTGAAAGAAAGAATTGTTGAGTACCTAGAGGCCAGTGGGGCACAGGACCCAAGACAGCATGGTTTCACAGCAAGAAGGTCATGTCAGACAAACCTAATAGATTTCTTTGACTGGGTGACTAAAGTAGTAGACCAGGGAGGGGCTGTGGATATGGCATACCTAGATTTTAGCAAGGCATTTGACACAGTCTCACACAAAAGATTAATATACAAGTTAGCCAGCCTTGGAGTGGGTCCCAAGGTGGTAGCCTGGATAAAAAACTGGCTGGACAACAGGATGCAAAGGGTAATAGTAAACGGAGTCCACAATGAAGAAAGGAGGGTAACTAGCGAGGTACTGCAGGGTTCGGTACTGGGACTGGTCCTCTTTAATGTCTTTATAAGTGACATTGGAGAGCACCTGGAAGGAAATGTATGTCTCTTTGCAGATGACACAAAGATCTGCAACAGGGTTGATACACAAGGTGGGGTGGAAAGGATGAGAAGGGACTTGGCAAGGTTGGAGGAATGGTCAAATGTATGGCAGCTCAGATTCAATGCAAAGAAGTGCAAGGTAATGCATCTGGGAAACAAAAACCCAGGGGAAAAGTACACAATGGGGGGTGAGTTAATAACAACAACAAAAATCGAAAGAGACCTAGGAGTAATTATATCAGATGACCTAAAGGTGGGCAAGCAATGTGAAAAGGCAGTAAGGAGGGCTGGAGGGATACTGGGATGCATAGGGAGAGGCATCAACAGTAGAAAACAGGAAGTTGTTATCTCTCTGTACAGACAGTTAGTAAGACCCCATCTGAAGTACTGCGTGTAATTCTGGAAACCCCATCTCCGCAAAGATATAGACAGAGTGGAGGCTGTTCAGAGTAGGGCAACCAAAATGGTGCGGGGTCTGCACCAGAAGACATACGAGGAGAAACTAAAGCAGCTTAATATGTATACCCTTGAGGAAAGGAGGGAGAGGGGGGACATGATATAAACTTTCAAGTATCTCAAGGGAATTAACAAAGTACAAGAGGGTAGTATCTTTCAGAAGAAGAGATGTGCAAGAACAAAGGGGCACAATTTGAAGATTGAGGGGGGACGGCTCACAGGTAATGTTAGAAAGTATTTTTTCACAGAGAGGGTTGTGGATGCATGGAACAGCCTTCCTGAGGAGGTTATGGAGTCAGGAACAGTGGGAGAATTCAAGAATGCATGGGACAGGCATAAGGCAATTCTAGTGGGGGGTAGGAGGAAGTTAGCTGTTGATTAACTAGAATCTGCAGCTCATCCATCAGATAGGGAAATGGGCAGACTAGGTGGGCCAAGTGGTCCTTATCTGCCGTCAAATTCTATGTCTCGATGTTTCTATGTAAACGATTTGAAGCACTGAAGTACTGAATATCTGGCAGGCCTCCAGGCGATCACCACTGACCTCTGGAAGAGATCTGAGGAACTGAAGACTTGATGCACTGAAGATCTGGAACACTTCTGTTGGAGGACTTCTGGAGGGCTGAAGACCTGCAACAAAAACCCCAACCCACTGAGTGTTGGATCCCTATCTGTGAACCACTGTGGTTCCCTGCACTACCTAGCTCACTGTTAGGGATGGGTTGGCCTGAAGATTCTGAGGAAAGCAAGTGACATGGAATTCCTTAGCTGACTACGCTATTCCTAGTCTGGCGACCGGACTCACATTGTCAGGATGCAGAAGGGTGGAAGAGTCTCTGGACTATGCAGAAGAAGTTGTAAGCATACAGTTAGGCTGAAGTCCAATTCAGTCTTTGCATGAACTCATGTTCACTTGATAGTTGCTGATATCAGCAGTCTTTGGTCGAGCAACCGTCAAACGAATAGTAAGCAATAAGCAGGCTAGTTCAATAACATGCAGGGCAGTTCAATAACATGTAGGGCAGTTCAATAACATGCAGGGCAATTTAATAACATGCAGGGCAGTTCAATAACATGTAGGGTAGTTCAATAACATGCAGGGAAGTTCAATAACATGCAGGGCAATTTAATAATATGCAGGGTAGTTCAATAACATGCAGGGCAATTTAATAACATTCAGGGCAGTTCAATAACATGCAGGCAATTTAATAATATTCAGGGCAGTTCAGTAACATGCAGGGCAATTTAATAACATTCAGGGCAGTTCAATAACATGCAGGCAATTTAATAACATGCAGGACAGTTCAATAACATGCAGGGCAATTTAATAACATTCAGGGCAGTTCAATAACATGTAGGGCAATTTCAGGGTAATCCAAACAGTCTTAAGAGTAAACAGGGCAAACTCAAGGCAAGTGGGGCAAATTTGGGTGCATGCAGGACAATTGCACAGTCTCAGAACTTGCACTGACTTTGGGTGTGGTCCCTTTATATACAGTCTCAGACCAATTACAGTTTTTGCCCTTCAAAACAGTTTTCATTTAATTTGACACTGTCACTTTAAAATGTTTGTTCAGTATTCATCACAGTCATTTTATAAAACAGTTGCACTATGATAAGTATTAAATAAGGGGAATCAAGAACACACCCAGACCTAGTAATTACCCCTTGGACCCACTTCAATACCCTAATGACCTAGCAAATGTCTTTAATCAAGCTTTTACGGATCTAAGCTCAGTTCTACCACTAGACTACCTTGTAACTAACTCTAGCAGAAAGACCCTTGGTACCAACCACCCATCTACACTGAACGCCAATCAACCCCTCTTCTACTTCAAGCAGATCACACAGACTGACACAACCAAATACATCAAAGAGTCCTAAGCAAAACTAGAGTGGGTAGTGGCACGTTAGACATGAAGCTAACCACTCTCACATTAGACGAACTAGTCTATCCAATCAGAAAGTTATTTAAAATCTCCCTTACGTCCAGTACTTTTCCTGATAGGTGGAAAACTGCTCTTGTCACCCCAGTTTTCAAAAATGGTGACAGAACTAATTTGGGTAACTACAGGCCGATCTCCATTCTACAATCTCTCTCAAAAGCCCTGGAGAGAATTGTATCGGACCAACTCATGGGATACCTGAACAAACATAACCTTCTCTGCCCGCAGCAGCATGGGTTCAGAAAATCCCACAGCACTATTACTGCACTCATCAACTTTGCCTCACACCTCTATGATGCCGTCGACTCTGGAAAGACGGTTGTGTATATCTTTATAGAACTAATCAAAGCATTTGACACTGTCAATCACCAAATCTTGCTTGGCAACCTCATGACTCTGGGTCAATCCTCTGATATAGTCTCCTGGCTCTCAAGCTATCTTTCACACAGGAATCAATGTGTCAGGATAAAAGCAGTATCCTCTGAACCAAGGAATGTTACACTGGGGGTTCCCAAGGGGTCTATACTAGGGCCCCTACTTCTCAGCCTATTTATCAACTCACTCCCCAGTGCCTGCCCTGCACAAATGCTGCTCTGTTCAGAAGATGCAGCAATCTCAGTTCCTGGTTACCAACTGTCTGATATAGCAGCAGCCCTCTGAGATAGCATTTCCAAACTTAAGTCCTGGTTTTTGCACAACAGACTCCTCTTAAACTACAGAAAAACTAAATCCATGCACTTCTGTCTTCCACGATCTAAAAGGAATGCAGACCCTCTGATCCTCCATAGGCACAAAGGTGATGTCATTGAACAGGTCTCTGCTTTCAAATATCTGAGCATCAACCTAGATGATGCCCTCACCTTTACCTCTCATATTGATCACGTGATCAAATCTGCTAATATTAGATTGGGGGCCCTCTACCGTCACAGAAATGCCATGACCCCAGAGGATCTTAACCTTGTCACACGAAGCTCCATTCTCACAACTATTGACTATGGCCTAGTCATGTATGGTGCTGCCACTGAAACTGCACTAAATTGTGTAAAATTTCTGCTCAATACGGCCTGGCAGCTTGTAGTAGGAGCTGACCACCTTACTTACACGTGTAGTCTCTACTCCTCCACTGGGTATCACCCCCTTACACCTTAGGAATAATTATCAAGCCAGTTTCATTGGTAAAAAAGTCCTCTTAGGACTAACACCCGAATCTACAGCAACATTATTCCAACGGAACAACCTCCAAAGCTACCAGAATCTCGACTAAGGGTGTATTACAAGTTCCATTTAAAAGAACTTGCTTTGCTCAGTAGTCCCTCTCCTATCGAGGACCCCTATGGATGAATGACCTGCCCCCACCCTCTTATAACACGAAAAAATCAGCACATTTAGAAAAGACCTTCGTACCCTTCTGGGCAGAGCCAGTCACTGTGACTGTATCACTTAATCATTGATCATGCCTCCCGTGCACTTGGCTTACTACCACTGTCATCTTCCTCTTCCTCTCTCCCCATCCCCCTTTCTCCACTTTATGCCCCTGGACTAATCCTTTCCACTCCACCTGACTCACTCCTTCTTGTTATGACCATCCTGATTCTCCACAGCCAGATCACAATGACACACCCACCCTCCATCCCTCTAACCCAGTTGCACTCTTCTATGACGCCACCTTTGGCTGCTACCTCACATCACCCCCTTATACTAACTGCACTTACTCCTACCCACCTCCCCCTGACAATGCTGTTGATGGCTGCTACTTCCTCTCCAACTGCACTATGCAATGTAACAATTTGACTGCTGCAAATTACTGCTATATGTCTACCTGCTTTGTATGATTTCATGTCTGTAACATAGTGTACTTGATGATATTGTGTAATTTGTATCAGCATGTGTTGTACTACATCTCCCACTCAGAGTTGTAATAATGCCATTCTGTTGAATCTCCTAACTGTATGTCATCTGTATTGTACTGTTCCTGTCCTTGTTCTTTGACTTGGAGCCTTTGTAAAAGAGCCTCTGGTTCAAAGGTTGTAGTTCCGTAACTGAAATAAATAAATAAACCTTGACTAAATGCTGGATTTACCTAGTTACGTGGAGACCATAGGCTATGTCCTCAGCCATACCTCTCAACTGTCCCTGATTTTCAGGGACGTCCCTGATTTTGCCTCAAAATTTTCCTCTGTCCCTCGTAAAATTTGTATTTTTGTCACAGAAGAGTGGGGATTAAAAATTACAAAATAATGTCAAACATCAAAGATTCAGGCTTGTTTTTCTTCAGAAAATGCATCTTAACACAAATCCTCTTATTCTATTAGCATTCTGAATGAATAGCATCAATTCTTAAGATGTGTCCCTGATATTGGGTCTTTGTTCCTTGATTCAGGAGGCATGAGGTTGAGAGGTATGGGTCTCCCTCCCACAGGCATTTGCTTGGGTTTACACAGGAGTGCTGCTCTGTTGTTTGAGGGTCATCAGATTAGCCTGTGTGCTAGGGGTCCCACCCTAACTGTCCCTCCCTTGCTAGGGGGCTACGGGACAGTCACACATTTTAAATTGCAGGTTACTAGCCCTTGGCTAGGGTGGAGTCAAATATGCTGCTAGAGTGGCTAACTGGCTGGCCCACTCTCTTCCCTTTGCTCCTGATTGGAGCTAATGAAACAGTGCACTTAAATTAGCAAATTAGTGACTTTCAAATCTTAGCCCTTAACATAGGCTAATGGTGGCCACCTGGCCACTAGCCCACCCTTATCATATTTGGGATGCTAGCCTTTCTCAGTTGCGTTAGATTTCACCCTACCTAGTCTACCGGGTAGTTATTCATTTCAAATAAAAATAAAAAAAAAAAATTTTGACTTGCTAGCTCTTGTTCAGCAGCCCACCTGGGCTGACTTAACAATCACCTGGGGCTTTCATCTGCCCCTGCTCTTCCTGGAGACTTTACTTTTTAATTACATTGAAATAGGGCCTGCCCTACCCCCGCTTCGCCTCTGGGAGCCTAATATGCATAAGGCCTGTCCCCACCCTATGCTTAAGACTGGAGCCTATTTAAAAAAAAATTTCAATAAAGTCCGCCCTTCTAGTGTCCCTTATTCCAGGTCTCTAATCTGACCCACAGCTATGGCGGTCTTTGCTGCACCCTCAGTGACTCCTTTTTTTAAATAACAGTTCTAGAGGTCAGTACCTCCCCAGTGACATTGCTGCTGATACACTGCCCTGACCCAGGGAGAAGTGATTGAAGGAGGAGGAGGAAGAGTGGGGAGCTTTGGCTGCACATTGATGGTGGGCCATGGGAAGTACTTCTGGGGCCTTTGCTGGTCTGGTCATTCTGTCCGAAGCTTCTCTCCTGGAAGCACTGCTCCTGCTCTATCTTCCATGATGACGTGACCCTACTTGCAGATGCCACCACCAATGGAACGGATAAACTTTCTTTTTTTTTAATTCGACTAAAATAACAAAAGGGACTATACAGAACCCACATCGTGGCTGTCAACTGCTACTCCTGCCAGCACTTTGACTGATACACCACTGAGGACTACCATACCACTGGACCACTGACAGACAGATGCAAGAATGAGAGGAGGACAGCAGGTACCTTTTCCTTTTTAAACTGTCTCCTTGCAACTCCTTTCTCCCTCATGTCATGGCTCTTTCTTTTCTTCTCAGAGCAGCACCTGAAAGCACTCCAAAATGCACTTCTCTTGCTGATGGGAGGACCTCTTCTCCCTTCACTAATGGCCTCTGCTGGCCACGCTACACAAGCCCTCCCAGCATTTGGGATGCTGAGTCATTAACGACCAGGGGGCAACCAACTGTCCATAGTAAGCTGGACTCTCAAATGTGGCACTGGCTTGTGCCGCTTTGCTAGGCAGGAAAAGGTTGCTGAAACAAAAAAAGGAAAAAGAAAAAATGATTTTAACACTGCTGGCAAGCAGTTTAATTTATGGGGCCCATGTCACTATGTTTATCACTCCTGCCACCTTAACTGCCCGGGCCATCTGGGCTGGGGTACCTTACTGGGGCTACTGTGTCATCTTACTAAGGGAACCTGCTTTTTGGGGCATTACATGAAGCTATCTGTGAGTTTTTCACTGAGGGTTTTTTTATCAAAAGCTACAACTACAGTTCAATGGGTGGGAGCAACTAGCCACACTCCCTGCCTGAGTTACTGAAGTCAGCTTCCTGCAGTCTCACTCAGATGCATTCTTTCTATGTAGCTGGAGGCTCTGTTGGAGCTCTGTGCCCCCCTCCCCCATGTTTGTCCCCTGCTTCATTTTGTTCTTTTGGGATTTCTGTTTGCTTTGTTCCTCCTCCTTCCTAGGTTAGTATTTTGTTCCGGCCTCCTGGCTGAAGTTTGCACTTTTCTGTCTGCTGTTTTGTGCTGCCCTTCTGTTTTCAGGTTCCAAGTTCCATGTTTTTTCCTCTGCTCTGTTTCTTTTTGGGCGCTCCTAGTCTTCCTAGTACGTTACCTTGGCTCATTTAATCGGTTCCACCAATCCATAGCGACAGGAATGTTGGCGACCTCCCCAACATCCTTGATGCCGCAGACCCCAGCCCCGACCAGAGTGTGCAGTGACACCTCTTCTGTGGTCATGCAGGGGGGCTGTGCCCCCCGCATCCTCCGGACTTAAGGATTCCAACTCCGGGGGGGTGAATGATGGGGGACAGTGGCCACACTCCAAAGTCAATGACTGGGTCATCGCTCTGGCAACCAGGTCGACATTGCGGGTGTCGACGGGTTGGTCTCACAGTAATAGCATCACTGTGAAAGCATTGCTGTTACAACGGTACACCCATTTAAAATCCATTGTGCTCCTCCAAGCTCTCACATTTGCTGTCTTTTTGTACCAAGTGCAGTCTCCCAGCTTACCTTCACTGTTGTTTGTACCATTTGCAGTCTCCTGTTCTTCTCAGCTCCTTAATTGCTAACACCTGGTTAGTAGCCTAGTAACCACTCCCTTTGGTTTAGTGGTTCATTACTTACTCCAGCAATACTTTGCTTCCTAGTCTGAGTCCACATGATACTGCATGTCCTGCCAGTGCTAACTGTTGTTATCCATTGCACCAGCATGCCTTCCTGCCATACTCAATCCTACCAATTGCAGCTGCATTTCACCTCTTGCTGTCTTGATGTATCCATGCTGTCTCTCTGTCCTCAGTGGTACCAGATGCATTTCACTTCATGTAGTCTCATATATACTTGGTGCTAACAGTTGCATGCTCACTCATGCTATCTCTGCTGTTCTTAATTATACCAATTCCATTGCCAGTCCTGTAGTCTCAGTCACATCCCTGCCTCTCTCTACCTAGCACGGCTCTAACTCCTTGAAGGGGCGGGGTCCTACTTTTCTACCACTAGGGTGAGAAGTTCCTTCACTCTAGGGGATGACTTTCATCATGCAGACAGCATCTGCCCACATTGTCCCAAACCTCCCACCTGTGGGTGTACCCAGCTCTCCCCCAAATGGCCATTAGATAACAGTCTGTTGTGGTGGTTACCACACCCAGGTGCTGGCAGCCTACCAGTGGGTGCAGGGTAATGCTCCAAAAGGCTGGGATGCTGTGAGGATAACAGTCTGTTAATGTGAGGTAAAGTATTTTCGTTGGAGCCCAATAACCTTAGTACACAAGGAACTTTTCACTTTGTTGCCTGGGCTTAAGCTGGTGTTTGGTGCAGTGCTGCCCAGGGCTTACTCCCTCTGAAGCCTAAACTGGCTAGCTAGTTAGCTAAATGCAAGAAATTCCTTAGAGCTGCAGCTCAGAGGTGCTTACAGATTGGAGCTTCACGGGTTGCGGGAAACTCAAATGGTACCATTCTGGTCTCAGCAGCAGCCGGTGGTGCTCTACAACAGCAGGATGCAGGACAGCAGCAACTGGACTTCACCTGTCAGGCATTTCACAGCTTTGTCTCTAAGACCCTTATATGCAGTGTTCACCTAACAGGCCTCTCAATGTCTTCCTCTCCAGTGGTCTCGCTTGACGGTCTGGTGACCGGACAGGCTGGGAGTCCCCTAGACTTTTAGCTTGTCACGCAACTTTTCGGAGTACACTTGCGGCTGGGCTCGGGCACAGTCTCATTCCAGCTAACACACTTTATCCTACCTAGACACAGTTCGAGCAGTCCTAAATACTTGTCCTACCGAGGGGGCACAGCTTATGCAGTCTTTATTTTCAGGATGCAAATTACCAGTCTCACTAATCTTCAGACTTCTGATCACAAACTCACAGAAGCAGGTACAAATCTAACTGAGGGGAACTTAGCGTTCAAATTTCTCCCCGCTACCACTTTAGTTTGTCAAGCATTCTGCCTCTCATTCAAACTCTAGGACTAGAAAGGCCGTTGGGCACAAGAACCGGCCTTAAGGCTGAGTAGCCCAAACACAGTCTCTCCCTCTTGGATTCTCTGGGGAATCTCCACTTTTGGTGGCAAGCAGGCCCTTTTATAGCTTTTTCAACCTCCCCCTTTAATTGGCTGGAATTCTCCCAGGCTCTGCTGGTGCCCTTTAACATTTCCCTGCAGCCCCCTTGCTGCAGGAATCCCATGGGTGCTGCCATTATTGTTTACATTTATTCTCCAACAGTACAGCCCTTATTTTTAATACTGGCCCATTCTATGGGCAAAAGACTAGCCTTGGACTCACCCAGAGGCATTTCCCTGCTGATCCCCAGTTCCGCTGCTTGCCCTGGAGCCAGGGATAATTTTCCCTTGTGACTGCACAACCAAACACATAATTGGAGCCGCAGCACCTTTAACTTTGTCAGCCATGCATGCGCAGGAGTTGCAGCATGGCCATGTTATTTACATTCTGCTGTCTGGTTCCCTTACTTTCCCCCAGGACCACTCTACTATTCCCCCCAGCACCCGGAGATGCACAAACTAATTCGGAGCTCACCCACTTCTCTGAATGGGGCTGAGATACACAGAATCACATGGCAGCCACCGCACAGATCAGGCATTATACCTGGACTGAATCGCCCCAGAGCCACTGCCAGGACACATCACAAATATAGTCCCATAAAGGTCAGCCACTTACTGGGGGCTCATATGTATGTTTTTACCTTATAGTTTCCCTGAGACATTTGCAGGCATTCCGATGGGTTCTTCTTTCTACCATTGCCACAGTCCGACAATTACCGGAGCCCATTATTCAAACACATTAATGCATGCAGTTGCTGTTTCCATGAGTGTGTGTGGAGGGAAGGTGGAGAGATGTTATGGAGCATCAGTCTGTTTTATGTCCTGGGTTTGTCTTTGTACACGTGCATTGTCTAGATGCCCCCTCCATGGAAGGCATTGTGGTGCACCTCAGTACACCTCAGCAGTAGCAACACTGGAGAGTGATTCACAGTGGAAGTCTGCAAGAGTTGCTGCAGGCTACAGTTGGGCTAGTGGCGGGGTGTGGGTTATGACAGCAAGAGGGACAGAGTCCACGAGTGCCACTGCTACGGAATGGAATATGCTGTTGCTGCTGCTTAGCTTCACGCCAGTACGCTACAGAATTCCTGATATCACATCATGCCAAGAAAGGCACAGAGTAAAGACCGTGAGTGAGGGCTATTAGAGCTCCATTACTTATTGTCATGGAGCCTGAGAACTGGGAAATTGTTGAAAACATTTGAGTCCTCTGTAACACAGTATGCCTTGGTGAGAGGGGAGGGAATGTACAGTGTATCCTATCCCAGCCGGAGTGAATGAGTAGCATTCCATATTCCTGGTAAAAGTGACGTGATCAGCTTGCTTTTCTGATATATCGAGGCAGCATGTGACAAGCATTGAAAAGAATCACATCACAGACTCACGAATCCTCAATGCACCATTTCAGCCTGTAGCCCATTTCAAGTCTTTTTTAATTTCCTCCAACCCCCAGTAGCAGATTTCTTCTTATCTGTATAAAACAAGGGAAATTGCCCCTAGTCAGTGCAAGTGCTCTTTTTTAAACCATACATGATGATCCATTTCACAGCCCCAAACCATAAATGAAACCCCCTTCCCTTCTCCACTCTCTGTTTAATACACCCACCCACTTCCTCCCCAAAAGCCCCCAAACTCCAGTGCCAGACACTGTTTTATCTGTAAAAAAACCTGTCCCTCATTGGAGCGAGTGCTCAACTGTGCATATACAATCTCTTCCGACTACCCATACAATGAAGTGTCTCCCCAATGCCCCCAACCATAGGCCCCTAAACCATAAATTAAACTCCCTTCCTTATACAGACTCTACTTAATACTTCCACCCTCTTTTCCCAAAGCCCCCAAACCCCAGTGCCAGATTCTTTTATCTGTTAAAAAATAACTTTGCCTCATTGGAGCGAGTGCTCTTCTATATTAACATTTGCAATCCCTTCCAACCATCAGCACAATTAAGTGTCCCCACACCATGGCTCCCTAAACCATAAATGTAGTCCCCTCCCATCTTTAACCTCTGTTTTTTTTTTATGGAGTATGCTTTTTGTTGCCTAGGATCACTGTTAATTTCAGCCCTTAGTCACGGCCCTTCCCATCCCCCACCTCCAGCAATCACCAGGTTCCTCCGCTGTCACCTCTGGCTTATCCCCCAGAGGGCGGGGTTGCGGAGCTGCCTCTCCCAGCCCCGCACTACAAATAACTGGTTGGGGGGAACACTGGCACTGGAGGCTAATTGGGGTTAGAGGGAAGGACACCATGGAGGCGATCCTGCAGTGTTTTTCTCCCCTGTAAGCAGGGAGGGGACGTGCAATGTCATCCAGCGTCCGCCTCGTCCCGAAGACTTGCCGATGTTGGCATATTGTGGCGAATCCAGCCTCCACTGGGAGCCGCTTGTACGCCAGATGTACAACCCCCCTCCAACCTGGAGAAGGAGAGCAGTCCTATGGACCCATGATCCTTTTCCCCCCGGCCGGCCCTCTGATGACCTGAGTCCATTTCCGAACCTGGGTCGCTAGCGTCACAAGCGGAATTCCAACCTCTGCACCAATGGGCCGGCCTTAACCTCTGTTTTATACAACCACCATCTTCCTTCCCCAAAGCCCCCAAACCCAAGTGCCAGATATTGTTTCTGCTGTAAGAAAAATTAAAACAAAAACTGTCCCTCACTGGAGTGAGTGCTCTTCTCTGTTGATGTATATGATCACTGCTGACCACTTGTATAAGGAAGTGTCCCCCCACTGCCCCCACCATGGCCCCATGAACTATAAATGAAACCCTCCTTCCTTCTCCTGTTTCTGTGTGGAACACCCAACAGCTGAGTGGAAAGGGGCGGCTCAGTTGCTAGCAGCAGGACAGCAGGTGGAGCATAGTGTTATTTTTCCGTGACATCATGGGACTGGGGAGAGCAAATGGTCATGCTTAACAAGGAAGGTACTCATTAATGGGGGTGTCTGGTTGCTTTCTAAATCCTCCTGTACATTTTAATGAATCTGCAAGCCTTGCATGTTTTTTTTAAGTCTTTTGGAGATCCGTACTGTGGAACAAGAGTCAAGTGCTCAGGTTTGAATCCCATCACAGCCATTCGGGCTCACCTGGGCTGCTGACACCTGTAAAAGTGGGCCGAACTCCAGTGAAAATAAGGTGATGCAGATCAGTTGAGCTTTCATTGGTGAAATAATAAATTGTGATCGTATATGTACACAAACGTGTCAGCAAACTGGAGGAATTTCAAATTTTGTTCTTGGCATTATTTTTCAACTTCAATAACATAATGCACATATGAATTAAAGATGTTGTGTATTTGACATGTAAAATATGAAAATGAAAAATGTTGAGTTAGTAAAATAACAGAATATTTAACTGCTATTTTGAAAGAAAGCTCAGTTACTGGTCAGGCTGAGTGGTCTGCTGGTTAGAGTAATGAATTGTGAACCACCATCATATTCCACAGCAGCCACTGGGTCACATTGATATGTGAAGCAAGTCACTTCAATGTACTTCAGCCCCTCTTAGCTTTAAAACTGAGAAGAAGAAGCAGGACCCCATTGCAAGCTAGATGTAAGATATTCCACCTCGGCTGGGTTATCCTGGGGAAATAGACTGCAAAAATTAAAAAGTTGATTTAAAACTTATAGGGAATGTTATTGTGTTACATTTGGCCGTCCTAAACAGGGTGCGCCAAACAGATTCAACAGAAACACTTTCAAGAATTATGCTTTGCATCACTGGTTGGTTATAAGATGAGCAACTTTAACATTTATTTTCATTTTTACAGCTGCATAGCAGAGCTATGCTGACATACTGTGAATGAAGAGAAGTTATGGGTCTGACTGGAATTCCTAATGCAGCACAACTTGTTATTTACACCGGGTAAAGTTGAAGCACGTCATGTAATGGTATGCATGAATCAGCTGGCATCCTCTTCCTCTCTCTCTCTCTCTCTCTCTTTCTCTCCCTCCTCTCACTTTCTCCACTCAACACATGTCCTCTTCATCACTCTCCCTCCATCCCTTCCTTCCTTCCCTCCTCTCCCTCCTCTTAGTGCACAACCTCTTCCTCTCCAACCCATGCACATATTATTTTCATGTTCACTGCATGTTACAAGGGCATAGGTACCAATATGCCAGGTGCACTATACCATAGAATTTAATGCTAGCAAGGGCAACAGTCACGCAGTTTCCACCCATCCCCACCAGGAAGTTTTAATAAAGTGCCTCAGCTGATTGACCATCCACCCATCATGCAGTTAACCCCCATATGGAACTACTGCCACTGGGATGGCTCACGCCTTTTATGGTACGGAATCGCAGCCCCCAGAATACAGTGTGACACCCGCAGTGAGGAACTATGGTTCCCAGGATGCTGTGCGCCACTTGTGTTATGGAATTATATCCCCTAAAATGCTTAGTATCATACCAGTCATGAGTGACAGAAGACACAGCTGATGTTGGTGTTTAGGGCTAAGCAAGGAACTGAAAGTGAAAGATGAATAGGCATGGAGACTCAAATACCCTTGAAGCATGGCATGGCAGAGAATGAGAGCTGGGCAGGCTGGTGAGGGAGGGACAGCATCGTTGACATATAGCACGTACCAGCTGGTCCAGGGCATTCTTTGCATTTTGTGTAAATGTCCTGGGTCACAAGTCTGCTCCCTTCCCAACTGTGCAAGCAGTATGACTAAAAAGAAAATCTCCCCCAAAACTCATTCCTGTCTCTCACTCCCTCTGAGGGATCCCTCCCCTATCTCTGACCTTGTCCGGAGACATTTTTAACAGAGTAGCTGCAAATGTTCCTTGATTTGTGTGTCGTGAAACTGAAAGGCATGAAACCCACTTTTTGCTAATAGTAAGTAAGTGAGGGAATTAAATGCCTCCCGGCGTGCTTCTATGACTTTTAAATATGACTGCTGTTTTGGCAACTCTGGCCAATACCACCATGCAGTACAACTGTAACTCAAAGTAGCTCTTGAAAAGATCAAGTGTGCTCCTTCCAAAAGATAGGAAAACTAAATCTGAGTATAAACTGTAAGAGGAAGAATCCTTCAGGAGTTCACAACAAACCCCAGTGTAATTGTGATGCATTCTGTGATTGGACTCAGGTGGTAGAAATGGGTACTTTCCTTCCTCTGTTTTGTGAATGAGGGCATTCTGCAAATTATAATCTCCCCATTAGAGATGGAGCGAAGTTGAACTCCACCAGCGAAGCTGGGGTGAAGTCATCCACTCCATGTCACTAAATGCTGCACGAAGTCCACATGTAATAACACTACTTCGCCTTATAATGACTTCGCCCCATTATGACTTGCGTTATAGTTCACTTTGCATTGTTTTCTGTTGAATACGAAGAGCCATAATAGAGACAGCCCACAGATCGGCCATGTGTGGGGTGCTTTTGCCATGTGATGATGAGGGGTGAACAGGTGACAAGTCCACAAATGATGTTATTTTCCCTGTTTTAAGCACAGGAGTTGATGTTGGACTTGAAATCTTGCTGCATGAACCACCACCACTGCTGCTACTCTGACCACCACCAAATGACAACAATTCAAAATCATCAACCTCCTCATGTCTGTAGTAATCCTCAGGTGTTATTTCACCACTACTACAGACATGGGATTGGCTACTTGGGCTACTTACAGTCATGGAACGGGATACCATGCTCGATAAGGTGGATGCGGGTGATCACCCCACTATGGCATTACCTCCTCTCTGGTGCCAAGTCCACAGTGCAAGGTGCCTGTTCTTCAGATGTGTACGCTGGCCACCGGTGCCCAGATGACTTCCCTTTTTACCACATCTCACATGCACTTGGCAAAGCTGGCAGATTGCCACTGTTTCATCAATTGTGTCTTGTACCAAAAAATCCCAAATGAGGGATTCTGATGCTCTACTTTTCACATGTCCCTGTCCCTGGTGCTGCATATTGGAATCCAGTCTTTTGACACTGAAATGTGGGGTGTACTACATGATTTCTGTTGCTGGCCTGATCTGGACTCTACATGACCATCACTATCTATGACTATTACTACTGGGTCATCATCATCAACAGAAACCGCTACATCACAACTTTGAGGATTGTGTGATTTAACACCAACAGACTGAGACTGTTTACACACAGCCAGCTTTATTTTTCTTTTCTCTAGTTCCCAACTGGGGTCACTGAAAGCATCGTCATATTCATCATCCACATCCACAGTTTCAGCTTGGATGCTGTCCTGTGGAGAACATGTTCCAACCACGGCATCATTAGGACCATCCAATATTTTTTCTACAATATTTGAATGGCTTGAGGGAACAGGCATGACCTCTGCTGCACTGGAAACATGAGTCATGACATTGTGAGTCATCGTCAGGATCAAAATTATGTTTAACTACTGTGTGGACAGGGATGGGGAGGATGTCGAGGAGTATGACATCAACTACACTCTGAGTTTGACTTGTGGCTTAAGACTCAACAGTATTTTGGAAACCAGTTACATTGTCATGGGTTGAACTTGGGGCAATACTCATGCCATCAGCAACTTCACTACCACCACCAGTGGGGACAACAGCATCTCCAAACATCATTGAAGCAACTGATTGTGCTGTGAAAAACATAGAGAAATCCCTTTACCGGCATCAGCTGTACACTTATGCTACATACTACCACACCCATGGTCACTCTTGCCAGTCGCAACAATGCCATGGCTAGAAACATCTTTGCAGCCACGTCTCTTTGCGAGCATTATTTTGGAGGAAGCACGTAGAGAGAGTGACTTCCCCACACCAATCTCCCCCCCCCCAGTGACACAAACAGCTCGCCTGCATCAACAGTGTCCAGCAGACCACAGCAACATCCCCCACAGCATCTGCCTGTGCTACATTGGTCATTTTCTGTGTTGCCTGTCCCTGCCATATAACGCTGACATGCCACTCATAGCGGTCACATGCTGCGCCCTGCCATGCTGCTCTGGAACTGTCCGAAGCCATCACTGTGCTGTGGCTGGCGGGGGGGGGGTGCTCTCGGCGGTTCACTCACAGGGGTGTTCGGGGTGTGAAGCTTTGCTGTGTGGAAGATCATGGTGCTGTCCATCAGGATGTGCAGTGTCGGGCATCGTGGTTCTGTCCATCAGACTGGTGTGCGTTGGGGTACTCTGTGTCGGTTCAGTTATGTCGCTGTGGGGGGTGTCGGAGTGGTTGCCGTCGCTCTTACATGGTGCTTCCATTTTGGATTACACAGAAAAGTCACAACCAAATTAAGATTTCTGGACTTTGGGGTGGATGGAAGCCAAAAAACAACTGTGGCTTACAGATGCAGATTGAGCCCCAAACAGATGCAAACGCACAAACAGATGGAGATTGCGCACTCAGGAGAAGGAGTCACACAGGCACAACACCACCTTAACCAGTGGTCACACAAATCCCAAACTGGAAAAATAATATCTTTTTCGGGTCGGGGGGGCACTGCAGTACTAGTTCACTACCTAGAAAGAATGAAGCAGTAAAAAATACTGCAGACAGATAGCAGATTCAGAGTGCTATGATTATTGTGTGGCACAATAAAATGTGTCTGACTTGATGGCATGGACACACACTCACACACTACAGGTAATGCGCAGAAAATGTAACAGTGCAGCATACTGTATAACCAAATCTTTTAAACAGAATGAAAATATGCACTGCACCACAACAAGCAGAAAATAATTATCAAAAATGACTTCAAGTATTACTGTGTATATAAACACACAAATACTCACACACTACTAGTACAAAACAGTTAGAAAGACTGCCTTTCTCAAGTGAATCTCACTCCACCACAGATATGCCCCTCCCCCAAAGAACACTTCAACAGTGTCTGTCAGTACACAGACTGAATGTTCTAAATTAACATTCAAAATGCACAGAAAAACAATCAACACTCAATGATCTAAGCACAGGAGGGTTTTCTACAACGCTGTACTAAATTTGGACCAAAATAATTGAATCAAAAGCAATTTTTTAAAGCTTTTTCAATTGTTTGATTCTCAGAGCTCGGAGCACAAACTGTCTCCAGCTTTTCACTACACAGATTATGCAGAACTGAGGCTGTGCAAGACAATCTAGAGCCCATGTGACCTGCCATCCTATGAATCAATGCAAAATTCGCCTCAAATAGCAACATAAAGGCAAAGTAAAGCACAGTCCATTAAAAATCAATGGCACGCCAGCCCGCTGATGCAGAGGCAGGTTGCCTACCTGAAACGCTGGCGACCCGGGTTCAGGAATGGACCAGTGACACCGGAGGGTTGGCTGGGGGAGAAGGATCGATCGCCCGATGACTGCTCTCCTTCTCCAGGGGAAGGGGGGATGGAGTGCTCTGCATGATATGAACACCTAGTGGAGGCTGGGTGTACCAATCACACCGGCACCAACGCGGCTCGGGGCGGGGCAAATGCTGGATGCCATTGCATGTCCCTGCCCTTGCATGCGGGGGAAAAAAAGATGCTGCCGGCTGCCCCCTAAATGAAGCCCCACAACAGCTCACATTGCGGCCGGCCTCGGACCTATTCTGTTGTTCATGCACTGGCGGGGTATGGTACCACAACCTCACCCTGGGGAGTAAGGGGTATCAACAGGTTAAGGCTGATATAGGACTGGAAACGGGAGTCTGTGACCAGGGGGGATGTACTAGGTGGCTGGAAGCGGCAAAAAGCATAATAAAAAAAAAAAAATCAATGCCACTTTGTGTTAAAATTAAGGGGAAGGCAATAAAACAAGGTGAAGTAGAGTGAAGTGCATTGGTTACAATGCACTTCTCAATAAAAATTAAAGGCGAAGTAATACGCTTCGCATTGTGGAGCACTTTGCGAACTGGGGGTTAAAACATGAAGTGCTCTGCGTAGCAAAATGAAAGCACTTTGCCCTCCTCTACTCCTCATGATATCTCCTTTTTTTTTCTTACTGCCTAGCATCTAAAACAAGTACTGTTTTATTTTTATGGTCACATTGTGGAGCTACGCTGATGTATTGCAAATGAAGAAGAGAAGTTAGGGATCTATCCAGAATTCTAACGCAGCAGAGCTCGAGTGGAGTTGAAACACATCCTTCTGTGAATTTCTTTGCATCCTCTGCATTGACTAAAGTACACTTCCTGCTTCTCTCCACTGCCGCAGCACTATTTTGTTGCTCCCAAACCTGCTGCCTTCCCTGAGGCTGGGGAGCATCTCTCTCTCTCTCTCTCTCTCTCTCTCTCTCTCTCTGTTCTTTCCTTCATGTCCCGCCCATTCACAGAAACTCCTTCCCACTGCCAAGTATATCCCCAGCTTCCAGATCTTCCATCCATGTGCTAGTCCATTTACAAAAACTCCCTCCCACTGCCAAATATCCCCCCACCTCCTGATTCTTCCCTTCATGCCCTGATCAACTTAAAGAAACTCCCTCCTACTACCAAGTGTTCCTCCGCCTCCCAGTTCTTCCCTCCGTGCCCTGATCTCTTTCCAGAAACTACCTCCCACTGCCAAGTATCCCCGTGACTTCCAGTTCTTCCCTCTGTGCCAGGTCTGTGTGTAGAAACTCCTTCCCACTGCGAAGTGTCCCCTCACCTCCCAGTTCTTCCCTCTGTGCCTGGTCCCATTGCAGAAACTCCCTCCCACTGCCAAGAATCCTCCCACCTCCCTGTTCTTCCTTTCATGCCCTGGTCTGGTCCCTCATAGTCCCCTGAAATAAAGAAAACTATCCATCCTCTGTCTTTCCAACCCCCCACCCCAACCAACCCCCAATCAGCACCCTCTACTCTCACACCCCCACACCCCTCAGTCACCTAGATTCAGTCCAGCATCATACATCCAGTCCTGAGCGGAAACACATCCTCCTCCTCCTGAAACTGCGACTGTGAACTGAGAAAAATAAGGTAAGTCCAGTTAATGTATTTTCAATGTGTTTTGAACTTTAACTCAAAACCTGGAAATTTTTCAGTATTTTCTCACCACATTTACAACATATCCTTTTAGAGGAAATTTTCAAATCTGCCCCAAAAGGTGATTCCACAGTTGTTCAGCAAAATCACCTTTCAGGCAAGATTTGAACATTTTCAACTCCCGCGTTCATGAGAAGGCATCATAACAAGACTATGTTGAAAACTTGGGGTCAAAATTTAAAAAAAAAATAAAAATTATGAATGTGCATTCAAATATTTCAACCCTCAGTCATAAATTTTGTAATCTTCCACATTATGATAAAATAAATTCAACATAAACATTTTTTTCACATAACCACATGAATGTGACAGGTGTTTCTCAGATACTGGCCAAAATTTATTTTCCGACTTGTGGTGCAAAATGATGCTTCAGCTGAGATTTGAAAAGTTTCACCCATCTGGATCATGAGGTGTACCCATAAGAAGACTATGTTGAAAATTTGAAGTCAAAATCTGAAAAAAACAACAAAGTTATAAAGCAAAATTAAAATTCTTCAATGTTTACTCATAACTTTACTAATTTTCCAGATTTAGACCCCATATTTTCAACATAGCCTTTTTTAGCACAGCTCATGAACAAGACAAGTGAAGGTCTCCAAATCTCCTCCAAAACATGTTTTTGCAGTCCCTCCATAAAATCATCTTTCAGAAGGGATTTAAAAAATTCCACTTGTCTTCATCACAAGGTGAGGTAATAAAAGCATGTGTGTGTGTGTGTGTGTGTGTGTGTGTGTGTGTGTGTGTGTGACTAATCACTACAATCCAATCCACACATTAATTCTATACCCCTTGTCAGACTAATGTATTAGCAGCCATTTTGGCTCTGACTAGAGTTTGCTTCTTTTGCCACCTGTTGTTTGTGCTCTGATTGGGGCAGCTGTTTGGAGAGATAATTCACATTCTAAACCATGAATTATTTCTCCAAACACTGTTTTATTCTAAACATGGCTCCTGAGAGAGGCTCTGACTTGGCAGACAGGGCCTGTTGGCTACCGCTGGAAAGGGGCTGTGGCGAGGGTCCCCTGGGCCCTGAAGGATCCCAACCGGTTGTTAAAGGCCCCTGCCCCTCCCTCTGCCACTGGGACAGCCAGTATTTGGTGGCAGGGAGTGGGGCAGATAGCTATGCTCCCTATCACCTTTTTACTTAACCGGTGTATCTGCACCCACCTCTTCCACAACCTCCACTATTACATCTGGGGATTCACCACTGGACACATCCCCCTGGGCACGAGTGCTCTCTTGCAGGGACAGTCTCTCAAACCCTGCTGAATCCCCACTGGCTGGTGACCATGGTATAAAAGAGCTAGTGGTGGGACTAGGAGCGTACATTCCCAAATTCGGAACTGGTGGCATGCACACACAATATTGACATATGGGCACTCGGGCGACTCCTTCCCCCCTAAATCCACACCTCACGCAGTGTTCATTTTCTTTGCCTCTCCCCCCAGCTTTCCAGAGCCAGGAGAGCAGTGAGATAGGAACTGCAGCAAGGGGTTCCTCCTGGGGAGTCATTTCAGGTCTGTTTATGTTTCCCCCTGCCACAAAGTGCCACCAATCCATGGTGGATGCCTGTAGTATCTTTCCCTCCCAGCCCTCACAGTTTACCTAGATGGCTCAAATTTCATTGGCTTTAATATAGGCAGCCCAGTTCACTTGCCTGACCTATGGATGTCACCCGGAAAAACAGTCTCTTTCTCTTTTCCTTTTTCCTAGTGTTAGTGTTGTTTCTCCTACTGCTGCTGGTCTCCACTCCCTCAGCTCCACCCACCCTGGTCTTCCTAAAATGGTGCCAATGTTTGCAGCTGCTGTAGCTCTTTCTCAGACATCTTCCAATCAGGAACCAGCCTGAGGGTCAGATGACCAGCAAGTCATGTGCGCACATCCACACCAGCAGGCAAAGTCCTATGCCTGTTCCAGGCCCACCCTCACAGCTAGCTATTTTTTTCTATTGCACCACAGGGCACCTGTCGATACACTGGACCACAAGACTCGGGGTCTGGTGCCATTTCAGGGTTTACAGAATGTCCCAAATGAGCCCCCACAGTGTAACTCCCCTCCCTGCCCCTGTCTAGGGGCATAACTTTCTTTTGCAGATCTTCTGGGGCAAAAAGAAGGGGCACCTCAAGCGCTAACATATGAGACTAGTGCAATTCACATGAGGCAGGAACAGAAATGGTATCCTACCTGTCTAGCACCCTCAATACCTGTGCACTCTCAACTTCACCCATAGAATCTGATTTTTTCTTTCTCCACCCCAAACCAGAAGCTCCACGCTGCACCCTCACTGCCTCTGAAGCTCCACTATGATCCTGCCCCAGGCCGGATGGAATCTGTTTCAGGAAGGAACTCATGCAAAGTTAATTTAATTGAAGCCTAAAGAGGAAGAAACAATTTCATTTCACTAGATTTCCCCTCTCAGTTTAAATGAAGCACATCACTACTATTTCCTCCCAAACTGGCTTCTTTATTGTCCTTCTCCTGCATGGCAAATGATTTGCAGCAAATATAGAGGTTACACACTTCATCTTAAAACAATAAAGCAGCTCCATAGAGATAACAACTTTTTACATACAGTATGCTGGCTGGACAAATTTTAGGCAGCAGAGACAATTTATACAAGGGCAGTCACAAGCAAGGACTTTTTCTCCACCTCTGTCCCTTGGATGCTGTACCCAAGCCCTGCTGAACACTGATCCCTGCAATCTCCTGGCTTCACTGGATCTGATAAGCCAAACCCTTCACTCTGTGTTCTGCTTCATTGGGTTACCACTCTCTCCATGGCACTGGTCATCCCCCCAAACTCTGGCATGGGAAAGCAGGCGGCTTCCTCTACCTGGATCTCTGGACGCTGGTCAATGCCTCAGGGGCTTCCAGGATTTTTTCCAAAGACCCAGGCCCTGATAAACCCACACATCTGGAACTGCACTACGGTACTGGAACTCACCTGCCACCTTCACTCGGCTCAGCCTCTACTCCATCAGCCCCTCCACCAACGCAGTGGCCCCAAAACCCAGCCCTGCACCAGTACCATGGCCCCATGCCACAGGCCTCCGTGATTTCTATTAGTGGCCCAAATGCTCCAGCTTATACAAATGTTGCTCTCACTCCAGGGGTCTCAACCAGGCTTACATCTCCAGTCTACACCTCCTGAGCTTGAGTTAAGCTCCAGCACGAGGGCTACCCTCCAAGGTCTGCCATTACGGCCTATGACCCACCCGGACCTCAATGTACCTGGGCCCCAGGACCTGCCCCTCCATAGCATGCCCCATACATATGGATGAAAGGCCCACCAGCTTCCTCTACCAACCCCAGGCTGCCCTGCCACACTGGGTATGAGGGGAACTACTACCACCGGCTCCTGTCCTGTGAGAGCCCTGCCACTGCCCCCACAGCCCTGGTGACCAGAGAAATGCACCTTATCTGGGTCTTTAAGAGCTCCTACACACCCTGGCCTAAAAATCTCCTACCTGTCCTGACCCAACTGATGCAGGACCTGGCTATCCATGCCTCTCCATGGAGCTCCATTCCCCCAACTCCTCGTTGACCACGACGTGGAAATATGGCCATATTAACTTCACTTTTGGGGGTGTCCCCCACTGGCCCTCACGGACTGTAGATCTCCCTTACTTGCCCATAGAAACATAGAAATCGTCAGCAGATAAGGACCACTAGGCCCATCCAGTCTGCCCGTAGGCCCTATATATTGTATGTGGCCACTGATCCTATGTGATCAATGGCTTGTCATCACTCCCTCCCCTCTCAGGCTTCCCTTGTGCCTGTCCCAAGCATGCTTAAACCCCTCCACTGTGCTTGCCCCCACTACCTCCTGTTGCAGACTATTCCATGTGCCAACTACCCTTTCTGTGTAGAAAAACCTCCTCACATTACCGCTTAATCTACCCCCCTCCAATTTCATATTGTGCCCCCTTGTTCTAGTACTTTTTCTACATTGGAAAAGCTCCCCTGCCTGCACCTTATTTATGCCCTTAAGGTATTTGAAAGTTTCAGTCATGTTCCCCCACTGTCTCCTCTCTTCCAGTGAATAGATACTGAGGTCCCTTAGTCTTTCCTCATATGTTTTGAGGTGTAAGCCCTGCACCATCTTTGTTGCCCTTCTCTGGATAGTCCCCACCTTATCTATGTTTTTGTACAGGTGTGGTCTCCAGAACTGCACGCAGTACTCCAGGTGAGACCTTACCAATGTTTTATACAATGGTATCTCTACCTCCCGCCTCCTGCTAGTGATACCTCTGCTTATGCACCCCAGCATACCACTGGCCCTCCCTGCTGCCTTTGTGCACTACTTTGATACCTTAAGGTCATCAGAGATGATAACCCCTATGTCCCTTTCCTCCTTGGTGACAGTCAGCTCCTCTCCCCCAACCTGTAGCTCTCCCTAGGGTTCCCTTTACCCAGGTGCATTATTTTGCACTTCTTTACATTAAACCTCAGTTGCCACATCTCTGAGCATCTTTCAAGCTTCTCCAGGTCCCTCTTCACTTTCTGCAGCCCTTCTGGAGTATCCACCCTGTTGCAGATCTTGCTGTCATCTGCAAACAGGCAGACCTTTCCTTCCAGCCCCTCGGCAATGTCACTAATGAAGACATTGAACAGGACTGGTCCTAGTACTGATCCCTGGGGTACCCCTCTGGTCACCCCCCCCCAGATAGTACCCCATTTACCACCATCCTCTGTCTCCTGTTTGTTAACTAGTTCCTAACCCAGTTCACCACCTTGTCTCCCATGCCCAGACTATTCATCTTGTTAATCAGCCTTCTATGTGGGACAGTGTTGAAGGCTTTGCTGAAATCCAGGTAGGCAATGTCTATTGCCCCTCCCAGATTAAGTTTCCTTGCCACCCAATCAAAAAAAACTATTAGATTTGTTTGACATGACCTTCCTGCTGTGAATCCGGGTTGCCTCAGATCTTGCGCACCACTGGATTCCAAATGTGTCGCTATCCTTTCTTTCAGCAGTGTCTCCATGATCTTTCCCACCACTGAGGAGAGGCTGACTGGCCTGTAGTTCACCGCCTCCTCCCTACTGCCACTTTTGTGCAGTGGGACTACATGTGCCCATCTCCAGTCCTGTGGAACAACACCCCTGTTGAGTGACTCTGTGAACAGGGCCACCAGAGGCACTGCTAGTTCCTTTTGCAGCTCCTTTAATATCCTCACGCGGATGCCATCTGGCCCCATGATCTTATCTGCCTTCAGCTTTGTGAGTTCTTCCAGAACTCTCTCCACTGTGAATGGATTGGTGTTCACTCCTTCCCCCCCCATTGCTTCTGCACCCCAGCTGAGGTCCTTGATCTGCCCCTCCTTAGTGAATACTTAACAGAAGTATTTGTTCAGTATTTCTGCCTTGTCCAGATCCCCCTCCTTGCACTCTCCCTCCTCCCCTTTGAGTCTCACAATCATCTCCCCCCCGGGTTTTTTTTCTTTCACTAATGCACCTATAAAATGCCTTATCCCCTTTGTTTACAGACTGTGCTAAAAGCTCTCTTCTGTCTGCATCTTCACCTCCTAACAGCCTTCCCATAAACATTCAAGTTACACCTCCCTGTTTTCCTCCCTTTGGCTCCCTTTATATTTCCTGAAACTCAACTTTTTAGCCCTGACTTTGTCCCTCACCTCTTTGGAGAACCATAGTGGTTTCCTTCTTCTTTTCCCTGTGGTCACTATCCCAATGCACTGGTTTGTTATATGCACTATGTCTCTCAGTTTCTTCCATTGTTTTTCCACCCCCTCTACTATCTCTCCCTTCCCCAGGAATGCTTGTATACATCTACCCATTTCAGTGAAATCTGCCCTCCTGAAATCTCATACTCCATGCTGAACCACCCGATGTGGTGTTCACTGGATCCCAGCTGCCTTTCCACCTGTATTTCTTTCACTCTGTACCTATTGATCCATACCAGGTCTAGAACTGACTTTTCCCTGGTTGGCTTATGCACCAGCTGCCTGACTTAAACCCCCTACAGGGATTCTAGGATGGCTGTGCTTCTGGCTGCAACAGCCATCTGGGTGGCCTAATCCACGTCCGGCATATTGAAATCCCCCAGTAGCAGGATTTCACCATTAGTTGCCTTGTCGTGTATGTTCTCCTCTTAGTTCCCTGTCTACTTCCTCCCTCTGTGCTACTCCTACTCTGCACTTCCATCCAGCCCCCTCCAGTTCTAGGCCTAGTGCTCAGGCTGGAAAGGCCCCAATACTTCCTGTCTGCTCCCTTATATACCCCTAAAAGCAACCATCTGCTGCCAACTTGAGGCATCAAGCAGACGATATCCCCCAGAGCACTAACCCATTATCTAACTCTGGGGGGGTAAGGGGGGGAAATGGATGCCTAATGGGTAGCATATGCCCCTCTTTAGAGGGGGCTTACACTTAAGTAAGTCCGAACATGATTATGGTTTACAAGGTTGTGCATGCACTGGGTGGAATTGACAGAGAGGAATTTTGGTCACTGTATGCAGAAGGAAGAACTAGAGGTCATGCATTTAAAAGTGAAATGGTGGGATTTAGATTGGATTTTGGGGAAGAACTTCTTCCCTAACAGGGCGGTGAGAATACAGAATACCCTATCACCAGAGGTGATGGAGTCACATACAGTAGGGAATTTCAAGGGGAATTTGGGTGCACTCATGAAAAATTGCAGTTTTACTCAGAAAACATTATTTATTTATTTATTTGCTTTTGGTAACCGGGTGGGTGCACTAGGCATAAGAATGCCTATTTTCAGGCATGACCCGGGAGTATTATGGACAGAAATTAACATAAATTGAGGCACAAATGGCTATTTGCATGCTTAAAACTGAAAGCAAGCCCAGCAGCAGGCCTATAGGGAAAGGAGCACTATACGAGTTGAAGGAGCTAACAGGTATCCAGTAAGTCCGCTATGAGGACAGTGCAAAGCACAGACCCACATGCAAGCACAAACTACAGTTTTGTCCCCACTCACAAACCACCTGACATGGACAACATTGTGAGCGAGCCGAGCAGTCTTCCAGCTGCAGACCCATTACACTGCAGTGCAGAAATGTAATATCGGTACAAAAAAGAAACAAGGCAAATGATTCTACTCAGCATGCAAGGCACTAACACCTCTTTACCACCTCATTAACTGCCATTTTTGTGGCACATTGCTCCTCTCGGTGCATGGAGGTGGTGGGCTGCACAGTACAAAAGAGAAATCCAGATCCCAGTATGAGAAAGGTTTACAAGGTCCTCTAAAGCAGTGTGCTATCATGACTGGCGTATGGAACTCACTTATATGTCTTCTCCTTCCATCCCTTTCATTCTACACTGCATCATCACTGGCTTGTACAGGGCACCAGAAAACTATTTTTTTATGATTCGCAATTTGCGTGCTGTTAAAATGTGCTTTTGTCCAGTGCTGAAGAATTGTTGCTCCTTCTGGGATAAATTTGAAAAAAATATATATATTTAGACACAATTCAGCTTGTACTTCATATGTCTTCTGTAGATTTTGCCTCCATTTTATGTATTACTGAGAAAATTTAGGCAGAGCCAAGATTATAATGTATGGGAGGGCATTGTCAAGGATGGAATTCAATGAATTTCCTATCCTTGTTATGGTATCAATGTGATGTCAAGAGGTTGTTATACCCTCCTGAGTACATCACGTCGATACCATAACAACACAAATGTGACTGCACATGCAGGTCTCTGAACCACGAATGGCCACGGCGGTGAGAGCTGGCCTGAGAGAGAGAGAGAGAGGTGCAATCGGGACAAAAAAAGTAAACACAAATTTAGTTTACCTGGCAACCAAGTAAAGTGACTAGCACCCATACACTATAAAAGATAACGACTGGTCTTTGGGTGATAACCTCTCTGCAACCACTTCTTGAGGTTGCCCTGACAACAGTAAACCTCACGAGCTTCACTCTCAAGGTTTACAATGTTGTCCTGGCAAACTCTTGAAGTGATTACAGTGTGGTTATTAACCGAAGACCAGCCATTATCCTTTGTGTTATCCACTAGAATTTCCTTGTCCCCACAGCTTGTTGTTATAATCTTCCATTATGAGATCACAACCTGTTGCCATGGGGATAACTGTGATGTCACAAACAGGGTATTATGACATCAAGTGGGGAATAAGCAATAGGTGCTGATGAACTCCCAAGGAATAAAGATCAGGTTTTCATGCATATGACCACAGTAATAAATAACTGGGAGAAGAAATATGGAAATCATGTGAAATATAAGCCGAATGGTGTCCAAATAATGGTCCCGCTCCACAAAGGCACTCCATATGCGTGAAGCCTGCATATATCTGGTGTGTGTTTCCTTGAAGCTGCAGGTACTTGGGCACCTGCCAGCATCCACAGCTCCTGCTCTCTGTGGCCTGCTGGTGCAGACTTGCATGTTGGCACAGGGGGCAGTGGGTGTGGGTGGAGCGGATCCGGACCATGAGCATCCAGTTGATGCCTGTACTGGTCAAAAATTGGATTCCTGCCTGCGCCTCCTGGACCGCCATACCCTGATGAGAAATATAAATACTGGAAACAATACTGAGTGATGCCGGTGATGCCCCCAGCCCACCACTGAGGCTCCAAGGGCTAGGGCCAGAGGTGGGAGAGTCAGTCAAGCTCAATAATAAGCTTTGTGGCTGAGCGTAGGAGGCATGTAGATGCTACTGCTGCCCCTGGTCAGACATGGCTGCTGGCCCCTCCACCTGCTCTCCGCAGCACAGAAATTTGCTCCTGGATTAGGCAAAGCCTGGCCCCTCCCCATTCTGCTCATGTCCTGCCTGCATAGCAAGGCACACCGGCAGGATCGGGTGCAGAGGGGCGCACATCCCCCTTTGTGGATACCATGTGGTGCTCTGATGGTACATCCTGTGCATAGGGGCCACTAGAATTTCCGTCCTTGCCATGTGCAGAATGGATGGGCACCTATGAGGATGTTTTTTAGTTCTCTTGGAGGCATCAGCTGCTCTTTAAAACTAGCATTGTTCAAATAGTTAGTGTTCAGTAAGCTTCAAATATACTACTACTAATAATAATAAGAATATTTTATTTATGTAGCACAATTTCAGTGTCAAAGCGCTGTACATAACATACATATCATAAAACAATTCAATAAAATCTTACAAAAATTCAGTTTCAATTAAAATTTCCCACAATACGTAAGACAACAAATGCTGAGAGCCTGCTTAAATAGATGTGTTTTTAGGCTGCTTCTGAAACTCTCTATGGTTCTGCACTCTCTAATCTGACGAAGTGGAGAGTTTCACAGGGATGGTGTCACAAACATAAAAGCCCGCGCCCAAGATGTTTTTAAGTTTTAACCGCACCCTGGGAACCTCTAACAACCCCTCATCAGTTGAGCAGAGAGGATGGCCAGGGCTGTAGGGAATCAGGAGCTCTTACAGATAACTTGGTCCCTGTCCATGCAGGGCTTTGTAGGTCAAAAGACCGACCCTAAAGGTGATCCGCCACTGTATAGGCAGCCAGTGTAGATAGCGCAGCAGGGGACTAATATGACTGGAACGTGAAGTCTAAGTCAACAATCGTGCCGCAGCATTCTGCACCAGCTGCAAGTGGCAGATATCAACCCATGGAAGCCCCAGGTAGAGGGAGTTACAGTAGTCAAGGCAAGAGGTCACAAAGACACGTATCAACGTGGGCAAATCATCGGACGGAACAAGGTGCTTAATTCTGGTGATGTTCCTAAGATGGTAAAAGGAAAGACTTGTTAACTGCCGACACCTGCGCATGCAGTTTCAGCTCATTGCCAGGAATCACCCCCAGATTACGCACCCATTTAGAGGTAGGCAGTTGCACACCACCAAGCCAAAGCCCAGAGGGTAAACCCACCATCAGCCTCTCTATCCAGCACCCTGGATCCACCACCAACACCTCAGTCTTCCCGGAATTCAATTTCAACCAACTAGACTTCATCCAGTCATGGATCTCCGCTACTGTGCTGTGTACTGTAGATATGACTCCATCTTTTATTATCATGTGCTGCAGCCATGTCTTTTCACTGCTGCACAAGGTGCAATGTGCTGTGCAAACTGTAACTTAGGAGCTGCCTTGCAAGCTAATATCCAAGCCTTAACGTCTGAGTTTATGTTGCACAAACACAGTTTTCACTACACAGCTGTTTAAATATGCTACACGCTTTGTGAAAAAGCACAATTTTCAAGCGAAAATCACAGAATGCCTGTACAAAATCTGCCTTGATCTGAAAATCAGTGATTCTTTTTACACAAAAAAAATAGTGATATTGTTCAAAATATGGGAGATTATTACACAGTTTGTTCTTGTTTTTTGTACTGTTTTTCCAGTCTGTGAATATGACCTACAGTAATCCTTCCATTGTTCGCAATACTACAGTACCTATCATGTCATGCAAAAATGAGGACTTGTGGAATTTCTTCTTGTGAAAATAATTTGCTCAGCACTAACATAAATATTTAGCAGAGTAAAGGGCTCTAGGTGGAAGATAAAGAGAAACTAAATTCAACAAATAAAATGGAGTGGTACCTTTCAAAGCTGGACCATAGTTCTTCCTGAGAAAGGACAGAAAAATGTCTCCAGGCTAAGTAGAATTCAGAAAGATTCTAAAGAGTTCTTGGTTTTAAACCCAGTAGTATGCATGCCTGTGTGTGTGTGTTTTCATTATAAAAATAAAACTGAGTTAATGCACTAATAAGGTTTCAACCCTTTAACACCACAAAAGTGGGGAAATATGGTGCTAAGATTTCCAACCATAGCTCCTCACTCCCTAAATAGCAAAAGGACAAGACCGCACAAGCAACCACAGACAGCCATCATCAGTTAAGACAAACAGCATACAACTGTTTCCAGAGGACACAAATGCAGTAGTACTGAAGTACTACCTTGATGGATTTGTATCTGTGGTATGCACACCACTACACATTCACACTCACTTCAGGTGGCAGATGGAAACTCACAACACTCAAATCACAACACTGTTTCTGCCACCACAGATGCAAATCCACGATACCCAAATACCCAAATTACAAGAGTTTTTTTTGTCTGCAGAAGCATTGGTCCCTATGAGGCAAGAACTTCTGTAGCCATGGGTACTCATGCATACTGTATGACATGCAGACAATTCTGGCTGCAGAAATGTAGGTCCCTGAGAGGCCTGCACTTTTGCAGCCACAGGTGTAAGGCACTCACACCAACCTCTGGCTCTGAAGCACAGGCCCCATGAAAGCCATATTACTCAAAACTGTAACACTAATTCTGGCTGCAGAAATGCTGCAGCTGCAGGTCTAAGACATACACACCAACATCTGGCTGCAGAAGCCCAGGCTCCTCTGGGGCCTGCACTTCTGTAGCTGTATATAGACATCTATGATACCCAAATTGTATGGCAGCATTGTTCCTCCAGCATCAGTCCATCCGGCTGGCTCACTGAGCTCGCCCCTGAACTCAGCTCACAGGCACAGGATCACAAAGCATTATCCACTGGGTCAAATGCTGACAATGTACACTTTTTTTATTTTGATGCCAAATTTTCAACATTGTCATTTTATACCTTCCCCCCTTATAAATATGACATGTGGCATTTATAGAATACAGGCTGAAATGTCATTTCATGCCAGAAGTTCAAAAACACATTTCAGACAGGATTTAAAAAAATGACACCTGTAAAGTTCTGAGGTGATGCAAAGAAATGGTATGTTGAAAGTCTGTAGTCAAAATATTAAAACGTACCAAAATTATGAGTGAGCATGGAAAATTTTCAATATACATTCATAAAGTGTTATTATTTTAATATTTTGACCCCAGATTTTGAACACAGTCGTCTTAAGACCCCATCTCATGAGCCACATTGGTTAAAGTGTTCAGATCTGGCATAGTGTCATAATGTTGCAAGACATTATGCTGTAGTAATATACCATGCTGCCAAAACAGCGCGTTATCCTAATATGGCATAATTCTTGTTTTGTAGGCTCCACCTGCCACCCCCGTTATGGTGGTGGCTGATCCTGACCCCCAACTAATATAACTAACTCCAGTGGGTTCACACTTAGATCGCACAAAGTGCGAGAAAGAACAATCTTCCATGCATCTGGGACCGGGAATCAAAACCTGGTCTCAAACGCACTGCTTACATCCCTTGCTGCCCGTGGTTCATCCCATAAAGCCACAGCAGTTGCTCAATGGACCCCTCTCCCAGCAGGAATCTTATCCTGCACTGGTAAGAGTGAGAGGGTGCACTACCGCACATCCTTCCTTTCATGGTTTTGCACCCTCTCGCTCTTACCTACCGTGCTGTTCCTACCTTGCAGTCATGTTGCTCACTGTACAGCATGCAACATTATGACCCAGTAGGTTCAAATCTTACCTAAAAGGTGATTTTGCAGCGTCATCAAGTCACAGGTCAGGAAGCATAGGAAAACCAGGAGCAGTTATAAAATTCACAAGTAGCATTTTACAATTATTAACAGGAAAATGAAACAAGCATTTGTCAATGCCGAATGTTGTCGCGCTGGCATTGGCTTTGGTAGTGCAGTGCGAAAACATATTTTGGGCAGGATGTGAAAAATGACAGCTGTACTGTTCATTAGGAGGTGTAAAAAAAATGGCAGTGGTGAAAATGTGGCATGCAAATATTGCAAATTTACAAAGTTACAATGGTGCGTGGGAAATGCGCAATGCACGCTTGTAACACAGTCATTTTATGGACTTTCGGCACCAAATTTTCAACATAGGCATTTTAGCACCTCTGCTCATGTACAGTGTCACTGTCATTTCCTCAAACTGTCCCAAAAAGTGATTTCACACAGCAACCACACTATTCTGCACCAGACATGCAAAAACACATTTCGGGCAGGATATGTAAAATGACAGCTGTACTGTTCATCAAGTGGTGTGGGAAAATGCCAATGGTGAAAATCCAGAGTGAAAATATTACAAATGCACAATGTTATGAGCGTAACACAGTCATTTTATGGAGTATCGTCACCAAATTGTCAACATAGGCATTTTAGGACCTCTGCTCATGAACAGTGCCACTGTCATATTCGTAATCTGCCCTAAACACTGATTTCCCACAGTGACCACGCTGTTGTGCACCGGAAGTGCGGAAACACATTTTGGCCAGGATGTGAAAAATATCAGCTGTACTGTTCAAAGGAGGTGTAGAAAAATGACAATGTTGAAACTATGGTGAAAATATTGTGCAATTGCAAAGTTACAGCGCAAGGTAAGCAACCGAGCAATGCACACTTAAGAACAGCCATTTTTGATTCCTCACAATTTGCAACAGAGGTTTTTGAGAGCCACCCATGAACACTGCCACTGTCCTTGGGTTAATAAGTCCCAAATGGTGATTCCGAGCAGTGACTGCGAAGTCACCTTTCGGGACCGATTAACATCATAACAGTGCCAGAATTCATGAGGAGGGGTCCCAAAAACCCCATATTGAAAATTTGGTGCACTAATTCCAAAAAATTCCCGAGATATGCATCAAGGTTGAAAAAACCCTATTTATTCCATTATACAGCTTTCCGGCATTTCCTCAGTTCGTGGTCAGCTTTGAAGAGTGCAGACATGTTCCCAGTCCACCGAAGATCATCGCTGAGCTCTGGAGGTAAGTATGGGGTGAGGGGGTGGGGAGACAGGGTGCGAAGTGGGTGGGTGCGGGTGGTGGGCGAGGGATAGGGAGACTAAGAGGGACCATTTTCTGTTTACAGGTGTTAAAAAAAACATCGTGGACAGTTTTCTTTTTTTCCAGGTGTTTTTTTGGGGGGTTCAGTAGCTGACAGGGGATTGGACACCCCTGTCAGCACATAAGGAGTGAGGGACACTAGCTGAGGGGAATTGGGCACCCCCTCAGCACAGAAGAATGGGGTGACATCTTGCCGACGGGGACTGGGCTCCCCTGTCGGCACATTAAAGTGGGAAAGGGAGGGACGGATGCCGATGGGGATTGGGCACCCCCTTGGCAAGCAAAAAAGGAGGAGGGGACATATTCTGCTGATGGGGAGTGGGCTCCCCATTGGCACATACATGAGGGGCAGGGCAAGCTGACCGGGGGATTGGGCACCTCTGAAGTTGGCAGTTTAGCTGCCACTGTGCCGCATTGTTTGTAGCTGGCAAAGCACGTAGGAAGGTCCGCAGCCTGTGATGAGCTTTGCTCGCATTGCAGTGGACCTTTCCTTTGATGTGATTGCCACATTAGTATGCATGGTGTGGCGCTGGCATGCAGACTGATTGGGGAATGAGGGATGCACCTACTGGTGCATGCCTTATATTCGCCCAACAGCAACCGCGCCTCCAAATCTCCACTACCACAAGAAGTTGGCTGTGCAAGAGAGCCAACATAAAAATAAAAAATGCTTCAGTATAGCTATTCACAAAGGCAGTAGAAACAGAGAAAACAAAGTCATTCGTCTGAGGGTATCTTTAAGTCCAAGTTTCAGTCTCTCAGTCTCTCCTCAGCAAAAATATTGCTGCTCTTTTTATAACAAGTCTGCGCCTGATAATTAATTTCTATATCTTGAGCTCATTAAGAAGACAGCCTGTTTTTCACACAATGTTCTTGTCAGTTACTTTGCAGAGCAGGCTTGCAAATAGAACAGAGTCCCAAGCTGGCTTCCTGCTCTCAGCTCTGCAAAAGAGTTTTCAAACATGCCTGAGAGGAGCTCAAACTGCATCTCAAGTTAACATCCTAAATTCCAAATAGCTTTTTGTAATCATTTCAACAGCATTTAACTATATACATTTCAAACCAAGGGATCCCAGTTTCACATACAGTATACAGTATTTCATAACCTCATATATGCAAGGGGGAAGAAAAGACAGAAACAGCAAGTGAAGGCAGAGAGATAGTAAGAGATGGAGAATCATGAGACTGTCAGAGTGATCAGTTTCTAGAGCTCACGAGATCATTTGGTTGAGCAACCAGATGGACAAGAAGCAGAAAAGGAGAGGACAGAATAGATCCTTGCATCTAACTCTTTCTGTATAACAAATGTGACAGGATTGAATAGGGCTCTGTCCCATTTGTTATACAGAAAGAGTTAAAAACAATGATCTCTTCTATCCTCTCCTTTTCTGTCTCTTGTCTCTCTGGTTGCACGACCAAATGTTCTCAAGAGACCTAGGAACTGATCACTTCGACAGTCTTGCCATTCTCTGCCTCTCGCTATCTCTCTACCTTCACTTGCTGTTTCTGTCTTTTCTTCCCCTTGCATAGATGAGGTTATAAAATATATGTGAAACTGGGATCCCTTGGTTTGAAAAGTATATGGTTAAATACTGTTAAAATGATTGCAAAAAGCTATTTTGAATTTAGGGGGTTAACCTGAGATGCAGTTTGAGCGCCTCTCAGGCTTCTTTGCAAACTCTTTTGCAGAGCTGTCAGTGGAAGGCCAGCTTGGGACCCTGTTCTGCTGCTCCTGTTGCTGCATCTCTTCTTTTCTCTGCTTCTCGAGTTGCTGCATTTCTTCTATTCTCTGGGCCTCTAAATGCTGAATCTCTTTTTCTCTCTGCTAGTTTGGCTGCCATTCTTCTGATAATCATTCCTGGGGTTGCTGCTGCAGAATCCATACCTTTCTTCTATGCTGCCCTGATGCCATATCTAGTACCCATGTCCAAAACTCCTGGCTTAGAGCATGCACAGCATAAATTCAACTTAGTCTGACATCATCTGTCATACAGGAACACGTCCAGAAGCATATGAAAACCAGGAGAAGTTATAAAATTCACAAGTAGCGTTTTATTATCATCAATAACATCAAAATAAAAACAAAATTGTTCAGTATAACTATTTACAAAGGCAGTAGAGACAGAGAAAACAAAGTCATTTGTCTGAGGGTATCTCTAAGTCCAAGTTTCAGATTTTCAGTCTCTCCTCAGCAAAAATATTGCTGCTCTTTTTATAACAAGTCTTTGCCTGATAATTAATTTCTGTATCTTGAGCTTATTAAGGAGATATCCAGTTTTTCACACAATGTTCTTGTCAGTTTCTTTGCAGAGCAGGCTTGCAAACAGAGCAGGGTCCCAAGCTGACCTCCTGCTGACAGTTTTGCAAAAGAGTTTGCAAACATGCCTGAGAGGAACTCAAACTGTATCTCAGGCTAACCCCCTACATTCCAAATAACTTTTTGCAATCATTTCAACAGTATTTTACTATATACATATCAAACCAAGAGATTCCAGTTTCACATATATTTTATAACCTCATATATGCAAGGAGAAGAAAAGACAGAAACAGCAAGTGAAGGTAAAGAGATAGCGAGAAGTGAGAGGCGGAGAATTGAGAGAATGTCGGAGTGATCAGTTGCTACAAAGAACATTTGGTTGTGCAACCAGGCAGACAAAGGATAGAAAAGTAGAGGATAGAACAGATCCTTGTGTATCCAAACCGGGACGTGGTCTTTTTCAATCCTGTCCATGAAGTCACCTTTTAGCCTGCATTTGAAAATTTCACCTGCCTTGTTCATGAGGTGGGGTCCCAAAAAGGCCATGATGAATATTTAGTGGAAAAATACTGAAAATTAGCAAAGTTATGAGTTAACATTGATCTGTTTTAATATTCACTCATATTTTGGTCATTTTACCATCTTTTTCCACCAACTTATAACACAGTTTTCCTTATGACCCTACCTTATGAACCCAATAGGTGGAAATTTTCTAATCTTCCGGAAAAATGATTTCACAAAGTAACTGCAAAATCACCTTTCTGTCCGGATTTGAAAAATTCACCACCTTGTTCATGAGGTAGAGTCCTAAAAAGGCCATGTCGCAAGTTTGGTGAAAAAATATTTGAAAATGACAGAATTATGGAGTACAAGTTAAAAACACATTGCAATACATTAACTGCACTTACCTTATTTCCTCATATCACAGTTGTGGTTCCCAGAGGAAAATGTTTTTCAGATCGAAGAGTGGATCTATGACATGAGACACTCTTTAGGTAACTGAGGGTATGTGGGGGTGTCGGGTGGTATTTGTTGAGTGGGAGTCACAGTAAGGTGGATGTGGAGTGTGTGGAGGGAAGCAGAGATTGATCAGGGGTGCTTTTTTTTTCTTTTCAGGCTGACTTAAAAAACAAGATCTTTGTGGGACAGTGTTCTATATTTCAGGGATATTGACACTGTGTATTTGGCACCCCAGCATAGGTGGACTGTTTTCCAGCTCCGGGGGTGGGCTCCCCAGTGTTGCTCAGTATTGTGGGGGTAAACCTCATGGAGACTGGGGCAGAAGGAATCTGTCATGTACAGTGGCACGGGGGGGTGAGAGCTCTGGTGTTGCTTATCAGTATTTAGGGGAAGGAGATGTTTGCCGGCTCCTGGGATGGGGCACCCCGGTGTCAGAAAATAAAAAACAACTGATTTAATAACAGTGGCAGGATTGGGCACCCGCCATTCATTTAAATGAAATCTTGGATTAGGAGGGAGAGGATTACTGTCGGCAGGAATGAGCATGTGCCATCCAGTTACTGCATTATACAGGTGTGGTTGCACCTGTATATTGCAGCTGAATAAGTACTTTAATGTTAAACTTGGATTTTTTGTCTTAATAACTCCGCCCCCATTCAACCAATTTTACTTACATTTTGGAAGGCACAGAGTTGAACACAGGGGGCTCAATTCTCAATGGCAGTGTAACAGGGACCCTGCTCCTGATTCTCTATCAGGAAGTTGTCCCAGCAGCAAAGTCCTACAGCTTGTGGCAACTGTGGCAGTGCACCATATGGATAGCACATCTGGAAGGTTTGGCGCAAGCTGTAGGCACTGTTGGGCAGTACTCTAGTAAGGGTAGAAAACTATTCAGGTATCCATCCCATGTATGCTGGTGCATGTTATTATGATGTCACAGTAATACAGCTTGATGCAGCTCAGGTATTGCTAGGCTAGTGAGAGTCATCGCACAGTCCACTGCATGCATGTCACATTCCTAATGCATGTCTATACAACTGAATACCCTTCATAATACAATACCATGGTATATAACATTATAACAAGCACGTTTGCTGCATGGTGTCACAGAGTGCAAATACTCTGATCGTACAACTTCCTCACTGTAATATAAATGTAACACAAACACAGCAAGTAAATAAACAAATATATATATATATATATATCAAATATATATATATATATATATATATATATATATATATATATATATATATATATAGTTGTATATATTCAATATATAAGAATTGGACACATACTCCTAGGGATTGCCAAATCAACTAGGGAAATGGGCAGACTAGGTGGGTTGTATGGTCCTTATCTGCCGACAGATTCTATGTTTTTATGTTTCTATCAAGGGAGCCCAGGGAGGGCTCTGCAGGTGGTGCATGGGCTGTTAGACCAGTCCTGGCTTGTCTAATGGGTGTTTGCTTCTGGTGGCACCATACAATTTAGTGAATTCCAGAAAAAGGGATGATGTGGCACTGCCCTGGTTCCAGGCTCCTTGGGCCATGCTGCACCCCTTTTTGTGCTCCAAGGATTGCACAAGACCCCCTTGGCACAAGCAGCCTGCGTTGCTGCAGACTGCATTTGAGAATTGTTCTCGGTATAATTCCTGATGCAAGACAATCCTTGCATCATTCTTTTTGATGCAGACTCCTTGAATCATTATGGATGCTTTAAGAATTGGGCTCCTGGTGATCTAGCTCCTGAAAATTGTGTGGAAATCGGTCAATTGGTCAGTAAAGCTACAGAGCTGCAAACAAACTGCAAAAATTACATAAATTAAGACTGTTTTTGCTCACTTATAACTAAAAATACTAGAAGAATTTCAAACCTGAAACTTGCAGGTTTGATATAGTTTGCCCCAAGGTGTGCACTTTTGTGCTTTTTAAGTCCCTAACTGGCCCCATTTCTGTGAAAATTAAGAAAAACCATGTGCATGCCCTGTTTAAAAACTGAACATCCTACGAATAACTGAATTTTTACCACCACATGTCTTATTGTGGTGTTTGACATAAATGCATATGTGTAGGGGGGCAGTGCAATCCTGATGCAGCAAACAGCATCTTTATCTCTTTCAGCTGTATTCATTCAGTAGAGTTCGGGCTATGCTTCAGCGCACAGCCCCTCCTCTGCTGAACGGAGCTATGCCTGGTTTAGCCCTAAAGGGTCTTTTAGCCACCATTATCCATATCTGTGGCTTCTTAAATTTAAATCAGAGACTGAAGTGCCCAATCTCTTGTGCCAGAGAAACAATTCAAATTTTTTGACACCAGGGTGCTCTACCTTGGTGCTGGTTTACTTTCCTTCTTTATTTTCTTTTTATTTCCTGACACAGAAGTGCCCAATACCAGGTGCAGTTTAAGTTCCCAGCCCATCCGCTTCAGATGCTGACACCGGGGTATACGATTATACTACTGAATACAGAAACCAATAATCTTGACACCCAGGAATCTGACACCAATAGCCCAACACTCAGAATCCCGACTGTCGAGAATTGCTCACAGCAGAGGTTTTTACCATGTTTTGGTGGGCGTTGGCCCCTGCACCCACCTCCCTTATTATTGATTGTCAGCTCTGCCATGGGCAATTCTCAACAGATGGGAACAATTCTCAGCAGTCTGGATTCCATGTGTCAGGATGTTGGTTTTGGGCTAGTAGGTGTTGAGATTTTGAGTTTCAGTATCATGTAGTGATACCTGGTACACAATCCGCAGTGCCGATTTCATAACCTCTAATCCCTACCCACTACAAGTATGCAACACTAGAGTGCCCACCCCCGATGCTGCCATAGAAAAAAACACCATTGGTTTCCCCATCCCCAGTGTCAGAGTCTTTTTTGTTTTTTTCATCCTGAAATAAAGAAAACCATCTATCATTGATTGATGCACTTCCATCCTTTCCCCACTCACCCAACCCCCCAATCAGCACCCACCACACCTAACCCCACACACCCCCCTCACAGATCTAAATTTGGTCCAATGCCATAATCATCTCTGGACCAGAGACATGTCTTCTCCCTTCAATGCTGAACTCGAAGCTGAGGAAGTCAGGTAAGTGCAGTTAATGTATTTCAATGTGTTTTGAACTTTTACTCATAACTTGGTTGTTTCTCCCCAAAATGTTCAACATGACTTTTTGGGGACCCCCACGTCATGTACAATGTTGGTGGAATATTTCAGATCTAGTCTGAAAGATGATTTTGCAGTCATTACATAAAGTCACCTGTTGAGCAGGATCTGAAAATGTTCACCTACATGGCTCATGAGGTGGGTTCATGAAAAGACAGTGTTGAAAAGTTTGGGTAAAAATATTGAAAAACAACAAAGTTATAAAGGTACATTGAACTTTTTCAATGCTCACTCATAAATGTTCACCTATGCAATTTTTTTCTCACCACCTCATGAACTTGACAGGTGTTGCTTTTCCAATCTTGGCCAAAATGTGTTTACACACTTGTGGAGCAAAATGACATTTCAGATAGAATTTGAAAATTTTCACGTACAGAGTTCAGGAGTTGGGGTCGTAAACAGGCTATGCTGAAAATCTGGGGTTAAAATATTAAACAATGGGGTGTGGCCTGGCTCAGCTCAAGATGACAGCTTAATTTTTCAGCTCTCCAAGGACAGCCAGCTATATGTCTTCATCTACAGCCATCCAGGATAATAATGTAAGTCAACAGTAACATCAGCAAGACAAAGTTCATATCTATAGCTTTGGTGGGTTATTTTCACAATTGCTTTAAGATTTGGTCTTTTTTCTACCCACCAATCTCATCTGTTTGCCTGGGCCTACCAGCATGGCCGAGCAAAAAAATCTACCTTTCCTCACTCTCCAGAGTGGAAACTATGTTTCAGAAACTAATGTCTGAAATGAAAGAGTTAAAAATAGCTTCTCACCAAAATACAGCCACTCTGCAAACCTTGGACACTCGCTTACTGCAGGAGCACTGAAAACAAAACTAAACAAAATGAATCCTCAGTCCAAGACCTCAAAGCTACCATAAGGGAACAGGACAGAATCATCAAAACACTCCAAACTAAAATAGAGGACATTGAAAATAGGTGCTGCAGAAATAACTTAAAGATTATTTGGCTTCCCTGAGGGTTCCGAACTTGGAGACGCGACTGCCTTACTCCTGCATGTTTTGCCTGTTATGCTGCGCTCCCACCCAAGCTCAACTTAATCATAGAGCACTCCCACCATTCACTGGGCCCTAGACAAATCCAGACCAAAAACCGAGGCCAATAATCGTACAGTTTCTTAATTATGCTCACACTGAAATTATACTGCAGAAGGCAAGAGAAACCGGAATCCTGATGTGACAAGAATCTAGAATTTACATACAGTATACAGGCACTACTCTAAAGAATTGTCTGCTAAAAGGCTTGCTTTCAACCCAGTCAAACAAGTATTACATCAAAAAGGGATACGCTTTGCTCTCCGGTACCCTGCAGTGATGAGACTTTATTTGGGTAATGTATTTAAAGATTTTAACACCCTGGAAACCCTGTCTGCTTTCATTGAAACTTTACCAGCTCAAAATATGTTCCCTGCACTCCCGAACTGTTACATCAAGGACTCTTGGCTGATTTAACTTCTTGTGAGCTTGGAGCTGATCAGGACACCAGAGACTCACTCCTTGCTCGTGCAGACACAGAAACCCCTTGCCCAGATAGCTCACTCCCAGTCAGCCTGTATTCAAGCCAAATTTGCCAGAACTGCCTGCTGTGAAGATCGGACCACAAACAGAAGCACTGCAGCTTCCAAAAGGTGCTCCTACCTGTCCTTGCTGCTTCCTCTGAATAATATGTTCACCCCTCTACAGGACACAGTTATGTCCTCACAAGAGGATTTGTCCCAGATAGATGCAGAGACTTTGCAGAACGTCCCTAACATCCCGGAAGCTGAACCAATCTCCGTCGACTCCTCCTGGGCAGAAATCTCCTCTAGTTCCCCCTCTTAAGCCGTGCGAACCACCAAAGAAAAAAATTAAAAGGCAAGAGTAATTGCAAATCCCTTCCTCTGACCTCTGAATCCCGTAAGGCGAGTGGAACATGATCGGTGACTTTTTATTAATATCTGCCATATCCTGACTCATTGCCTAAGTAACCTCCTTGCTATTCAGGCTTCATTTAATAGCTTTCAGGGATCTGCCTGAATACTGGTGTGGCTTCTTGTGGCCGACCTGCTTTCACTCGCAGCAGGTACTTAACTGCCAAAGCCGTACATCATGGTTAGCATATTTATACAACCAAGCGCTCTTCTTCTCAAAACCAGCTTTCAAATTTAGTGCTCTTTAGATTTCACAGCACAAGTATTGCAGGCGGGATGTTAATTGAGCTAAAGGTAACATTACACCTTTTCTGTTAATTATTAACACTCATCCGACTAATCTCCTATTATGAATAATTCTCTACTGTTGCAACAGGTACTCTTAAGGCTCCTAAGTGTACTTTATGTTTCCCTTTTCATTTGATTTGAGCTACTATCCCATAAAATCCTTTTTGTTGCTTTACCCCATTTATTACCTTACTACCCCCCTGCAATCTCATCTGTCTAGCTGTCCCCTTCTTTATTGTTTGTGCTCCTCTATTAAGGTAGCCTCACTACCTCTGGCAGGCCATTTTCGAGACCCATGGGCCCATTACATTTTATTACATAAACTCAGGCATTGTACCCTAATGGAGCTTTTTATTGCAAAGCTAAGGCATATGATTGAAGCCGGATACAATTGCTCTTGATGAAACTGCACTCTCCCTTTTTGGGGGTGATTCACTAAGCCTAATCTCTAGACCCAGTCAGTTCCCCTCAAGATTCACTAAAGGAGGCTATTTTCGGGCATATGAACGGCTTCTTTAAACCCCATGGGGTACTGAACTTTCTCTTATATGGCACCAAAATTCTCGAAGCCTGTGAACTACTTTTCACAGACAAACATCTACTCTACATGCTTGAGGAAATTTCCCAAGTTTGTACTACCGCTTCAATTGATTGCATATGTGGGTTATAACTTTATTAAGAGTGCCCTGCTACCCCCATCTCACTTTTACCTGTCTTTAATGTATACACCCTTGACTTAGTTACCATCTTGATTTGCTTGCTTAGCTACAACAAAATTGTTTCAGTATATGTGTATGTGTATGTAGCTGTATTGGTGTATATATATATATATATATATATATATATATATATATATATTTATGTATTTGTATGGAACAAAGCCCTCCCCACAACAGCTTGAAGACCTTACGTTGGCTCCCCAAGGGTTGCGAGGGCCAGAGAACGAATCCCTCCCCCACAACAGCTTGAAGACCTTTCTGTTGGCTCCCCAAGGGTTGCGAAGGCCAGAGAACGAAGCCCTCCCCCACAACAGCTTGAAGACCTTTCCGTTGGCTCCCCAAGGGTTGCGAGGGCCCAGAACGCAAGCCCTCCCACACAACAGCTTGAAGACCTTTCTGTTGGCTCCCCAAGGGTAGCGAGGGCCAGAGAATGAAGCCCTCCCCCACAACAGCTTGAAGACCTTTCTGTTGGCTCCCCAAGGGTTGCGAGGACCAGAGAATGAAGCCCTCCCCCACAACAGCTTGAAGACCTTTCTGTTGGCTCCCAAGGGTTGCGAGGGCCAGAGAACGAAGCCCTCCCCCACAACAGCTTGAAGACCTTTCCGCTGGCTCCCCAAGGGTTGCGAGGGCCAGAGAACGAAGTCCTCCCCCACGACAGCTTGAAGGTATGATCCAAACGGCTCTCCACACTCCGTGAGGACTCTTGGCACCTTCTGTATTTAAAAGACAGAAGGGAGATAGAGCGCCTTTAAACAGTCACCACACAAGTGAAGACAGGATTTCTAGTTGCTGAAACCAGCCTGCAGTCAGCATTTTTCTCCTAATTTTATTTGTTAAGACTACTTTTAAAGGCAACAAATAGTGGGTGCTGTCTTGTGCCTCACAAAATAACCAGTACTCTGCATTTTGCTCTGAGTCCTTTAAAGCAAATATTTATTTGAAGTCTGCAATTTTTATTCAGCAATCCTGTTAGCTAGCACTGTGGTTGGAAATATTAAATTTTGCAGAAAAGAGTACTTTAATCTTAGATCCCTGACCTTGGGACCCTCTCTGCTACCTGCGTCAGTCCCAGCAACCAGAGGCTTTGCCCCCCATTTTGTTAGCCCCTCCTTAAGCCTATCTGCATTTAAACATTTCCTCTTTCTTCCTCCACAGACCTTTCCGTCGGCTCCCCGAGCATCGCAAGGGCCAGAGAATGAAGCCCTCCCCCACAACTGCTTGAAGGTATGATCCAAACAGCTCTCCATGCTCCATGAGGACTCTTGGTGCCTTTTTTATTTAAAAGACAGAAGGGTTACCCCGCCGACGCTGCTCCTCACCGCTCCCTCTATCATCCTTGGTCGACCCTAGAATATATAGCGTATGGCTGTGCAGTCAGGTGACAGCCAAAACTAATCAGCCAGCTTTCCCATTAGCAAGCTATCTCATTCTGCCGCTGGAGGCTGCTATTGCTACTGCTACCTACTCTGTTCTAGTGACCAGCTACAGTACTAAAATGTGTTCCTTTACCTTCCTCTCTAAGCCACTATGCTGTAGCCCCTGCTACTGTGCCTCCTCGTAAATATTCCACTTTCCTGTCTGCCACCACCCACTCTCTCCAGCCCCCCCCGGTGAACCCTTGCCACTCCTCCACTCACTCTCCTACCCTACTATTTCCCAATAGTTACCCCCAACTACTCCAGCCTCGCCCATGCCCATCTTATCACCTCCTCTCTCTCCTCGACAAACCCTCCCCTTTTTCCTCCCTTTCACCCACCCCCCTTCCATCCCCAACCATTCACCCTGTATTGCTCCACTCGCACCTTTTAAATTTGGAGGCTCTCCTACGGTGCCTAAATCTCCATGCTCCACCCTCCAAGTGCAGCCCCCGCAGACACAAGCAATCCCCATTTCTCACCATATCTCTTCTACTGCTACTGGCAGGAGACATTCACCCCAACCCAGGCCGTTTAGCACCTAACAAACCCACATCTGCACTACCACCCTAATCCAGCCTGCCCTCAGACACTCTCCCCTAGGGCATCCACATATTCCACCTCAACATCAGGAGTATCCTCCCCAAACTAGACGCCCTCACCATCTGGGCCACCCAGTACAACCCAGACATACTCTGCCTCATGGAAACCTGGCTTTCTCCCCAAATCCTCCACCATTCCTTGGCCATCCCAAACTACATCCTTTTCCACCAGGACTGTGCTAAGCAAGGCGAGGGGGTAACTCTGTACATCAGGGACTCCATCCAATGCTCCATTATATACAAGGAGTCCTGTCCCTCCTCCCATGAAACCATCATTGCTCACCTTACCTTTCCCTCGACCTGCCCCCAGTATATTGGGGCTCTGTAATCCCCACCAAAGACCTCACCTGACACCCTGGTCAAAGCTATCTCAGAAATCTCCACGAGAACTACAAATGGGGAACTCTTATTATTAGGCGATTTCAACCTCAACTGGCTTTCCTCCACAGCAAAACCCACTGCCCTAAGGATCGAAGCAGTTAATCCAGGAAGCTACCCACCTAAACCATCGGTCCTTAAATCACACCCTTCTGGGCTGGATCTTATCCACCTATCCCCACAGGATTGCGTCAGCTGGCATCTTCTCTGATGTCCTCAGCGACCACTGCATCACTTACTGCATCCGCAAAATCCTCTGCCCCCACTATCACCCCAGATTTATCTGGTCTCGCCCTCTTTACCTCCTCAATGAATCTGCTCTGCAGCAGGACCTAGCAAACGCAGATCAGTATCCAGTCTTTTCCATGACAGACGTCGACACTGCCCTATCCCACTTCTGCGACATCTTCCAACGTACCTGGGACCTCCACGCTTCCCTCAGGAAAGTTAGAGTGAAAAGGCATCACCACCCCTGGATCACACCCAACCTCATTACTCTCTGAGTCAGGGACAAGGCATGGCAGCTATACAAAGCCACCCATACCCCCAGCGACCTCCAATCCTATAGGCACCTCAGAAATAAATGCACTAAAGCTATTCAGCAATCAAAATCCTCATACTTCAAAGCACAACTCACCCAGAAAAAAACTCCACTGCATCCTTCTGGAAGGTAATCAACTCCATGATCAAACCCCCTTCCAAACTTGACCTGCCCTGTCCTCAGCATTGATGGCAGACAAGTTTCTGATCCTGTTTCTGTAGCTGCTATTTTCAATTTATTTTTTGTCTCATGCGACCTGCTCGCCTCCCCTCCTCTTCCACCTGACCATTCTGAACCCCCCCTTTCATCCCCCAGCTTCCTCTTTCCTCCATTCACACCTTGGGAAGTCTACAATGCAATCACCTCTCTTAACCAGGCCAAAACCAGCCCAGACGGCTTGCACCCTAGACTTCTCCAAATCTCAGCTTTGGCCATAACAGCACCCCTTGCACACATACTAAACCTCTCCCTCGCCACTGCCAGAGTACCTTCGGCTTGGAAAATGGCCAAGATCATCCCTCTGCATAAAAGTGGTGACCCTTCCTTGCCAGGAAACTACAGGCCCATCAACAGGCCCATCTCGCTCCTAACCTCTCTCACTAAAATATAAGAATCCCTCACTCTGTCTAAACTGACTGATTTTCTCTCCTCAAATAGCTCCCTTTCTCCCTATTTTTTTTATTTTTTATTTATTAAGTCTAGGATTTCAAATACCTTTGAGCCAAGGCTCTTTTACAAAGGTTCCACGTCGAAGAAATACAAATATAGGGAACATCAAGACAGACATTACAATAATGTGGACATTGCAAACAGATAACAGATTAATACAATTCAAGGGTAACATTGTAAGCAAGGCAGCCAGTGGCATTTGTCAGAGAAAACAGACAAGAGATAAGTGCCAGAGTCATAGGGAGAGGGAAGAGGGAAGGGTGGAAGAAGGAATGTAGGTAGGGTGGGGAGAGGGTGAAAAGTGCAGCATTGGGTATACCAAGATGTGAGGGTAGAATCCAGTGAGGAGGGGTGGGGGGGACCACTAGAGCAGGCAGTGAAGTGGAGAAACAAGATTAAGTTGGGCAGTCACAGGAGCCGTTGGTAGTGAGATTGTCCCAGAGCCTAGTTTTAAACATACCAATTGTCGGAGCAGAGGAGATGGTGGGGCTGAGGCCATTGAACCAGAGTGGCACTCGATAAGCAAGAGAGCATTGTCCCTGTGAAGTGTGACAGTGGGGGACTTTCAGTAGCTGTAGTGTGGATCTCTGAAGGCACTGTTTGTTGGCTCGGTGTTGTAACAGAGTTGAGACCCCAGAAGGTGCAAGGCCAAAGTAGATTTTTTTCGCCATGGAGCAGGTGAGAAACTTTATGTGGTTTGATAGTTGGAGCCAGCCAGTCTGGGTGTACAGGTCACATATGTGGGTGAGACGGTGAGCACCAGTGATGAGCCGACATACCTTACTTAAGGCAGTTGAGAGGCGTCTAAGGGTTGTGGTTGTGGCCGAACCATAAATGATGAGACCATAGTTTATCACAGAGATCACAGAGCTCAGGACTGCAACCTTCAAAGCTTCTGGCGTGAGGTGTAGTCTGTTTTTGTAGAGGAGACCAAGGCGTGTATTAGCAGCTCTAGCTACATTATCTACGTGAGGTCCATACGAGAGATTAGGGTCAAGCTGTATCCCTAAGTATTTGAAGGACCCCACCTGATCTAGAGTGTTCCCCTGTGTGGTGGAGTTAGCCAAGTGGTGTAGCTTGTGTGGGTTATGAGAGCTGCAGAAGAGCATAGATTTGGTTTTCTTGTCATTGAGGACCAGTTTATGATTAAGAAACCATGTTTCTGCAGAACTGAAACCAAGTTGAAGGGTGTGTTGAAGAGTTGCAAGATCTTTGTGAGTGGAGAATACAACAGCATCATCGATATGTAGTATGATCTGCTCAGAGCAGTGGTAAGCGAGGGAGTTTAAGAGAAGGCAAAAAGGAGGAGGCCCAGTAGGGATCCTTGTGGGACACCCGTGCGAACAGGCAGGGTGTCAGAAAGAGCGTCAGCAATTTTCACTCTCTGTGACCAGTTTTCTAAGTAGCTTTTAAACCAGAGAGAAGAGTCAGGTGATAGCCCAGCACTCAGTAGTTGGTCAATTAGTAGTCCATGGTGTACTGTATCAAAGCCCTTGGAGAGGCTGATGAAAACGGCTCCTGTGAGAAGGCCGTTGTCAAGGGATTTGTGCAAAGCTCCAGTGAACTCAAGAAGGGCTGTGGTGGTGCTGTGACCTTTCCAGAAACTGTGTTGTTCTGGACAAGGTATATTGTATTTATCCAAGTGGTCGGTAAGTTGATCAGCCATGATGTGCTCGAGTGCCTTAGAGAGAGGGGGCAGTATGGCGATAGGGCGATAATTTTATTGATTCGTCTTATCCCCACTTTTATGGACAGGTGTCACGGTGGCTGTTTTCCATAAGTCCGGGAATTTTCCGCAGCTGAGAGAGAGGTTTAGGATGTTTGTTAATGGATGAATTACCTCATTGAGGGTGAGCAACAGAAGCTTAAGGTCCAGGGTGTTGCTACTAGATTTAGATTTAGAGATAGCTGCAGTAATACAGTGGCAAGCTTCATTCAGCCTTACCTTCCTGAAGTAGAAGAGGGGATGGTTAGACTGTGGGGCTGAGGTATTTTGGGGAGTAGGCCCTGTTTTTGAAAAAGTCATGGGGTAGGACAGCACTAAGGTCAGAAAAAGCTGCGTTAAAGATGTTTGTGATCCTCTTGGGGCCAAGGGTTGAGGATCCATCAACCATTAACATGGCCAGAGAGGTTTTTGGCTGCTTCCCCATGACATCCTTGATATTGTCCCAGAAAGCATGACTATTTCCCCATGTATTGGTGAGGGTGTCTTTGTAATAGGTAGATTTCGTGAGCCAGATTGCTTTTGTGCAGGCATTTTGTGCTTGTTTGTAATTTTGGATGTCCAGTTGTTTGCCAGTGGCCCTGGCAACTGCTCTAAGGTGGTCCCTTAGTTTTAGCTGTGAGAGAAGAGCTGCAGTGAGCCATAGGTTAGAGAGAATTTTGTTTTGCACCTTTTAACAGGGGTAAAGAGGTCACAGGCTTTGTTGAAAATTGAGATGAAGTGATCAAGAGCCAAGTTAACATCTGTTGCTTCATAGATAGGTAGCCAGTCTTGTAGAAGCAGGTATTGTTTGAGATGTGGACATTTTCCACGAGGAAGGACTCTGCTAGTGATAATTTTGGGAAGGGGCTTGAGGAATTTGTTAGACCATGCACTTATGACTGGGGAGTGGTCACTGAGGGAGTCTGGGAGAATGGTCATAGGAGAAATCCTTGTGGGGTGAGTGGTGAGGACCCAGTCCAGGGGGGTACTGGTGTCAGTCTTGTAGTTAATCCTAGTAGGGGAGTTTACCATTTGTGTGAGGTTAGCAGCTGAGATGGAGTCTTTATAGGCACTGGTGCCCGATGCTAACCAGTTTATGTTGAAATCCCCCAGTAGAATAAGTTTAGCTTCAGGAGGATGAGAGTTGATAAAGTTTAGGATGTAGTTGAAGCCATGTTTAGGGTTCCTGGGTGGGATGTATACAGAGACAATAGTCAGGGCTTTATGGTTGGGACCTAGGATGATTTTTATTGGCAGAATCTGGGCTGAGGCAGAAAGTGATAGAGTTGCTACAGGGTGAAATGACAGGGAGTCTTTGATATAGATTGCACAACCACCACCTTCTTTGTATATCCGGTCCAGCCTGTGGACATTGTAGCCCTGTATTGTTACTGCCAAGTCAGAAACTTTAGGCATCAGCCAAGTTTCCACCACTGCAAGGATGTCAGGGTTGTGTTGGCATATGAAGGCTTGGAGTGCATCCAGCTTTGGTAGTAGGCTGCAGATATTAATGGTTGCAAGGATAAGGGCACCTGGAGTTTGTGTGTGGCCTGAGCTTCTAGGGCCAGGATTGGGATGGACACTGCCTAGGATGAGAAGGAGGAGGAGTAGGAGTTTTAAGGAGCAGAGTCGCAGCTCTTTGAGAGATAATTTTAATCGTTGTTTCCAGGAGTAGAGGTTGCAAGGTTCCAGGCAGTATCCCATATGAACTGCAAGGTGGTACAGCGTAGAGAGGTGGCCACACTTGTTGAAAGTAGTGATTGGGGTAAGTAACCAGGAATATCCAAACGGTGGACAAAGCACAAGTCTCGAGTGGAAGTGGAGGGTTCCCTTGGAGTAGCAGTGGAAACCAGAGTAGAGGGTGGCAGGGCAGGGGGTTGGGGGTGGCTAGGACCAGGGAGAGAGAAGAGGGGGGACAGGGCAAGGAGGAGGAGGAGAGGTGAGAGAAAGGCAGAGAGAACCCACATGGCTTGCATACTAGCATAGTAGGGGTGGGGAAGTGAGTTGAACAGGAGGGAGTAACTTGGCTAGCAGGAGGCAGATAGAAAGAGAGATTGAGAAAGAGAGCAACTCAATTAGTAAGCACTAAGTGGGATGAGAGAAAGGAGATGGGAGGCATAGGCAGAGCAAAGGAAGCTACAAGTGCTGGCCAATAGGCAGTGGAAGGCAGGGTATGTAAGAGGGAGGGCGGGGTTAGAGGTCTATTTAAGTAAGGTGGAGGGGTGGGAGAAATTTTGTAGCAAAACTAATGCAAAGTCAATGGATGCAGCACCCGGAGAGCAAAGCAAGGCAGTGAAGACAGGGCAAGCCAATCAGCTGCTGTTCGAGAGGTGTGTTTACAGATGGTGGGAGAGCGTCTGCGTTTAACCCCTGTAGGTAGACTGGAGCTAGAAGCACAAGTGGTTAGAGGTGAGAATGGATGGCAGGCTTATCTAGTTTTTAAGACGGGAGAGAGAGAGGAAAAGGAGAGCCCACTGAGGAGGGAGCATTGTGATGATAAAAGAACAGAGTGTGTGATGTGCCAGATAGGATAGAAGCTGCTACCAGAGATATAGCCCTCTAGTGGTGAGAGGATATAATCTGCTAATGGAAAAGTCAACAAAAAAAAAAAAAGCTCAAAATTCACTTCTAATATCAACTGAGTACTTAAAATGACTGTAAGGATTAAACAAATTATTAAACCCTGGCATATAAATTCAACTAGAGACACAGAGGGAGATACAGTAGTTAGAGATGTGTTCAGCAGGAGATAGTGTGGGCCTCTTGAAATCAGCTTACACTGGTACCAAATCCATAAGTCCGGGCTAATACCTTGCAGAATCAGCTGAGCTGTAGCTCATGGATGATTTCTGAACCACTGTTTAGGTTAAAGAAATTGAGGGGTCCTTGGCCTAGTCAAGGCTCGCTGGATCCCTTGCAGAATCAACTGAGCTATAGCTCATGGAGAATTTTTGAACCACTGTTTAGGTTCAAGAAATTGAGGGGCTCCTGGCGTAGTCAAGGCTCGTTGGATCCCTTGCAGAATCAGCTGAGCTGTAGCTCATGGAGGATTTCTGAACCACTATTTAGGTTCATATATACTGTCTATATATATATATATATATATATATATATATATATATATGGTAGCACAGTAGTGCTACCATAGTTAGGGTTGAGGAGCCATTTACATGTTAAACCCAATATTTTGCACCTTAATAACTTTGCAACCATTTGATGGATTTGCCTGAAATTTGGTATACATGATCAAGACCCATACACCTTGGGATCTGCCAAGTTTTGTACCAGTCTGATACACGGCTGCGGAGTTATTAAGCGTGATCTGCGCATGCATTTATACTTTTTCTTGAATTCTACAGTCGCGCCTACAGGTCGCACGGTTTGTGCGACTGGCCCAAAATCTTCAGGGAACATGTGGCCATGGTCCCTAATGTGCCTTTTGAAGATTTCATGAAAAAATATTAAACTGTTCAAAAGTTATGGCAGTCCGAACTTCTGTGTTTTTCCCATAGGATAACATTACAGCGTTCACCGCGCCTTTGAGGGCCCGTATCTCAAAAACGGTGCAAGATACAGAGTTTTTGATGAAAAATTATAGGGGGCTATGTATAAAACTAGCCAGGAAGGTGATAATACATATGACTTTTAAAATTTTTTTCTATGTCGTACGGTTACTGAGATATAAGCAATTTACTATTACAACTACTGATTTTTGTGTTCCGAGAGTCATTATTTTGCATACATTCTTTCTACTCACTGTCTTTCTCTATACAGCTTTTTGGGGAAAACCAGCCTGTGCGCTTACATTACTCTTACCATTACCGTTTCTGCTTGCGGTTCCGTACCCGTTTCAATTACCGTTCACGTTTACGCCACTATGTGCGTTACCCTTTGCATTTTCATTTGCGGTTGCGTTTCCGTAGTTTTTAACATTTCTGTCTACAGTACTGTTCCTCTTTCTGTTTTGCTTTGCGTCACCATGTGCATTACGATTTGCGTTTGTGGGCACAATGTTACAATGCGACAAGACATCACCCCCGCGCTCCCGCCGCTGCATTACATTCACTATTTCTCATTATCATTCTCAAAAAGAAGGGAAATTAGAGGCAAAAAAATCCATTTAATGCATCAGTTAGGTTTGTTTCACAGTGACAAAAGTGAGGAAATTTGATGTTAGGGTTGAAATCCCCTTTGCACCCCTCCAGCCCACCCCTCCAACTGGAATCTGGGTATGCATTGGGGTCATCGGTCCTAACTGTCACCCCATTCTCCTATTCCTCAGCTTCTTCCACATGTGATGGGCGACACTTAGGCCGATGACCCCAATGCTCGCACCCAGATTCTAGTTAGGGGTGGCTGAGGGGTGCAAAGGGGTTTCAACCCTAACATCGAATTTCCTCGCTTTTGTCACTGTGGAACAACCCTAACTGATGCATTAAACTGAGTTTTTTGCCTCTAATATATATATATATATATATATATATACACACACATATATATAGAGAGAGAGTGTTCATACTTAAGTGTTGGTTAATCTGTTTACAATTCTTGGTCTTTTATCACTTGTTAAAGAGACACATCAATTATAACTGTTGTAAAATCATACTCCTGCAACTCTCAATACTTTTTTGGTCCTGCACACATTCCCATACTCATTTCTTCATGTTTCATAAACTATCTTATCCTGTTGGCCTCTCAGTGTCCCCCACCATGATCTTTTTTGAGTCCCTTTTACCAGACAACCTGTACCTTAACGTTTACACTACATATGGCTGATCTATTACTACACTCCTGGAATGTTAAGGGACTCAACTCTCCTTGTAAATGCAAACAAATTATATCCCACCTTAAAAAACAAAAGACAAGGAATACATTCTTACAGGAAACTAAGCTTCTGGCGGAGGACACTGACAAGCTAAAATGGGATTGGGTCGGTCATATATTTGCTTCTTCTTACACTTCTAAAAAAAGAAGCGTAGCAATTTTGATCAATAAAAATCTTAAATGGTCCCATTTAAAAACAATTACTGATACCAAAGGCAGATGGATAATTGTTAAATTTAATACCCCTTCTGGCCCTTTAACACTTGTTAATGTGAATGCCCCTAATTCCGACTCACCGGAATTTTTTAATAATTTGACCCAACAAATTTTGTCTAACAATATGTGGATAATTCTCCTATACTGAGGGGTGGGGATATAAACCTTGCACTAGATGCATATTTAGACAGAAGCAACACTTTGTTGGATGCCCACCCTAGAAGTATTGATGCTCTATCTTTACTCATGAAAGATTTTGGTCTTACAGAGCTTTGGAGACTTTTTCATCCCAGGGAAAGGGAATATACCTTCTATTCTCCACTTCATAAGTCTTATAGTAGGATTGACTATTGGTTTTCATCTCATTCTATCATAGATAAAGTAATTGAAACCTCTATTCTCCCAATGGTTAGATCAGACCATTCTCCAGTTTGTATTCACTTACTCTGAGGCCCACCATTAACTAAATCAACCATATGGCATCTAGATCCCTTATTTATTAAAGACCCAGAATTTATCTCATGGGTTCAAATTCATATCCAGGAATTTCTCTCTTTTAACAAACCTTCAGATATTCTATGAGCGCATTATGGGAAGCCTTAAAAGTTACCATTAGAGGTAAAATTATAAGTTTTGCAGCTCATCGTAAAAAAGCAAGAGAACAACAACTAGCTACCATGGAGAAACAACTTAAAGAAAAAGAATCCCTTTATTTCAAATCTCCAAAACCTGATCCTAATTCACCCCTCCACTTAGAAATTTTAGATCTTAGAATAAAAATTAATGAGCTCTTAACTCGAAAAAAACAGAATTGGCATTATTCAAACTTAAACATAGATACTGGGAGCAAGGTGAAAAATGTGGCAAACTATTAGCTTACCAACTTAAAAATCAACAGACAGAAAGGCATATAGTGGGCATTAAAGACCAAGCAGGTCAGCTCCATACTGATGGTCCTTCTATTAATCAGAACATGATGTCCTTTTACAAACAATTATATACTCAGCCTAACTCTGTGACTAATCCTCACATTCAACACTTTCTAAATAGAATACATGTCCCCCATCTTTCTGATCAAGACAAAAAAGACATGGACTCCCCTTTCACTTTGCAAGAAGTCCAAAATGCCCTTTCTTCCCTAAAATCTGGAAAAGCTCCAGGCAGAGATGGCTTCCCTGTTGACTTTTATAAAGCACTATCAGATATTTTATGTCCTTTAATCTTTAAGGTCTTCCAGGAAGCTAATCAAACCGGCAGACTCCCCCCCCCCCCAGATGTCAGAAGCCATTATAACTGTAATGCTAAAAAAAGATAAAGATCCTTCTCTCCCCTTTAGTTACAGACGAATAGCTTTCTTAAATACGGATGGAAAATTTTTTGCAAAACTTTTAAACTCCCGGCTGGAACCATTTATCTCTAGTTTAGCTCTTAAGTCCCAAGCAAGCTTTATTAAGCGAAGAAATAGCTCCGATCACCTACGCTCAATATTTAATTTAATATATAAGGCTAAATCTCTACAAACACCTGCTGCTGCTATAGCTATTGACTTTGAAAAGGCCTTTGATTCTTTAAGTTGGAATTACTTATACCAGACTTTAAATGTTTTTGGTTGTCCCAGTATATTTTGCTCCTGGATTAAATTATTATATGCATCCCCCTCCGCTAGAGTACTAACCAACTCCATACTTTCTTCCTGCTTCCCTCTGGCCAGAGGCACCAGGCAAGGTTGCCCGTTATCACCCTCCCTTTTTATCCTAGCAATGGAACCTCTTTCTGACCACTATCGCTTATCTAGAAATATTAAAGGGATTCTCATCGGTAATCTTCGTTACACCTATCATATGCAAACGATCTTATAATTCTTCTAGAAAATCTCGAAGAATCAGGGCATCCACTGGTAAACCTACTTAACGAATTCACCACAATCTCGGGCCTGGCATTAAACTTCAGCAAAACCGAAACGTTACCCTTAAACTCTCTTTGTAAACCATATATGAATAACTCTTTGGGATTTAGATGGGCCCCCCAGGGTCCAACATATCTTGGAATTAAAATTGTCCCAAACTTAGAGAAAACATGGGAAGCTAATTTTACTCCTCTTTTATCCAGTATTACAACCATTTTAGATCGGTGGAAACTACTCAACTTATCTTTCACGGGAAAGACAGCAGCTATTAAAATGACCATTGCATCTAAAATATTTTATCTTTTCACTAATATACCTTTATTTCTTCCTATCAGTTTCTTAAACAAACTTGACAAACTTATTGGTAATTTTGTATGGCAGGGGAAACCTCCGAGGTTTAGTCATACTAAGCTGAGTCTGCACTGGTCTAAAGAGAGCTTTGGATTGCCCTGGTTTAATGCTCACCTATGGGGCTTCCGCGCCACTCAAACCATCAAATGGTTTAGTAAGCCTACACCCTAAACACCACTATGGGTGGAAATGGAAACCTCTCTCAGTGTAAGTAAATGCCTTACAACCTTTATCTATAATGCCCTTCCTCCTACACTAAGATATCATCCCACAATTTCATCTTCTGTTTACTATTGGAAACAAATCCATAAACAATTAAAATCTAACCCAACTCCTCTCTTTTATGCTCTTATTTGGGGCAGTCTAAACATTGCCCTTGAGAAATATCCCATCTTTTGTTGCTCTTGGCATAATAAGGGTGTATCCTTCTTAGGGGATATCCTAATGAAAAACACTCTCATCCTAAAACCTTTCAACGAACTCTGCATTCAGTGGGAGCTTCCTAAGCAAGACTTTTGGAAATACTTCCAGGTCCGTACTGCATGCAACACCTTTTTTCAACACTTACATACACATGCTATTCACGACCAACATATTGCTTCATGGATCAGTTCTACCTCTAATTTGACCAGTATTATATATAAGGATATCAGAAATACATTGTCAGGCCAATCCCTAAAAGCCAAAACTAAGCGGAGCCAACTTCTGAACTATGATATATCAGACTCCCAATGGCATAAGTGCTGGTTCCTTATCCACAAAACATTCAAGGATACTCGTAGTTCTCTAATCCAGACAAAAATCCTTCACCTCTGGTATAGAACACCTTCTGTTCTATACCGTATTGACTTAATTAACTCCAACAACTGTTGGCATTGCAAAAACCTAATGGGAATTTATTCCATATATTATGATACTGTGATCCCATTCTTAAACTTTGGTCTAAAGTTCAACAATTTGCATATAAAGTGATGGGTTGTACTGTCACTTTTGACCCTAAATGTTCCCTACTTGGAATTTCCTCTTTCTTTAATGTCTCTCTCTCAGGCTCAATATTAGTGGCTTAACTTACTCTCCTTGCAAGTTAAATGACTCATATTAATGTCTTGGAGAGCAACAAATATCCACACTTTTTCTGATATCCTTAAAAATCTTTCCCAATGTGCTTTTCTGGAACGTATTACCTACACCACCCATAATTGGCTTAATGAATACAGTAAATGTTGGCAGGACTATCTTAACTATCTTCACAATGCAAATAACTAACAGACATTTAAAGAAACACCTTCTAATACTTATAACAGTCTCTATGTTATGACCGCTCCTTAGAATTGATGTTGTCTCTCTTTACTTAGAAACTTTTTATTTCTTTTTAGACACCGTTCTTGTCTTTATATAATTTTATTTCTTTTTTGTAGAAATTTAAGCAGGTAAATTATGTAATTTTTTTTCTACTCACAATATGCTAATACTCCATAACTCTCTCTTATCAGAACACAATTTTGACTTACTGAAGTTTATTACTTTTTAGCTGAAAGAAATATAACTGATAGTTTTTCTTCAACCAGATTTAGCTAAAAAAGAATATGACCATATTGTTTATAAGACTCTGCCATTTAATATACTTGCTGTGCCTTACATACATTCAAATCTGTATGTCTGTATTAGGAAGTCAGTTTGTATTCCTAAATCTTTCAATAAAAAGATAAAGTAAAAAAAAAAATATTAAACAATAACAAAGATATGAAGGTACACTGAAATTGTTCAACGCCTACCAATAACTTTGGTACTTTTCAGTATTTTGACGCCAAATGTTCAACATTTCCATTTTTCAGACTTACAAATATGACAGGTGTAATTTTTCAGATCCTGGTCAAAATGTGTTTTCTCACTTGTAGCACAAACCTAGTTTCAGCCAGTGTTTTATAAATGACACCTTTCTAATCCAGAAAGGGGTAGGGATCATAAAAAGGCTATGGTAAAAATCTGGAGTCAAAATATCACAAAATAAAATTATAAAGTAAAGTCGTTCACAGCGATGGCCATAGGCCCAGTAGGGACTGCATTGTCTTCCTGTGCTGGTGACCTGAGTTCAAGTATGAGCTCAGTAAATCGGATGCATTAGCCGAGGCTGGGGGGAAGGCACTGCAGTGTGTAGCACCGGCCCCAGAATGGTGAGAGACAGAACAGTGTTCTGGTTCATAAAAAACACCTTGTAGTGATCTGAGAAGCCTTTCCTTACAAAGGGTTAATGTGCATGTCACTGTTTTGGGATAAGTGGGATGGCAAGGAAATGGGGAAACGTGTACCTGGCTGGATGAAAGTCAAGTCACTGCAGGCCCCACACCATCGAAAAGCTCCTACTTACGTCAGCACTAGCCCCATCACTCTCCATCTCAGGAATTTACTTTGCACCTTTGATAATCCCCCACAGACAGGAATAGGAGGGGTTATGGACATCTGCCCCCTTGACTGTCCACCACTTTGGCAGTTTGTCACCCTGTTGGTGCTGCAGGGTGGGTGAAAGGTTGAGGCTTCATTCTGCCCTGGTGACAGTCAATATATAGAGCAGATTGACCCCTCTCAGCCCACGAGAGGAGAGTGGGCTCAGGGTGCTGAATCCTGTCCACATTCCCCACGCTGGTATCGTTGAGTAACTAAAGTCCATTCCCAAACCCAGGTCACTGCCATGGTATTGGTATCTACCCTCCTGACCAACCCACTTTACACTCTCACAAAAAACTATAATCCCTTTCCACATGACACAGCTATAGTACCAGGTATTTTTATTACTCATACTAACCCAGTTTCCATTTCACATCGACAGGTCTACTGGAACAATGAAGACACCAGTCCTGGCATTGGAATACACTAACAATGTGTATCAGACAAGTATTGTTTTTATTTTTACCGTACCTTGTTTGTCTCAGTTAGTTACTAAAGAGCTGCAGATACTTTGCTATCTTTATTTTACAGGTACAACTGGATTCTCTCAAGCTGCCCAAACCCCATCCCGCAATCACCAGAACCCAGGTAAAAAATCTGTTATTATTATTAGCACCACAGTTAGCCTAAATATAGTACTGTGCAATGGTGCAGCCGCAAGCATTAAGACACGGTTGCCTTTCACTTGTTCCTTGGTTGCCAAAACAGAGCTGGAAGTATCTCCACTGTTACATTGATTTCATTGGGCCCTGTGCAAAGGAGGATACAACCCCACTACCAGAAAAATAAGTGAAAATCCTTGCAAAAAGCTACATTAATGCAGACATGAGGGCTGAAGAACAGAAAGCACACAAAGTTGGGAAATGAAGAAACATCGGGGTTTGCGGACTCTGGAGTCTTGGAGAATCAGTGGTGGGGTGTTCCTTTGGGTTGTCAACACTAATGCCCCCCCCCCAAGCAAACAAGTTCAGACGTGATCTCTTTTCTTCATGCATGAACAAAGCAATGGCTGATGTTGTTGGCAATACAGTATTTGGTGAGTAATACTTCTCTATCTCCAGACTGTATCACTATGAGGCAGGCATGGGCTTGGAGCTGTACATTGTGCTTTGGCAGGAGGCTATGGGCTGGGGAAGGGGGTGGGCATTAGCACTGACAACCCCACCTCTGATATGTCAAGACTCCAGAGATCAGAAACAGTAATTTTATGTTTGCTTGCACGCATGTGCAAGAAACATAGTGCCACCATAGGAGTTTTCGTAGGTGTGCCTCCCCCACTTCCAATGCCCTGCTCCCTTTTGCAGGTGCGACTGCACCATGCCAATGAATGTCCGAGCTGTCTATGAAAGTCATTCAGATGCAGTGGTGTACAGTTGTAAGGAAAACACCGCCGCAGGCGATTTGCATACTGCTGTCAGAGTATGCAAATTGCCTACGTTGTCACTGCATCTGAACTGTCATAGACAGTTCCTCCCCCCACCCCACAAAGTCATATGTGCACACTGGGATCCCACCCCAGCATGCTCATGTGCTCCTCCCCTCTACACCATATGGCTGATGGGGGTGCCCAATCCCCCGTCAGCTCCTCTGCCCCCCCGAATACACTTCCAGGTGCCACACTGGGAGCCCACCCCAGTGTGGCAAACATCCGTCTGCTTCCCCCCCAAAGACACTTCCAGCTGACATGCTGGGAGCCCACCCCAGTGTGACAAATGTCTGTCTGCTGCTCCCCCAAAGACACTTCCAGCTGTCACGCTGGGAGCCCACCCCAGCGTGGCAAAAATCCCGCATTGTCCTGTTCCAAAAAAAACTATAAACAAAAAATGGTCCCTCGTTGACTAGCTTGCCTCCCCTTCCCCAACCCGCACCCACCCTCTGTGCACCCACCTCCTCACACCCCCACCTCACCCCATACTTACCTCCAGAGCCCAGCACGATGATCTTCGGTGGACCAGCAACATGTCTGCACTCTTCAACGCCGACCACGAACTGAAGAAATGCTGGTATGCTGTATAATGGCATAAATGTTTTTTTTTTTTCAACTTTAGTGCATATCTCGGGCATTTGGGGGAATTTTCTCACCAAATTTCCAACTTGCAGTTTTTGGGGCCCCACCTCATGAACCCAGTCACTGTCATTTTGTTACTCGATCCCAAAAGGTGATTTTGCGGTCACTGTGCGCGGAACCACCTTTCAGGACAGAGTAATGAAATGACAGTAGTAGTTCATGAGGTAGGCCCCTCAAAAACTGGCCGAAGCCATGGTGAAAAAATTCATAAAAATGACTTTATTTCTGACGTGCATTGTGGCAGTTCCTACGCACACTTGTAACTTCCCATATTTTTACTATTTTCACTCCAGATTTTCAACATTGCCATTTTACCACACCTTCTTATGAGCGGTATAGCTGTCATTTTTCACATCTCTCACAAAATGTGTTTTCGTGCATGTAGCGCACAATGGCGCAGTCGGTGTGCGAAATCAATGTTTGGGACAGATTAAGAAAATCACAGTGACACTGTTCATGAGCAGAGGTCTTAAAATGGCAATGTTGAAAATTTGGTGACAAAAGTCCATAAATGACTGTGTTACGAGCGTGCATTGTGCGGTTTCCATGCACCCTCATATGTTCACGAATTTGTACTATTTTTAGTCCAGATTTTCAACACTGGCATTTGTCCACATCTCCTTATGAACAGTACAGCTGTCATTTTTCACACCCTGTCTGAAATGTGCTTTCACACTTCCGGCGCAGAAATCCGTGGTTGCTGTGGGAAATCAGTGCTCAGGACAGATTAAGAAAATCACAGTGACACTGTTCATGAGCGGAGGTTCCAAAATACCTGTGTTGACAATCTGCTGTAAAAAATCTCCAAACTAATTACATAACGGGTGTGCATTGTGCAGTTTCTATGCACGCACGTGACTTCACCAGTTCTTTTATAGTTTCACTCCAGATTTTCAACATTGCCATTTTTTACGCCTCCCCATGAACAGTACAGCTGTCATTTTTCACATCCTTTTTGAAATGTGTTTTACCACCAGTGGTGCCAAATGGCCTAGTCACTGTGCAAAATCAGCTTTCCGCTAATGAACTGATATTGCCACTGTTCATGAGGTGGGGGTCACTAAAAACCCATGTTTAAAATTTGGAGTGAAAATACCAATGAACGCCTGGGACGTTAGGGTTTCTGAACATTACGCCCCACCCTGTAGAGACTGACAGGCATCAGGGGTGTGACTTGGGATTGTCACCTGTAATGCTCATACCATTCCACCCCCCACCCACACCCTGCAGCTAGTGACAGGCATCGAGGTGTGCCTTGGAATCTTTGGCACCAAAGTTCACCCATTCTCCTATACTGCACCCATCTCATCGTATTTCTTATGGAATGGGGTGAGCATCAGGCCCAAAGACTCCAAGGCACACTGTGATACTTGTCGGTGTCTGCAGGGTGGGGTGTGGTGAAATGGTGTGGCCATTATGCCTGACAACCCAAAGACACACCCCAATACCTGTCACTCTCTGCAGGGTGGTGGTGGGGTTAGCTTCAGTTCAATACTTCACTGCCATTCCTATTACGCAGCTCTGTAACTTCTACACTACCACTGCCAATGCCAGCAAGCAAACATTTGGCATTGACAAATGCTTGTTTTTTTCATTTTTCTACTTTGTGCACGTTGCGTTCTTCAACCCTAATGTTTGCATTAATGTAATTTTTTGTAACTGAATATAGTATATAGCAATGAGGGGTGGGAGAGTGGGGTAGTACTTCCTCATTTCACCAAAGATCAGACTTTAGAACAGTAAAGCTGTGACTCTGGGCATGTGTATCAGCACTTCTCAAAAAGCCCACCTTGCTAAGTTGGGCATCCATGATTTTAGGGTGCTCAGAAAAGATATTTATGGGCTGAAACTGGAAAAACAGAACAAAACACCAGAATGTAGCTAAATGGGTATGGTTTACCTAGGTTCAGGTGTTTATTTTTTGAAAATATATCATTTATATTTTTTTTCTATCTTTTTTTGTTTTAAAAAAAGATGGCAGCCAGTTATTTATTGTATTTATTTAAGTATTTGTTAACCGGGTAAGTACACTGATCCAGAGGGGACCGTTTTAGGGTACGGCCTGATCCATCTAGATGGCACACAGTGCAAAACATGATCATCAGACATTACAATAGTATTTTTACACATCAGTTACAGAGAAACGTTTGTGCCAAGTGCAGCATTTAGACATTTAGTCCAACACAGAGGGATAGCAGCTAAAAAAATAGAAAAAACAGTGTCCATGTAATGCTGGTAACATATTTATTTATTTAATGTCAGATACTAGTGAATACAAAATAAACAGTGCTGACAGTAGTATTAGTTAGCAGTTACAGGCCACATTGGATGTCAGAGCATTCTTAAAGTGGCATTTGAAGGTTAGTAGGGAGTCCAAGGAGTGACGTTCAATAGGGAGGGAGTTCCAGAACTTAGGTGCTGTCTAGGAAAAGGCTCTTTGACCCAAGACAGTAGCTAACCTGGGATATTCTAGGATTTGATTAGAGGAGGACCTCAATTGGTAAGAAACCCACTTCACGGCAAGCATGCCTGTGAGCGGTGATTTAGCACCATCATGGAGCATTTTTAAAATATTGTACCAAACAAAAGATCCCTGCGCACCTGGGAGGATAGCCATTCTATTAACCGATACAGGGTACAATGGTGGGTGTTATAAGGGGCAAGAGTGACAAAACTACATATGCTATGCTGTGTTCAGTCTATTGAGTAGATTTGTTGAGATGGGTTGTAAGATGGAGGAGCAATATTTTAGGGTTGGAAGATGGATGCTCTGCCTTATGGCCGGCCTCGCTTCTGGTGACAAGTGTTTTAAGTGGTAACACACACACACACAGCTGCTGATTTACCTTTTTTACTACGTAGCCCACTGTATGTGTGGTGAAGCTGAGGAAGGGGTCAAGAGTTACCCCCAGGTATTTAAAATTGCTAATCTGTTCCAGGGTAGCTCCATCTAAGGTTTGAATATTGAGTGAGTGCTGGGGATTAGCTGAGTGCCTTGTAAGCCTATGTTTGGAGCTGGACAGCATAGTTTTAGTTTTTTTTGTGTTGATGACTAACCTGTGAGTCTTGGCAAATCAGTGCTGGGATCCTTTGGGGTTTGTCAGTCCTAATGCTCAGCCCCCCAGCCCGTAGCCTCCTGTCCAAAGCATAATGTACGGCTCCAAGCCAGTGCCTCATGGTTATACACTTTTCAAAGGTAGAGAAAAATGCCTAGCTACATGTTGCAAAAACAATTTGTTGTAGCTTTCTTAACACAGGGCACTGTGGGCTCTGTATGAAGAAAGAAAATCATGTGAGATGTTGTTTACGCAGGGAATTGGATGAGCATTAGGGTTGACAACCCCAAGGAAGACCTCACCACTGATTTGCCAGGACTCCAGAGACCCAAAACCCTAATATTTTTTTCCTTTTGCTGCTGGGGGTTAGGGTTGGAAACCCTATTACCACATTTATCTACTTTTGTGGCATTAAGTTATGTTAACAGGTACATTAACAAAGTTTTCTGCAAAGAATTTCCTTTCCTTCTGAGATAGTGGAATCATATCTTCATTTACACAGGACCCTTGTGCAAATGTGCAGAGCCCTTTGGGCCCTGCGCCATGTGAAGAGTCCGTCTACCTATAGAAGTGAAAGGCCTGGCACATTTACTCTTTACACATTCACTCTTTATCTTTTTATTTAATTTCTACCCCAAATTTTCAAGATAGTAATTTTATGACTGCCCTTATAAAAATGACATGTAGCATTTATAGTATGCTAGCCAAAATCGCCAGGCGAGCGACCTGGGGGGGAGAACTAGTACTGGAGTGGGCACCCCCATACACTTAAAGGAGAGCTGCTTTGATTTCTAAGACATATGTGCTTGCAGCTAAGAACAGTATCTATGGCTACTGCTAACAATATCACAAGTTTTACCACCCCCCTTTTTTAGTTTAGAACTATAGACAAAGTGCACTGGCAATGTTCATGTCAGTGTCACACCACATAGGTAATGACACCATCTTGATCCACTGTGAAATACAATAATTAAGAAGAGCAGTAAGCTATTAATCCTGTCCCATTCATAATTTTCAAAAGCGTAAAACACAATTTTGTTTTTATTTAGATGAATGTCTGAGTGTTATTCATACAAGTACAACCTCTTATTCAGAGTTGCAAGCAGTGGTGTCCAGTAAAAACCACGACAGTCAATACACGTGGTCAGAAACCACACAGTCATAACAGTGCTGCATGTTTTTGGAGTTAACATATATAACCTAACGTGGTTTTGGACCACATGGTTTTGGACTCACTGTATGGCACAGTTATTGACTGTGCTGTTTTTGCTGTTGCTGTCTTGACCTAGCGCCGCAAGCATTACAGTAATGAAGTACATTTTAAACTGTAAATTGTCTTCCTGATTTTTCCGAATTGCAATCAGTCACAGTAATGTTACATTTTATACTTACACCGTTTCAATCAATGTTTCTATTTTCTTCGTAGCATAAAGAGGCTGGTTCATCAGTTTCAATTTTAGTGAGAGTCAGGGTAGTTATGCAATTAAGATTCATTTAATCAGCTCACAAAGAGTGTTCCACTTCAGGCAAATAATGCCAAAATGCAACATGTTTTTTTTTCCTTTTTTTTTGTAGTCATACTCTCATTTCACTTTGTATGGTCTTCTGCAGTAATGTTATCCTTAATGGATTATTCATTGTATATAGAAAACTTACCATTTGAGATGAGTACCAGTGGGGAACCCAGTTAAAGTGTGTGTGTGTGTGTGGGGGTAAATTTCTTGTTACTGTATTATGATTGTGATTGCAGCTGTTACACAGACTGTGCGTCCTCAATATTTGAAGTTTGTTATGATGTCAAACATCATGAGATAATTAACAAAATGAATATGTATTTTTTAGTGTCCTTATATCAATAGCTGCCGACCACCTTCTGGATTAATTTTTGTTAAATTAAATTTAATTAAATTAATTTCATTTGATTGAATTTCAGTTCTGTGCGTGCTTAGTAGGGTATCAAACATTAAATTAAAAGGCCCTACTGAGCATGCTCAGAATCGAAATATCAAATCCTTATAGCATGGTAATGGATTAATTTTTTTTTTACCAATGAAAGGCACCATTCTGGGCAAGCATTTGTACCCTGCAAATTTCAGACCAAAATTCCAAGCCATCTGGGCTGTAGGCAATGAGAAACAAATGGCAAAAAAAAACCCCACAATTTTCCTAAAAATCCACTATCCTGATCTTGGAATCTGCACATCTGACTGGAATGAAACTTGGCAAATCAAGAGACCTTCCTTCCAGACTACACATGTAAAATTTTGTGCAATTCCACTGAATGGGAGCAAAGCTATTAAGGTGCAGATTTAAGGGTTTAACATTAAACAACCTACTTAGCCCTATCTATAGTGGCACTACTGCAACACTGTAATATACATAAAATCGATATGTTTATACATACGTATATGTATTCTGTAACTTAGCTTACAGACCAGGTAAGTACACTACACTCTTTCATGCCTAGGTTCTGGTATGACTCGACAGGTTACACAGCAAGCAAATCAGGAGAACATGTCAATAGACAATAGCAACAGGATACAAAGTAGGAAAGCAAAAATGGTAAAAAAAATGGTAAATAACCTACAAGCATATGAAGAAGAGCAATACATTTAGTCAGACTAAGATAGTGAGTAGTTGTAAGAACTAGTGCAAAGACTGGAATATGATATATAATAACAGTTATGCAATACAAAAACAGTTGGCATAGCATATATAACATGTTAACAGGTTGTGATCAACTGCAGGCACAGCTGAGCTAGCCTATAGGTAGTCCCAGAGGCATCTTCTGAACTGGGAATGAGTTGGGGAGCTACAAACAGGGGATAGGAGAGAATTCCATAAAGTTAGAGCAGTAACCATCAAGGTTTGGTGCCCCATTTAGGTGAAGGATTTTGGGACAACTAATAAGGATGTGTCATTGTATGGGAGGGGATATGATAGGTGTGAAAGTATGAGGTGTGCTGTAAGGGGTAAAATAAGCCAATCCTGATTATTTTGTCTGTGAAGCATCCATGAGTGAAAAGGCAGCTATTTGAGGAGGGCTACCAACCTAGGTAATTATAAAGATTACAGTGATGGGCCAGGCAGTTTACGGAAAAAGCAAATCTGCAAATATTGTTGCAAGTATCATCCCACATGGACTGCAAGGACTTGGAAGTATGAAAGAAGAAGAACCCATAGTTAAGTGTGGGGAGCAGGACTTTTTAGGCAAGGGCAAGATGGCCATGCCAAGTTTAGAATTCACTGCCCCACAAGTACTTAGGATGTGAAGGGAAAAGTCCAGGTAAGGGTCCAGGGTGACTCCTCAATAACTTAAAGGAGGTCATAACATTTAATGGGGTCCCTTCTATACATCTAATGGAAAGTGGATCTGAGCAGGCTCTGATTTTGGCTAGGGATCCAGACAGCATGGTTTGGATTTTCTTAGCATGCATGATAAATTAATTTATTAGCCACATTTACATTCTGTTGAAATCAGTGGTACGCTTTGAGTTAATGCAACATATATTTGTGGAGCTAGAGAGAGGGAGAGAGAGAGAGAAAGAAACACTCATTTGTTTGTGTAAAGGGTAGTGCTACATGAGGTAATGGTACTGGGGAGATTGCTGAAGCCATGAAACATAACATTTTTCAGCAGATAAGGACCACTTGGCCCACCCAGTCTGCCCACTTTTCCCTACCTACAGTATCATCGCAGACTCTACTTGATCTCTGGCTCTTTTTCAAAAGCGTAAAACACAATTTTGTTTTTATTTAGGTGAATGTCTGAGTGTTATTCATACAAGTACAACCTCTTATTCGGAGTTCCAAGCAGTGGTGTCCAGTAAAAACCACAAGTCAATACACGTGGTCAAAAACCACACAGTCATAACAGTGCTGCATGTTTTTGGAGTTAACGTATATAACTTAACGTGGTTTTGGACTCACCGTATGGCACGGTTATAGACTGTGCTGTTTTTGCTGTTGCGGTCTTGACATAGCACTACAAGCAGCACAGTAAGCACTGTAATGAAGTACATTTTAAACTGTAAATTGTCTTCCTGATTTCTCCGAATTGCAATCAGTCACAGTAATGTTACACTGTAGGTAGAACACATCCTCTGCTCCACCCTGATCCCATCCCTTGGTCAACTAATCAAAGAAGTCTATCAGATTCATTTGACATGACCTCCCACCTGTGAATCAATGCTGCTTGGGGTCATGTAAACCACAGGATTCTTCATATTCCACTATACTGTATTCTCCTTCAGCAGTGATTCCATTACCTTTCCCACCACCAATGTCAGGCTGGCAGGCCAATAATTGTCAGCCTCTTCCCGGCTACCATTTTTGTGAAGTGGGACTATGTCTGCCCTCCTCCAGTCCTCTGGAACAACTCCTGTTTCCAGTAAGCTGATAAATAGGACTGTCAGTGGTGCTGCCAGTAACTCCCTTAGCTCCCTCAATACCCTAGGATATACTCCATCTGGTACCATTGCTTTGTCAACATTCAAATTAGCAAGTCCCTTTAGGAGTCTCCCTTCCAAAAAAATGGACTAGTGCCATCCTCCCTCCTTCCCTGTAGAGTGCCTGTTACTTTTTTGTGGCCCCTCAACTTCTACTTCCACTGTGAACACTGAACAAAAGTATTTGTTCAGGATGTCTGCCTTTCCTGGTCTCCCTCTGTAAATTACCCCCCCATCCCATTTGAACCCTACAATCCCTCCCCGATCCTCCTTTTTTCAATTACCTACCTAAAAATGTCTTGTCTCCTTTTGTTACTGCTTAGGCTATTCTCTCTTCAGTTTGTGACCTCATGCTAGCTCGTTCTTTTCCATTCTTCTCTCTGATTCTTCTGCTACAACATAGAAACATAGAAACATAGACTTTGATGGCAGATAAGGACCACTTGGCCCACCCAGTCCATTTCCCTACCTACTGGATAAGCTGCAGATTCTAGTTAACCAACAGCCTATTTCCTGCAACCCCCCACTATAATTGCCTTATGTCAGTCCCATGCATGTTTGAATTCCTCCACTGTTTTTAGACCCCACAACCTCTCCAGGAAGGTGGTTCCATGCGTCCACCACTCTCTCTGTGAAAAAGAATTTCCTCACATTACCCCTGAGCCGCCCCTCTAACTTTAAATTGTGCCCCCTTGTTCTTACACATCTCTTTTTCTGAAAGATGCTACCCTCCTGGACTTTGTTGATTCCTTGAGGTACTTAAAGTTTCTATCATGCCCCCTGTCCCTCCTTTCATCAAGGGTATACATATTAAGCCTCTCAGTCTCTTCATATGGTTTCTGATGTAGATCCTGCACCATTTTAGTTGCCCTCCTCTGGACTGCTTCCATCCTGTCTATGTCCTTGCGTAGATGAGGTCTTCAAACTGCATGCAGTACTCTAGATGGGGTCTCACCACTGTCTGTATAGAGGATAACCACTTCCTTTTTCTACTTGTGATGCCCCTCCCTATGCATCCCAGTATCCCCTGGCTTTCCTACTGACTTCTCACATTGCATACCCACCTTTAGGTCATCTGATATGACTACACCCAGATCCCTTTCCATTATTGTTGTTGTTAGTACCTCCCTCCTATTGTGTACTCTTCTCCTGGATTTTTATTTCCCAGGTGCATTACTTTGCACTTCTTTGCATTGAATATAAGTTGCCATATGTCTGACCATTCCTCCAACCTTGCCAAGTCCCTTCTCATCCTTTCTACCCCCCCTTGTGTATCAACTCTGTTACAGATCTTTGTGTCATCTACAAAGAAGCATACCTTTCCTTCCAGACCCTCTGCAATGTCACCTATAAAGACGTTAAAGAGGACTGGACCCAGTACTGAGCCCTGAGGTACTCCACTAGTAATCCCCCTTTCTTCAGAATGTGTTCCATTCACTATTACCTTCTGTGTCCTGTTGTGCAGCCAGTTTTCTACCAGGCTACCACCCTGGGGCCCACTCCCAGGCTGGCTAACTTGATTATTAATCTTTGTGAGACTGTGTCAAAGCCTTGCTAAAGTCTAGGTAGGCCAGATCCACAGCCCTGCCTGGTCTATTACTTTGGTCACCCAGTCAAAGAAATCAATTAGATTTTTCTGACATGACCTTCCTGCTGTGAATCCATGCTGCTTTGGGTCCAGTGCCCCGCTGGCCTCTAGGTACTCAACAATTCTTTCTTTCAGAAGTGATTCCATCATTTTCCCCACCACTGAGGTCAAACTAACAGGTCTGTAGTTTCCTGCTTCTGCCTTGCTCCCACTTTTGTGAAGGGGAATCACATCTGCCCTCCTCCAGTCCTCAGGTACCACCCCATCTTCCCATGATTTGTTTAAAAGTGTGGTTAGTGGTGTCACTAGGTCCTCCTTTAGCTCTTTTAGGATTCTAGGGTGAATCCCGTCAGGCCCCATTGCTTTGTCCACCTTGAGTTTTAGAAGTTCTTTCAGTACTCTTTCTTCTTTAAATGGACTGGTATCAACCCCACTATCCAGAGTGCTTCTACTGTTTGGTTTAGTAACTCCTCCTCTTCTTCTCTTGTGAATACTGAGCAAAAGTATTCATTCATTATCTCTGCCTTTTCACTGTCTCCCTCTGCCCACCTCCCTCTCCTTATTAATCTTCCCAATCCCCTTTAACCTTTCTATGTTCCTAATGTACCTATAAAGGTTTATCCCCTTCCTAACTGAGTTGGCTATCCTTTCCTCGGTTTGGGCCTTTGCTTTTCTGACTGCCTTCTCCACTTCTTTCTGCTTAATTGATACAGTTCCTGTCATGCTCTGTCTGTGATTCCTTATACTTTTTGAATGCAGCCTTTTTCTCCTTAACCTTCCTGACACTTCTTTTGAGAGCCATAGTGGTTTTTATTCCACTTTGTTTTCTTTATTTGTTTCACACAAAGGCTTGTTGCCTCCATGATGGCAGTTTTGATTTTTCTCCATTGTTCTTCCACCCCTCCTTTCTGGCCATTTGCTAATGCATTCCCCAGGTATTCACCCATTTTGCCAAAGTCAGCCTTCTAAAGTCCAGTATCCTTGTATTCGTATGGCTTGTCTCCATGGTTGTGTTTATTGTGAAGCACACTGTGCAGTGGTTGCTTGTTCCCAGGTGTCTACTGACTTCTAAGTTTGTGATCCTCTCTCCATTTGAGAGTACCAGGTCTAATATTGCTTCCTCCCAAGTGGGTTCCACCACTAGCTGTCTAAGGCATGCCCTGTGAGGGCATCAGAATGACCCTGCTCTTGGATGTGGCTGCAGTCCATGTTGCCCAGTTAACATCTGGCATATTCAGGTCCCCCATCAACAGTATCTCCCCTTTTTCAGCCATTTTGAGAATGCCCTCTATCATTTTCTTGTCCATTTCCTCCCCTTGAGATGGGGGTCTGTATACAACCCCTGTGCGGATTGTGATGCCATTCCCTGTCTCCAATGAGACCCAGAGTTCCTCTTGTCCTCCCCCTTTACCTTTTAGTTCTGTTACTTTGATCCCTTCCCTTATGTAGAGAGCTACTCCACCTCCTCTTTTACCCTCCCTGTCCCTTCTGTAGATTGTGTACCCTGGTATGTTGACATCCCAGTCATGGTTCTCCATGTACCATGTTTCTGTGACTGCCACAATATACAACTCCCTATCCTCCTCCTACCTCTGTGCCTCCTTATATCTTCTGAAAAATAAAGAGATGGTAAGTGTCCCAAGTAAAGAGCCTTGGGAGTTGCTGAACTAAACAGAGGCTAGGTCGTAGATGGACCTAATAAATCAGACAACTTGGTGCCAGTTTGGCAGGTAATGTTTTAACCATGCAACTGCATGTGAGGATAAGCAAAGGGCTTGCTGCTTTATTTATTAAACATTTGGTAACTGGGATTTCCTGCCCACTGGAAATCGACTGTCATCACCCCAATTTTTAAAAGTGGTGATTGCACCTACCTGGGTAACTACCACCCCATCTCAATCCCCATCTCGAAGGCACTCAACAAAATAGTGGCAGACCAACTCACTAACTAGCTAACAAAATATAAGTTACTCTGCCCTGAACAGCATGGTTTCAGGAAGGGGGCATAGCTCCACCACTGCCCTTCTTGAATACACCACATTTATCAGCAAAGCCCTTGATAATAGACACCTAGTATGATCTGCTGACATCATCCTAACAAAGGCTTTTGACTCCATCAGTCACACCCTTCTTCTCCAATCCCTATCTGCTATGGAACTGCCCATGGAGGCCACCTCGTGGTTTAAAGACTACCTAAGCAGTAGATCCCAAAGGATCACAATTAACTCCACGCTATCCACCAGTAAACCGGTTCTCTCAGGGGTACCTCAGGGTTCAATCCTGGGCCCCCTCCTTTTCACCCTATTCCTAAATGCCCTCCCTGCAGCCTGCTTGGGACATAGATACATAGACAGTGTCGGCAGATAAGGGCCTATGGCCCACCCAGTCTGCCCATTTGAGCTTGTAAGTTCAGTTTATGTTTTCCTAGAAGTCTGTTGCCCCTTACCCCTGACCTCCAGAATTCCTTTATGTCTATCCCATGCATTCTTAAATCCCGTGATTGTTTCAGCCCCCACCATTTCCTCTGGCAGGGTGTTCCACTTGTCCACCACCCGTTCTGTGAAGAAATTCTTCCTCATGTTTCCTCTGAATCGTCCTCCCTCCAACTTCATCCCATGCCAGACAGATTCTCCTCTATATGGATGATACAGTCCTTTTCACCAGCTACCCTGACCCCCCACTCCCTCCAATCCTCTCTGCAGCACTCCTTCTCTGAAGCCAAAGCCTGGTTTACTGAGCATTGACTCGTTCTAAATTATAAAAAAACAAAGGCCGTGCTCTTTGCCCATTGCCAAAATCCCCTAAGAAACTTTCCCCTCTGTATCCATAATTTCCAGAGCTTTCCTCTTGAATTAGTACCCACTTTCAAGTATCTGGGGCTCACTATTGACTCTTCCCTCACATACCATGAGCATATCAACCTGCTCAGCTCAGCTGTTAACTCAAGACTAGAGGACTCCTGTACAGGCATAGGGGACGCTTACCCTCTGAGGACCTGCATCTTGCAGTTACCTCCTCTGTTCGATTACTAACTGACTATGGGATCATTTTATACGGCTCTGCTGATCTGCTGCCCTCCACCGCATCAAGGTCACCCTCAATAAAGCCTGCCGACTGGTCTCGGGTGGTAGCAAATGGACCCACATCTGTGAGCTCTACAGATGCACCAGCTGACTGAACTTTGAAGGAAGACTAAGATACCAAACCTGTCTCCTAGCCAGAAAGCTCTCCCTCGATCATTCCTCCCAGGGCCTCCGACATCTGTACAGCCCCACCCCCACCAAAGGGCCACTAGGAGCTCGCTGTCCACTACCCTCTCAGTCCCCCACTGCAGGACCTCCATGGGTCAGTGCTCCTTTTACTACAGAGCACCCCTCTGGGTGAATGACCTACCCTTTGCTGTTACATCTGAGCAGTGTCTAGGACCATATAAATCCTCTCTCGCACAGTACCCCTCTCCCAATCCATCTGTGACTGCACCTAACATGTACTGCTGCACCTAGGCCCTCGGTGGCCAGCTACGTTACAGAAACTCCCCCTCTGCTTGTTCCTTAAAGGCCATGAATGCTAACAAGCTGTTTCTCTGTTGCTAACTTACTGTTGACCCGGGGTCTGTATTACCACCTCCAGCTCTGTAACCTGTTTCTGTTGTTTATTCTGCTGTTATGCTGCTTGTTTGCTTTGTATGTAACACTGACATGGAACCTTTGCAAAAGAATCCTTGACTCAAAGGTTGTAATTGCGACACTTCTCAATAAATAAAATAAACAAATAGGCAGTCTGAGAAAGGGCTTGTTTCCAGGCGCAGAGGGGATGCGGGGAGTGAAACAGCAGTAACAAAGTGACAATAAAAGTTGCATAAACATATACAATATGTAGAATAGTGGATGGATCACCATCCACAACAAGGCTATGTTTCCATCGAGGTAGCTGAGGACATCATAGAGACCGCGAGAGTGAAGCGCGAGAGGACTCGTTGATGTCATCAACTACCAAGATGGAAAAACAGCCTTGCTGTGGATGCTCACCCATCCACTGTTTTATATGGTATATGGTTGGGGCTTATTGACTTTTTTGCTTCATCCCCCCTGCCCACGCCCATTGTTAATTACCTCCACTCCACTTTAGCTGTTGCTGCTCATGCTACTGCCTGCTTCACCCCATCTCTGATACTCGCTCTGGCTTCTCTGTGCTGCAGCTCACTCTGGCTGCCATTTTCATTTTTTGCCACTGCATTTTTTTTTCAATTTGAAACAAAAAAAGTTAACTCTTGTGACATGGAGCCACGTGTGGCTCTTTGTCTCAGAACTAGGTGGGTCCATTGATCAACAGTTGCTAAATCGTGCCGCCACGTTTCAATTGTTTCCCACTGGAGCAGATTCAGTTAGCCAATCAGGTGGCAGTTTGGGGCTGAAAGCTGTACTATCGATGCGACATCAGAACAATAGTACAACAACTTTTCTGACCTTTGAACTGCCCTACGACAAGGTTTTAGGAGCTGCCGATTTCCATCCACAATAAGCCCCTACCACATACTATAAAATCAAAGTACAAGCAGAGAATTTCAGAGAAAGACAAAAACAATATAAAACATGTACACTGGATATGGGGAAGTTAGGTTGAGTGGTAAAGGACCATGTCATTGTCGGCAAGACATTTGTATAGATTCAAAGAGACATAAAATTCAGATTACAGAATGCATTGAGTTGTAAGCTATACACTTGAGTGGGCACAAAAAGGGTAAAGCAGGTGCAATAGCAGAGGAGGGATGGATTAAGCATGCATTGTTGAAATGAGGAGAGAAGAGGAAGCTTGGAACATAAGTGGGTGTGGTCAAACAGGTCAAATGCCTTTGACAGGTCAACAAAGACTCCACCGGTGAGCAAAATCTGATCCATAGGAGTTCTAATCTCAGTTACCACTTTAACGAGGGCTGTGGTAGTACTATGGGTCTTCTGGAAAGGCACGGGGTTATAATGTCGCAAGACATAATGTCGCATGGCACAATCGCGCTACGCAATTCATGCCATGAGTATATGTCTTTGTTCTGTGGAAGGCTTCCTCCCACACCCCTGTTATGGGTGTTATGTCTCCCCGGACCCCCCCACTAAAGATTCTCAACTCCGGGGTGGTCCAACTCGACTAGCGCACAAGTCCATGTTAGCCATAATGCCGTACACTATTAAGCATGCAACATTATGACTCGATAGGTTCTGGAAACCTTGCTGCCCAGATATGAGTATATTATGAATACAGGTCAGTGAGTTGGTTTGCAATGGCAGGCTCAAAAAGTTTGCTTATAGCAGGCAGTATTGTTATAGGGCAGTAGTTTTCTAAGCACTTGACGTCTCCAGGTTTAGGAACAGGGATGACACTGGCTATCTTCCAATTGTCAGGGACAGAACCAGAGACTAGGGCAATGTTCAAATGTGCCTGATTAGGGGGACAACAATAGGGGATCCAAGTTTTATAAGTTTTGGGATCAGGGTCATCATACCCTGCAGTGGTATTATATTCAAATAAAAAGGAGGAGGGCTGGAGGAGGAAGGTAGGGAGGGTACACTACACATGGGTTTCATTAGCATATGGAGTCAATCACTAAGGTATAAGCAGATGAGCCAGTGAAATACCTGTTAAAAGCATTGGCAATAGTAAAGGGGTTACTACAGTTAATGCCACTAATAAGTGGGTCATCCAGCATCCATTTCCTTTCATTGTTATTTTGTTAACTGGGTAAGTACATTGGGCCACGTGGCCCGTTTACGGGCACAACCCAGGACACAAATACAAATGCATGCATAGACGGTAACTTAATTAAACAAAATCTGGTCAGAGCTGATATGGCTGTGGAGAGCTTTTGGGATGCTTTTTCCCGTTATTTCTAATGAATTTGCACAATGCAGATCTGCTGAGAGGCAGTTTCAATTTGGTCTTCCTTTTACACATTTTTACAGTGTATTTTCCTAGAATATGCCTGCTGATTGCTATATATTTCGCCTGGATAATTCACAGAAGAAATGGCATCTTATTTTTGGGTGGCAGGGCACTGGCAGTAGGACACTGGAATGTGTCATACATAGGCTTAAGCTGTGTGCGAGTCATAACAGCCAGTAGCCATATACCTCAGGCGCTCGTATGCGGATCCGTCGTCCTGGTGCCGTTGCACTGCTCAGTGCGGGTGACAACTGATGCTGTACCCACTCACACAGGTCCCAGAAAAGGCATGTTATAGCTGACCACCCATTCGTTAGTACAATCGAGGAACCGTGGACACACTATCCATAGCCTGGAGCATACACTGCAAATGGCATTGCAGGATACTGCACCCCATGGCACCCAGGATACTTCAGCAGTCCAGGGGTTGGCATGTTACAAAGGGGAATGGAGGAAGTGTGTGGGCCTGCAGTGGTGTGTGACAACAGGAAGATACAGCATCGACAAGGCATGCATTGGAGGTCTGTCATTTCCCGCCTAATGTTTGCCAGGGACGTACAAATGGCTGCATACACTGGTGGGTCCACAGCTTGCATAGTGCCCCAATGCACAGTACAGTCACTTGGGTCATTCCAGAGTGCACGTCCCTGGCCCAGATCCAGTTCAGTCAGTGGCTGGCCATGGCAGGGTGTGGAGGGTAGTGCCAGTCTCCACAACAGGTCGGGTATGGAGGAGAGGGGGTGTCTACATACTGAGGCAGTGGGTGAGGGTCCTTTATGCTATGGATATGGACTGTGGCTTCCTCTGGTGCGATTGGGTCCAGGGGGGCCCTACACTATGGAGCTCTTTGGGGATGGAGTTGGATCGACTGGGGATGGGATGGGGTACCTGTAGTCCACCAGGGATGCCAGGCTGCTGTGCACTTGGATGCACTTCTGCAGCTCACCTCTGGGTGGCTTGATGGGTTAGGCCAGCAATTTATGGCCTAACTGTGGGCCGCGCTGCTCTGGACTGTGAGGGGTGCATTCCCACTAAGTATGCCAAAGCGCAGCATATGCATGGGAATGCACCCTTGACTTGCACAGCATACTATCTGTGTGCACCCTGGCCTCATTCCCTTGTGGCCGGCGCATCCCGCACATTTGACTATCACGCTGTGATGCATTGTTGGAGTTGCACGGCACATCTCCCTTTTCTGCTGGGATGCTCTGTGCAACTCCTTTGAATATGGGGGCCCTAGATTAGGCTACCCTGAAGAAATACATTATCAAAATGGTAAAATCATGACCCCACTGAAAACAAGATATTGCACTGAAACTGGGACAGCCTGAGTAAACATAGTGCAAAAATGTGTAAATGAAGATCCCTATGACAATGAGATGTAACATCTCCCCTGCACTATCCAGGAATAGGATACAAAATATAGGATAAGAAATATTTAAAGGAAATGTACTCCAAACTGAACTTCACTGTGTTCAATGACATAAACAAACAGTTTCTTTATTGTTTTATAACATATTAGAATGCAGTATTTATTTTGAATGCTGTGGCCATGAGGATGGTGTGTACAGAGTGTGTGTGTGTGTGTGTGTGTGTGTGTGTGTGTATGTGTGTTTGCTGTAGCTCAATATATTTTTTTCCCAAAAAGCATAGTAGAAAATGCCTGCTGATTGCTACATATTTAGTATGGATACTTCACTGAAGACCTGGCATATGTCTTAGACAGTACTTATCAGATAGTGTCTTTAGACGTTAAAAAAAACAGTGTAAATTATAGATTTGCTGGGATAGGGTGACATTTGTGAGGTATGAATCTTTCTTGAAAGACAATACATTCCCAAGTGAAACTAGCTTGAGACAGGGAGGGTACCTAGGGATTGGGGAGAGGCACATGTGGTGCCAATCCATAAAGGGGGGGTCGAGAAAAGTACCAGGTAACTATAGACCCATCAGTTTGACCTTGGTGGAGGGAAAATTAATAGACAGTATACTAAAGGAATGATTGGGGGTGTACTTGGAGGAGGTGGAAGGACTGGATAGTCGGCAACATGGGTTTGTGCCAGGTAGATCATGTCAAACCAATCTTGTGGAGTTCTATGAATGGGTAACATCAAAACTGGACAGGAGAAAGCCTGTGGATGTATTATTCTTGGACTTCAGCAAGGCGTTCGACTCTGTCCCCCACAATGGTCTGGTGGAGAAACTGACGGGGTTGGGAGTAGGCCCTTTGATGGTCAGATGGATTGAAAACTGGCTAGCTGGATGCACTCAGAGAGTAGTGGTCGGTGGGGAGCTCTCAAACCCTAGAGAGGTTGATAGTGGGGTACCGCAGGGCTTGGTCCTGGGTCCAATCCTGTTTAATGCATACATTTCAGACATTAGGGAGGGTATAGGGTGTGAAATGAGTCTCTTTGCTGAAGACTCCAAGATGGGAGCAGTAGTTGAGGGGGAAGAGGGGAGTTTGGCCCTGCAAGGGGACCTGGACACCATGGAAAGGTGGGCTCACACATGGAAATTAAATTTCAATATCACCAAGTGCAAGGTGTTACATCTTGGGTGGGGAAACCCTAAACACAGGTACACCCTGGGAGGGGAGGTGCTGGAGGCCTCAACAGGGGAAAAATACCTAGGGGTCATGGTGGATGCATGTATGAATAACTCTGAGCAGTGCAGCAGGACAGCGGCTAGCAAAGCAAACAGGATGTTGGGATGCATCATAAGGGGATCACCTCTAGGAGCAGGGAAGTGATTCTGCTGCTGTACAATGGATTGGTTAGACCACACCTTGAGTACTGTGTACAGTACTGGAGACCACACTTGAACAGGGACATACAGCTCCTGGAGAGGGTACAGAGGAGGGCAACTAAGATGATACAAGGACTAGGGGATTTGACGAATGAGGACAGACTTGAGGAGCTCTGCCTGTTTTCATTGGAGGAGAGGAGAGATGGGAGGGACATGATTGAGGTCTTCAAGTACCTCAAGGGAATAAATAGGGTAAACATAGAGGGGCTCTTTAGACTAAAGCAGGGAAGTATCACCAGAGGGCATGGTTTGAAATTGGAAGGGTGAGGGGGGAAAGAAGAGGAGGTTTTTCACTGAGAGGGTGGTGGATACTTGGAATGTGCTGCCTGGTGAGCTGATTTAGAGATCCATAGTGGAGGGCTTCAAGAGAGGGTGGGACAGACACAGAAAGCAGATGTATCAGATGATGGCCTGGCCCAGAGGGGTGAAGATGGATGATAGGGGTTTCTGGAACACAAGGGGGGGGGAGGGCCTCAGTACCCAACTAGAGATCTGAGGTTCAAGCAGACTCGATAGACCATAAGGCCAAATCTGCTGGCAATTAGTATGTTAGTAGCAAGAAGCTGTTTAAATGCTAAGTATTTAAATGTGCAAGTTGTTGCATTTCAAAGGGGGCAAACAAATCTCCAATTTAATAGGCAACCAATATTTATTTAACAAGCTGTTTCAATTTCCTAATGGCATCTAATAAGCAGCTTGGAGATATGTCTCCAACATTCTTAACAGAAAGAAGGGAGTATTTTATTTCAGTTGGCATAGTGATTTGTAGATGTGGAAGAATACATTGAAAAGTACAAAACCTGTGTTCCACAATACTCATTTTCCAGCTACAGATAGCAAAATGGCTGTAGGCTCTGTCCACAGCTATAAAAATACTAAAAACAGTTACAATTTGCTTCAGACAATAAGCAATATTTATACAGGTTTTTAAAAATGATTGAAAATGTTAGCATGTCTTATGTCAGGACTTACTACATCCCAATGTTTTGCTGCGTTATAAGCAAAAGACTTTTGACTTTTTACAGTTTTAAAGCAGAGTATTTAGAGTGTCTGGGTCTCATCAGGTCTTAAATGCTGTAGTGTTATCTTTAATGTAACAATATCTGCCAAGGTCCGTTCAAGCTGTCTTGCATCAAGCATCTCATCCAGATGCTGTTTAGTTGCCCCCATCAGACCTTGTACATACCTGTAGAAGGACCAGGGCTCTTTAGCTGAGGCAAGCAAGATGTTGTGACAATATAATATTTCAGCTTTATGAATTTCTTTTTCACAGACCTTATATAATGTCCTAGATTCAATAAGATCAATTAAGGTGCAAGAGATCTTGTCTTTGTGCCATTGTCTGTCTCTGTTTTTTGTCAACTTTGGGAGGTCAGTATGTAGTCATTTGGTAGCAGTGTCCCTGACTCTCCTGCATATAAAAAGAGTGTGGGCTTTCTGCAATGACAAGAAGGTCTGTGTTTAAGCAGAAAAGGCATCAGAGACAGAGGAGAAGGTAAGGACATGGTGGGACCAGTCAGCATTGGCAAGATCAGAGGGAAAACTCTCAAGGTCAATCTTAGAATAATCTCTAAGAAATATAAATTTAGGTGAAATTTTTGGCAGAATTACTTTCCATATCCAGTATAGTAGAAGGGGAGTGGTCTGCTATAGCATCAAGGAGGACTCCAGACTGTAGAATTCTGTCTGACCCACAGTATGTGTTAGGAACCAGTCAATAAGTGTGTAGGACCCACCCCACAGTGATAACCTGGTAGAGGCAGAGATAAGCTATGAAATGTTTAGTCCAGATAGGAGTGTCTCAAATTACTGGGTACTGGACCCAGCCCAATTCAGGGTAAATTTTCCAGTGATTGGCATCTCACTAGTACCTATCAACCCCTTGTTATAGTCAGGTAGCTGGGAAAGGCCATTTAGGCCACAAGAGGTAGGTTATAAACACACAGTAAATGGGAATCCTTGGTGTTACCTAAGAACACAGACAAAATAAGCAAAGGGGTAGCCTGGGCCCTAGAGACATTTAGATGAGTCTTGTAGTAAATAAGAAGACCCCCATCTTGCTTGTCCCCATGTCGGTCTCCCTGGATGACATTACAGTTGGGGAATGAACAGACTATTATCAAACACAGGATTGAGCCATGTCTCAATTAGGTCAAGAATGTCAAGCTGACAATAAATTACAATGAAGAAGGGAAAAGGTGAACCACTAGGAATTGAAACTAGGACCTGTAGCATTCTGTGGTAGTAACTCTATCTCTAAGTAATGGTTCACACAGCTGCAGGGGCAATCCAGGTCTTCCTTCAAATTCACATTTCCTTTCTCTGGTGTTGAGTAACTCTGCAGCCTCAGAAATACATTAGAACAACAGCCAATCAACTCCTAATCAGTGCAGTTTAAAGAAGTTACTGTTAAGCAAATTTAGATTATGAATTACAATGAAGAAGGGAAAAGGTGAACCACTAGAAATGGAACCTAGGACCTCTAGCGTTCCGTGCTAGTACACCAGAGAAAGGGAACATAAATTTGAAGGAAGACCTGGACAGCCCCTGCAACTGTGTGAACCATAGTTCAGAGGTAGAGTTACTAGAACTGAATGCTAGAGGTCCTGACTCCTTGCTTCCATTCCTAGAGGTTCACCTTTTCCCTTCATTGTAATTCATAATCTAAATTTGCCTAGCAGTGGCCTCTTTAAACTACACTGATAAGGAGTTGATTAGCTGTTAAGCTGATAATAATGCACCCAAGTTATTAATTCAGGCTACGAATTTTTAAGTGGGCAATTTTAAGGCCTTTACATATTCTCAGTGGATTAGTAGGCTGCACGCTTACCTTTGGGATTGGAGACTCAAAAGGTTGTAGGTTCTAGTCCCACACCAGAACTTAGGCTACTATCCAGTACAGACATTGTAGTACAGTACAGAGGAAGGGGGGTTGCTGCACTCCCAAGGTGCTGTTCTGCAGATGAAATGTTAAAGCAGTGGCCATTCTATCCACCTCTGGAGGATGGACGTTAAAGATCTAATGTCACTTGCTATAATAGTAGGGGATTTTTCCCCATTGTTTTGGCCAACATTCCCCTTGTCTGTAAAGTAGGTCCATGTAGCACACCTCAGGATATACTTGGAAAAAAGCTGTCACAGCTTATTGCACCTTTCCTGGTCAAAAATTACAAATGCATATACTTTCTTTCTGTGTTGTCTTTACTTATAATTGTTTTTGGGCTGTTGAAAATTTAAAAAATAGTGGTGGTGTAATTCTGTGCTGTCTTTAATTGCTGCAAATTTCCGCCCCCACCCTTCCCCAACTCTTAATTATATGCCCTGATAAATCTGATTGACAGGAGCTAAACACAGGGTATAGTAAGAGGTGTGAAGTGAGAGGGCATAAGGGGAAGAAGACCACCCTCAGCACGACAAGTGTTTTGACTCATTTATTTATTTATTGGTTTCTTTTTCCTTAAAAAATATATATCTGAGGATCAGTTACAGGATTTTAATACTGTAAATAAATAAAAGAACTAAGACAGCTTCAGTAGCAGATAAGTAGTGGAATTGCAGTATAATGTGGGGGTGGTGCAATGCAGTGGCTGTGGGGCAGCCATATTCAGGCAGACCTTCTGGACACTGAGGTGCTGCCCTATCTGCATGCATCTCTCGGGACTGAGGATGAGGTAGCCAGACTCAGAGCGGAGTAAACTGGGTCAGGAGTACCATCACCCTGTCCAGGAACCACCCAGTCCAATGCAGCTGCCTCAAAGGATGCCGAGAACGAGGAGCACTTGGATGACAGTGGGCTCAGGGAGGGTTAGAGCAGTCAGGCAGAGGCACATCCCAGATCCTATTCCTCTCCAAGAACTCATATGCCACACTGGCAAATGAGGACAACCAAATAGAGGTACCCAGGAAGTGGAAGGAAAGGATGTGGAGGTTAGGCAAGGAGGTGACCTCAGGGGAAAGCAGTGGACCCCAGAGGAGGAGGAAGTGAATCCTGGTGGGGACTCCATCATAAGAGGGATCCAGCTAGGAACACAGGAGGGGAGGACAGGGAGGTGAGGTGCCTACCAGGTGCCACGGCATGGAGGATGGAAGGAAGATACTGGGGATCACTGGGAAGGCAAGACAGGAGGGTGAGCTGGATGTCATTATCCACCTAGGTACTAATGACTTGGCAAATGGGGAGCCAAAGGACGTTCAGGAAGAGTTTAGGAAACTGGGAGGGTCTCAAGCAAGTAGCTACTTCTGTCACTTTCTCAGAAGTACTACCTGTGAGAGGCAAGGAGAGCATAGGAGTGCATGCACCAGGAACTTTAACTCATGGTTGAAGAACTGGTGCTGTGAGGAAGGGTTTGGATTCATTGGCGCTGTGAGACCCATCTGGAGGATGGAGGTTTGTTCAAGCCTGACGGCCTGCATCCATCCTGGAGGGAATCCAAGCACTCAATGATAAGTTTAAATGCTACATTGACAAGCATTTAAACTAGCAAAGGGGGTGGCAGGCCAGCAAGGATGGTACCTACTTGCTCACCCCCACAGCTAGTAATGGAACCAGTGAACCAGAGGAGTGGCTATCTCTGCAAAGCAGTGTGCAAAAGTTGGAGATTAGTGTCCAAAAGGTGGATAAGCAGAAAAGGGGCAAAATTCAGCAGAAGGGCAGACAGCAAGGAGAACCAGGGATAAATGACAACCAAGGAAGGGGCTGAGTAGAACAGTGAAGCAGTCTAGGGAGGTCAAATCATGGAAAGCCATGTGTGCAAATGCCAGGAGCCTTAGCAACAAGATGGAAGATCTGGAGGGTCATGGTACAGTCAGACCTGGACATTGTGGCTATCACTGAAACCTGGTGTAATGATAACCATGACTGGGAGATGGCCATACCTGGCTACAACATATTCAGAAGAGACAGAGCAGGCAGGAAGGGAGGAGGAGGCACTGTATGTGAAAAATGACATAAGGGCCACACAGATCCAGGAGGAACAAAATGGGAGAGATACTGTGGGTTAAGCTGGAAAGGAAAATGGGGCCATCATCCACGCACAGGTGTGGTCTATAGACCACCAGCCCAGGAGGAAGAAACAGATAGGGAGTTGATGCTAGCCATCCAAAGGATGGCTGACAAGGGTGAGGTAGTACTGGTTGGAGACTTCAATATACCAGATATGGACTGGAGCATCCCAGCAGCAGCATCAACTAGGAGCAGATTTATCCTGGACTCCTTTCAGGGTGCCTTCCTCAAGCAACTGGTCATGGAACCAACTCCGGCAGAAGGCAATACTGGACCTTGTGCTCACAAACAGGGACAGTGTGATGGGGGTAACAGTGGGGAGCACCTGGGTAACAGTGACCACCAGTCATTGTGGTTTGAAATCACAGAAAGAGCAGAACCAAACCACACAAAACACGTATCCTGGATTTTAGGGGGCAGACTTTGGGAAAATGGGGAGATGCTTAAAAGAGGCATTAAGGAATGGGACAGGAATCAGGGATTGAGGAACAGTGGGCAGTATTTAAAATGGGGATTATAAGAACAACAGAATTATGCATTAAGCAGGTTAGCAAGAGGAAAAGAAAGAGGAGACCATTATGGTTTTCAAAGAGGTAGCAAAGAAAGTGAAAGCCAAAAGACTGCATTCAGGCAATACAAAAGACACAGGCAGAAGGGGATAGGGAGAAGTACCAGGAGAAACAAAGGGAGGCAGGGAAGTCAGTAAGGGAAGCCAAAGCTCAGACAGAAGAACACATTGCAAAATCAGTGGTTAAAGGGGACAAAACCTTTACAGGTACATAAGTAAAAAGAAGGACAAAGGAGGGATAGTTAGACTGAAGGGGGAGGATGGGAGCCGGTGGAGGATGACAACAGTAAAGCTGACATATTGAACAGGTATTTCTGCTCAGTCTTTACTAAAGAAGAGGGGGTAATGGGTCTGAAGGAGTACAAGGAGTGAGAATGGTGCAGAAATGGACACAAGTCCCTTTACGAGAAAGGGTCCTGAAGGAACTGGAAGTAATAAGAGTTGACAAAGCAATGGGGCCAGATGGGGTGCACCCAGGGTCCTTAAAGAACTAAGAGAGGTGGTGGCTGAACCTCTGGCTATCCTGTTCAGCCAATCACTGGAAACAGGGAGGTACCCAAAGACTGGAGGACAGCAGATGTAGTCCCCTTATACAAAAGTGGGAACAAAGAGGAAGCAGGGAACTACAGACCAGTCAGCCTCACCTCGGTAGTGGGAAAGATCATGGAAGCACTACTGAAGGAGAGATTGGTGGAACATCTGGTTGTCAATGGACTACAGGACCCAAGGCAGCATGGTTTCACCAGGGGAGGTCATGTCAGACCAACCTCATTGAATTTGTTGACTGGGTGACTAGGAGGTGGATCAGGGAGGGCAGTGGACATGGCCTATCTGGACTTCAGCAAGGCCTTGACACTGTGCCACATAGAAGACTATTACACAAACTGGGGAATATGGGTGGGCAGGACAGTAGTGTGGTGGGTAGGTAACTGGCTGGGTGGCAGGACACAGAGGGTGGTGGTAAATGGCTGTCACTCCACAGAGGAAGAGTGACCAGTGGGTGCCACAGGGATCAGTGCTGGGACGGTCCTATTCAACATCTTCATCAGTGACATTGCACAGGATATAGAAGGCAGAATTTCACTGTTCGCTGATGACACAAAGCTCTGTAACAGAGTAGACACACCAGAGGGTGTAGACAGAATGAGAAGGACCTGCAGAAACTTGAAGAATGGTCAAGGGTTTGGCAGTTGAAATTCAATGCAAAGAAGTGCAAGATAATGCATATGGGGTACAAAACCCTGGCACAATATATCAGTTGGGGGTGAGGATATAGCATGCACCAAGCAGGAAAGGGATCTTGGGGTTGTCATCTCTGATGACCTCAAGGTAGGGAAACAGTGTGACAAGGCAGCAGGTAAAGCAAATAGGATGCTGGAATGTATAGGCAGGGCATCACCAGCAGGAAAAGGGAGGTCATAATTCCGCTATACAAGACACTAGTGAGGCTCTCACCTGGAGTACAGCTGCATAGTTCTGGAGACCATACCCACGTAAGGACATAGACAGGGTAGAGAAGGTTCAGAGGAGGGCAACAAAGATGGTGCATGGGTTGCATCACAAATCCTATGAAGACAGGTTGAAGGAACTGAACATGTACTCCTGGAGGAGAGGAGGAGAGAGGGGATATGATAGAGACATACAAGTATCTTACAGGGAGGAACAGGGTGCAGGAAAACACTATTTTTAAGCGAAAAAGATGTTTCAGGACTAGAGGCATGGGATGAAGTTGGAGGGAGGACGATTCAGAGGAAACATGAGAAAGAATTTCTTCACAGAACGGGTGGTGGACAAGTGGAACACCCTGCCAGAGGAAGTGGTGGGGCTGAAACAATCACGGGATTTAAGAATGCATGGGATAGACATAAAGGAATTCTAGAGGTCAGGGGTAAGGGAAATAGATTTCTAGGAAAACAAACTGAACTTACAAGCTCAAATGGGCAGACTAGGTGGGCCATAGGCCCTTATCTGCCGACACTGTCTATGTATCTATGTATGTATCTATGTTGTATAATAATAATATGCTAATTCCATGGTAATTGTTGTTTGTTTCCCAGATCACCAATACTGCTTTGTAAGGGGAGGTTATTAAATGGGAGGTTATTCCCAATTTTTAAATTGAGAACCACTCTGGTTTGAGTGGAGTGGGGGGCATTTTTTCCCTTAGAACTGCTTCTGTCCATCCCTGCCCTTGCCCTGAGTGGATTGCAATTACTTTATGTAAAAAAAAAAACAGCAAAATACTGCATGCAACTTCCTGATGTAATCTGAGCAGCTCTCCATTATAAGGAAATGTTGTCCTTAAAATGGTCTTATAAAATAACTATTAATATAATGTCTGTCTGTGTACAGCTTGTGCATTACTTTTGGATAATGAAAAATATCAATCCATGTAGCTTCAACAGAAGTGATTGAGATTACTGTTTCTTGTGTCATGTGGAGCTTGCTGATTTTAATTTATTTTTTGTCATGGTTGTTTGCAAGTAAAGCATTTTGTAATACTTGGTATGCAAAATGCCATACAAAACAAAATTAGTATTGCATTTAATTATAAAGTATAGTTCAAGTGGATCGCTTACTTTTTTCGTGCAGAGTTTTCTGTGCCCAAAGTGCTGATCCTCTAGCAGGCCTGTTGCCACCCTGTATCCCAGAAGCCCCACCCCTACAGTTCACCATGGCATTGCACTCCACATCCCATGGCTGCCATGCACACAAGAAATAGCCAGATGTTGGGGAAGGGGCAGGCCTGAGTGATAGGTAATGGCTGCTGGAGCCACTTTGGCCTAGAGCAATGGTTCTTAGACTTCATCACAGTGAGCCTCCCCAAATCCGTGGAAAAGATTTGGAGCCTCCCCCAAAAACTGAAATAATCTTGGGCCTCCCCAAGGAAAAATAACATGCTGTACTTTGCATAGTACACCATGAATAAATTGAAACCCCTTTGAGTACTTGGCTCACATTCAGTTCTTTGTCTTATACTGATGTGGAACCTTTGAAAAAGAGCTCTTGTGCTCAAAGGTGTTATCTGAATAATAAATAAATACAATAAACAAATATTATTATTCAGTTTATTGTAAACACACTCACGGTCAGCCTACTTGCTCTGCTATTTTCATTCTTGAACCATTGTTACCCCTTGTTGCAGTTACCTTCATGGGTCAGACTACTTTCTTTGTTTCCTCTCTACATGAAATAACCTTCCTACCATACTTTGCCTCGCCCCCTCTTTCTGCTCCTAAGCAACTTCTCTGGGATTACTTTTCTCCTTCCTGTTATTGCTCTTAGCACTTCTATGCTCAACCCTTTATTTGGACTGTTCTGCCATCAGTCTACAAATTGATCAATGCCACCACTCATTATCAGTTTATTGTTCATATTTGTTTGCACTATAGTTCATTGTGTATTTCTTGATTGTTTTGCAGTTACTTTTGAAATGTATTCACTACCTTCCCTTCCCTGGTACACCTGAAATGAGCTTTGGCTCATTCACCTTTCCTTGTCACCTATTAGTAAATAAATATATAAAATTCACCTACTGTTATTCCCTTTCAGTTTGCTTAATCTCTTCACACAAAATACATAAAACTCAAAATTTAAATACTGTACTTTTTCAGACTTGCCTGAGCCTCCCTTGGAACAGGTTGGGGCCTCCCAAGGGAGGCTGGCCTCACCAATTGAGAACCCCTGGCCTAGAGGTTAAAGCACATAGTTGCAGAGCTGAAGACTAGGGTTGCCACCTGTCAGGTTTTTTACCTGGTAATCAGGTTTTCAGGGTCCCTATCAGGTAATCAGGTTTTGCTCTGTGCTGGTCAGGTTTGTGAGCCATTTTGAGTGCTCACATACTTTTGAAACAGATTTTGTCATAACATTCATTATTTCAGCTATACATCCAGGTTACAGACAAGTTCTGTTGTCAATATATCCCTTTGTTTGTGAAAGCAGTCAGCCTGGAAGGTGTAAAGTATGGCCATTAACACCATTAGCACTTCCTTTACCTAATCTTTTCCTCTACACCTTAAAGTGGCATAGCAGTACAACTGCCCCCACCTCTTGTAACAGTAACAGAGCTAGTTCTCTTCCAGTTTCATTTGCTGGTAAACATTTTCATCTCTAACAGAATGTAGACATTTTTAAATGTTTTAAATTATTTTTTTTATCAAGAAAATAGTATGGTCACTTCTTTGGCTTTGAAATAGTACTGTGGACATGAACAGGGAAAGGTGCTAGAAAAAGATATAATGTACACATTACAGGAAACAATTTATTATGTATTATTATAGACCATGTATACTGTTGTGTGCTATTTATAGTGTTTCCCTTGTCTCCCCCAAGATCATATCTGTAAATTATATATTTTTTTTATCTCTGTATATTTATTTGGTAAACCTATGTCAATAAATAAATACGTAAGTAAATGGATGACTAGGAAGAACCTAGGAAAGTAACTTTAACAGGTACAGTACAGCATCTTAACAACTTTGTTGAACTGCTGCTTTAGGTGTTGTGCTTTATTGATATAACAAATGGCCTTCTAGGAGAAACAATGCATGATGAGTCATGAAAAGGGGTGGGGCTAGGGGCAGAGCTTAGGATCCGGTTTTTGCCCCATCCAAAGGTGGCAACCCTACTGAAGACCAAATTTTGAATCCTACAGCCACTGCTTACTGTTTGTTTGACCCGGAACAAGTCACTACACCTCCTTGTGCACAAACTGTGCATAATCTCTCCGTAATTTATGCACTTTTCAAAATCGGGTACTCACCACTTCCAGTACAGAAACACCACTCCAGTAAGCAGTTTAGAAAGTAATCATTGCACCTTTCATGTAGGTGCCACCATGCTAGAATTAAAACTTCACTAGGTAGTCACCTGACATGTTTCAGATTCTGCAATCCTTTTTCAAAGCTGCTAAAACAATGTGGCCTTGCAATTAAATAATGGTGCTTATGGATGGCGTCATAAACAGTGTCACTGATCACGGATTTGTGCACATTGTCAGCTACTCGCCACAATTAGAAATAATGTGAGTGTAAAAGTGAACTGTAATAAAAAAAACACATACGTACAAGTTAAAAAAAATGTCCACAAACATATGCAAAGTCCATATCACTTGCATTTCCTGAAATATGAGTTATAAATATCCTATTTGAATAAATATAGAAGAAGACAAGCTCACAAAACTGCAATCATATAACTATCAAATAAGTTGCTTTGCGATGGTACATTTATAAGGTAGAAAAAGAAATGGGCAGACTGGATGGGCCTTGCGGTCCTTATCTGCCGTCAACTTCTATGTTTCTATCTATGCTTTAGATTTGCAGATAAGCATAAATCAATTTCTTTCTGACTCAACTAGGAAAGGATGGGGGTGCAGCAAAAGGAAAGACATAAGCACTTAAGATCCGCTGTGGAACAGGTTTGAATCCTGCCAGTAGTTTCTTCAGTGTGATTCCAGTCTAAGATAAATGAAAATATTTACAGTTAATCAAACAACTTGACATACAATGTAGCATTATAACAACATTCATCTTTTCTTAAGAAAGGGGTGCAAGTTTAACATTTAAGCTGAATATCCAATGCGTTTCTCATTTGAGGACCTATCTATTAAAGTCTCCTCTCCTTGGATGTTTGCCACCTTGTCAACGGCTCTGAATTGAAATTCATGGTTTTCAGGATCAGTTGCCTCCTTTTTGGCCAGTGCTGTGACATCAGTAATGTTTCCTCCTCGGCAATAGCCCCTCAGTGTTCCCCTACTCTTGTTTTAAGGCTCCTAATTGTTCTTGCCTTGTAAAAACATTACAGGTACAGACTGCCATGTAAATTACTCCTGTTCTGTAACAAGTTGCAGATTGTGTTATCTCAAACTGCTTGTCATTAAGTGGGCTTGTTAAACTGTCCACCTCTAAAATATGCTTATAGAAACCGCATGTTTTGCATTTACAGCAGCCTCATAACCCTTCATTGAGTCATGTTTCTGGTGCCGTATTTCTGTGGAAATGGTGTACTAGGTTGTCCTTTAGTATAAAGAGACAGAAGTGCTTAAGAGCCACTGTTCTCCTTCATATTTGTTCTTCCTCACACTCCTGCAAACTGGTTGTGTTTGTGGTGGCCCTGGAGAATGGCACACCACAGAGCTGATACACTAAAGGCAACCTATTACACAGTTTCCACAAAAAAAAGTCACTGGAAACATGACTCAATAAAGGGTTAAAAGGTTACCATAAGTGCAAAAGATGCTGTTTCTAAAAGCATATTTTAGAGGGGGACAGTTTTTCAAGCCCACATAATGAGGAACAGTATGAGATTAAACAATTTCCTACTTGTGACACAACGGGAGTAATTTACATGGCAGCGTGTAATGCTTTTTATATACAGTAGCCAAGACAATTAGAAGCCTCAAAACAAGAGTAGTGGAACACTGCCGGGCTATTGCTGTGGAGGAAACATTGCTGATGTCACAGCACTGCACATGCAAGAAGCAACCAATCCTGAACACCATCAGTTTAAATTCAGAGCCATTGGCAAGGTGTGCAAATACTCAAAAGATGGCGACTTTAATAATTTGGTCCTCGAACAAGAAGCTTTCTGGATATTTAGGCTAAATGCTACAAAATATCCAGGATTTAATGCTTCCTTTAGATTGGCACCCTTTCTTAAGATTCAATGGGCATACACAACTTAGTGCCGTGTTATGCTTGTACAACTTTGATAAACCTTTGTGGCTGTTCATCTTTCTCTTCCAGGAGAAACACCACCCTATAGTGGTACTGAAGGCAAGGGACCCAGGAGGAGGGTTCCACCCCAGAGGTGTCTTGGGAATGATTCCCTTGGCTAAAGGTACCCTAGGAAGGAACCCCCAAAAGAGTGTTAAGCAGAAAACATTACTCACTAAAGCCAGGGAGCATGATTGATAACAACTGGAGGGATGACAGCCATCGGAGATGAGTATAGACAGATATGAACTGAGCTGATAGGGTGGAAAGCTAAGCAGAAGGACATAACTTCCTAAGGAGAGAGGGAATGCCAAAGGAGAGCCACCATGCCATGCAAAAGGAGCGCCACCATCCAACTTCATCCAGCAGCAGAGTTTAGGGCCCCAAGAATCTACTGGTATACAGACCAACTAGTACTATGACCTTCGGCACAGAGGAGAGGAAAAAACCCATATGAGGAAGAAACCTTTGGGGATCGAAGGCCTAGGTCACCTTCCCTCCAGGCTTGGGATATATTTAGTGATGACTCAACTATTGCAATTTAGAGACCCCATTCAAGGGAGGTGGAAAATATTCCAATTTGGAGGAAGGCTCTCACTCTATCCCTCTAATGGGAATGCAGTGAAAGGCTACAAGTGCAGTCTGTAGCAACAGGGTACTCCCACATAGGAGGACTGTCCCCCAAGGTGGTAGGAGGTGAGCAAGAACAGCTGAAGGCACTCAGCCAGCCTACATGAGCCTAAGAACAAACCAGTTGAACCTGAAGTGGTTGTATGGGGAGTAGCTTAGAAGGTGCTGCTAAACCCACTCAGCAAGCTAAAGGAGCCCCATTGGGCTTAAAGGCTGCACCCTTTGCAGCTAAAGTCATATATTCTACACCAAGAGGTGCCGCAGATATGTCTGTATTGCTAAAGCTCTGCCTGGTGCGAGGACATTCCCACTATAGGTCAGATAAGAAGGACCCCACCCCAAGTTTCACATGCTCAGGATGCAGACTTCGTGATTGCAGAGCGAGACTATCGGCTGCAAGGCAGCCTTGAGTCATAGACATTTATGGGTGTGGTTAGTATGAATCCAGTATGGAAAGCATGTTGATAGGTAACAGGTAACAAGTCAGATATAGCATACATAGGTCCCCACATAGGTTGCACAGTGTATTTGAAGACCCAAACTTAGATCACAATGTATTTGAAGACCCACACTTAGGTTGAACAACGTATAAGGATCCACATTTAGGTCACACTTTTCCTTTTGTATCCTGGAATGCAGCTCAGTAAATGAGGGATGCAAGCCAACCAATACCATGAAAGAGCCAAGCTACTGCGAAATAAAGATTCCCCAGTACTGTAAGAAAGAACAACCCCAAAAGGAGTGTAGAAATCTATTTCAAGACCTCCACGTAGGTCAACAGGTAGCAGAAAACAATGGAATGAAACTGGGCAAACTAGAATGTGACACCTACATGGAGGTATATCAGAAGCCTGCATATCACAAGCAGAGCTAAATGAGCAATGCATAAATGATTTAAAGAGCAGGTACTTAGTATCAGACTTTGCCCCCCCCCAAAAAAAAAATATATGGCAGCTTACCTGTCCCCAAATTCATTGTGTTACAAGGTTGTATTTATTGCTATCGGTATTTGCAGAAAAAACACTGGAGAAGATGGAAGGTTTGATACCTTTTATTGGACCAACAAGTGTCTTGTACATAGATGGAATTATACACAAGCTTTCGGAGCCACACATGCCCCTTCTTCAGGTGAATAGCAAAACTGAGCAACAAGCAGTATTTATATCCACTGTGGAGCAATAAAAATCAGGAAGTGAAGTCAGAAGGTGATAAAGGGGACTAGAGATGAAAGTCTAAGATGCAAAAATAAAACATGAGAAGAATAGAGGAAGATAGAATATGTAGGAGATAGAGGCAGATGAGCACGAGATCTGAGGCTGGCTGGCAGATAGAGATGCCTGGCAGATGCAAGGACATTTTCGCATCTATTAGGCATCTCCTGTCCATTCTATCCTTTCAGCCAACCTCTGATCTCAGATCCTATCTGCATGCTTTTGTCTTCTCTTTAGCTTCCTTTCATCTCCTACTGACCTGTTGCTACTATGCCTGTAACTAAACAAAACTATACCATACTGATGACAGTAAGGTAGTAAAAGTACAAGGTTCATGGTTAGTGGTCCCTGGTAATTCAATAAAGCCACCTGACACCAGATGTTGTTTTAAATCAGTTGCAATTTATTGATGCCCAAATAAGCCCTAACAAATTTACCTCTAACTTGATCAATTCTAAACAGCTGATGGCCTTTTACCATCAGGGCTACAGGTACAGAAAAAATGAAGCGAGATTGCTCCCTCTTTCTGGGTGTCAAGCATCTATGCTATTCCTCTTGAACACAATGGACATACAGTCTGTCTGATATTTATACAGTGTTTGACAAGAATTGCAAAACAAGGGAAATCTCCCAGTTTTTAGACACTCTGACCATAAAAGGCAACAGAGTAGGGTCATGGGACAAGGGTTTAAAACACAATGGCCATGAGATACCTCAGTCATAAGATACATTTGACACTTTGCCAAGATATGTGATCATCCTTAGATGGAAAAACAAGTAGTTAGGGGATTTACATTTATCAAAAATAAATTGCTTAGGAGACAGAAAACAAATAAGGGGACTTTACTTAATTTTAAATAACTTGCTGACAGCTGCAAAAGTACCCTTGTACTAGCAGACAGTGGCCAAAACAAGGATATAATTATTCCTTATCAACTCTCTGTTGTACATTTTTTTTAAACACAAGAAATCATGAAATGAGGAACTGTTTTGACCAAGGCTAAACTGCAGCCAGTTGAAGTAGCTGGACCTTATCTTGGCTACGACCTTGGGTTAAAAGACAGATTTTGTACAAAGTATCTCTGTTTAAGCAGAGCAAACTCATTTTGCTTCTAAAACATCTGTTCCTAAACATTAGTTATGTTCTTTACCTACTGTTCTACAATTATTTCAAGGGCCTCAGCACCTTTTGAACCCAGGCACCCACATACATGTGGTGGTATTATGTTGTTATCTGCTAGCCACTTGCACCTTTCACTAGCCACTCCATGAGCCCTGCAAGCCTTTTTACACCTTTTCAATGTTCTCAACATTTTGGTTAGCCAACTATATATAAATGTTGTTTATTGATAAACTTTTATAGAACCTTGGCCATTATCATTTTCAACATGTCCCTTCCCCATTTCTTCTCATATTTTTATTTTTTGCATCTTAGACTTTCATCTCTAGTCCCCTTTATCACCTTCCTACTTCACTTCCTGATTTTTATTGCTCCACAGTGGATACAAATACTGCTTGTTGCTCAGTTTTGCTATTCACCTGAAGAAGGGACCTGTGTGGTCCTAAAGCTTGTGTGTAATTCCATCTTTGTACAAGACACTTGTTGGTCCAATGAAAGGTTGCAAACCTTCCATCATCTCCTGTTTTGCAAGGACCAATACGGCTGACATCTCTTTTTACAGAAAAAACACTGATATCCCCCCCCAAGACCAGCAACAAAATGACCTTCCTTGGTTAGGAACCTTTTCACACTAGCACATTTGTGGTGTCAGTAAAGGATGACCAGTGGGGTGTCTCCATAGACAACGATAGGGGTAGTTTTTAATTTTTTTTTAATTTGAATGTCGCTTGATAATGCCAGCCACCCTCAACTAACTAGGACCTTGTTAGTCAAGCGTGGTCGCATTTGTCAAAGTTGGCACCAAAAGTAAAAAAAATTTATAACTGCCCCCATTGTAGTCTATGGAGTGCACTCCCATGCTCGTCCTTTACCAACATCACAAAATGTACTAGTGTGAAGGCGTGTCTCCAGCTCAGGAAGTCGGGCCGTCTTGGCTGCTGGGCTCCAGGGGGAAAATGACCAGTGTTTTTTTCTGCAAATACTGATAGCAATAAATAAAACTTTGTGGCACAATTAATTTGAAGACAGGTAAGTTGCCATATATGTTTTTTTTGGGGGGGTCTGATACTAAGAACCTGCTCTTTAAACTGCTAAGGAAGCAGGAGTAAACTGCAGCAGAGCAATGATAAAACTGGTAGCAGAGCCACACTACACTGCTAGAAAAGCAAGCTGGGTGAATTAAAAAGCTGGGAGTTGCTGTGTGGAGCCAAGCACTGAGAGGAGCCAGGTGTAAACAATTAAGGATAGATGAACACAGGAAGACTGCTACAGGCAGGGAAACAGCAAGTGGAACTGAAAAGCACATAGATAACAAATGGAGGTAAACTGAGGGATTGCTAAAGTATGATAAAAGCAAATGCGGAATGCTAACTGTAAGGAACAGCAGTAGAGAAGCCTGGAAAGAACACACAAATAAGTGGGACACAGGAGGCTAGAAAACTTGAAAAGCCCAAAAAGAAGTAAAATGAAAGGAAACACAAGCAGGGGAGCAGAAGGGAGCAGCCACAAACATGAGAGAGAGAAGTATAGACTGCAGCCAGAGGAGAAGCAAAATGCTGACCTAAGAGAGGAGAAGCACAAATCAAGCAGAGGCAAGCACAAACAGGTAGAAGTCCAGCACAAACCAAGCAGGGTCCAAAGCACAAGGGGACAGATGCAGAAGAAAGGGAGGGGCGAGCCTACGGCTGTAGCAAAGAAAAAATGCTTCTGAAAGAAGCTAGATGGCCTGCCTTAAATAGCTCAGGCAGGGTGCATGGCTTGTTGCTTCAGCCCACTAAACCACAGATGAAGCCTTTCAAAAAGATGAATGTTGTTATAATGCTGCATTGTATGTGAAGTTATTTGATTAACTGTAAATACTTTCGTTCTCAGTTATCTGAGATTGGAATCACAGTGACGGAGCTACAGTACTGGCAGGATTCAGAACTCTAACCTGTTCCACAGCAGCTCTTCAGCACTTCTATCTCTCCTTTTGCTGCACCCCCTATCCTTTCCTAGTTGAGACAGAAAGAAATTGATTTACTGTATGCTCGCTTACGCAAATCTAAAGCAACTTAGCTGATATTTATATAATCACAGTTTTATTAGCTTAATTGCTTGCCTCTGTAGTTATTCATTTAGAATATTTATTATTTATATTCCAGGAAATGCAAGAGATGTGAACTGTTTGTATGTTTGTGGAAAAAATGTTTTTAACTGTTATGCATATGTGTTTTTTAGATTACTAGTTTGCACTCACACTGTTTTTAATTGTAGATGTGCCTAAAGCTGAGATCAGTGACGCCAGTTATGATGTCATCAGTAAGCATCATTATTTAATTGTTAGGACACATTGTTTTAGCACCTTGCCTTTGAAAACAGGTTGAAGAATCTGAAATGCATTAGGTGACTGTCTAGTGGAGTTTTAATTTTGGCACCAAAATAAAAGGTGCACTGAACACTTTCTAAACTGTATACTTGAGTGGTGTTTCCTTATTAAAGGTGGTGAGTGCTCGATTTTGAATAGAGTGTGCATTCTGATGTCATTGTGAGCACCTCTTCCCTGTGCAGCTTTCTGCATGTTTGGTTCCTCTCGGTAATCTCTCACTAGTCTATCTATGTGCTGTTTGAAGCACACTGCTGGCACTGAAAGTGGTAGAAACATTCTATCCCCTCCCTCCCTCCTCCCTGGATTTAAAAGTGCTTTGGGTAGAGTTTGTATAAAAGGCATTATATAAACACCTGTTCCTTCTTTTCCTCCCTCCCTCCTTCCTCCTCTTTCTCCCACCTACCATCCCATCTCCTCCTCCTCTTTCTTCCTCCCAACCTCCTTCCTCCTCCTCCTCATCTCTCTCCTTCCTTCCTCCCTCCCTCCCTCCCTAATTCTCCCTTTTCCCTGCATCCCAGAAGCCATCAGTGTTGTGAGGTCACTCACAACTCTGGCAGGAGGGTTTCTTTCTAAACTCTGGCAGGAGAGTTTCTAAATGCCTACCCCTCCACCACCAAAACTGCAACTCCTCTCCTCAATGTCCACCCAGTGCCCCTGAGGAGGGAGTGAGGATTCATGCATCCAGCCTTTTTTGGCTCACTGCTGGCAGGTATCCTGTGACGACAGCAACTGAAGAACAGTGACACATCAGAACATCTATGGAATTACAGTGCTGACACTTTTGTATGACCCCGTTCCCCCCATCCCCGAGTTGTCCCCCGTTGTAATCTATAATATAAAACAGGGGGCAAAGCCCCCCACAAGAAAAGACTTTTCCAAAGTGGTTGCAATGTGAGTCCAGCTCCTTTCTCACATGTCGCCATTCCACAGTCGCTATTATGACATGGAACTCTGCTGGAGGTGTTGCTGTAAGACGTACACAATGGTGCCCCATTGTCAAAAACAGAAATCGCTGTCAACAACTGCACTTCTGTCTCTAGATTGCCTGACATGCAGGCACCTGTATTTGCACCCAGGTCCCCCACATGGGTAGCGAGACATTCTAACATTAGACCATCACAGCAGCCCTGGTTCTTTTACTTTTTTGATATCATCAGTCTGTGCAGGGGTCAGTAGACCAAAATCAAAACCATCATCTCATCCAGGGGAAGGTGGTTGTCAGTACAGAAATATTATAAAATAACTAGCTGAATACCCATTCGAAATTTGCAGAACGCCTAGGCTCAGACCACCCTTTCTTAACCTAACTTCCCCAATCCCCAAAATTCCTGTTTGCAGGGTGTTACACCCCACACCAACCCCTCACCATGATTTAAGAGATGGGATGGGGTGGGAGAAGGAATAATTTCAAATAAGCCATCTGGCTTAACCATCCCCTTTGCATAGCATGCCCACTCCACTGTAAGAATTGTAAGAAATGGAAGTGAACAACTGCATGACTGGGAGAAAAGGAATGGGGCAGGTCTGTTATTGATAATGCTAGGCTGACTGACTCACTGACTAATTTTTCTGGGGTCATCAGTGATGCAACAGCTCATTCCCCCATCCCAGTGACAGGCCCAATCTCTCCCATGTCTTGCGAGCAGGTGAGCTGTTGGAGGGGGGCAATGGGGCCAGCTGGATTATTTGGAGATGCTAATGTCCCCCACCCAAAAGCATCCATCAGGTGTCAGGAAGGTGGGCCATCCACCATTCTGCCACATAAATTGTTGAGGAAGGGGGTTGCTAGGGAGTGGGGAATCCCATAGCCTTGATTTGCATGAGTGCCTTGGTGACTCATATGTGAGCAACGTGGCTTCACTGGTAAGACACACATGCCAAAGCAGGCTATTAGGACTGTGTATTATTTTCAAATTCTGATGGAGTGAAATGCTGTGGAATTCTGGAATTTGGCACCTAACTTGGCAGAATTCCATCTGTAGCAGAATTCCGAAATATTGAAAGTGGAATGCTTTTTGTACATTTTCATAAACCGTGGATCCCTTTTCCATAATCTATAGAATATTATTCCTTTCTTAAGGTAATCCATGGAAAGTTATAGCACAGTTTATATAGAAATACTTTTTGGATTTCCACGGAATTCAAAACTTCCAAAAATCATTCCGAAAGTGGAATTGCCATTCTGCACTAATTCTGCCAATGGAATTCCACAATCTGCACAGCTATATAGGCTATTGCGTAGCTTTCTAATGTAGGGACTGAACAAAATGAAACGCACCATTTCTTCTAAGCCCCACCCCAGCCCTCAGTTCATACATGCTGTATTCTTGACAAAAATTAAAGTAGGAAGATCAAAGGAAAATCCTACTTTGGGACAAGAAGTACCCCATTGGCACCTACTGAAAGAGCCCTGGGTGCCACTGAATGTCTGTGTAATACACCTATGTGTAATATCGGAGTTAGTACAATGAAAGCTATCCGAATCAGGCAGAAAAAACAGGCAAGGCATTCTTTTTTTATAAAACACCCGAATCCTGCAGGTTCTGAGAACTGTGCATATTTTATATACAAAATGCTAAACAAACTAATCCCCAAAAAAGTGCATGGCCAGTGAGCAGTGACCATTAGTAGCCAATAGTGCTGGCTGAAAGTTTTCTGATACTTGTGAAATTGCAAAGTTCCCATTTGCCCCATTTTTGCAAAATTGTGCCAAAATCTGGTGTAATTTCACCAGCGCTTTTTATTTAAATAGCTACATTTTCCCAAAATTGCATATTTTTATGTTGGCTTGCTGCACTTGCGCGCAAGTCAACATCTTGGGAGAGTGCAGATTTGGGGGCGCGGCCACTGTTGGGCGAATGCAGGGCACGCATCAGTAGGTGCGTCCCTCATTCCCCAATCAGCCTGCATGCCGGCGCCACACCATGCATACATAATGTGGCGAGCACATCTAAAGAAAAGTCCGCTGCAATCTGAGCAAAGCTCATCAGACGCAGCGGTCCTTTTCTTGCCGTGCTCGCCGCCATTATGAGCATGGTCAGCGAGCGGGCAGCCACCACACATCTGCCGCACATTGGGGTGCCTAATCCCCTGTCGCTACCCCCTGGCTGTCTTTTGTGTGCCAACGGGAATCACCTGTGGGCATAAACCCCCAAATGTTGAATGCCGAGGGGGTGCCCAATCCCCTCGCCTCGTGCCGCTTCGCTTTCTTTGTTAGCCGACGGGTGCCTAATCCCTCGGCATTACTTTCTCCTCCCCCGTGTTGTGTGCCGCGAGGGTGCCCAATCCCCGTCGGCTACTGACACCCCCAAAACAGTTAGGTGGCATTCTGGGAGCCCACCCCAGCATGCCAAATGCCCTGCAAAATGAAAACTGTCCCACAATGTTTTTTCCTGTTTTTTTACCCTGTAAAACGAAACCGCCCCTCATAGTCTCGATGCCCCTCCCCACCCGCACCCACCCACTGTGCACCCTGCCTCCCTCACCCCCATCACCCCATACTTACCTCCGGAGTCTGGTGCAATGATCTTCGTGGACCAGGAACACATCTGCACTCTTCAAAGCCGATCTCAAGTGAGGAAATGCCGGTAAGCTGTATAATGGAATGAATAGGGTTTTTCCAACTTTGTTGCATATCTCGGCATTTCTTGGAATTTTAGCACCAAATTTTCAACATGGGGTTTTGGGGCCCCTCCTCATGAATTCTATCACTGTCATGGCATTAATCGGCCTCAAAGGTGATTTTGCAGTCACTGCACGAAATCACCTTTGGGACTATTACTGAAATGACAGTGTCAGTGTTCATGAGGTGCCTCTAAAAGCCTATGTTCCAAATTTGGTGGAAAAATCCACAAATGCCTGTTTTACTTAGCATGCATTGCGAAGTTGCTACGCAGGCTCTAGAATTTCACGCATTCAATATTTTAACGCCAGATTTTCAGCGTTGTCATTTTTGTACACCTCCTTGTGAACAGTACAGGTGTCATTTTCCACATCCTGCCCGAAATGTGTTTCCACCCTTCCAGCACACAATAGTGCAGTCACTGTGGAAAATCAGTGTTTGGGCCAGATTATAAAAATGACAGTGACACAGTTCATGAGCAGAGGTCCTAAAATGCCTATGTTGAAAATTTGGTGATGATACTCCATAAAATGACTGTGTTACAAGTGTGCATTGGCAGATTGCACACACACTCATACCGTCATGCATTTGTGATATTTTCAGTCTGGATTTTCACCATTGCCATTTTTCCACACCTCTTGATGAACAGTACTGCCATCATTTCACATATCCTGCCCAAAATGTGTTTTCGCACTTCCGGCGCAGATTAGTGTGGTCACTGTGCGAAATCACTTCTTGGGACACTTTGAGGAAATAACAGTGACACTGTACATGAGCAGAGGTGCTAAAATGACTATGTTGAAAATTTGGTGCCGAACGCCCATAAAATGACAGTGTTGCAAGCTGCATTGCATATTCCCACGCACTTTGTAACCGCTAAATTTGGTATATTTACATGCCACATTTTCAACAATGGCATTTTTTACACCTCCTATGAACTGTACAGCTGTCATTTTTCACATCCTGCCCAACATGTTTTCTCCCGTACTGCACTACCAAACACCCAAAGGGACACCCTAATGCCTGTCACTCTCTGCAGGGTGGGGGTGGGTTGGCATCAGTTCAATACTTCACTGCCATTCCTATGATGCATCTCTCTAACTCCTGCACTACCAATGCCAATGCTAGCAAGCCAACATTCAGCATTGACAAATGCTTATTTAAAATACAAGTCCTCAAATACAATAGGTGCAATTTCAGCAAATAGTGCCATTATCCCCCACACTGTGCATTTTTAAACGTGATTTTTTTAAATAAAAATGCACAAATTTCAACCCAAATTACCTATTTTAAACACATTAGTCTTATTCAAAAAATTGAATGTGAAATTGTGCAATTTTGCAAAAAGTGCACAGAATAGATTTTTCTAATTTTGCCAGCAGCAGAGGCCACTGAATTACTATGCTAAGTGACAAATGACCTCTAGGGTTTTGCTGCCTGTCCTGTACCACTGCATGACATGAGTTCCACAACAGGAGGTTTGGCAACTAAAACTTGCAGTGCAGTGGCCAGCAGGCCAGCGGATCTGACGCGAGCTTCTTTACACCTTGCTCCCACTACCAAACATGGGTTACCTGAAGGAAAGCAATAAGAACACTTGCTGTTACTTTTGCCGGTGGTTAGCTGTTAGATGTCTGCAGAGCAGTCTAGGTCTTTTCGAGAGACAGCATAGTCTAGTGGTCAGGGCACAGGCTTGAGAAGCAGCAGAATGGGGATTGAAACTAATTCCTAATGCAGTTACTTATCCACTGTATGACACAGACAGCGTCATACTAACATACTAAATTGCCAGCAGATTAGGCCCAGTGGTCTATCGAGTCTGCTCAAGTACAGCCTACAGTTCATTCACTGTAGCTGCCCCTTCCCCTTTTGTGACCCCCTGCAAACTCTTTACATACCTTGCCCCCCCCAGACTACACCCTTGTGTCTTTCCCACCCTCTCTTGAAGCCTCCCACTGTTTCCATTCCCATCAACTCTAATATCAATGAGTTCCAGGGCACCACCACCCTCTCAGTGAAGTAGTGATGCCTCATTTCCCACTTAAACCTCCCCCCAACCAATCTCAGGTTATGCCCCTTCGTGGTTCCGACCTTCCTCAACTGGAGCAGACCATCAGTGCTCACCCACTTAATCCCTTCAAATATTTAAAGACCTCTGTCATATCCCCACTATCCCTCCTCCAGGGAGTACATGTTCAAATCCTGTAGTCTCTCCTCATAGGACAGGTCCCTTAGGCCATGAATAATCCCTGACATGCTCCTCTGGACTCTCTCAAGAAGGGCAACATTGCTCCTCAAGTATGGGCACCAAAACTGCATACAGTATTCCAGGGGCAGCCCAGGGCTGGATTAAGGCATAGGCAACACAGGCACAGGCTTAGGGCCCCAGCCTGCCAGGGGGCCCACAGCAATCCCCAACATATATTTACTATTACATACTCTTCTTTTTGCCAGAGCTGCATATTTCTTTTCCTTTTGTAAAGGACTCAGCCACAAAGTAATCTGAGCAAGATGGGATGAACTGTGACATGATTCTCACCTCCCTGATTAGGTGTTCAGTGCAGATGATAGTTTAAGGGGCCCTGGCCAGGCTGAAATTTAAGGTGCGAACAGGCCCATTTCCTTTGCTTTGTCTCTCAACCCCATTTTCAATCCCCACTTAGAATCAAGTCTTACTCTTAAATATAATAGAGTAACAGTATAATTCAGTGGGTGTGCTTTATATTTAATCTCTTTCCTAAAATTAAGAAATCTACAATGCATTTCAGTGATACAATTAAAAATTGTGCTCTTTTTTGAATTCCCTCATCTCACTCATATTGAAATTCTGACCTTGATATAGTTCTGTTTTCAGGGTGAATAAAAATGAACGTATTTCCAGGATCCCATCAGTAAATCTTGCCATTTATTGATCCTGGCTTACTTATCATTAACAGAAATTTTTGATCGTGGGAATAATTTCTTCCAGCTATCACTTGCTTTGAAATATAGGGCACGATTCTCAAAGGGGATGCATTCAGTGCAAGCTGCGGCAAACTGCAGCTTCCGCCGAAGCCCTGTGCACCAGGGACCCTGCACCCAATTCAGGTACAGGAGGAGCCCCAATGCCTAAATCCCCACACTTGCACCACGTCCTCCCATGCGGCAAACACATGGCGCACAGGAAGGTATGTCACAGCTACGTGCAGCAATAGTGGATGTCCCTGTCTCGTTATAAGCGTGTTTTATAGATTACAGGGCAGAATCTCAGACTTCTGATGTTCTTCTACAGTTTGTACGTGTAATTCTCGGCCTATCTCTGAGTGTCTCCCTCGGTTATTATGACATAGACAAATGCCTGCAGAGCCACAGTGTCCTGTCTCTCACCGCTCAGGTGCTCTCCTTTCCTTGCAGAGCAGGATTGGCACAGCTCTCTCCTCAGGCAGCAGTCCCCAACTGGACTGAATATGCAGTAGACTGTACAATGTACACGCTAATAGCTATTAGCGCGTACACTGTACAGTCCGCTGCACATTCAGTTCAGTTGGGGACTGGCTGCAGAGATGTGAGAAGGGCTGTGCCGGTCCCTTGCTCTGTCTGGGGATGGGGTGGGGCACTACCTGCTTGGGTGGGGGGCACAGGACCTGCAGTGCTTGGGCATTTGCCATGTGTCATAATGACAGGGACACCCAGGATGGGGGGGTTCCAGTACATATATACTGTGAGGGGCACATTGGGGATCTGGTGGGGGATTCTGCCCTGTAGTCCCTATGGGGGCACAACATGGCTTGGGGGGGTCTGCCCCATATAAGTTACTTGTGGGATACATCGGGGTTGTGGAGGTGGGACCCATGGCACCAATGCTACCACATCTCTCCCAGGGGAGATATTTCTAAGTCCCCTTAGACCAGCCCTGGCTGGTCTAATGGTACTTAGAATTTCTCCCTATGGGAGAGGTTTGTGAATTGCATTACTGGGCTGTGGCAGCATGCATCTACCACATGACCCCCTTGCATCTTGTTGCAGTCCATTACTGGGTGCAAGGGTGGCGCAGGACCCATTTGGGGCAGATGGCCTGTGGTTGATGCAGGCCACCTTTGTGAATCGCCCGGAGGGCATTCATGGACGCAAGGGGCACCTTGCACCATACCTGTTTGGTGCAGGCTCCTTGTGTCAGATGCAGGGCTTTGAGAATCGGGCCCCAATCTCTAAAGTGCATTACTCCTCCAGTAAACTACCAACTTAATTCCTACACCACATGAGGACCTAGACCCTTTTAGAGATGAGTCTTTATCCCACCCCACAAAAGCACCACATCCTGGTTCATAGCACCTGACAGGACAAAGTCCAAAGAAGCAGCTGCTGCAACTTGCCGGGATAAGGTTGTGTGCACATAAATAGGCAGTGAGCCCAAATGCTTTTAAGTTCCAGAACCATGTAGCACTCTGCAGTAACAGATGAAAACATTCAAACAACTGTAGATTAAATTTCAAAACATTTATTTTGTATTCAAGTTCACAGCACAGTCTGTGGTTCTATGATTCAAGGAGTTACCATAGAGTGCTACACTGTTCTGGATGTTACCTGAGAGGACAAAATGGTAACACCCAGACTGCAAGCACATACATGTGTGTTGGGGGGGGGGGGCTTGGAGAAGTGTGCAGAATGACGATTCACGTCCAAAATTTCTTTCACCAGGCCAATTAGTAATTATGTTCTCTAAATTATCAAAACTCAGACTACTGTTATTTTTCCATACTATTATTATTAGTTTCATTAATTTTGAAGCATTTTAGTTAGGTTATTATGTTTTATGCCACTTTTGAGAGATAGTAAGAACATAGGGAGTGGCATAACCAGCAGAAAGATGGAGGTAGTGTTATCTCTGTATAGGTCAATGGTGAGGTCCCACCTCAAGTACTATGTCCAGTTTGGGAGGCCCAGTCTCCAGAATGATATAGACAGGGTGGAGGCAGTACAGAAGACAGCAACCAAAATGGTGTAGGGCCTGCATCACAAGCCCTATGATTAAAGACTCAAGGAGTTAAATATGTACTCTCTAGAGGAAAGGAGGGAAGTGGGGGCTTGAGAGAAAGGTTCAAATACCTTACAGGTATTAAAAGGTACATGAAGGTAACATTTTACATAGAAAAAGATGCTCAAGGACAAGGGGCCATGATATGAAACTGGAGGGGGGGAGACTCAAAGGAGATGTGAGGAAATACTTATTCACAGAAAGGGTGGTGGACACCTGAAACAGCCTCCCAGTGGAGGTGGTGGGTACTAAAATGGTAACAAGATTCAAGCATGCATTGGATAGTCACAAAGGGGACCTTAGAAATAAGGCAGGGGGGTGTGAAGACCAAAGAGAGAGTAGGGGTTATGTCGTGGCACAGTAGGTAGGGAAAATAGGGAAGATTAGGTGGACTAAGAGGTCCTTCTCTGTCGACTTCTGCATTTCTATGTTTCTATTTTTCTTCACGTTTCAGTAACTGATATGCAATGGCCGAGGGGTACAGTCACAGCAAAGGGTCACAGTCGTGGTGAAGGGCCACGGTTGCAATGAAGGGGGCCCCACATTTCTCTTGGGTCTAGGGCCCCAGATTGCCTTAATCTGGCCCCAGACTATTATACAGAGGCAGTAGGACCTCTCTCCTTCTTGATGTTACCCCTCGGGCTATGCACCCCAGCATCCTAGTTGCCCTCGCAGCTGCCCTCCTACACTGCTCAGAATTATTCATTTTGGCATCTGTTGCCACCCCAAGATCCTCTTCTTCCCTGGAGACCACCAGCCTTGCTCCTCCGAGAGTGTAGTTGTACCCAGGGTTCCTGGCCCCGAATGGAGTACACTGCACTTCTTGGCATTGAACATCAGCTGCTAAGTGCGCAACCATCTTTCAAGTGTTTCCAAGTCATCTTGCAGCATCCTTCTCCCCTCCTCCTTGTCCACCTCTGCTGTTTGGAGTCATCCGCAAATAGACTCAGCTTGCTCCTAACTCCAACCCTGATGTCTGAGATGAACGAGTTAAATAGTACCGGCCCCAACACCGATCCCTGGGAGACCCCACTACCAACCCTTCTGGGAGACAAGATCTCACTCCAACCACCACTCTCTGATTCCTATCCATTAACAAATTCCCAATCCACCCTAGTAGCTTCTACCGCAACCCCAAGCCCCTCAGCTACTCCAATAGCCTATAGTGTGGTACCAAGTCAAAAGCCTTAGTGAAGTCCAGGTACAGGACATCCACCGGTTTCCCCTGGTCCAGAGACCTTGTGACCCAGTCATAGAAAGCATAACTAAGGCCAACATTCATCTGTTTGCAGATGACACAGTTCTTTACATAAGCCGCACGTCATTACAATCTGCATGTAGTGACCTTCAATACGAGTTCAACCTGCTGCAAAAACCAACTCCTAAACAAAAAACTATTACTTAACACCAAGAAAACAAAAGCAATGCTCTTTTCTCCCTCTGCCCAAATGGTAAATTCAGCCCTATCAGATCCTGTGCCGCAAATTACTACAATTCTTGGTGAGAAGTTGGAATTTGTCCCTAAATTCAAGTACCTGGGAGTATGGCTGGACCATAGGCTCTCCTTTATAGAGCACATTGAAGAATTACTCAAAAAATTATGACAGAGACTTGGCCTGTTCTTTAGGATAGCCCGCCTCTTAACTAGAGATGCCAAACTACAGCTGGTACAATCAACCTTTCTATCCTTGATAGATTATGCTGACATCCTCTACAGTCACTGTCCCATTTCCTACCTTACCAAACTTGACACATTATATCACAGGGCTTTGAGGTTCATCACAGGCCTGCCTTATTCCACTCACCACTGCTCCCTATATCAATCAGTGGGGTGGAGTTCTCTTCAATTCAGGCATGATAAAAATGCAGCCTTATGGACCCTGAGAGCCATCTCCAAAAAACTGCCCCAATACATTACAGACTGTCTTCCTATAAATAGGCAATTACACACTGAGAAGTTGCAAATCTCTCCTACTGATGGTTCCCAAAGTTAACTCTCACTTTGGCATGGCTGCTATAAGCTTTACACTGGAATAAATTGCAAAAAAAACTGAAACTGAGGTCACCCATCGACATCTCATCTTTTAAGCTCTTATATTCACGTCTCAGGAATGATCAGTGCAATTGTTTCACATGACCATGAATTGTCATTATGCTAACCTGTACCATTTAACCATGAATGAATTACTTCTAGTGCTTGTCTCCTCCTTGGCCCTGGTATGTCATCATGCTTTCATGTAACACCTTGATGCCTCTGTCCTCCCTTTGATACTGGTCTATCTTCCCGCTTTCTCCAGCTTTTTTTTCACAACTCTATACTGCAGTCATCCACAATCTACACGCAATCATACTATAAAAGTCCTAACTCCCCTTTCCCTCTCCCCGTAGGCCCCCACCGCTGCATCAGTTCTACCGACCTATCCTTGGGACTTCACTCCTCACAATGTTTATCCTTCGCTTATGTATTACATACCCCTCCTGGTACCCCATCTGCCATTAGTTGGTGGTTCTCCAAGCCATTTTCATGGCTAGTACTAGTGACTGCCCCTGGTAAATGAACTAACTGGTACTTCTATACAGAGAACATGGTTTATATACAGTTGCATGGTTCAATGGTGGACCTGCCCCCTTGTATTTGAATCCTCCTCTGTTATGGCTTGCCTTGTCTTCCTTTTATCATTTGACTCCCCTATTACTGCACCATTGTGTTTGTGATTATATACTTATTTACATGTATTTATATATTTTTATGATGGATGTTACCGACCCTGTTCTAACCAGGTCCATCTTGTAAAAGAGCTCTGCTCAATGATGTTCACCTGGATAAATAAAGATTTTGATTGATTGATTGATTGAGAATTCAACTAGGTTCATCTGACACAATTTTCCCTGGATGAACCCATGTTGTCATTCATCTTTAGAGATGTGCAAAATCATGGAATTTCGTTCCGTGAAATATTTCACAAAATTTGCACATTTTGTGAAATATTTTGCAGGTACGAAATGCAAAATTCTGTTGCCAAAATGCAGAATTTCGCTGGTGAAATGCGAAATTTCACCACTCACAGGCAAAATTCTGCTGCTCATGGGCAAAATTACGCATTTTGTGGGTGAAATTTTGCACGAGCAAAATATTTTGCAGAACGCGTGTAATTTGGTGAAATATTTCATGTGGCGAAATTTGCGATTTCAATAGCGACATACAGTTTTGCTGCATCTCTATTCATCTTGGAGACCATAGGCCTCAAGGAACTCCACCAGCTGTACCTTTAAGATGGTTTCCCAGCAGCTTCCCCACCACAGACATCAGGCTAACCGGTCTGTAATTTTCCGGCTTTTCCCGTGGACCACTCTTATGAATTAGCAGTGTATGTTAGCAGTGAACATTCTGAGCTATACTTTTTATTCTGTTTTAAATTAACACTTATCTCCTGCCTTGTATCATACCTGTTTTCTCAATTTTGAGCCTGTTTTAGAACTTTTTCATTTTAGTTTTGAAATCATGAAAGGGTCGCTCTTTTTAATATGACTTGGTAGAGGCGTTCAAAGTTTTCTCTGCTGTTTTTGAATGGCCATTATTGAACAGCCCATTTCCTGTGACTAAAATGAACTAAAATGTAGCAGGCAGTGCTTCCTGACCGTGTGGAACGATAGGTATTCAACAAGCATTTGTCAATGCCGAATGTTGCCTTGCTGGCTTTGGCATTGGTAGTGCAAGAGTTAGAGAGATGCATAATAGGAATGGCAGTGAAGTACTGAACTGATGCCAACCCAACCCCCACCCTGCAGAGATTGACAGACATTGGGGTGTGTCTTTGGGTCATCAGCCATAATGATCATGCCATTTCACCTCATCCTACCCTGCAGACACCGACAAGTGTTGCAGTGTGCCTTGGGGTCTTTGGGCCTTACTCTCACC